>CM024703.1:28385988-29061480 GCA_014182845.1 Corymbia calophylla | reverse complement strand
ATTGTTACAAATATTCCGCTATATAAATTTGCCAAAAATGTACCAATTTGGAGTTTTAGTGGTCAAAAATTTAAATTTTGGGTAGATTTGTCATAAGAGTACTGGGCCAGGCTTTTAGGTATTAACCCTATATAAGTAAGAGTTAGTATAAACTAGAGGTGTGCAATAGAATCTAGAACCGCTTGAACCTAATTTATCGAAATTGGCGGTTCCCAAGGGGACCGATATGGTTCTCAATTGTAATTAATTAGAATTGGTAGGTACTCGCCTAGTTCCTAATTCTAGGTGTGGAACCGCCTACCGCCCACTTGATCGCATCGGTAATATAAATATTATATATTTAATTTTAAAGAAAATTTCCAACAAAATAATAAGAAAAATGAAAATCCTAAAATCCTTAATCTAAAGCTCCACACACATTAACTAAGTGTTCATTTCGCCTCGCTCATCTCGTTTGAATTGTCTCCCTATTTCTTACTCATGGCCTCAACTTTCAAGCTCAACACCCATCGACTCACGCTCTCAATTCTTAATTTTTTTTAATATGAGTCTAATATTTTTATTGATATTGTAATTAAGAATGGGGAGTTATTTGTCTTTTGCTTTACTTCAACTTGCTAGAAAATGTTTCATTAAGTGCATGCTTGGTGGGAGAAGTTCTATGGACCTACCCAGTGAATCGGACCAAACCTATGATCCAGTTTTCGGGTGGATTTATGGAATCAACTATTGTTCTCGGTTACAATTTTTCAGAGCCAATCCTTAGTGGGCAATTCCCATTATAGGGTGGGAACCATCTATTTGGAATATGCTCACCTCCTAGTTCAAACACACTCTAAACATCTTGCAGTTTATATTCTCTTTTGGCAGTTGTAGATATTCATAAAGATGCATTACTACCTTTAAAAACATACATCTCCAAGAACCCTCAATATAATGATTTTTGTGAGCTGTTCTTTATTCTCGACAAAATTGAAGCGTGGGTATGATCCAGTCACATCGCAATGAAACGCATGATGGAACAAAACACATGAATGCCTCAAATCCACGACATACAGTCAATACCAGTCCAGACAATGCATAATTGCAAAGAGCCAGGATCAAATCCATGATAGGCGAAGGGTGACGCTAGGCCAGGCTCGTGCATTTGCAAACAGCCATGCGTTAACGTTTATGCATTCCTTGCCTTTTAGCCCATCGACAATATGTTTATATTGCTTTTGGGTAAAATGACAAAAAAAAATGGAGAGAGTTGTGTGGATAAATGCTTGATTACATTACATCTCCAGTTCAAAGTAATCTCAAATTGAAGGCCACACCGACCATTCTTTTAGAGCCTTGTTCGATTTACGTGAATGTATTGATTTATGTACATTTCGGCCTATTTGACAATACTGAGAAATTAGTGGTAAGGACTCAAAGAACTCATTTTTAAGTGTTAATAATATTTAAATGTTAAAAACGGAAGATAGTTGTTTGACTCTCACTAGTTATCTATAATTTCTTTCCAAACATAGAATTGCGGCCATAATTAGTAGGTCCTAACCATATAGTTGACAATATTCTAATTATCATCAATTATTTTTTCTAATAAATGAATTAAGTGACCCCTTATTTTCTACGTATTAAATAAGCCAATTTCTAGCTTTATTGAATTATTTAAATGTAAACTAATGAGAGTTATCACCCACCCTGGGCGACGATTGCTTCGCTCTCTTCCTCTCGCAAAAGCGTCGAGTTAATCCCGCCTTCACAAGGGTGACTTACTCCTACGATGTGGTGGCTAACATGCTGCGCTTCAGGGCTTACTTCCTCCATTGCTTGGCGTGATGGTTCTGCCAAAAAAAAAACTAATGAGAGTTATCTAACAAGCTTAATTGCATTAATTGCTTTAATTTTCAGCACGAGGGCTATCGGCCGATTGACAAGTCAAAAGTTTTGAATAGCATGCATTCTTGAAAATAATAAAAAGAAAATGCCACTAATTTGGTATTTGGTTTCTTCGAGAAGGTTTTGTATTGATTGGTCATGGATTAGGTGCTGTTTCACGAGAAATATAGCAGGGGCCTCCACGTCACCATGGGGCCAGCCCATTTAATTGCCGACACGTGGTGCCATGTGTCATCCGGGTCCCACCACACACTCTCTCTCTCTCTTCCTGTGATCTATCTCCTCCTCTCTCCTCTGTATGGTTGCTTTTCTTCTTGCGGGCGCCATGGCCATGGAACTTGAGCTACGGTAACCACGGTCGCCAGTTCATGCTCAAGCAACCATGGCTACTTTGACCTCAAGCTCCACAGCCATAGCAACTGCGAGTATGCGACATCGCAGGTTGACCTCGACCTCGACCATGGCTGCTTTGGCCTTGAGGTCAAGCTCAAAAGTCGAGCTACCATGCATGGCACCGCAAGCACTAGGCTCTAGGTCGAGATCAGTGGCCATGGTGGCCAAGATTATTCAGTCTGCCAGGCCAGGAGACGCTGCTTTGAGAAGAGGTGCGGCGAATCTAATGGACAAGGTCTCCTATGTACTTTACTTGTTTGTCTTCCTTTGTTACATTAGCTATTAAGTTAAATAATGTTGGAGCATTTTAAAAAAAATAATTGTATAATAGCTATTACGCGGAGTTATATTATGATGGGGACAAATCATAATATTTTGGTACACACATAATTAAACGGTATGACTAGAGTTAATTTTCAAAATTCATCCATGAAATATATGTTCACTCAACATAAATTTGGATACTCTATACTTGCAAACCTAAATAATTGATTCCATGATGTGGATTCTCTAAGTCACTTAACTTCGTTTGAACATTGCTCTTCTGCACTTGTGGTTTGACTATGATGAGTTTTGTCATGGACTTGTAGCTTGAATTCTTTTATGATAGAGAATTAATTCCAAGAGTCTATTGAGAAAATGTGGAAACGGTCACTCGAACATGGTGCTTCTCAATGTTTGTGGCGGTTCAATCTGGACTATGAACCGGAAATACGTAATAATGACATCGTTTCATTGTTGAAAGGGTGACTAGAATTCACGGACTCTTACTCCTTTGGTCATATTCATCTTATGTTTTATAATTCTAAAGGGGACTCCTCTTTTCGCCTAATATTATTCAATCAAAGTGCTTCAGAGATATTATGATGGCATTCAATCATACAACAACCCAATGGCATGCAAATTCAATTGAATTGTGTACAATTTGAAGGCCATTCAATGCGTTTACTAAATGAGATCAGCCTAGATTGACATGTAGTTACAAAATTACAACACCCCATCATTCAATTTCACTCCAGAGCAAAGGCGTTTTAGTATTTCAACACACTGCAATATGGACCAATCACGTAGTGATATGAAAAAGGATAGTCAAAATATGAGGAATAGAAAAAGTGTGGTAACAATTAATAGAGAGGAATGCCAGGAAAATAAAGTTCTGGTCATGGATCAGGCTAGGCCCGATTGCAAATAAGGTCGTATGCATGCCGGAAACGAACCAAGACACATCTCGATCACGTAGTAGGCCCCCATCCCAGTCATGAATCAAGGTCCAATTAGTTGTGGCTAGATTCATTCTTTCCCTTTTCAATTTGCATGAAACTTGCAACTTTCCCTTGTCAATTTCGGCATCCTCATCTTCCCAAATGCCTTGATTCAAACTTTTGCTTAGGTGATCCAAAGGTTGCAAGCAATCACGCTCGAGACATGGCCTGATTTCCATGCTATTACGGTGGGAAGGAGGGAGAAGCCAGGCTAGCAATAGGGCTTTCAACTTGACCTTCAAAATTTGAAATGGGCTGTACTGCGAGGACTAGAAATACTTGCGTGAAATTTTAGGGAAAATGACAAATAATTTTTGAAATTTGGCTCAATTTGCAATTTAGTCTTTGAACTTTTAATTTATTCAATTTGGTTCTTGAACTTTAACTCAATGTATAATGTGGTCCCCAAACTTTTAATTTGTTCAATATAATCCTTGAACTATATGAAAATATTAAATAAGTCTATTTTCGTTAATTCAAAAGTATGGACTATACATGACATTTTCATATAGTTTAAGGGTTATATTGAATATGTGCCAAAAGTTCATGGACTATATTGCACATTGAGCTAAAGTCCATGGACCATATTGAACAAATTAAAAGTTCATGGATTAAATTGCAATTAATTAATTATGCTACTTCTCATGAAAAATAATTACATAGAAAATCCAATCTCGAATCATTTAAACACATTTATCCTCAATAACTTTTCATCGGTATATAAAAGTCATTTCTTTTGTACTCTGCCGTTGGAATATATAAATTAAAAATTGTCTTTTCAGTACCCTTTTTTCCTCTTCGTAATCTTAAATAGAATTTCTATTTTTACTTTCAAATATGGCTTTCCTTAACGTGGAAAATTATTTGTATTTATATTTTATGCTTTGAGAAAACTTCATACTATAGTGATTTTCTTTGTCAAATATCTAGATAATGATACCCTTCTTCTATAAATTTCATATTTTCTTTCTCGTAGTTTTTCTAAATACAGATAGCCTTTTAAGTTTCAAGAGCTTTTGCTATAATCGGGCTTTTAATTTCATCGCTGCTTTTGTGCATCTCCAATAATGAAATGAGTTGTACGAAAAAATGCATTGAATATATCAAAGCCCATATCCCTAATTCAACACCGACTTTTTGGAAAATCAATAATTGAATAAAAAATTAATTGGACAACATACATGTCCATTTTCGTTATTAATACAATATTTTTTGTGAATATATTTTCACGGATTATACATGCCATCATTATCAAAATATTGATTTTTCATGAAATCCACGCATAATCAAATCGTGAGTGTAGTGGTGCTCGTTGCCCTAGTGTTTTTTTAGGTTTTTCTTTGTCTTGTGAATGAGAAATTAGGGTGCTTTGTTTTAATGAAAGTAATTTTCTGAAAAGTGTTTTCCGGACTTTCCGTTGTTTGTTTTTCTAAAATGATTTGTCAATGTAAAATACTTTCCAATCAACATAAATATTATGTATTATTTCATACCATTTTTGAAAAATATTTTTCAGGAAATTTTCCCGTATTTGGTGATATGTGATTGAAAATGTTTTGTGCGTTTGATGTCATTTGGAAAATGATTAAATAACATTTGACCTAATAAAAAGGAATGACCTAAAGACCTAATGAAGATGGGAAAGTGTTGTCCCCTTCTCATGCATAGGAATTCATTTTCCTAAAATAAAATATAATATTTCTATTGACCTGGAAAGTATTTTCCATTGACCAAATTATTTTTGAAGAAACAACAATGGAAAGTTCTAAAACACTTTCCGAAAAATACTTTCATTGAAACAAACACACCCTTAGGCACAATTGTGGTCATTATAGTTAATCTTCCACTAACATTGACTTAGAAAGAAAAAACACAACATACTACCACGGTAATAACCTAATGATAGATTAGTTATGTGATTAACATATGGCCCTCCTCATTTTGACCTGAAAAGAACATATGGTCCTCCCGATGGAAATTAACTTCGTATAATATTATGAGTCAAAGGTGCGCTTGAATTTGCAAATTGAAGTGTTCCAAGTCACCCAATGCATGGAGAGAATTAAATTTAAATATGTTTTCTGGTAATGCCGGCATGACCCTTCACTAAATTACGTATAATCATGTCACCAAATTGATTTATAACAAAATATCCGATTGTAAATTAGACTCAATTCACCGTATAACTCTCTTGCTCTTGTTTACTTCGCCTCAACTCATTTTGGGCAAGAGTTTTCTTAGACTAAGTTAAATATGAAAATGTTTTAATAATATGGGTGAAATTGGATATAGATTAAAACGGGTTAAATTGATCAAGACGGTTAAATACTTCCATATTTAATCTAACCTATAAAAATCTATATCCATCTAGTTAACTCACTTTAAACTCTTCATGTGTATATGTTATTTGGATAAATTGTTATTTCGATTATAAGATGCGAAAGAATTGACTTTCAACGACAAATGGAATGTTCAATATTAGTATTGATTCACACCAAAGAATAAGAGAAAGTTACCACTTGGCAGCAAATTATAAAAGAGAATAACAATATGTTTTGGACCACAAAGTATCAAATAACAAATAATTATAAATTATGGTGGGGACATTCTTTCGTGGTGTGATTTACAACAAGTTTTTATTCTCATAGTTGCCCACCCAAAGACTTTTATGCTACCAAGCCCCTTTATAAAATCATGACAACAAATAACCCATATAATGCTAACTTGTGACGTCTTAGATTTTAGACCCGTGGTAGATTTTAGAGGTAAGTAGAACCATCATGCCTTGCTAGTCGGTCTCGCTCTAAATTGATGTAACTCACGAGCTACTAACCGAGAAGGGGAGAGGCTACTAAAGACTTCGCGGGCGCGATTCTTGCCACTGTTAGTTTGAGACATTGGAATTGCGATTGATTGACTTGGCCCACGATTTTTATCCAAATCGGGTATCGGACTTTTCAGCGTTGGGATTAATTATTGGACTTTGGCCTTGTTATTTTCCAATTTTTCGGGTTTTCGGAAACGTAGGACGTAGACCGTCGAGCCAAATTTCGGGCCGAGACCCCACCATTTTTCTTTCTCTCTTTTCCTTTCTCTCTCCCACGTGCGCCTACCCCCTCTTCTTTTTCTTTTCTCCTCTTCTCCCTCCCGTTACCGCCTGTCCTATTTCTCGCATCCCCTCCCATTTGCTCTCTTTTCCTCACCCGCCGCAAACCTTCCCCCCCTTTTTCTCTTTTTATTTGACTTTTCAAACTACACACGCTCTCTCTCACATCTTCGACTCTGCGCCCCCCTTCTCCTCCCGCGCTTCTCTCTCTCTTCTCTTTCCACGCTTCTTCTTCGGTTTGTTTGTTTTTCCTCCCGCCACTCCCGCCGGTCTTCTTTGTCTTCTTTGTTTCGCCACCGCCGGCTGCAGCCACCGCAGCCGCCGCCACCACTGCTCGTCGCGGACGCTGCCCACCGCTCGTCCACCGCGAGCGCCTAGAGCCGTCAAAACCGAGCGCTCCCGAGCCTGGCCAACCGCTGCTCTCATCTTCCCTCCCGTTTCCGTTTGACCTCTGTCTAGGCACCACCGCCGCCCGCCCGCCGCATCGTGTCGGTTGGTGCCGAAGGATCCTTCGCTCGTCCGCCTCAAGGCTCTTGTCCGAGCCGGCAGCAAGCTCCCTTCCCTCTTCGGCGGGCTCGTTTCTTTCCCTCACGTGCTGTTCGGTCAAACCACTGACCGTCGCCATTACCGCCATCGGCCGCTGGTCGTCGCCGCTTGACCCGCCGTCCGAATGAGCCACTCCAACCCCGAACACCGCCCGTCTCTCCTTCGCCTAGCTACCTACCCCTCTCGGTTACATTTCCTGTTGTTAGAGCCTCCCGCCCGGTCGCCGGAAGCTGCGGCCGGGCCCGTGTAATCCGAGCATTCCTAATCGCCCTCGGCCGCATTCTGACCACTCCCCTCCCCCAGCGCCCCTTAACATAGATAGAGAGCCTTTGGCCAAGATCCGGCCGCCACGTAAAATCCCCGTCCCCGACACACCGGAGAGTGTACTCATGCGACCGCCTCGTCATCGTCGTCGCGCAACCACGCCACGCCGTCGTTAAATGGTAAGTTGGCTCTAAGCACTTGTTTAACGTGTTAGCTCTTGTTTAGTGGTTAGTTTAGTTAGGACTAATCGGAAATTAGTGGTTAGTGATGGTTATTTTTGGTTGATTGAGGTTAGTGGTGGTTAATTAGAACCTAATGGTAATTTTAGTTAATTATGTGTTTATTTTATTATTTATATTTATTTAATCGAAATTAATATAATATTTTTTATTATCTTAATAATAATAAATTATATTGTTGGTAATTGTTGTGCTTAATGATTGTTAATTAAAGATAATTCTGGAGTGTTTGGATTAATTACTTTCCTATAAATAATTGTGGTGAATAGTGATTTATGAAATTATAGTGGAATTTACATTATTGTGAGAGAATATTGTCCTAAGGCACAATTCACTGATTTGTTGATTGCTTGTTTATGCCTTATTGATTGAAGCACATATGTTCTGAATTATGTGATTTTTTCCTTATGAAATTGGTTGATTATCGATTATCGTAATGTGGTGATTCATGGATAATATGTGAAATACTTACTCGTGTTTTGTATGTGGACACTCATGCATGTCTTGTGCGGATTATGATATGTGTTTATGAGTTCACTGTGTAGCCCTCGAGTGTGTTTCACGGGGAGGCCCCGAGGTGTATTTATACGGGGAAGACGGAGATTGTGCCTTGAGATGTGTTTACGGGGAAAAGGTAGAGCCCCTGAGGTGTGTTTTAAACGGGGGGGGCGAGGGAGATTGTGCCCGAGGTGTATTTACACGGGAAACGGTAGAGCCCCAGGTGTGTTTACACGGGGAAACGGATATTGATTGTGCCTTGATGCGTGTTTACACGGGTAAGGCTGCATAATTGGAACACATTGTTGAGTGCATGAGATGCATGTGTTGTGTTGATATGTGGTGGCTTAGCATACGTGTGTTTTAAAATGCGGCATAGTAGATGAATCGAGTTGATTATCATTTTTCTCGTGAGAAACGTGTCGGTTAGGTACACGATACCCGGTTATATCCAGTAGACCGCCAACCTTCGGGTTGTACCGTGGCCCAAGGGGTCGTAATAATTTGAACATGCTTAACTGTTATATGCATGGAATGCATCTGTGGTGTTAGGATTGATTATATGTTTGCCCTATATTTGACACGTATGGTTATTATCGTGTAGGGTAAATACAGCTACGAGGTAAGGCTATTTCGTGATTGATTTGTAATTAGATAGTTAATTATTGAATATGTCATGCACAGCCATGCGCTATTTAGTCCCTTTAGGTGACTGGTGCCCTGAGGCCGAGGCTTAGCGCCCGAACTTGCCCAGGAGTTTTATCTCAGAATTGTGTATAACTAACCATTTTGAGTGTTGGATGAAGAATTGGCACGTGTTGCGATTCGTGGCCTTGGTTGGAAGAAGTAGAGATTGGAACCTGACCTTGTTGGTGTCATTGACTCGATAGGGAGATGCCCGTGTAAGAGCTTGTACTTGTAAACTTCATAGGGTTAATCATTAGATAATTAAAAGGCGTTTGATGGTGTTTTTCGATTGACTTTCTTCACTATCCCGATTGTTGTGTGGTACAAGGGTATTTACTTTATCACTTGCATGTGTTAAATGGAAAGATAAAAATAATGGTCGGCGACACGTCTGGAACGTTGCATTCGATGACCGTAAGTCGAGAAAGTATTGTCGCATGCTCGAGGGTCGAGGGCAACGTTTATCCCCAGTCATTTTGTTATCAGCTTTGGTCAATACTCCTCGGTGAGTGATAAGGTGCGATGGGTTTTGGGATAGTTAGTTAGAAAACACCCCGTGCTTTGTTGTTTATTTGATTCTCATGTTTTACGGCTTGTTCATGGTTCTTAATTCCTTGAGAGAATTGGAATGCGGGTTACGTGATAATCCCAATAGATTAGCAATGGATTCAAAAAGTCTTAGAAGTAAGGCGGAGTCGAGGTTAGGTAGGTGCTAGAGGTAATGCACTAGGAGATTCTGGAGTGGATAGGATCCTGTAGGCGTTGTAAGCCTTGAGTTTTGTTAGGGCGTAGCTGTGGCCTTTGGGCCTGATGTCGTTGTTGTTATAGTTGCTATTGCCACTATTGTTGTTGCCGTATCGCCTTGTAGAGTTCATTTTGTTGGAAAGAGAATTGCGATGGGTCGATGTTTAAGTTGATTGAGTAGTTCCTGGAGTTAGAACCGTCCGAGTGTGTTGGGATGAGAAATTTTGAGATAATAACTCTCTGGATCAAGGGACTAGAGAAAGTCTACACACACACACAGAGTGCGCGGAGTAAGAAAAGACGATTGTGGCTGAGTTGCTTGTTAAGTTAGTGGGGTTAAGATCGAAACTGTTGGAAATCGAGGAGGACCCTCGTTTCATTTGATTTTATCACCTCAAGTGACTAAGTTATTGGATGAAGATTGGCAAAGTTAATTAGGTTACTATAGTAATACGTTGGATGAGGAACCAAGGACGGAAAATATCGCTGTCATACGGGATTATTCTAATGTTTTTCAAAAAAGGAATTATTTGGATTAACCCCAAAGCGAGAAAGGGGAAATTATGATTGAGTTGACCCTAGATGGAGTCGAGATTCAAGGTATCTTACCGAGATTTGCGTTATTGGAAGTGAAGGAGTTCAATACACGGATGCAAGGTTTGATGGACGAAGTGGTCCGATTGTTTTAGCGCGTCTCCATGGGAGTGCCAATTATGGTGGTGCAAGAGAAAGGCTAAAATATCATACACTATGTCAAGTGCTAGAAGTTTAGCCTAGGGCATGGTCATGAGCGAGTATCATTGCTGAGAATGGACAATGGTTTGACCAATTTCAAGGGTTTCAGACCTCCCGAGTTAAACCTAAGGATGGGTTATGCCCTGGTCAAGCTTTAAAGGAGGATATGCCGGCGTAACAGCGTGTTGAATGTGATATGGTCACTACAAAATCTACTGCAACATTGTTTGGATTGACCAATGCACCAGCTACTTGAATGGATTCGATGGATTGAGCCGATATATTGAAATTCGAGAAATACAAAGAGGAACACAAACAGCTCTTGAGGATGGTGTTATAGACCCTTTGAGAGCTTAAACAGTGTGCCGAATTTAGTACGTACGAGTTTGGAATTGCTCGTGTAGCTTTTATGGGTCGGGTGATTTTGGACGAAGGAATTTCTGTAAATCCACTAAGATCAAGCCAGTTCATGAATATGCCAAGACTTATGATAGTGGCAAGGTCTGTAATTTTTTAAGACACACATGTTATTATTGAGGCGATTTGTAGAAAGGTTCTCTACGGTATCGCGCTTCTAATGTGAAGGTTAATGAAAGATGTAGAATTTGGATGGATGGATAAGTGCAGAGTAATTTTTAAGAGTTGAAGTATAAGTTGATTATTGTACCGTTTTTAAGGATATGGCCTAGTATTGGAGGTTATGAAATTTACTATAAGCGTCGTATAAGGGATTGAACCGTAAGGTTGTGGCAACAAAGAAAGGTGGGCTGCTTATGCATCACGATGATTGAGCCGCCGGATCTAATGGAAATTAGACAAGTTCTATCAAATGATCATAAGATTTCTTAATTGGCAACAATCTTGATAAGATTATGGTGGATGAATTGTTATTTAGAAGTTTCAAACATTGTAAAGAACTATAGGGAATTATTTTGGGAGACAATTAAAGGTCTCATGAGTTGGATGCTAACACAGCTAGCCGTGATTTGAAATATTCAATGAGCAATTTTCTCTTAAGAATGGAAGACAGCTGGCATTGGCATTCAAGGTAATAGGAATTGACTTCTGAAAGTTGTAAAGGCTTGAATGGCCATAAGAGATGAAGTGTTCTTCGGTGGATCACTTATAGGGAAGACAATCAAGATTGGGATTGGAGGAAATTGATTTTTGTCATTGGTGGATTGAGGATTAATTATTCTATGGTAATACCAAATGGACTAGTGGTAGATATCAATGCCGATGATTTATTTCGAATTTAGTAGACTCGAATAGGTGCCAAAAAATTTTTAGTGCCATGGGGGAAATTGATTCGCACTAACCTTCGAGTGATTTCGATGACACCTTTGGGATAGATGTGTAATTGAAATGGATGGATTGAAAAAAGATGAATCGAGAACTTTGAGAATTCATATTGCGGTTTGATGAAAAGTCGATTATAGTTCAAGTGTGGATGAGTGATCAGTAATGACCTCATGATTTGGCGAATCCTTGAGAAGCTTTTGCAAAGTTGGAGTGCTCGAGATTTTAGGTTGCTGAAAAACCATGAGGCTTGTATGGGATAGAGCGGATATACCTCTATGAGATAGTGCATGCCTAAGACTTTTTCTAGATTGGTGTATAGTTTGAGAATGCGAAATATCAGCGATCCGTCCGAGGGCGGGGAGTGGTCACGGGGTGAGCTCCCAGCGGAGCAACTCTTGGCGAGCTTCTAGAGATGTCGAAGAGGGGATAAGGATGAAATGGACTAGTGCACCATGGTCAAAGAAATAAGATTTTACTGGAGTGGTGTGACAAGAGTACGAGCGAACTTGTGAAACTCTAGTTTACTGGAATGAGGTCCGAGATGGTGGGATCACTGGTCAAAGGATTGTCTGACAGTTAGTGGATGCTATTAAGCTTGTTAGGGACAAGCAAGGACATTGCAAAGTTGTAAGAAGAGCTATGTGGACAAGCGACATAGACCGTTGAATTTGAGTTAGTGATCACTGTGTTCTTAAAGGTGTCGTCACATGAGGTACTTCACGGTTCGGAAAAAAAGGCAAGTTGAGTTTGAGGTACGTGGGACCCTTTGAAATTTTGGAATAAATTGAGATTTTGGCTTGTGCACTGCGTTGCCTTCGGGGTGGCTTTAAGTGCATGATATGCTCACGTGTCAATGTTGAGAAAGTACAAACTAGATCCAGACTGAGCATGCTAAATTTTTGAGGAATAACGTGGACGATAGGGTGTCGTACATGGAAAGATCGATGCGAATAGTGGGCCTTGAGAAGCACGTGCTGCAGAACAAGATGTTTACTTTGGTCAAAGTGATATGGCAACATCACGGAATAGAAGGACCACGGGGGAAAGTGAGGAAGTAATGAGGCATCAATACTTCCACCTATTTGAAGAGTTGAGTAGTAACGCAAATTTCGAGGACGAAATTTCTTTAAGGGGGGAAGAGTTGTGACATCCTGGATTTTCCGACCCGTGAGGATTTTATGAGTGCGTAGTCATCAATGCACTGCTAGTCGGTCTCGCTTTGAATTGATCACTCACGAGTTACTAACCGAAGGGGAGAAGCTACTAAAGACTTCGTGGACGCGCGATTCTTGAAAAGATCGATGCGAATCGTGGGCCGTGAGAAGCACGTGTTGCGTAACAAGATGTTTACTTTGGTCAAGGTGATATGGCAACATCATGGAATAGAAGGACCACGTGGGAAAGTGAGGAAGTAATGAAGCATCAATACCCCCACCGTTTGAAGAGTTGAGTAGTAACACAAATTTCGAGGACGAAATTTTTTAAGGGGAAGAGTTGTGATGTCCTAGATTTTCCGACCCGTGGCAAATTTTAGGAGTGCGTAGTCATCAATGCATTGCTAGTCGGTCTCGCTTGAACCGATCACTCACGAGCTACTAACCGAAGGGAGAAGCTACTAAAGACTTTGCAGACGCACGATTCTTGAAAACCACTCGTTAGTCCGAGATACGCGGAGTTGCGATTGATTGACTTGACCACGATTTTTATCCAAATTTGGGTATCGGACTTTTCGGACGTCGGGATTAATTATTGGACTTTGGCCTCGTTATTTTCCAATTTTTCGGCTCTCGAACGTAGGACGTAGGATCGCCGAGCCAAATTTTGGACCCGAGACCCCACCGTTTTTCTTTCTCTCTTTTCCCTTTCTCTCTCCCACGTGCGCCTACCCCTCTTCTTTTCTCTCTCCTCTTCTCCCTCCCGTCTGCCGCGCCCGTCCTCCTCCTCTCGCTCTCTTTCGCCACCTCGCCCCTAATGCCCCTCCCCCTTTTTCTCTTTTATTTGACTTTTCAAACTACTCTCTCTCTCTCTCTCTCTCTCTCTCTCTATGCATGCTTCGACACCTGCCCCCCTTCTCCTCCATGCTTCTCTCCTCTTCTTTTCTCGCTTCTTCTTCGGTTTTGTTTCTTCTTCCTCCGGCCACTTCCACCGCCGCTGCTGCTCGCCACCGCCGTCACCACCGCAGCCTCCGCCACCGCCCTACTCGCCGCTCGTACCACCGGCAGGCCACTCGTCCACCGCGAGCGCCTAGAGCCACTCAAACCGTGCCTCCCACCTACGCCGCTCCCTCTTCCTTCGTTTCCCTAACCTCTTGTCTAGCCGCACCACCGCCCGCCCGCCTGGCCGGCTGGGCCCTCTGAGGCCGCCACTCGACCACCCGTTCTCGTCCGAGCTAGCCGCCATCCTTCCCTCCCGCCGAGCTCGTTTTCCTCACGGTGCCGGTTCAATCAAACCAATGACCGTCGCCGTTGCTTCCGCTTTTATGACTTATAATATATTTATCATTTTTATTTAATTAGCTATTATCTCAAATCCCAATTTTACGGGCATCGAAATGAAATTTTTTTATCTCTCTTTTTCCTTTCTAACCTTATTTTGATGATCAAATCCAAATCTACCTCAAGGGTTTTAATCAAAGTCCACGTTCTAAAGTTAATTTCCTTGCTTAATCAATTATATTGCACACCTTTCTATTTCAGCGAAATCGGATTGCCCACGAAATATCCTTCATCAAAATTTCTTCCTTAGCTTTTATTAAAAGGAGACGGGTTTTGTGACGATTCCAGATAGAAGTTATATACATGGAACATAGTAAACATATACGTTTTAACAAAATTTAATCAACAATGAAGCTCAATAACATTTAAAGTTTTGCAAAATTTAATTGACGACAAAGTGCGATGATAAAAATACAATGTCAAAATTTAATGAACAATGAAAATCCATAAACTACACACTGTTAGAATTTAATCTGCAACAAGATATTTGAAATTACGACTAAAATATGGGAATTGAAATATATTTAAATTACAGAAAAATAAAGATATTGGAAAAATTTTGAGACCATTGAGTTCAATGACTGATTGAGAGAGACCTTTAAAAAATGTATTTAGGGTATTTACAGACAGTTACAAACGGTGGTCACACATGATGACTACTTAATTGGGAAGAACAAATAACCTCTTAATCTTTTGGTGGTTACCTGAAAGTTACTTCACGAACACTTATCTAAAAGAAGTTACACAAATCCTAAATTAATCGATATGGACGTAACCACCCAATGGTTATTTTCGTGTCGATTGCTCACCATCGATATCAATGACTTTGTCTAAAGGCTCTCATTGGTAACTTTAAATTGTGTTGTTGATGACTTTACTATTGAGCTATTGGTTCCCATCAAGTTATCAATAATTCTATTTATAAATGACCAAACTTGGCTCTCATTGACTAAGCATTTCACTTGTCAATAATAACCAAAAATCTGTCAATTTTTGGGGTAAACATATGCCCATTTTAAAAGAATCGAATGATGCATCAATCATTCAATTCTTTTAAATTAGATAATCAATAGTCATCACGTGTCCCATTGTCATAGGCAAATTTATTTTTTCCTTGTCAAATCTTATCTTGGCCTTGTTGCTAATTGAAATAAATAAGTGAAAATGGCCTTTGAATTTTTCTCTAAGATTAGATTTCAATCCATTAAAAGTTAAATTTGAGAATTCTTTCTCTAAGAGCGCAGTAAGGCATCTATTTCATGCCTTTTTGGATCGAGTAACAAACTGATCGACCAACTCATTATTGTATTGATAGAGTGTGGCCAAATCAAGAATTGATACCTCGTGTATTGTTCTATAAAATTGAAAATGGAATCATCTCTCCATCTCCACAATTACACATTGAGTTAGGTGAAAAATTAGGGTACCGGATAATAGTAATTTTCGACAAAGACAGGGGAAATAACCTACTTCTTAAAAACTCATTTGTCCTTACTTCTCCGGATTGGGCTATATATCAATTAATGTGCTCAATAGTTGAATGTTCATTTTCGCTAGTAAAATTGGCAAATTCAAGAATTTCAAAGCCTCTTGGAAAATGTTGGCGATCGATCCATTCTGGACGCGCTCTCCTAAAAATAGGTATGAGGACACCCCTTGTGTAACCCTAATCATTGTCCAACATCTTTGACGAACTGGCCAAGTTCAACGATGGATTTAGTTGGCCATTTTACCCCTAAGTGGTAATGCTAGTCATGCCTGATTATGAACATTAATGTATCATGTTACCACTAAATAACATAGTGGTAATTGATTGTATGATTCTAACCTCAAGAAATCATCATTCATGGCATTGATGATGATTAGCTTAATCATGTCTATAAAATTAATGATATTAGAAAATTTATTTGATTATGAATATCTCTTAGGATTATGTATATATTTCTTTTGATAGTACATATTCCTTGATTGATATGATATCTTCAATAGTCATTTCATAAAATCTATATATAAGCAAATGTAATGTTAATTATGAAATATTGACATATACTAAAATTCATTGATTTTCTCTTCCGCATTATTATTTCAACTAAAATTATCTATGACTTTTGACAAAGTCATATCCCACAAAATATCATAGTTTGGCCCCTGACCTACAAAAACATTGAACCGGTCATAGCATATTATGGACAAAAACCTGCCCTTTCAAAGTCGTCGTCGGTCATCTCTCATGCGCGTACAATCACAGGTCAACAATACAAAATAAAACAGTGCCCACCATATTAAATTACAATTTTTATTTGGTACCCTATCCGTGCAGAAACATTAATTGCACAAGCAGGATTCAAATAGTGATACGAGTACGATTTTTAATTTCAATAAATGAATTCATTTAGTTGGAAGATGAGAATTTCATTTCATAATTGCCCGTGTAAAAAGTATTTTATATTAACGGTATATCTTATATAAATTTATATAATTAATATATCAATGGTGGTGTAATGAAATGTGTAAGTGGACATTTAAATAAATTTATATAGTACCCAACATTTAATAAGAGTATGCCACGCAACTTAATATGAGAACTTTTAAAAAGTGGATCCTCGTCTTCGGATGTCGTCAAAGTCAACCACTTGTAGTTTAGTCCACACGCATGTGGAAATTCATGTCCTCATCCATTAAATTCCAATTCCATTAAGGACCGAGTCATCCACCAATTCCCTCCCCATCGGTCTACTACAAATCCATCATGCCCTTCTCTTCGCTCCACATCGCAAATCGATTCATTGTCCCAAACATACTTCTCTCGCCATCAATCTAAACACACTTATCCACGTCCTCGTCGCTTGTTTTGCAGTCGCCCCTTTGTTCATGCCACATGTGACCGCCCAAAACTGTAGATGCACCGCGGGCCTCTGCTATGGCCAATATGATTATTAGGGGTGTCAAAAACTGAACCGAAAACCAAACGAAATTCCGTGCATTTTTGGTCTGGTTGGGTTAACCGAAAAATAACCGTTAACTTTTTTCAGTTCAATTCGGTAACCTCAACAAAAATTGAACAGTCTCTCTTCTTTATCACATCCTCTTCACTTTGATTCCAATAAGTAAAGCAAAAATAAAAAAAATCGAAAAATCGAATCGAACTTAATCAAATCAATCCAGTTCGCAATAGATTCAGTTCGGTATCAAAACGAAATGTTTTCACCCATTGGTTAGTAGGGGACCGGCTGCTATTACTGCGGATCGGGCTGCCAAGCTGACCCCTGCGACCCCGCGGTGGCCCCACCTACCACTAACGCAGTTGTGGTCGGCAACATCATCACCGATGCCTTCTTCAACGGGATCATCAACCAAGCGACTGCGAGCTGCGCTGGAAAGAGGTTCTACCCGAGGCAAGCGTTCCTCAACGCCCTCAGTTGCTTCCCGAGGTTCGGCCGGGTTGGGTCAGTCGACAACTCGAAGCGCGAGATCGCGGCTTTCTTCGCTCATGCCACGCATGAGACTGGACGTAAGTGAGACTTGTCTTCTTCTTTCCGCTTTATGGATGTTCTTACTCTTGTGTACTATGCAACATTAGTTTTGTATGTACAAACGAATGATATACAGTTTCTTTTGTTATTATGATCTACAGTTTAAAAGGTTCTCTTCTGTGGCATGAATGAGTAATATCAGAAAAATATTTCACTCAAAACAAACGTAATGGAAGCTTTATAAGGGAGAAAAAAAGATCTTGTAGCCATACAAAAAAATGCATACTGCGACCTTTTAAAAATAAATTTTTAATAGATCCCTATTCTTAGTTAAAAAAAACCTTTTACTCATTCACTATTACACCACTGTTGGGGAAATCGTCTTCGTTCTTGAGTAGAACAATGAAGTCAATATAAGTTTGAATCAATAGAGCAATCACATCGGACTTTGGGCGTGATATCACTTTCTTTAAGGATTTATTTGTCCCACAAAGTTCTTGCTAATGGTCACCAAAGAAATATCCTCCGGGATACAACAAAGTCTCAAATGAGAATACTAGATAGCAATTCTAGTATTTCTCCAGGGTCTCTCTAGGAAACAATTGGCTGCAATTTTGAAAGGAGACTCTAAAAATAATAGTAATTGTGAACACTTTTATGATTTTTCAAAACTGACATATATATAGAAATATAGACAACTCTTCATGAAAGGTTGCAAAAAATTAACAAAGATATCATTTCGAAAGAAGTTATATCCGAAGACACAACCTTTCAAGGATTAAGAAGTTATATTTGAATAGGTACGAATTCTAAGATAACCGTTGGAAGAAGAAATAAAATTCGAAATAAATAAATAATAAATAACCATAACTTCTTCATGAACGCATCAACCTTTCAATATGACATTATGGTTAATTTTTATAAAAATAAATCCGAATTTTTTCAATAAATAAAAATGAATGATCATTGGTTAGTGCCAAATCTCGTCCACGTGCGCACTCACATCTTTTCAATGTGGGACAAGGCATCTCTCAGTTTGTTTTACAAACAAACTATCAACAATCCCCCACTTTTGTTTGTAAAACAAAATGGAAATAAAACTTAAAAAAATACAGCCAACATTTCCACGAGATTAATATACATACATAAAGATTTCTTTTGAGCTAAACCTTTACTTAGTGCAAATATCTCAAAACCCTATCTAAGTAACAAATAGTTCGGCTTTAAATTTATACTTTTAAACGATAGAATCAAAAATATCGCACATATATTAACCTCTTGTTTCAGCGAGAAGTTCTATATTACTCCGCACTATTATGGCCATGTGCTTGATCCTGTTTCATGATCTCTCTAGAAAGCAACCCCTACTTTCGTAAGAAGCGGCACCACTTCTAAGCTCATATAGGTGAAGTATTTATTATGTGTTTATGTTACTATTAACACATTACAAAATTGTACAATACTTCATTAAGAATTCAATTCAACCTACAAAACGTAACAGATGATATTGACTTCTCATATCAGGGCTACGTCAATATCAAATAATCACATTCAGTAACTTGTTCTTACCCATTAAACCTTGTAACTAGTGATGTTCTAGAAAAGGTCGGGTTACCATTACTGGTGATTTTAATTAAAGGGTTTCAGCCTTGTTTCTTGTGAGATCATCTTTACCAAATCTCTTGGTAAAGCCTTTATAAAAGGATTGACCAAATTCTTGATTGACCTCTCATGGACAATTGTTAAGGTACCATCTTTAATCAATTGTCTCACATACTCATGCCTTAGGCTAATATGTCTAGACTTATCATTATAAGTGCTATTATAAAGCTCTTGCCAAAATAGCTTCACCATCACAATGTATGGAAATATGAGGCATAGGACTTGGACATAATTTGGTATCCAACAACAAATTCTTAATCCATTTAGCCTCTTTCTCAGTTGTCAGTAAAGCAACAAATCCGAATTCCATCGTTGAGAGAGTTAGGCACATTTGTTTTTTTGCTCGTCCAAGAAACAACACATTTATCAAATGTGAAAATTCATCCAGTAGTGGATTGTTTATCACTCACATTTGTAATCCAATTAATATCGGTGTATCCTCATAATACAACCGAATAATTATTATAAAACAATCCCAAATTTTAGTTCTCTAAAATAACCAAAATTTAGGTAATATCTTTCCAATGTTCTATACTTGGATCACAAATAGATGTACTCAATTTACACATAGAATAAGCAATATTGGGTCAATATAGTGCATCTTATACATTCCCTATAGCACTCACGTTAAAGACCCTCTACCATGAATCAAATGGATTATTCATTTCTTTGAAACCTAAGATATTGAAATTTATTCAACATCTTTTCCACATAATCAATTTGGCTCAAAGAATAACCCCCACTATGTTTTTAACTTTAATGTCCAAAAAGTATCTATTTTACCCAAATCTTTCATTTAGAAATGAAAGTTAGATACTTCTAAGTCTCAATGAATGCAATTATATTAGTTCCAAAACCCCTTCAGATACCCCCACCTCAAGAATATTTCCAAAGGCATCAAAACAAAACTTTGCATCCTTAAGATGCTAGGCTAGTTGGGTCACTGGGGTCTAAATGGAACATTATATAAGAACCATGTGAAATGCAATATCAATACAATGCTATCATCTCTTGAGTAAATGCACCACACATACATGAATCTGTAAGCAAATTAACAGGGTACCACAATTGCAAGTCTTTCATTATTGAAGGGCGTAGACAATAAAATTACCTGCACAAATGCCCACGTGTAAAAACCCATCTGTCGAGAAAACAGAGCACTTGTGGAGTTTGAACACTTGCAAAACGCATCCCCGATCTCGCAAGCAGTGCCAACTCTGAATCTTCCACTATCATGCGCCGAAAGTGAAGTGACTTCAAGCAATCAAAAGACTGCACAATCTCAGTCACCCGCGGAGTCACATACCCATCCCAATTCTCGGGTATCAGATTGGACATAGCAACCCTCGGCTTCCCTTTCGATTGATGAACTATCATTTTCTCCTTGCACTTGATCTCGTGGATCGGAGTCTCGACATCCAAATTTGTTAACAACAAAAACAAAAGAATGTATCCAAATTTTGACCTCAAGACAAGCCAACACTTAAACAAAACCAAAACACGATTATAATTTCTCGAATGCACAACCAAAAAGGATGTGCTTCTAGCAATGAGAATCAATTCAGGGCAAAAATTAGTAAAGATAAAACAATCGAGCATGAAACTAATATCTCATTTTATCATGCCAATCCAGCAAGATAACTATCCCATATACCAAATGGACCAAACACGTAAAATCAATAAAGATATCCGGTTGTGGTAATGGGACAGCAAAATGGATCAAAATAACATGAAAAGGAAGTACTAACCATTTGCGGAAATTCACATTTCAAGTCAACGAACCTCGTGAAGAAGCTTATCTTCCCTGATTTATGACACACGTGATGAAGAACGGCCAACTGAAGACCACCGACTAAAAGTGGGTCTCGAAAATGAAGAACATTTGAGAGATTTCTCAAAATGTTGTAATGTGCGTTGGCGGGGCACTCGATTACGTTGTCTGTGTCATCCTCGCTATTGTTGTTGTAGATGAACCAGCATTGCGCACTAATTCGGGCATGGTAAATGACTCGTTCCCTGCATATTCCTGCAATAATGCACAAAAGAACCAAGAGACACATTCCGATGAAACATTGCAATGTTCTATCCTGTACCGAGAATATTGATGCCATCAAATTGTGGCATATAGATCTCTTTCCCGGTGAGGACATAATTCATGAATGCAACTCTGGTTCCTCAAAGCCAAGACGAAGTGCTTCGTATGTTTCGGAAACCGGAAGTTTTCAGACCAACTCATTTCAAACTTCCAGGTCATCGAATTTCGATCTGGAGAAGGGCATAGAGACTGCAAACTCCAAAGGAAAGAAAGCGCCATCAGGACCACATTGACCTTCCATTTCTATCGGAACACAAGGAACTTCGAACGATCGGGGCACATTTCATTGCATCAAATCAGGTCTAGAGTAATGACTTTTATTGACTCTGACTCCATTATTGCACAAATAAATCCTTAAAATTGTTGGGGAAATCGTCTTCGTTCGTGGGTAGAACAATGAAGTCAATATAAGTTTGAATCAATAGAGCAATCACATCGGACTTTAAGGCGTGATATCACTTTCCTTAAGGATTTATTTGCCCCACAAAGTTGCTAATGGTCACCAGCAAATATCCTCCATGATACAACAAAGTCTCAAATGAGAATACTAGATAACAATTCTAGTATTTCTCCAGGGTCTCTCTAGGAAACAATTGGAAACAATTGGCTGCAGTTTTGAAAGGAGACTATAAAAATAATAGTAATTGTGAACACTTTTATGATTTTTCAAAACTGACATATATATAAATATAGGCAACTCTTCGTGAAAGGTTGCAAAAAATTAACAAAGATATCATTTCGAAAGAAGTTATATCCGAACAGACACAACCTTTTAAGGATTAAGAAGTTATATTTGAATAGGTACGAATTCTAAGATAACCGTTGGAAGAAGAAATAAAATTCGAAATAAATAAATAATAAATAACCATAATTTCTTCATGAACAGTCGCACTGTTTCAATATGACATTATGGTTAATTTTTATAAAAATAAATCCGAATTTTTCAATAAATAAAAATGAATGATCATTGGTTAGTGCCAAATCTCGTCCACGTGCGCACTCACATCTTTTCAATGTGGGATAAGGCACCTCTCAGTTTGTTTTACAGACAAACTACCAACAACCACTATCATTAAATACACATTATTGGTACATGTGTAAAAAGTTTTTTACATTGGCAGTGGACCCAATAATAATCCTTTAAAAACTAAATACCACAAGACTCAAAAGTTACAATAAAATGCTTATATAATTCTCCTTTGCAGGTTTTTGTTATATCAAGGAAATAAATGGGCGAACCGATCCCGAAAAGACCTACTGTGACCCCAACGTGCAATAGTACCCGTGCAAGTCGGGTAAAAAGTACTTCAGGCATGGACTATTAGAGTAGGAGATATGATTTGATTCTGATTATTATGATTTTGGATTAGTTAATTCGATAAGTCTGTAAGACTAGATATTAGAAATATTAATTGATTCGATCAATCTGTTAGATTAGATATAGGAAATGTTATTTTGTATATTCTTTGCTATTGTACATCCTTCTTGTATTATAAATAGGCTTGTTTATAATACATGTACAAAAGATGAGAAATATACAATACAATTTTCTTTAATATTTTTTATTTTTCTGTTCAAAAACATGGACCCCTCCAAATCTCATGGAACTACAACTACGGCTTGGCCGGCGAGAGCCTCGGATTTGATGGGCTCAACTTGCCGGAGACCATTGCCAACTATTCGGTCATCACTTTTAAAAACACCCTATGGTTCTAGAGGACCAACAACCTCCAATCAAGCTCTCAGGCCAAGGGTTCGGCGCGACAATCCGAGCCATTAATGGTGGAAAGTGTGAGGGGGGGGAAGCAGGAGCTTCTCAAGCCCGGGTCACGTATTACACTAGTTACCGTAAGCAATTTGGAGTTGCACCTGGTGGTAATCTCAACTGTCGAGGGTTTTGTCAAGGACCAGTAGTAGTCAAGGGAGGCACAAACTTTGACAATAATGGGTGCATTTGGTTCAGCATTTTCCCAAGGGGCTTTCAGTTGGGAAAATGCTGAACCGTTTGGTTCAACTTTGAAGCTGGCTTTCAGCTTTCAAATAGCATTCAAAATGCTAAAAGCCTTTCAGCATTCGGCGAAATGCTGAAATTATTTTTTCCCTTCCAAAACTACCCTAACTAGTTCTTCATATTTTCGATTTTTCCCTTGGTTTTTTTTTTATTGAGAAAGGGGCGGCCCTTCACCGGACCAGTGAAGGGCTACGACCATCTACAAGGGTCGCACGACCTAGCCAAGGGCCACCGGAGGTCACTCGACCCAGGCGCGCCAGGCGACCGCCGCCTGGGTCTCGCGAGGGTCGCACGACGGCGGTCGAACGTCGCGAGACCCAAGCGAGGGCTGCCGAGGCCGCGAGACCTAGGCGATGGTCGCCTAGGTCGGCGACCCTCGCCGAGGGTTGCCCGAGGTCGGGCGACCTCCGGTGGCCCTCGGCTAGGTCGCGCGACCCTCCCTCGGCTGGGTCGGCGACCTTCGGCGATCCTCGATTGGGGGCGGGTCGCGCGACCCTCGCCGAGGTCACCCGACCTTAGGCAACCTCGGCCGACGGCCGCCAACGCCCGATCGGCTCGGCCGACGGCCGTAGCCCTTCACCGGTCTGGCGAAAGGTTTAGTCCAATTTTCCAAAAAAAGAAGAAGATATATATGCATATAATACCCCTCAAAGCCCATTACGAAAGTTTTTTAACCAAACACACATTCAACTCAAAGTCCATTTGCAAAAAAAATTTACCAAACACAATTGCATTTCTTTAAGTAGCTTTGGGCTTTCAGCATTTGCATTGGACTCAAAGCCCCTTACAAATGCTAAACCAAATGCAGCCAATGTACCCTAGAAAACAACCTTTCTCTGCCTAATAGAGCTTGGGCATCAGGATGAATAATGACCTTCTTGCACTAGGAATGTTTGAAAACCCCTAAAGAGAAAGGGGATGATGAAATAAAGATCTTTGCTTTTGTTATGAACAAATATATGGATGGGTGACATGATTTGATTGAATCAACTGAATAAAAAAACATGAAGATCCAACTCAAACCAAAGCAGCTGACTTGAGCATGTTGATAATCCTATAACTTAGTCAATAGTCAAGGTTGAGCTAGTATTAAAAATAAAAATAAAAAAAGAAGATTTTGACTAATTTGTTAATATATCCCTTTTACATTACTCTTAATGTGAAAATATAAAATCACAGTCATTGTTTTTATTTTTCAATTTTAAACAAAATAAAGTTACAAAACTTAATTTGGCACATTAAATGACTTTTCAAATATATGTTTACCAAACAGCATTTCCCCAAGTTACATCTAAGGCACTTTTTCAATTACAGTTTACTAAACAATATTTGCATTTCAACAAACCCCTTTAAACTAAAAGTATTTGCATTTTCTTAAAAACATTTCCCCAAAAATTAACCAAACGGGCCCTATTTGGAAGGATGCTAAAACAGGAGTTTATAATGTGAAAAATGGCTAGCACAGCATATATACCACAGGACAATAGCAGCTCACAAACCAAGCCTCATCATCATTTCAGCCACCAAAACTATAATTGACACAAATCTGGTCGCTACACTCCTCCCAAAATACGAAATTTCCTGTGGAGTGTATGCCAAAACGCGCTCCCTACTTGTGAAAATTTGTATAAAAGAAAGATACTACCTGCTCCCTTGTGCCTATTCTTCTCTCAAGCCCAGAGACAATGGACATATGTTTTTGTTGCGTAAGTGGACTAGCGAAATTTGGGCTGATCAAAGACTGAAAATCATATGCTCAAGAAACATTACTCGAATGGACAAATGGTTGTCGAAAATTTTTTATATGGGTAAAGCCGAACCTTTTCAAGAGATTGTCATTGGTGCCCTGTGGTAGATCTAGAAATCTCGAAATTCCTTTGTTTTCCAGCTCGCAAGCCGGATCCCAGCTCGATTGTTGATATCACACTCGCCATCAACATGAACTATCAGATGTGGTACCCTAAATCAAAAAGGAAAAAAAGGGGGAGGCAAAAACTTACCTTCTCAGCAAACTCGAAGTTTCACTGGCGAGTAAATCCATCAAGTACAACGTCAATGGCTCTTGGGTAGAAGGAAGTGTTGAAGGATCGATAACTGGAGTTTGTAGAGATCGGAACGGGTTATTGATTGTTGGTTTTGCAAAAACGGGGTAAGTACACTAGGAGTGCCATTACTTTCGTGCGGCGCTCGTTTTGGTCTTTTTTTTTCGCTCACTTGAGTGCCAAATCGAGTGAAATCGATCACTTGAGTACCACTTCGCCGGAAAGGCGCGTGGCTGCCGGAATGCGACGTGGCAGCCGGAAAATAATATTTTAATTTTTAATTAATTTTTTTGATTTTCTTTTTTTTTTTTTTTGATTTTTTTTTAAGGTCGGCAAGGGCCACCATTGACCCTCGCCGGCCGGGAACCCTCACCCAAATTGGGCAAGGGGACCCTCGCCGTTGGCCGCGAAGGCCTTGGGTGAGGCCATCGCGGCCTCCCCGCGGCTGCCGAGGGCCATTGCAGCCTTGCCTAAGGCCAAATTTGGGCAAGGGCCGCCTGGCCTTCGCCGTCGCCACCGCGGGAGAGGCCATCGACAGCCTCGCCGGCCTCATCTAGGGCCTTCAACGGCCTCGCCGGCCTCACCTAAGGCCTTTGCAGCCGACAGCAAGGGGGCCCTCGCCCAATCTGGGCGAGAGTTCAGCGGCCGGGGAGGGTCAACGGTGGCCCTCGCCGGCCTTAAAAAAATCAAAAAAATTAATTAAAATATTATTTTCCGGATGCCACGTCAGCATTCCGACGGCCACATCAGCTTTTCCGACGAAGTGGCACTCAAGTGATCGATTTCACTCCGATTTGGCACTCAAGTGAGCGAAAAAAAAAGTTTTGGCACCAAAGTGAGCACCGTACGAAAGTAATTGCACTCCTGGTGTCCCAACCCCTGCAAAAACAGTGCCTGCGACTTCCGCAAGCCAAATCGAGGCCCTAGCAATTGAAGAAGGTCACTAGTATTTGATGGGCAGAACTAATCTGTGGAGTCTTCATGACAAGAGGATGGAAATGGAATGTGATAGCTTATCAATTGTGCAGTTCATTTCAGGAGAAAGCCAAAGCCCATGGGCCCTCAAAATGTGATTGAAGACTACCAAATGTATTTAGTTTAGACGAAAGATGTGAGAGTGCATTATTGCCCATGCGAGGCTAACCAACTAACTGATTAGGTTGATAAAGCCCATCATAAGAAATTCCTCCCTGCTAATTGGTTGAGTTATCCCCCCTTCGCCTTTTTGGGATATGTTGTGTTTTGAGATTAATCTATCATGTTCCGATGTTTGTTTCATAATGAATGAAATAGCCTTTTCAACCAAAAGAAAGAAGTTGGACTTCTCAACTCAAGCCCATCTTCTTGAAAAAAGTAAAAAATAAAAATTAAGCCCATATTGTTGATTTTATTCTTCTCTTTTGGAAAAAAAAATTCTAATATGCATGGTTGGTTCAAGGGAAATCAGCCATGGAACTATGAACATTATGGGTTTTGAATTTCGACAATCGGATTGGGAATCAAACTTGACACTGGTTGTGCGGGTGTATTTCCTTGTCGATGTTGTACCAAACCGATCAAGGCAACTAGGAATTGGACAGCTCATTACTTTAATTCATTTGATATAATGAAAAATCATTTCAACTTTATTCTAAATATCTCTTTAGAATCTTTTTTTTTATAAATGGGATTGCTTAGACCAAAAGTATAATAACTATACTTAACAAGAAAATACTAGGAAAAGCCCACATATGGCGAAGTTGGAAAAAGTAGAAGTCCCACTTTAAGTTCAATTATTATTGGATTGAATATCTTTCATATGAAATACGATGCAACGATTTTTTCAAGAAATCCCCAACGAAAAATACACTGGCTCCCAGGCATCCTTTTTTCTTCCTTTGCATTGTGTGAATACATGGTGTCAATTGTGTGGGAAGATATGGTCATAATATAATTATATATACAGAGAGGGATCTCAGGTGAAACTTCTGATGCTTAGGTTTGGTCTATGCTACATTATCATCGTAATTGTGCCTTGAACCAGAATTGGCAGGTTCCCAAATATCGCAATCTTTACGTATTTGACCCGAGTATACTGAGACTTTAGAGGGTGACGTGAAAGTGTTGGGACTGCCAACCGCAGAGTTCTTGTTGTTTGTGCACAAAACGGATCTTCTACATCGAGTGAGGCAGATTTAGTGTGCACCATCCCCAGAAAATGATGTTGACTCCGTATTGAGGGTCTGGTCCCAGTTCATGCATTGAGAACCGGGAGATTGTCTCCTGTAGTGTGGATTTTAATTCATCGAAGCGGGGGTCTTTGTGCTGTCCTATTTTTTATTTCGAATATTGGTTCAATCAACGAGGAGGCGCGCCATTTATAGGTTAGGTGACTTCTCTGGCCCAAGCTTGGTCACCATTTTCTTGTGCTGCATCGCTTGGTTGGATTCACTTCAAAGGAGAATCACCAGACTGGCGTCACTACCAATAATCCTAGTTAGCTTCGATCGGCTACTTCATATAATCTTGGGATTAAATTTATTGACGAGCGTTTCCGGTTGAGTACTAACATTGGGCTTCTGGAATTTTAAATGCATTCCGTCTATGATGATTCGTTGAGAGGATAAATAATGGAATACTTGGATCGATGTCATCTGGACACTTTCAACAAATGGTAGGGGTTTTCTTTAATCATTATCAACCTCAAAGGATGTTGGGTTCTTCACTACTCCAAGGGTGTTTGCAATTCCGCTTGAGGTCCATGATGATCAGATGGGTCCGGCATGCCTTAAAAGTGGCCACTTGCAATTTACCATCATCGTTAATCATAGAAGCACAGAGGAATCAGATAGGTCTGGCATGACTCGAAAGCGGCCGATTGCAAGGAACATGAAAAATTAACTTGACTCTTGCCAGATGATTCTCAATGCTTAAGTTGCTTGAGGTCCAAAATCCAATTCAATGCATAATGATTTTTTGAGATGATGTTGAAAGGGGGGAATTATTGTGGCTTTCTTAATTAGGATGTGGATGCCCGACTTTAACACTAAGG
This sequence comes from Corymbia calophylla, assembly GCA_014182845.1. Lineage (NCBI taxonomy): Eukaryota > Viridiplantae > Streptophyta > Magnoliopsida > Myrtales > Myrtaceae > Corymbia > Corymbia calophylla. Next base: position 29,033,005 of record CM024703.1, on the reverse strand, counting down.
GTTTAGTTTTTTCACAGAAAATAAATGATTTGGAAATTTAAAAAAAAAAATAGATCGCTTATATGATTATATCGCTTACAAAAATATATTAACAAAAACATTTTCATTGTTCATGAAAATAATTAAATAGAAATTGTTGTCAACAATCAAAATTACAAATGATCATTTTTAGAAGAATACTTTTCAAGATATTTTTTTCACAAGATAAATGGGATCTTTTATCTAATTATGTGCAATCTGATAATAAGCATCACTTAATCATAGTAACTGCTTCCTCTTTCCAGATAAAGACGGGATAAAAAAGACTGGTAAAAGATCGAGTGTTAGCTGAATCTTGAACCATTTATGTTTGGTGATTTCATTAACCACAAGTGACTCATATAGAGCACTCTATCAAATTATCTGGTGCTTCAATCATGTTATGCGGGGCTTACATGAACGATGCATGTTATATTCTCGTGATTAAGTGCACTTTTCGAATCAATCTGTTTATATCTTATTATTTGGCTCATCTTTCAATCCAAAAAGAGTAGGCTAATTCGGAGCTTATATCAAAATTCTTTGTCATTTCTTTATATCTTAGTTGTTTTTCCTGTGGTTAGAACTTAGATCTGAATACTTCCAATTGGCTTAATTTGATCAAAAGGAGTCGATGTCGATGTCTTTCAACGAGACTTCTTCCCAATGCTTATTTTATTTTATTAATGAGGGTAGTAGAAAATAGTTTCGCTCAAAAAAAAAAAATTATAATTTAGGGGCACAATCGTAATTAATGGCTACAGGGAATTGGCGCAACATTCACTGCTGTGACCCCTATGACCATTAATTTTGAACTAAAGTACATAAATGCCTTCGCTTGTAATTTTATATTGCTTTTAATAGAATAAACCTTATGAGAGCATAAAATCTCATTAAGTCATATATTCATATAAACGTATGCACGAACTGTGAATATAGGATGCACCACTTGTGTAAATGAAATTTAAGATACGTAGTTTCGTCCATCCTTAATTTTAGAATGACAACTACCCACTCTTTCAAATCAGTGGTATAGGAGGTTGCTCGTATAAATTTTATCTTATATTATTAGTGAATATTGTAATACTCAAAATTTATTACGAGACAATTTCTTTTTGTGGAAAAAGGATACACCAGAGATTAGGGTGTTCATTAAAAATCAAAAACCCATAAATCAAGCTGAACTCAACCGATAAGTCTAGTTTATCGGTCTTTTTTTGGGTCGGAAGTTTATCAATTGATTAGTTTGGTTTTGGTTTGCGTTTTCTTTTTCTTTTTCTTTTTTGGTTATTGGTTTGGTTTTGGCTTTATTACTTTGGAAGCTAACAAAATCGAACCAATTCATTTTCCCTTGACTTATAGTTTAGCCTAATCAAGTAGGTTCTTCCTATTAGATTCATTTTATAAAATTAAACGAAAGATTCCTACTTTTCAAAATTGGCCATTATTGATTGATCTCACCGGAGAGTTTTCTTTTTCCTTTTTTAATGATCTTCTATGTTTTTCCAATGAAATGATATATTTTCAAGGGAAAATTCTAAAAAAAGGCTTGAAATACCCACATTTTCTCAAATAAAGGTCCGAAATGGACTTTGTTTCAAATAAAAGCCGAAATGACTTTGGTTGTTTCAAATAAGAGCTTGAAGTGGCCATGATTGTTTCAAATAAGGGTCTCATCGATCACCAATCGCCGGTCGGCTAAATTTTCCGACCAATCAAGGGTATTTTCTTCTTCTTCTTCTTCTTCTTTTTTCTTCCTTCATTTTTTCTTCTCTTTTCTAGTTCTTCTTCTTCCTCTTCATCAGTGGCTAGCCGGCCACCGGCGACGCCCACAAAGGGCTGGGTGAGGGTTGCCCCCGCTTGATCCAACAAGGGCCGCCCTCGCAACCAACCACAAGGCCAGCAAGGGCTTGCAAGCCATCGCCAACCACCACAGCGAGGCCCCTCTTGCCGATCCGGTGAGGGTCGGCCTCACCTAAGGCTGGTGAGGGCTCAACAACCCTCATCGATCGCTGGCGAGGGTCGGCCTCGCCTGGGTTTGACAAGGGCTCAACAACCCTCATCGATTGCTAGCGAGGGTTAGCCTCGCCTGTACCTGGGCAAGTGAGGCAAGGATGGTCGAGCCTTGGCCTGCCCAAGTGTAGGCGAGGGTTGTCAAGCCCTTGTCGGCCCTAAGCAAGGGTGGCCTCACCTGCGGCTAGCAAGGGCAGTTAGCTGCAAGGGGCAGCCTCTCTAGGCGAAACAGCCCCTCGCCTATGGCCAAAGAGGGTGGCCCTCACCAGATCAAGCGAGGGTGACCCTCACTCAGCCTTATGTGGGCGTCGCCAATGGTCGGCTGGCCACCGATGAAGAGGAAGAAGAAGAACTAGAAAAAAAAAAAAAAAGGAATATGATAAATGACGAAAATACCATTGATCGCCGGAAAGTCGGGCCTTTATTTGAAAATGTTATGCACTTCAGGCCCTTATTTGAAATAAGGTTCACTTCGAGTTCTTATTTGAGAAAATGTGGGCACTTCGGATCCTTTTTTGTAATTTTCCCTATTTTCAATGCTAATCCCAAACTGCCCGCCCCATTCCATACACACACAAGAAGAGTTATTTGAGAGTAGTAATTTCAGGGACTTTAGTGTTAAAATTCTTTATCATTTAAAGTTAAAATTTTTAAATGAATAAAAAAAAAAAAGAAACCATTCGTATCTTAAGACTCCATTTGTTTCACGAGAAAGTATTTTCCTTTTCTTCATTTTCTAGCATTTGGACTGCTAAGAAAAATGAGTCAACGAAAAATGCTTTTCCAAATCAATAAAAAACCTATAGTTAAATTTAGGAAAATAATTTCCTCTTTTAAGGTTCGGAAATTATTTTTCAAAATTTGATTAGATGTTGGCGCTTCCACCAAAAAATATGCACTTAAGCATTGTTAACATTTAAATTTTTGCGACCCAGTCATTCACTTATTACATAGAAAATTAGGAGTTAATCTAACCCCTAAAAAAATATTAAAATTAAATTGCGTTGCGTATAGATATTAGGAACATTTGCATTAATGGTTAATCAAGCCCATATAATTTTCTTTTAATCGGATCGGCGATGGATGGCTTTGAACATAATTAGATTAGTGTAAGCCCTTGAGAAGTAAACCTGGCAAAAGGCTTTGTGCTTAATGAAATAGAGCCCATTATCTAATTAATGTGGCTAAATATAAGCCCATTTAAGTGAGTTGTCCTGGGTTTGCTATTATAAATAGATATTATTTGGCAGAAGAACAGCCCAAGTACCAAAACTTGGCACGGAGAGATACGTAAGTCTCAAAAGTTAAGAAAGGTATACTTAAGTATCACTTTTTTTTGAAAATTAGATCACTTCAATGCCAACTCTAACGACCTCTCCCGAGAAATCCTATGGCAATTTTTTAATAATTTATATTGCCTACGTGGCTCGCCGAGATATCCACCTCGACTTACCCTCATCCAAAACGATGCCATTTTGTCCCTAAGTTGAACTTTTAATATAAATATTAATTAAATAATATTTAAAAAAATTTAATTTTTTTTTAAAAAAAGGTACCAACAGCAGCACAAGCATAAAGGGGCTCCATTGCTTGTGGCTGTCATCCCATCGCCGATAGGGTGGCGACAATGGACGATAAGGGTCACTAGTGCTTAGGTGGGAGTCGACGACCCTCGCCTGATACGGGGAGAAGGCGACGACCCTCTCCCAGATCTGGGTTAAGGTTGCTCGCCCTCACCTTAGCCTAGTGAGGGTCACCGGTGCTTGTGCGAGGGCCAGCGACCCTAGCCTAGGCCGAGGCTTGCTTAAATCTAGGAGAGGATTGCCGCCCTCCCTTGGCGTTTGGCGAGGGCCTACTAACCCTCGCTTCCGATTGGTGAGGGTCATTGACCTCCACCCAAGCACTAATGACCCTCACCGTCCATCACTGCCACCCCACCAGTAATGGGGCGGCAGCCATAGGCAGGAGAGCCCCCTCCCACCTATGTTGCTATTGGTTCCTTTTTTTAATTTTGTTTTCAATATTATTTAATTAATATTTATATTAAAAATTCAACTTCAGCCAAAATAGCGTCGATTTGGATTAACCTAACCATGTCAATGCCCAAAACAACGTCTTTTTAAGCTTATGTTGTCGGAAAAATGCCACATCAACATTTTGGCTAAATTTTATTACCGTTGGCAGTTAACTGATTTATTTTACTTCGATTTTGACACCTAAGTATATTTTTCCGAATTTTTGTACTTAAGTAATATTTCGTATCAAGTTTTGATACTCTAGAAGTCCGCATCTCGATATTATTGGGGCCTCCACAAGGGGGCCACACAATAGAATACGGCAGCCACAATTGAGAAGGGATATACAGAGAGAGCGAGAGAGAGCAAGAGAAAAGGAGAGAATTTGTCTTCATCCGTGAGGAGGCTTTTCAAGGAAAAAAAAAAAAAAAAAAAAGAAAAGGGGAGAGAATTGGTCTTCATGAGAGTTGGGCAGCGCCTCATTGTTTTGCCTTAATATTCCTTCCTGCTGGTCCTGCCTCGCTAGAGGTCACCAAGTGTTCTTACTTGACCGCGCCGCCTTTGTTCGTTTCTCTACATTGCTGCCGCTGCTCACCGAGTCTCCACGCTCTGCTGTCCCCACGTTCCACACAGAAAAGCCTTCCAACGTACAGTAGCATTAACGTCTCGACGAGTTCCTGGTTCCTACACCGACGCAGCCCCGTTCCAACTCCAGACCAGCAAACCGAAGCGACATCATTTACATTACTGCACCTAATGGAGTTGTGGAGTTTGACAGAGGGAGATAATGTTAAAGCGCAAAAAGAGTTTGTCAAGGACTAGCACTTCTCATTAGGTCACCCATCTTGATATGTTAAAAATTGATAATAAAGCTTTTATTGCTGCTAACGGTATATATATAATTTCTATCATAATTATATATGACCTAAACTCCTGCTATATATAGGGGCAATATTGTTGTAACGCTAAAACTTGTAACCCTAAAACTTGTAACGCTGATACCGGTAGTAGAGAGATTGCCTAGTGTAATATCGTGGTTTTTCCCTTCCTAATTTTTGAAAGGGTTTTACACATAAAAATTCTCGCTTGTTTTTCTTCTCTATTTTTCTCTTCATATATTAGAGTTCTAAGGCTCGAGTGCCAAGGATCTAGGCACAGGCACCAAGGCCGGGCTTGGCTTCTGGGGATTTAGACTAGTACTTGAGCTCTTGCTTGGGATCCAAGTGCCGATGCTCGAGTCAAGGTCCATTGAGCCTGGACTTGGAACCCTAATGCTTGTGCCTAATTCTTTGATTACTCCTGCCCAAGTTACTCGAGCTCAAGTAGTGAATGTGTATTAAGGAAGATCAAATTAGATTTTCCTTTCCAAACTATGGAAAACATTTTTCTATACTTTTTTAGATTTTAGTTAATTATTCGAAAATATTGTTATTTTTCTAGAAAAATGACTTATTGAAAGAAAATTTTCCAAATGAACCAAAAAAACATTTTTTCAAAAATATAACAATTTTAATGAAATAAATGGAGCTTAAGTATCGCTTTCAATCGTCATGTCCAAACACATGGATAGAGATGCCAGTTCCACTCCATCCCATTATAAATTCTATCTTATTACCAACTCAATCCCATCGCACTAAACATAGCCTAAGATCTTATGAACAAACTAATTTACATATATTGTTTTTACATGCTTGATTTAAATACTGATTTATTGTAATCGATCATATTTATAAAATAATTTTGTAATTTTGAATCTCCATATTTACATCCCTACTGCTCGAGTTGACAAAAGTATCTACAGCTGTTGACATACTCACAGCAACTGATTCCACAAAACATCATAGTTTGACCAATAACCAATACATTGAAATAACTATTTAATCAGTTCTAAACTTATTGTATGAATATCAATTTAGTTATAAACTTTCCAACAATTTAATCATAAACTTCTGTGCGAAATTTCAATATAGTTCTTCTAGATAATTTTTGCTAGAAATTGCTAATGTGTCGTATGCATGGCCATGTAAACGATTTCCGGCGAAAATCGATTGAAAAAATTATATTTAATTTCCATACAAATGTTTAGGATTTAATTGCGAAATTGAAAATTTTAGGATTGAATTAGTATATATATAATAAATTTAGAACTGATTGAACAATTTCCCCGTTATACATCTATGGTTGAGGAAGAAGTAAGAATGATTCATCAGACCGGGCATAGTACATTTTGGACCCAAGCTTGGCATTTCAAAGTCAGCCTCGGATCGTGCAAAGTACCCTTCATAAAATAATACATTGGATAGCATAGTACCCTTCATAAAATAATACATCGGATAAGTTATAGTACCGAAATCGATTCCACACTGACACCCAAGTACCCTTCATTAAATAATACATTGTATAAGTTATCGTGTGTTTTGGACGCAAGATTGGCATTCTAAAGTCAAAGTCAATGTTGGTTGTCTGTATAGATCCGACAATCACGGGCTAGATAACACAAAATAGAGCAAACCCAAGCATATTAAAACGAGTCACCACGAATTTGGGATTCTTACAGGTACGCTAATGATGCAGAAATATTAATTATATGAGCAAGGTTCAAGGGCTAACACCTATTATTGCATATGCGAGTTTTTCTTTTTAGGTAAATGAATTCATTCCATTAGCATATGAGAATTCTCATTTCATGACTGTATGTGTAAAAACTCATTTTACATTAGAGGTGTATTTTATATGAATCTATATGACCAATACATTAATTTGTGCAATCACTTGTAGAAGTGGATATTTATATAAGATTATAGTATACTTAGGGGTGAGTAAAAGAACCGGACCAAATCAGGAATCAAATCGAACCGCTCGATTCCAGGCAGTTCCTATGATAACTAGTCCATTTTGTGGTTCCTAAAATTTGGAACTAGTGGATGTCAGTTTCCAGTTCTAAATGCGGATCTATCAGACTAATTTCTTTTTCACTGGTAAACCTTCACCTTCGTCTAATCTGACCCCAACGGGCCAAAATGGTAGGGTCTCCGTGAGAACACCTCCGGTTGAACAAAAGGAGAAGAAGGAAGACAAGGAGCTGCATAAGCAGCAGAAATCAGCGAGACTTGTGATGGAAAAAGACAAATTGTGTCGCGGTCCAGGAACTCCAACGGCCGGGATTCTGAGGTTTGAAGGTGATGATCTCTCCTTTCTTTCATTTCAATTAGAGATGGTCATCTTCCCAATTTATAATTCTATTTGTCATCAGAAACCGTGCTATCTTTTTTAATTTTGTTTGGAGGATCTGTTTTGGTAGGAAACATGAGCTAGAAGTTTTTCGACAAGAGTTCTGATTTATAGAAGCATGCGCGCATATGTTGCCTATTATTTTGCAGGGAATAGGAAAAAATATATACAGCAGATTCCCGAGTTGGTTCAAGACTAGGTGGGTTGGTTCTCGATAGATATGTCGAAATGAGTTATAAAACAATTGTTTGACTCATATTTAGGATTGAGTTGTAAATGGTTAAATAGATACTTGAAGGGTCAGGTGAAAATGAATTTAAAATATTGAAGTCTAATAGAAAATCTATTTACAACTCATCTAAAAATGGGTCCGGCTAGCATGACGGTATCATCATGCTGAATTTCTAACGGTTGCATGTTGACCGCAATTGTCACTTTTTGTGAAAGGTAGACAACCGGATTGGAGAATTGTGGGAGGGAGGGTTTTGGTATTTTTATTTTGGTTAAGGGATAACGTGACTATTTATTCCTCTATCTTTCTAGCTTTGTCCAACCAAATGTTTTATAGTTCTATTTAATGTCATTAAAAATGTTTTACCTTGTAATGCTTCCAACCAAATCCCAAAAAATATATATATACATGAATTATGTACACGAAAAAAAAAATCTCACTTTTAAATGATCCAAAAAATTCATGAAATACTTAAGGGATAAAATAAATTACCATTAAGTTTTCCATTCCTACAAGTTAATAAATTAGTTAAAAATCAACGATTTGGAACACTAACTTTTAGTTTAGGAGAGAAAGAACTTGACTCACTAGCCCTAGGTCTTTCAATTTGGGCTGCAAATATTTCTTTTCTATTTTTTAGTTAAAACAAGCAGGTTATTGATTGAAAAAAAATACAAGTGTGAAAAATGTTTTGTATCAGTGTTATTGCTAATATTAAATTTACATTTATTTTCTCTTGAAATAAAAATGTTTGGATATTTTTTTCACTTAATGTAAAAAAATCTAACACAGATAATGTTAATAAGTTTCTGTTTTATTCCCTTATTTTTATTTCGGCTGATGTTTTTTGTTTTTTAATAGTACCGTCACCCTCTCACGTCCTTTGAAATTAAGTGGGTTAGGGAAAATGTTGGAAGTCCCAGCTCGCGAATTGGGTCTTTCTGGAGGTTGATTCGAGTCAGGTTGAATCGAGTCTTGGAGTCTACTTCCAAATGAGTCTTTCTGGGATTTGATTCGAGTCAGAGGAAGTCTACTTCCAAATAATGGCTCCCAGGTAACTCCCTTGGAGCGGACGGATCTGCTAGGAACGTGAGGGAAATTACTTGCGTGCTCCTCTACTTTTGAAAAGATTATAAATAAAAATATGAAATGTCATCATTTTCTCAAATAAAAATCTAAAATGGACCTTATTTCAAATGAAAGTCTGAAATGACCACATTGATCTTTGACCTAAAGTAGTTATGATTATTTCAAATAAGAGCATAGCCTCACCAGCAGTCCGATCGATTAAGGATATTTTTATCTAAACACAATTAAATTAAAATTAAATTAGATTAAAAACAAAAAGAGAAAGAAAAAAGTAAAAAGTAAAAAATTTAAAAAGACAAAATTGCCCTTGAGTTTAAGCCCTTCCTTAAAATAAATATAGCCATTTTAAGCCCTTATTTGAAATAATGTCAACTTCATATTCTTATTTGAGAAAAAGAGAGCATTTTGGACCCTCATTTGAAATGTCTATTTCATGTACTTATTTGAGAAAATAAGGACACTTGAGACCCTTATTTAGAATTTGCCCTCTACTTTGTAAAATATTTTATTGTTGTGTTCTAAAACCAATTATTTAGCAATTAGTTCGGAAAATTCTATGGTCTCCAGCGTTTTGACATTTTATTTATTCGAGGGTGTGGTCACAAAATGTCTCAAGGACACAAATTGAGTTGATTAGAAGTTAAAATAACACATTTCAAAATATTTTGAAATAAAAGAATGAAGCAATTTAATTAAATCACTTAACTACTTCAAATTATGAGTTTTCAAATTCTTAAATCATATTTGACTCGATGCAATAGCCATATGAAATGGATTCCACACGACATGACTATTTTGTAAAATTTACGTGGTTAAGTAGGAAAAATCGCTAAGAAATGAATTCCGAGACTGATCAAGTATGGATCGAGAATTTTACATTGCAAATAAATGGGTCAAAATGATTTAAATTGATCAATTTGGATCAAACTATTTATGTTTCGATTTACATACAATTCGATCCACTTATTTGACAGGTCTAGTCGCTGGTTTGTCAAACTGGAAACTGGCCCTTCTAATCCAACTCATGATTCCATAAAAAAATTCCGCCAATCCCAAAACCGATCACCACCTAAAAGTATACCAACATCACAAGCACAGCCCACGTTATGAACAGCGCTCAAATTCAACGCCTGAAGGTCAGTCAGCCTCGTGGAGCTAGTTCACATGCATGTGGAAATTCTTGTCCTCATCCATTAAATTACAATACATCAAGACCGAGTCACCCAGCAATTCCCTCCCCATCGCTCTACTATAAATACACCATTCCCTTTTCTTCACTGCACATCGCAAATCAATGCATTGTCCGAACGATACCTTTCTACACATGAGTAGGAAAATGCTTCTCAACATCCTCGTCGCATGCTTCACCGTGGTCGCCTTGGTTGCACCGCAAGCAACCGCCCAACACTGCGGATGCGCCACCGGCCTCTGCTGCAGCCAATATGGTTACTGCGGGACCAGCCATGCCTATTGCGGACCAGGTTGCCAAGCCGGCCCCTGCAGCGCCACCGCAGCTCCGCCTGCCCCTAACCATGTCGTGGTGGGCAACATCGTCACTGCCGCCTTCTTCAACAGGATCATCGGCCAGGCAGACTCGAGCTGTGCTGGGAAGAGGTTCTACTCAAGGCAAGCATTCCTCAAGGCGCTAGGTAGCTTCCCGAGGTTTGGCCGGGTCGGGTCGGTCGTCAACTCGAAGCGCGAGATCGCCGCTTTCTTCGCTCATGTCACGCATGAGACTGGACGTAAGCTCTCTTCTTTTACCTTTTCATGCACGCTCTTATTCTTATGCACCACGATAGAATACTTTGGATATATAAATGAAGAATTAACAGTTTAAAAAGCCCTCTAGGTCCTCTCTTTGAGGCAACAACAAGTAACATCGGAAAAATACTCAAAATAAACGTACTTATAAGGGAGAAAAGAAGTCACGTAGCCATTGGAAAATTGTGTGCTAGGAACTTAAAAATAAATTTATATTAGATCCCCACGAAAAGAACTTTTTACATTTTTATTGTCACACGACAATTTTCAAGTACACAGATTATTCATCCAACGAGCAATGTGTAAAAAAGACTTTTTTATATTGATTGTGATGATTCATTAAAAATTCAAATACTACAAGACTAAAAAAATTCCGATACAATGTTTATACATTTCTTCTTGCAGATTTTTGTTACATCGAAGAGATATATAAAGGGACCTATTGCGACCGCAGTAAGACACAGTACCCATGCAAGCCAGGCAAGAAGTACTTCGGCCGAGGGCCTCTCCAGATCACATGGAACTACAACTATGGCGCAGCCGGCAAGAGCCTTGGGTTCGATGGGCTCAAGTCACCGGAGACTGTCTCGAACGACCCCGTCATCGCCTTCAAGACAGCCCTCTGGTTCTGGACGAGCAACAACCTGCAGTCCAAGCTCTCGGCCAAAGGGTTCGGCGCGACAATCCGAGCCATTAATGGCGGAGAGTGCAGCGGGGCGAACCCAGGAGCTGCTAAAGCCCGGGTCACGTATTACACCAATTATTGTAGGCAATTTGGGGTCACACCTGGTAGCAATCTCTATTGTTAAGGGTTCGTGATCGGGATTGATCAATGTGGGTGCAAACTTTGACAATAATGTACTCTAATAACAGCCTTTTCTCTGCCAAATACAGCTTTGGTAATCAGGATGAGGGACGATGAAATAAAGATGTTGCTTTTGTCATGCTTGCCATTTTATGCCCTTGAAAGTTCAGGGAAGTATTGATGGGTGACATAGCTCGATCGAATCCACTGATCGTACATAAGTTTTTGTCTAAATCGAAAATCAACGTGCAGGGCAGAGTCAAATCAAAGCAATTGACTTGAGCAAGTTACTAACCTTTTTGCTTATTCGATTTATGTCGTCCCCTATTCAGAAATGTATAACATAAATATAAACTTATTAAATCAGAAAGATTTTAAATTCTGTTTGTTTCACAAAAAAATGACATTTTTAAAAAGTATTTTCTCAAAAGTCATTTCTCAAGAGAATAACAATATTTTCTGGCATTTGACTGAAGCCTGAAAATGAACAAGAAAAATTAACTGGTTCTCCGTTTAGGAGAGAATTGAATAGGAAATTCTATGTTATTGAAAAAGAAATCAATATTTCCCCCCAAAGCGCTAGCTTTCATACACCTAAGAACTTCTAACGTTGTTCTGTCTATATTTTCCATCGTTTGATATAAAAAAATATGATTTGATTTTTCCAAGGAAAATTACCAAAATATTCGAATTTGTAGTTATTTTGTTTTTTTTTTCCTTTTTCATTCTTTCTCAACCGGTTGCTGGCTAAGACAACGGCTAGCAACGAGCCTTGCTAGCCTTAGGCAAGGCCAAGTTGTCGGAAGCCAATGAGCTCAAACCTCACTAGCCTTGAGCGAGCTCGTCCCTCTCCTGTGGCCAATTGTTGGTTGTCATTTTGGTTAGTGACCAATTGAAGAAGAAGAAAAATGAAAATAAAAAATGAAAATAATTAAAAGGAGTGCAAGGAGTTCGTGCTTGGTTTGGCTGAAAGAAACAAAGGTCCCCGCTTTCAAAGGTGCTTTTTCCATTTACAAAAAATATTTTCCTTAACTAATTTATTTTTTGTAAATCAAAAGCTGGAAAATTCAGAAAACTTTTTCTTGAAAGTTGTTTTCCACAAAACAAACAAAGTCCATAAAGAAAAAAAAATTCCGGCATTTGTTTCGCTTAAAAAAATGAGTTAACGAGAAAGTTATATTAAATAAGAAAAATGATTTCTTTTTTAAAAAAAATCGAAAATCATTTTCCAAAGTATGAATAGGCTTTGGTGCTTAGACTCAAAACTTTAACTTGTGCATGAAAGCCCCAAAGTTGGTTCCCAAGCCCTCGGCATCTAGAACTAATTCTCTAGTGCCAAGCCTGGGTCCATGAGGCAGGGCCTGAAACCCCGGTGCTTTGTGCCCATCAACGCCCAAGTCCATTGAGGCCAAACCCAATTCACTGGCATATGTGCCCAGGGCCATTAAGACTAAGCGCGAAGCCCCAGTGCCCATGCCCAATGCTCCAGCACTTAGGCCCAAGTCAACAAAGGCCGAAAGCAAGATCTCGATAGTCGACCTTGGATCCCTAACACTTAGGCCTAAGTCCACAAAGTCCGTGCTCAAGTCCATGAGGCCGAGCCCCAAACCCCATTCCTACACTTGGGTCCATTGAGGTTTGGCCATGATTACTTGTTCTTTGCTTTTGTTCCCTTAAATGTTATTCTGAAGGCCTTGCATGTCCTAGATAGCAACTCTAATAAAGGGCAATATATTTATTTATTGCTTGGGAGATTAGGAGACAGAGATATTGTAAGGTACATAAATATTGAATCTTAGATTGTTTTATTGCTCATATTGTTTAAAATAATTAATCAAAAAAAATTCAAGACAATAATTTATATTTAAACGTTTGATAAACCGTGAAAATATTTTTCTTTCATTCATTTTTAAAAGCAATATAAACGATCATTTTTAGGAAAATATTTTACAAATCATCCATTTTCCACGAAACAAACGGAAAATAATGAATTATAAGGATAAGAGCACCAAACTGGAGAATCTAAAGCTCATAGGGAAAGTACAATTAAAGATCTAAAGCATTCAAATAGTGCAATTTAGACCTAACCATTCAAAGCCTGCCTAGGCCACATATACTCAAAGGGTGCTTTTGAGAGGGCTAGAACATGCCCGCCTCTTAAATTTCATACATAAGTTCTTTTTCAATTAGTGGATCTGGGTGACGAATGAGGCCTGACCTATGGACGTGGCCTGACTTGAAATTGGCCATCAATCACCTCTAATGCGGTGAAGTCCTAAAAATATATGTAAAAATATAATTAAGCACTTTTATTAACTCCATCCCTTTTGAGTGATGAAATTCGAAGTGACCTTATTAAATATTTTCAACACCACTCGACCTCGAAGCATTATCATAGTAGGTGCTGATTAGGTTCCACATCAAATAAAAGACCAAAAATTCAAGGAAAAGAAAAACAAGAGAGATGAAGTGCGAATTAGGGCAATGTAGCCCCTATTTTGCCAACGATAGTTTACGACCTTACTAGTGGCCAAGTAAGTAGAGGTGAGTATGGTTACAGGATAAAACCCGGAACTTGAGAAGTGAACCAGTGGGAACCTATCGGTTCCAGATTCTAAGGTAAGCAAGGTAAGTTCCAAAAATTAAAGAACCTATTTCGATGAATAGGTTCCAAGTTGGTGGAACCTGAAATCGGTAACTTAGAACTTGCAACAAGTTTTTGTGTTTTTCTTGATATATTATTCACACGATCCTGCAACATTTCATGACGTTCAACGATAATTGTATAATCTAGAACTATTAGTCTAAAATTTCATTTTATGACTAAGACTTCTACTTTGTTTTTATTTCATATTTTTCGTTGCCTAAATATAAGTTATGGTCAGTAAATGTAGCAATAAATGATGATTATTAAAAGTGATAATTTACTACAATCGTTCAATTAATGATACAGGTGGAACCTCGATAAACCCTGGAACTTATGACAAGGTAGGTTTCAAGTTCTAGAGTATGCAGGATAGGGTCTAAATTCCAAAAAATGAGAAACTAGTTCTAATGGGTAAGTTCTAAGTTGAACCTATACAGAACTTGGAATCGCTCACCCCTACAAGCAAAGGCACACTCACACTCATATGCCCTTCCATGCTATATATAGGTCATTGAAAAGAACAACATTATATTTAATTTTTTTCGTCACTTAAAACACTAACGAAATCGTTTCATTATGCTTTTTTAAAATAAATTTAAGAGTTCAATTATATTTTTTAAAAGTTTCGGAATTGAACTGTGTTTCAACTACAAGTCATAAGACTTCCATCCATAAATTGTAAACAAATATGCAAACAAGTAACGGATATTCAGTATAGCCATTAATATCACATCACTAATATTGAGTATTTACCCTCTATTTGAGAATTAGTAATGCCATCAACATACTTGAAATGAGGTCACTTTTCTCAAAACATCACTCAAAATAGATATTGTCTCAAATAAGGATATGTGGTGGCTAAATCAATCTCAAATAAGGGTTTAACTCGTCGATCGGTGAGCCGGATAGGACATTATTGTCCAAATCAAAAACTGAATAAAGATTAGGGTTAATATCACAAAAAAAACCCCCCAAATTAGTACATGTGACAAATTTACCCCAACCTAATTTTTTTACCACCAAAAATCCCAAATTTGTATATTTTTGACAAATTTACCCCAACAGGTATACTCGTGACAAATTTACCATTTATTAGTTTCCATTAGATTTTACTATCAAATTATTAAGTTGGATGATATGTGACAATTAATTGATATATCAGTTTGGGATTTTACTCTCTCTATTTGTCATAGTTATACTAGTTTTGTGGTTTTTTGTAGTATTGATCCAATTTAACAGAATGTATAATTGTCACAAATATATCAGTTTGGGATTTTTGATAATTAAAAAAATTAGATTTGGGGTAATTTTGTCATAAATGCACTAGTTTGGGATTTTTCGTGATATTAACCCTAATAGTTAAAAAGAAAAGATAAAAATTGTAAAAATAAAAACAAAGAAATTCTGTTGCCCATCACCATTCTCTTTCCTATCTATCTCCTAGACACAGCGGAGGTTGCCAATGGCGTCGCTAGCCTCAAAGGTCACAATATTCCGAGGCCAGGGATGCCAAATCTGGGATCGGCGACATCGAATGCAATGTCTCAAACCTAGAACCACAGAGACAAAGGGTGGAGGGGGCTTCGCTCAATGCTCGAAGCTGCAACTGGGCTTGCGACGAAGAGGTCGTCGACGTCGAAGGACAACAGATATGGGATCTCTAAGGCCATTGACACCGAATTTGGGATGATTCGCAACGCTAAATCCAACTTCTCGAATCTGGATCCATCTCCTGACCCGCAGAGACAAAGGATAAAGACAAGGGGCTTTACTCAACACTCGAGGTTGCGCCTGGGCTTGCAATGACGACGTGGTGGGCGAAATGTGGGCGAAGTGGTGCGACAACTGGTTGGCGCATGGCAGGCTACCAATGTCAATCGTGATAACTTAAGTAGTATTACACCAACACAATGCACGATACAACACGCGCGACACATTATTTCTCAAAAAATAAAAAATTTCAATAAATTGGGACACGTTATATATTATATTTTTTTTATTTACTTGATAAATTATCATTTTCATGATTATTTCAATCAAATTAATTTGATTCAAACTCACAAATAAATAAATAAATAAATAATAAAGAGCCTAGAATGAATTTATACTAAAAACATTATTCATTGTTTCAATTTGACAAATTTGACTACATCCCAATAATCCATGCAACTTGGAGGAAAAAACAAGCAATCCACATTCTTGTCTTGTGTGTCGAGTGTGTCAAAAAAGAAGAGAAAAAAATTTGGAGGGTAAATTGTGTGTCACAGGAAGTAAGAGTCAGAAAATAATAGAAGGATAGATTTTTTTCTTTCTCCCTTTATTTTTTTATTTTTTATTTTTATATATTTATATTTTGACTAATTATTTATTGAAAATTTTTAAAATCGACCACGCGTGTGTCAGAATTCCGAAATCACATGTCGGAATTCCGGACTCTAGTGTCGGGAAAGTTGATTAGGTGACGAATTTTCCGACATCTGTTAATCGAATGTCAAAAAGTATTGGAGAGTATCTGAGAATATTGAAGAGTGTCGGACATGTGTTAGAGTGTTCGACACCATATGAAGGCTTCCAAAAAGTGTCCGTACGTCTTAAGTGATGATTGCTTTGGGGCGCAAAAAAATCAAATGTTTTGGACAAAAACTAACAGCTTTGGCCTTTTTTGGGACTTTGCTAGTTTTTATTAATCTTTATCCTATTGCGTTTTGGACCAAAATGCCCTCTTTCAGCTGCTATAAAAAATCAAGTTGTCACCGGCTGGCCAGTCAGATCTTTATTTGAGATTAACTAAACTATTTCAAGCCCCTATTTAAAACAAAATCCACTTTAGATCTTTTTTGAGAAAATTATCTAACTTTGAGCATTTATCTAGATTTTTCCCTAAGGATCAATGACATTATACTTGCAATATGCATCCTAAAATTTATACGTTCGAATTCTAACAATCTTCATGTGCGATTGACTGGGCTTATGTCACATAACCAGAAATCATCTTTATGTCAAGAAAATCTCTCTGGAGTTGAGAAGGGCCTGGGATGTAATTCTTACAAAAGGCTCCCAGTCTCCAAATGCAACGTAAACCACACGAAGGCCATGGACTGGTCATCCTCGTTCCGGCAAACTCTTCTGAAAGATGCGAATAGCCCCAAAATCTCAGATCCACCCAAACCATCCTCCAAGAAGAAGCACCATCAATGATACTTGCTCGTCGGTAGCACTATTCAGATTGATTTAACTTCGGGATTGTGGCATAGCACTCTCTCAACTCAACACAAAAGTCCTACTGAACGTGCCAAAGAAATATTTCATTGGTTTATATTCCCATGAAAAATCTATCACCGAACGGTACGTTTTGGTTTTTATTTTAGAGGACTCAAGTTTTGTGTTGAGTATGGATAAAGGATGCCAAATGTGAATGCGAATTTTATTCCGAACCTGTATGTACAACCCTATATTTATGATTCAAACAATACCAGAATCTAATTAACGACACAGCTTGTTTAGGCATATAACTAGAATTTAATCAATAACAACACTCCTGGCCGGAATTTAATCGACAACACTGAGCTTATGGAACAACACTAGAATTTAATCAACAATGCTAAATTGAATTGAGATACATACCGGAATTTAATTAATGATGAGAATCTTGAAAACTACAGCTAAAATATGATAAACTAAACATAAAGTAAAGATAAGAGTTCTTAGTTACGTGGCTAGTGGTATTTATAATGTAGCTTGGTCAATTGCTTTTCTTGAGCAGCACTCTTGGTTTTTCCCACATTTTTCTTTCCTTCTTGACCACCTTATCCATATCTGACTGTCTCTTGACTTGTCGACAACGCTTACACGACTTGCCCTTCAAGTAAATAACTATTTCCCTATTTTCTCACACCTTTCTCGCAATAGTTATTCTTACTTAATGCCAATTTTGCTCAAATTCCAAATCTAACACGTTATTCCCATAGCCTAACACGTGCCAATTAATTACCTTGCCATCGACTTAGGTATATTCATCTAGAATCCCATTTGACACCTAGTTCCAAATCCCTTTGAAAATGATGGCAATTCTTAGCTTGTATGAGCAAAATGGGGCATATTGCTCCTATTCATGCCCTTATGACCAGCACTTGATGACAAAGGTGTTTTTGGGTGTCAACAAAAACCCTAGGATTTTCCAAAGGAACTTTTGTTGTGGCTCACAGAGTTATCAATTAGGCACGTGACCTTCGATCAAATCCCGGACCCCACTGAATTATGATTTTTTTTTTCTCATAATGTTAGCCCCAAAATGAATGATATGGCTTAAAGTGAAGAAGTTGGACTTTTCAACTCAAGCCCATCTTCTTGAGAAAAATAATTTTAAAAAATCAGGCCCGTATTGTTGATTTTATTCTTCTCTTTTGGAAAAAAAAAAAATTAGTATGGCATGCTTGGTTCAAGGGAAATCAACCATGGAACCATGAACATTATGGGTTATGGATTCCAATAATCGAATTGGGAATCAAACCCAACGCTAATTCTATGGGTGCATTTCCTTGTCGATGTCGTACTGAACTGATCAAGCCGACTAGGCCAGTTCCCAATCCCAAATTGGCCACTCCATTCCATACACACACAAGAAGAGCTATTTTAGAGTTGTAATTTTGAGGATTTTAGTGTTAAAGTCCTTTTCATTTAAAGTTCAAATTTTTAAACAAATAAAAAAGAAGAAACCATTCGTATCTTAAGACTCTATTTGTTTCACAGAAAGCATTTTCCTTTTCTTCATTTTCTAGCATTTGGACCACTAAGGAAAATGAGTCAACAAAAAATATTTTCCAAATCAATGAAAAACATATACTTAAATTTAGGAAAATGATTTCTTCTTTAAAAGTTCAAAAATTATTTTCAAAAGTTGACTAGATGTTAGCGCTTGGATCAGAAACTTTGCACTTGATTGTTATTGACATTTAAATTTTGGCAATCCAGTCATTCAATTATCGCATGGAAAATTAGGGGTTAATCTAACCACTAAACAAAGTCATTAAAATTAAATTGCATTGCGTATAGATATTAGGAATATTTGCATTAATAGTTAATCGGGCACATATAATTTGTTTTTAATCAGATCAACGGTGGATGGCTCTGAACTTAATTTAAGCCCATGAGAAGTAAAACTGGCAAAAGGCTTTGCGCTTAATGAAATGGAGCCCGTTATCTAATTAATGTGGCTGAATGTAAGCCCATTTAAGTGAGTTGCCCTATGTTTGCTATTATAAATAGATATTATTGGGGGCTCCCCAAGCGGGGGCCTCTCAATAGATTACGGCAGCCACAATTGAGAAGAGAGATACAGAGAGTGAGAGAGTGCAAGAGAAATGGAGAGAATTTGTCTTCATACGTGAGGGGGCTTTTCACCAGAGAGAGAGAGAGAGAGAGAGAGAGAGAGAAAAGGGGATGGAATTGGTCTTCATGAGAGTTGGGCAGTGCCCCATTGTTTTGCCTTAATATTCCTTTCAGCTGGTCCTGCATCGCTAGAGGTCACCAAGTGTTCTTACTCGGCACACCCATTTGTTTCTCTACATCGCTGCCGCTGCTCACCGAGTCTCCACGCTCTGCTGTCCCCATGTTCCACACAGGAAAGCCCTCCAACGTACAGCAGCATCAACGTCTCGATGAGTTCCCGGTCCCTACACCGATGCAGCCCCGTTCCAACTCTAGACCAGCAAGCCGCACCAACATCGTTCACGTTACTGCACCTGATGGAGTTGCGGAGTCTAATGGAGGGAAATAATGTTCAAGTGCAAAAGAGTTTGTCGGAGACGAACACTACTCAATAGGTCATCCATCCTGATATGTTAAAAATTGATAATAAAGCTTTTATTACCACTAATGGCATACATGTAATTTTCATCATATATATGTATACTCTATAATCTTGCTATATATAGTTGTAACGCTAAACCTCGCAATCCTAGAGCTTGTAAGGTTGATACCGATAGTGTAGAGATTGCCTAGTGCTACACTGTGATTTTTCCCTTCTTGATTTTTGGAGGGGTTTTTCACATAAAAATTCTCACTTGTTTTTCTTCTCTATTTTTCTCTTCATATATTAGAGTTCCCAGCAACTAGTATTAGAACCTGATTTTGGCAAATAGTGGGAGCAAATATGGATGAAGGGAAGGTGAAGATCGATCAGTTTGATGGCAAGGACTTCGGTTTCTGAAAGATGCAAATCGAAGATATATTGTATCAGAAAAACTTGCATTAGCCTCTATCTAGAGAGACACCAGATTCTATGAAGTAAAAAGCGTGGGAATTATTAGATCGGCAGGCTTTAGGTTTGATTCGTTTCACATTGGCATGGAATATTGCATTCAATATTGCCAATGAGGCAATAACAGTGGATTTGAAGGCGGCGTTGTCCAACATGTACGAGAAGCCTTCTACGTTAAAAAAGGTATATTTGATTCGTTATCTTTTTAATCTGAAGATGGATGAAGGTGCTTCTATGACAGATTACATCAACAAATTCAATATGATCATGACTCAGTTGAGTTCGATAGATACCAAATTCGATAATGAGATAAAAGTTATAATTTTATTATCTCACTCTACCTTAAAGTTGGAGTGCAACTGTAACTGCAGTGAGCAATTTTTCTTGCAAGAAAAAATTGAAGTTTCAAGAAATCTAAGATTTGATTCTTAGTAAAGATATTCGCAAAAGATAATCGAATGAATTTTCGGGTACTGCCTTAAATACCATAGGTAGAGGGAGAAGTAATCAACGAGGGCAAACCAACACCATGGTAGATCAAAGTCCAAAGGGAGAAGCAAATCTAGACCATGTAGTGAAATAATTTGCCGGAATTGCAAAAAGAATGGCCATCTAAAATGAGATTATAGAGCCCCAAAGAAGAAAATTCGATTCGAGATCAAAATCACGAGAAAGAGAAATCCGTAACGTAACTCTTGAAGAGATGCAAAATAATGGTGCCTTAATTATGAGCATTGACAATCTAATTGAGTCTTGGATTCATGCAAAGAATTAATGCACAATTTTTTTGCTAGAAAATTGTGACATGCTTATCTTTTTTATGATGAACCTTTGGATAATATGGGAAATGGTGATATTTACATAAAAGCCATTAACAAGTATTAATGGAAGTTGTATGATGTCAAATACATTCCAAGATTTAAGAGAAATCCGATCTCTATAAGTCAATTAAACATCACGGGATACAAAACTATTTTTGGAGATAGCTCTTGGAAAATAGCTAAAGGTGCTATGGATGTGGCATGAGGAGTGAAGTCAAGAATGTTGTACATGACTACAAGCAATAGAGAAAGTGCAGCAATTGCTTAGTCAGAAGCTAATTCCAAATTATGGCACTACACGCTCATGCACATGAGCAAAAAAGTGGATGAAGTTGTTAGTATCTAAGGGAAAACTTCCTTATCTAAAGTCCATAGATATTGGTTTATGTGAAGATTGTGTTTTGGGCAAGCAGAAACACGTTAGTTTTTTGAAGATTGGAAGAGAACTAAAGAAAGGAAAATTAAAGTTGGTGCATACAAATGTGTGAAGATCAGCTTCTATGCATTCTCTTGGAGGCTCACACTATTATGTCATGTTTATTGACGACTCCAACAGAAATTTATGAGTTTATTTTCATAAAAATAAATCTGACATATTTGCTACTTTTAAGAGATGGAAAGCTAGAGTAGAGAACGAGACTAGCCTAAGGATTAAATATCTAAGATTCGATAATGGTGATGGGTATAATAGCATGGAATTCAAGCAATTTTGTGCAAAGTATGGAATCAACTATTCCCAACAAATCACAGCAAAATGAGTTGTTGAGAGGATGGATAGAACTCTGAATGAGCGTGCGACAAGTATGAAGATGCATGTAGAATTACCCAAGAAATTTTGGGTGGGTGCAATTAACACAGCTTCATACCTAATTAACAGAGAACCTTTAGTTCCACTTTATTTTAAGCTTCTAGGAGAAAAAATAGATTGGAAAGAAGGTAAAGCTCTCACATCTAAAAAAAAAATTATTTTGTTTAATATGTCCATGTAGATTCTAAAAATAGAGATAAACTTGATGCAAAAGCTAAAACATATATATTCGTTGAATATTGTTCTGATTATTTTGGCTAATGGTTCTGAGATGAACAAAATAGAAAAATAATAAGAACTATTGATGTTACATTTCAATGAAAACATGTTATATAAGGACAAATCCATGGTAGAATCTTGTGTGAAGAAACAAAAGGTGCAAAATAAAAAGATTAAATTAGAGGAGGCTCCTAAGAGTGTTCTGGTTAGAACTTCCAAAACTGTTGCTACAAACTCTAATAAAAAACTAAAATGAGAATCGTGTACACCGGAACCCATTATAAGAAGATCTAGTAGAACAGTAAAACTGTACAAAGATATTCTCCATCATTGCATTATTTGCTTTTAACCGATGCTGACGAACTAGAATATTTTTCAGAAGCAATGCAAATAAAAATTCTGCTAAGTGGGAGTTAGCAATGCAAGATAAGTTGGATTCACTCAAGAAGAACAAAACTTGGATGTTAACTCAATTACTAGATAGGAAAAAGGTATTGCAAAACAAGTAGATGTATCAGATCAAAGAAGAACTTGATAACAACAAAGGTATAAAGCAAGGTTGATAGTAAAGGATTTCAACAAAAGAAAGGAATTAACTACACAAAGATTTTTTCTCCGGTTGTGAAATTGACTACTATCAAGCTAGTATTGAGTATTGTTAATGCTGAGAATTTATATCTAGAGCGGTTAGATGTTAAGACTGCATTTCTCCATAATGACTTAGAGAAAGATATCTACATGATACAACTAGAAGGTTTTCAAGTTCTTAGAAAAGAAAATTATGTTTGCAAATTGAAAAAAAAAAGTATGTATAGCTTGAAACATGCTCCGAGATAGTGGTACAAGAAATTTGATATAGTTATGTGTGGTAACAGATTTACTAAAAATGATATGAATCATTGTTGTTAATTTAAGAAATTTGATAACTGCTATTTTATTTTGCTATTGTATATAGATGATATGCTCATTGCAAGATCTAGCATGAGGGAAATCAACATACTAAAGCAACAATTATCAAAAGAGTTTGAGATTAAGGACTTGGGCACAGCGAATCAAATTCCTAGGATGAGGATCACACAAGATAGACCCAAAGGAATTCTAAAGCTATCTCAAGAAAAGTACATTAAAAAGATACTGGACAAATTCGAAGTTCAAAATGCAAAGCACAGTAGTACTCCTTTAGGAAGTCACTTCGAGGTGTCAAAGAAGTGGTCACCAAAGACAAATCAAGATTGGGAGTATATAATTAAGGTGTTTTATGCATAAGTTGTTGAGAGTTTAATGTACACTATGATATATATTAAACCAGACATAACTCATGCAATGAGAGTTACAAGCAAATACATGGCAAATTCATGATTAAAGCATTGGGAAGCTATAAAATGACTATTAAGATACCTAAGAAGCACTTCAGGTAAGTCATTATGTTTTAAGAAAAAACAATGTAACTTTACAAGATTTTATTGATTCAAATCTTGGTAGTGACTTGGATAATAGGAAGAGTACATCAAATTATGTTTTTACTTTAGGTAGCACTGCAATCAATTGGATATCTAGATTTTAAACATGTATATCTCTCTCAATCCACTAAGAGAGAATATGTTGCTATATCTAAAATTGGTAAGAAGATGATTTGGTTGAAAAATACTCTGAAAGAGATAGACAATGAGCATATTAACAGTATTCTTTTTAGGGACAGTCAAAATGCTATTTATCCTACAAAAAAATCTAATATTTCATTCAAGCACAAAATACATTGAGTCAAAGTATTATCAAATTCGTCAATTGATAGATGATAAGACATTGTCATTGAAGAAAATATGTCAACAAAGGTTATCACCACTGAGAAACTTAGACTATGTATTGTCTTAGTTGGCCTCCATGGTAAGTGATGAGGGGGGCTGCCACACTTAGACAATTTGGATAACAAAAATGAAGACTATGAAAGATTATAACTATTTTTTGAAGATTGGCCTCCAAGTGGGAGATTGATGGAGTTGTAAAATCTGATAGAGGAAAATAATGTTCAAGCATAGAAATGTTGAGAAAACTCCTAATTTTGATACTAACAAAACTTTCCAAGTCTTATTCAAGTGTGGAAGGAGACTTCTGTATTCAGCAAAGTCTATCCATTACAGAAGATTCCATATTAAGCCAGAAGCAAACGCAGTATCTCATTCTGTTAGGGATCCAGAACATACTTCAAGGACCAAGACGAAGACATGACAGGACCCATAACAGCTACGAATTTTACTTACCATAGTTATATTGATTTTGCTAATCAATTGATTGACAAAATCAATCATTGAGACAATTTCCAAATAAGGATGGAACATCTATGGAAACCGAGATTCTACTTGTATGGGCGACGAGAATCTAAAAGGATTCAATCTGTCTTCAATGGCTAGGAAATCCTCCTAAATTAAATCTATCCAAGAAAAGAAGATGGAAGATAATCCTTCATAGTGATAGCAAATGGCTAGTTTTGGCTTGAAGGGCATTTAAGGAGGATATACGGTCAATAGAAGAGAGAGTATGAATTAAAAAATTCCAAAGCTTAATTCTGTCCTTACATCCAATTATCTCACAAAGTGCGAAAACAGAGTGATCTAGAATGAATTGCAAAAAGGAGTGACTTACTATGAGATTATACCACTAATATTTGCACTCATGAGCTTGTAATCATTTGTTGATCACATAGTGGAATTTAACCTATTGGCTGACACATGGGATAGTGAACGTAGGCTTGACAAAAGCCGAACCACTATAATACCATTTACAAACTTCTCTTCCCTTACTCTTTTTATTTTTGATTGCATATACTAGAAGTCTACTTCATCCAGAGCAGACTTTAACTTTAAATTCTGCATCGTTACATTTAAACTTCGTGTTGATTGATTTGCCATAAAAATCCATTTACACCTATTCACCTCCACTAGGTGTTTGTACTAGTTCCCTCAATTGGTATCAAAGCCTCGTGCTTGTTATTTTAAAGTGTTTTTATTTCAAAGCTAAAGATCTTCTATAGCTAGCATTTTGGCACTAGGGTTAATTGAAGGGCAAATCAATACTCAACCACCCTACTTTGATGGAAAGGAATACAACATATGGAAAAATAAGATGAAAGCTTTCCTCAAATCAAAGGACCCTCAGGAATGGGATGTTGTCGAGAAGGGGATCAACCCCAATGCTAAGTTTGGAAAGGCCATGAAGAAGGATGATGGAAAATTTTTAAAACCTTCTACCAATCTTTCAAAAGAAGAGCTGGCAAAAAGAGAAGCATTAGACACAAAAGCAATTTATTCTCTTTACTGTGCTTTATCACCAAATGAATATAATCACATTTCTTCTTGTGAAACAACAAAAGAAGTCTAGATTAGGCTACATGTTACCTACGAAGGAACAAACCAAGTAAAAGAGACCAAATTCAATATTCTGCTCGGGCAATATGACTCCTTCAAGATGAAGCCAAGAAAGTCTATTGGAGATATGTTTAGCAAATTCATTGAAATAGTGAATGAGCTTGCATATCAAAGGCAACCAATCTCTGGACCCATGGAAGTGAATAAACTTCTGAGAGGCTTATCAAAGAATTGGAATAACATCAAGACTTCTATCCGCGAAATACTGAGGATTTCGCCCTTATCTATTGATGAACTCATTGGAACCTCACAGTCTTATGAGGCAGAACAAATAAATGATGAAGTTGAAACAAGAGGTAAGAAATCAATTGCTCTTAAATCTAACATTGATTCTGATGATACAAATTCAAAAGATGACATGGATGATGAGGAACTCGCCCTTCTGATCAAGAAAGTCAGAAGGTTAAACAAGAAAGGGAAGAAGTTCAATGGCAAGAAACAATCTAGACAATCTAGACAAAGGAAAACTATGACGAAGAAGACCTAGCCAAAGACGTGATTTGTTTTGAATGCAAGAAAAATGGGCATATCAAACCAAACTGTCCTTTGCTGAAAAAAAGAAAGGAAAGTATGAAAAGTACAATAAGGCTTTGAAAGCTGAGACACGGAGTGACACAAAATGTGAGGAAAGTGAAGATGAAAATGCCAATTTAGTCTAATGGCACATTTAGACTCAAACTCAAATTCTGTAGCAAACTCAAAATCAAACAAGGAAATCAAGGTAAGTCATTTTGAAACTCCAATTAAAGTTTCTAATTATATTAATGAGCTTTGCTAAAATCTAAAATCCACTCTTAAAAGGATCTCCAAACAAAAAAGGGAAAATTCCTAGCTGAGACAACATAATCTTTCTCAAAAGGAGAAGTTTGAAATTTTGCATAAAGAATTTTTAGAAACTTTTAAAGGAAAATGAATCTTTTAAAAAGAAATTTTCAAATATCACAACAAAATTTTCAAATGGCTCAAAAAATTTAAAACATATTCTTTCTATTCAACTTCCTTATTATAACAAGTTTGGATTTGGATATAGTAAGGAAAGTGAGTCTTTGATAGATTTTCCAAAGGTTAAGGAGAGACTCAAACAGAGACCTCCTCGACAAGCCTACAAAAACCATTTCCAAAAGAATTTTATAAAGCCTATTGGTCGAAGCAATCTCAAATGTTCATACTGTGGAGAAATAGAACATTTTGAGAACAAATGTCCCAAAATCTGGAGACCCGTTAAGAAGGACTACATAAACAAAGCTTATACTACTAACTCTTACGAACCCAAGAAAGTCTGAGTACCAAAGAAAGCTTGAGAATGTTCTTTGAATGTAAGTTACCTTCAGAAGCAAAAGAAAATGGTACTTGGACAGTGGATGTTCAAGACACATGACAAGAAATTCAAGTACCTTCAAAAGATTAGAGAAGACAAAAGGAGGAACCGTCTCTTTTGGAGGTAACAGCAAAGGAAAAATTATTGGTCTTGGAACAGTGAAAATTGGAAGCCTTATTATCAACAACATCTCCTTAGTTAAAGGACTCAACTACAACCTTCTAAGCATAAGTCAATTGTGCGACGCTGGATTTAGAATAAACTTTCTAGAAAATATATGTTCTAGAACCAGTCAAGACTTCTCTTGATCATTTACTGGTCGAAGACATGGCAATATATGTCTTCTAAACATAAAGTCATATTCTGCTAAGTGCCTTATTTCAGTTCAAGATGAAGCAAATTTGTGACATCGTAAGCTGGGCCATGTTAGTATGAAGCGGATTTCTAAATTATCTTCTAAGAAACTTATTCGTGGACTTCCCAGCATGAGCTACAAAAAGTCTGAACTATGTTCAGCATGCACATTAGGGAAATAGATATGAAGTTCCTTCAAACCAGTAAACCATGTTTCTTCTAATCATGTATTGCAGCTTCTACATATGGATCTCTTTGGACCGACAATGACTCAAAGTATATGAGGTAAGAAATATTATCTGGTAATAGTAGACGATTATTCTCGATTTACTTGGGTGTTCTTTCTTGCAAATAACGGAGAAATCTTCTTGTATTTCTCAAATTTGAAAAAAGGATTCAGAACGAGAAGGGTTATACTATCTCTAGCATTAAAACTGATCATGGGGGAGAATTTGAACGTCAAGACTTTATAGATTTTTATGACAAAAATGGATTTCAACATATTTTCTCCTCTCCCTACACTCCAAAACAAAATGGAGTTGTAGAAAGGAAAATTTGATTTTTACAAGAAATAGCCAAAACTTTGCTAATTGAAAACAAAATACCTTCTCGCTTTTGGGCAGAAGCAGTTTCTACTGCCTGTTATATAATTAACAAAGTCTTCCTAAGGCCTATCCTCAAAAAAGCCCCTATGAAATTTAAAAAGGTAGAAAACTGATTGTTTCTTATTTTCATGTATTTGGTTACAAATGCTTTATTTTGAAAAACACAAATGATCATCCGGGTAAGTTTGAAGAGAGATCAAACGAATGAATATTTCTTGGATATTCTATCACAAGCAAAGCTTACAGAGTTTTCGACAAGAATTCTCAAACTATGGAAGAGTCAATGAACATAAAGTTTTTGGAACGAGATCAAACTCAACAGGATCATACTCTACCTGACGATTCAAAACTTGTTTCAGACTCAGATAAGTCTGCATATATTAGATAGAATGATCTAGCTCAAAAGAAAGATGCAAGAGATCAAATGTAATCCACTTAGATTCAAAAGGATTCAACACAGATTTCTGAAGAAGGTGGAAAAGACAACAAGAACTGGAAGCATAAATCAAGTCATACACAGAATCTAATAATTGGCAACATTGAAGAAGGAATTCAAACTAGATCAAGGAACAAGGAAATGTTTTAGTACTTATTTTTGAGATCAAACCAAAAGGAGTAGACGAAACTCTTGCAAATGAAAGCTAGATAGAAGCAATGCAAAAAGAACTTCAACAGTTCAAAATGAATGATGTATGGGAATTAGTGCCTAAACCCAAGAAAGATCTGTTATTGGAACAAAGTGGGTTTTTAGAAACAAAGTAGATGATCAAGGAAGAGTAACCAGAAATAAAGCAAGACTCGTGGCCAAAGGATATTCCCAAGTAGAAGGAATAGACTATGACGAGATATATGCACATGTGGCCAAGTTAGAAGCCATAAGGCTCTTACTTGCTTATGCATGTTTTCATAACTTTAAATTGTTTTAGATGGATGTCAAAAGTGCCTTTTAAATGGATTCACCCAAGAAGTCTATGTAGAACAATCCCCAGGTTTTGAAGAACCCAGAAAAATGGATCATGTTTACAAGCTAAAGAAAGCTTTGTATAGTCTAAAACAAGCACCACATGCTTGGTATGAAAGACTCAGCAATTTCCTAGTAAGCAACGGCATTAAAAAGGGTATGGTTGACACTACCCTATTTATTAAGAGAGAAGGTAAGGATGTTCTACTTGTTCAAATTTATGTAGATGATATAATTTTTGGTTTTTCTAATGAATTTTTGTGCAAGAAATTCTCTAAGTCTATGCAGGAGGAATTTGAAATGAGCATGATGGGACAACTGACATTTTTCTTGGGTCTTCAAGTCAAGCAAATCAAAGAAGGAAGCTTCATTTTTCAAGAGAAATATGCAAAGGAAATTTTCAAGAAGTTTGGAATGGAAAATTGTAAGAAAACTGAAACTCCAATGTCTAGTTCTACTCAACTAGACAAGGAGGAAGGAGGAAGGAAAGTAGACCAGAAGACCTACAGAAGCACGATTGGTTCTTTACTTTATCTCACTGCTTCTGGGCCTGATATTTTATTTAGTGTATGCATGTGTGCCAGATTTCAGGCTGATCCTAAAGAGTCTCATCTTACTGCTGTGAAACGGATTATTAAATATATTGTTACTAACTCAAAGCTAGGTCCATGGTATCCCAAAGGAATAGACTTTACAGTCATTGGATACTCAGACGCTGACTTAGCTGGATGCAGAGTAGATAGAAAGAGTACTTCTGGGACAAATGCTAGTATCTTGGTTCTCCAAGAAATAGAACACTGTAGCACTCTCCACTGTAGAAGCAGAATATGTTGCTCTTGATAATTGTTGTTCACAGGTTTAATGGATTAGACAACAACTAAGAGATTATGAAAAGGAAGAAACTTGTACTGAAATCCAGTGTGACAACACAAGTGCCATCAATCTTACAAGGAATCTGATTCTTCATTCAAAAGCAAAACATATAGAAATTTTACATCACTTCACAAGAGAGCATGTACAAAGTGGAGAAATAGATGTTCCAATTCATTGATTCTAAAAATCAATTGGCAAACATCTTTACTAAACCACTAGAGAAAGGTACATTTGAGTTTATTCGTAACAAATTACATATTACTTACATATTTATTTAAAGTCTATATGAGACAGGTAAGTTAAATTTAGCTTTTGGAAGGGACAATCTTTTGGAACACATTTAGAAGGTTATACTCACGAATTTGCAGTTCAAATTTGGCACATAAGTTATTTCCTTTTATGACCAAATAGGTAAGTAAATCTAAATATTCTGTAAATATTTCATTTACTTGATTTTATGATTATTTTCATTTTTATTTAATCTTATTTTTAGTTATTTTTGAATTTTTGAAATGCATAATTGCCATTTACAATTTTATTTGCTAAAAATATGCGTCTCTTCAATGCATCGATTCAGAATGTTTGTAAGGACTCAAGAAAACACTTTTCTCTCACCCGAAACTTCTCTCTCTCGCTTGAACTCTCTCTAGAAACCCTAAAGCTCTCATTTTTCTCTCTCAATTCTCAAAGTTCATCACTTTTCTTCAAAAATGTCATCCAAATCCTCCAAATCTATGTCAATTTCCTCGCAATGAAGATCTTCTCACATTGCGAGCAAAAGACCCAAATCAGCGAAGGAGGACAAACGCACTTCAACTTGACTAGATCATTTGGAGAAGAATCTCCCAGGCATTCCGCACAACAATCGGAGCCTGAAGAAATGGCCAAAGGTATCCTCTTGCTGTCATTTCTCCTATTCCAGTAGGAGACTCAGAAAAAGTGTTTTATCGGAAAAGGAGGTGCTTCTAGCAGATTTTCTACTAGAATATTTGAAAGAACACGACTATGGAAATGAAGTCAAGTTAATGGAGGCTATATTGGTTGTTAAAAATCCAGATTGTGGTAGAACGAAAGAAAAAGACATTGTAGAATAGATAGGCCAGACGCCTAATCCTAAAAGTGGTGCTGAGAGCCTATGGGAAGGAAAAAGAGAGGATGACGATGAGAAACTATTTAAGAACTTTCAAGTCAAAATAGTAGTGGTTACTGTGGTTGAAAAGCCCAAACGAAAATTGTTTCGGACAAAGCAACAGAAGAATTGCTATGCTTCTTTGTTAAATAGAGGAATAATGAACCACAAAACTGTAGATTTTGACTTTCTGGACGTTATAGGAGTGAAGTTAAGGAAGAAGTTCGAAAAATTGCATATGGGAGATTTTTGCCTGCAAACCTCTAAAGTTTATCCCGAACTCATTGTATATTTCTACTCAAACTTGTCCTTCTTATCTCCTAACAAAATGCAGTTCGGTGTTTATAATGATGTTTATAAAGTCGATGTGGATGTCTTGACTGATATCATGAAGGTAGAAAGAGGAGACTTTAGGCTCATAGGAGTGTCTTGTGAAACAGCATGTAAGTATCTCACCACTGTGAATTCTTTGAAGACAAATATCTCCTATTTTAGCCTAACCTCTACCAGAATCATTCTACACAAGATTGTGATCAACTGCATTATACCCAAAGCATCCTCAAAGACTAATGTTGCAAAGTTTGAAGTCAAAATGATGTGGACTATTGAAAATGGTGTCATGTTTTCTCTCCCTCATACTATTCTATTACATATGTATAGAACAGTTCTCAAGGAAAAGGGCCAACTACCATATAGAGCTCTTGTGACCAGAATATTCCAACACTTTCATATTCAATTACATTCGAAATTCTGCACAAGAACTCTACCTGTAATGCCCATTGGAGAGAAAATGATAACCAAGATGCGTCTGAATGATATTGTTGAGGTTTGGAGAAGTAAGAGGAAGGAGACACCCAGATCTGCAACCACCACAGCAAAAAGAAAGAGGAAAGGAAAAGAGGTTGTTTCTTCTCCAATGTCCAAGAAAAGAAGGCAAACAATTCTTCTGTAGGATGAAGATGAAGAAGAAACTCTCTTTGATATCATTGCTTCTGCAGTTCAAACTGCTTCTAAATAAGTACTTCTTGAAGAAGTAGAAGGAGAAGAAGAAGAAGAAAAGGAAGAAAGTGAAAGAGAGGAAGGAGATGGTGTACAGAAAGAAGCAAAAGAAGAAAGTGAAAGGATTGAGAAGAAGAATAACCTGAAAATGTGGATGCTGCAGAGGTGTCAGAAGGTGAGGAAGAAGGAGAAAAATCAGATGATTTTGAAGCAGAACATGCACGGGATGAAGAGCTAGAGGAACAACAACAAGAAGGAATGACCATTGCAAGGGGAGCTCTTGAGCAAACTCCTAAACACACAAGAGTTGATGATCAAATGAGCAGGTCTCCACCAGATGCAGAGGCATAGCACCCAACAGAAGCTATTGAAAAATAGATAGAAGCAACATTCCACAGGGAGCATCAATCTGACAAGGCAACTTCTGAAGTAGATTCACCTCGCATATTGATTAGAGAAACAAGTGCTCAATCTAAACCTAATCCCAACTATCCGAGGATTGTTGATCTGCTTATGCAAATCAAAACTCAGTAATATGCCCTGGAGATTGATATACAGAGACTGAAATCCTCCTTGAACAACAAACTAGAGACTCTCACCCAACAAACTGAGCAAAATATGGCAAGATTGGAATCAGCGTTTACTCAGTGCGTGAACAAGGTCGAGGAGTCTATATAGAATATGGAGGATTTTCACCTTGCTAGAGTTCCCCGCAAGTCTTGATTTCAGCCCTTCTCTCCAAAACAACTTTTTAAATTTGTCTTTGATTTGTTTGAGTGTTTAAACTCTGGTTGTGATGTGTTTGGCATAGATTGTTCTGATTTTGCAGACATTCGAACCCTCTTGATGCTGACAGAAAGGGGAGAATTTCTAGATATTCTTATTATTATGGTGTGGCTTGCTATATTATTTGCATGTTTGTATATTTTTTTGATATGCCTAACATTGTTTTGCAGGAATAGATAAATATTTGCATGAAAGTTTTGTCACCATTAAAAAAGGAGAGATTGTTGAAAAAACCTCTAGTTTTGATGCTAACAAAACTTTCCAAGTCTTATTCAAGTGATATTTTGGCACATACTGTGGAAAGAGATTTCTGTATTCAGCAAAGTCTATCCGTTATAGAAGATTCCATATTAAGCTAGAAGCAGACGTAGTATCTCATTCTATCAGGGATCAAGAATATACTTTAAGGACCAAAACAAAGACAGGACAAGACCCATAACAGTTACAAATTTCACTTACCATATTTATATTAATTTTGCTATTTGCTAATCAATTGATTGACAAAATCAATCATTGAGACAATTTCCAAATAAGGATGGAACACTTATGGAAATCGAGATTCTACTTGTATGGGCGACCAAAATCTGAAATGATTCAATTTGTCTTCAGTGGCTAGGAAATCCTTCTAAATTAAATATGTCCAAGAAAGGAAGATGTAAGATAATCCTTCATAGTGATAGCCAACGGCTAGTTTTGGCTCGAAGGATATTTAAGGAGGATATAAGGTCAGTAGAAGAGAGAGCATGAATTAAAAAATTCCAAAGCTTGATTATATCCTTACATCCAATTGTCTCACAAAGTGCGAAAACAGAGTGATCTAGAGTGAATTGCAAAAAAGAGTGACTTAGTGTAAGATTGTGCCACTAAGTATTTGCACTAACGAGCTTGTAATCATTTATTGATCACATAGTGGAATTTAGCCTATTAGCTGACAGCATGAGAAAGTGGACGTAGGCTTGACAAAAGCCGAACCACTATAATACCATTTGCAATATTCTCTTCCCTTACTCTTTTTATTTTTGATTGCATATACTAGAAGTCTACTTCACCCCCCTCTAGATGTTTGTACTAGCTCCCTCAAGAAAGAGTTTGTTGGGGTAGACACTCCCTAATAGGTCACCCATTAAAACTAATCATAGAGTTCTTATTGCTGCTAATGGTATACATGTCATTTCCATTATAATTATATATGCCTTAGACTCCTGCTATATATAGGAGCAATATCTTTTATAGTTATAATACTAAAACTTGTAACCCTAAAGCTTATAACGCTAATACTAATAATGAAAAGATTGTTTAGTATGGCACCAAAATTTTTTCCTTCCTGATTTTTTAAAGGATTTTCCACATAAAAATTCTCGCTTGTTTTTCTTTTCTATTTTTCTCTTCATATATTTGCATTCCTAATAGCAGCACGCCTCATTGGCATCGCTGCCCAGATCTGGTGTCTACGGCACCACTATCTTCAGCAAGTCCAATCCAAGCGTTCGCGAAATCGCACGGGAAAAACCGTGAAGCTTTTCCATGGCAAAGTACACTTGGCGGCTCCCTCCACTTCTAGGCGTTCTTTGCACGGTCCTACATCCGTGAAGGAAAGTGCTGGTCGTTCCTTTTTGGCGTCTATTATCAATTCGGGAGCAACACCACCGCGGCTTTCCCCGCCATTCACCGACAACGCCAACGAGCTGCTGCCTCCGTTGGTCGACACGACACCGCTTCGACGACAAAGCCGTCCACAACGAGCCGCCACTATTCGTGATCCACCACCAAGCTGCCAATGTCCCGCCTGGCCATGCCGAGCCTTGCGGCCTTTGCTACTCGCCCTACGCCACCCCTTATGTCACGCTTGTTGCCGCCATTGAGCCCCAGATTGCTATTCTGGTCCGATCGCATTGAGTCCAAATTTGGAAAGTAAATCCTCGAATTAGGTAATATTTTATAGTTTATTTTGACTCATTTACTGTATTCTGTTAAATACTTGACTAAATAATATAAATTCACATTGCCCCAAAAGACCACCCTAAGTTACGAAATATTTTCTAAACTTAACAACATGTTTGGACTGTTGTCCGATCTCTAACTATAAGATACGATACCTGATAGGATAGAAATAAAAATTCAACAAATTTAACGAATTTTCTTTTAGATACGATTCTTCATTTGCCCATTTCCAAATTTAACAAATTACCTCCCATTATGACTGCCAGTTTATTCCGTTTCCAAATTTAAATAAGATAATCTTTGTGGATTGCATTATTTAATTGAGTAGTTATCTATCCATTTGATTGTTTCCATAAAAAGAAAATTCAAAAAATATATGAAATTTAATTTGATTTTTGTTAATAACATTGTCTATTTTAGACTAGATTCTATATTTAAATTAGGTAATTTTTTTATTCCGAATTTTTAAAATAAAAAATAAAAAAATTCCTTTAGGATAAATTAGGTTTCATTTTCTTAATTTAGATTGCATGTTTAAATATTGGGCATTTTTAATTTCGAATTTTAATAAAAAAGAAAAACACAAAAAATATCATACGCATGTCACATAGAATTAGTTAATATATTGCACGTCATTTAGTAGTTCCATATTTAGCGTCATTTAAATTAAAATGTGTGGCATGTTAGAATAGTTGTATTAATATTTGCTCGTCATTAAAATTAGGCCATTTAATTAGAAATTGTGTGACATATAGTTTTATTGCATGTTGCATGTTATAGACATATTATGTACATCATTGCATTTAGAATAGTTGTATTTTATTGCACGTCGATTAGGTTTCATTAAATAAGTGAAAACCCCAAAGAATTGAGTGATTGGGTGTTAATTAGAAATCATATCTAGAATTATGGATATGATGTTTAAGCTAAGATGCTTTCGTTGCTCCAAGGTAAATCTTGCAATTTATTTACCGCTTTAATGGGTATTACATTGGTAGTTTGCTCACTTGCAGGATCACCTCACATGTTATAAAGTAATAAAATCAATCCAAACTGCCTGCTATACATTTTTTTTATGAAAGGAATAATATGAAAGATCATTAGAAAAATCTAGCATAACCAAGTCCCCGTATCAAAAATCTCTTGTTCACAAGAATAAAGTAAATCTCCAATTACCTTAATTAGGTTTTTAATCGACTTACCGTAAACTGATTAGTGACAACTCCTAAATGAAAATAATTTCCATGTCAAAACTTGAACCTTAAGTTGCAAATTGGTATGGGCTTTAAAAAGCTTGAGTTAAGTCTAGGCTTAATAATCCATTAGCCGAACCTACGAGAGTAGGTCATGACAAACATAGAAACCCTTACACTCATTCTCAATTCCTTAGCACCCAAGCCCAAAACCTCGATACTAGTGTTGAGGTCCATCGAGGCTAGGCTTGAGGTCCCAATACCCAATGCCTCGGCACCCAAGCTTGGGTTCACAAGGCCAAGCATAGGACCCTGAAACCCATGCCCGAACCCTAGCATTAAGGCTTGAGTCCACATAGGTCATGCTTGAGTCCCCAATGCTCTAAATTGAGTACCTAATGCTCAAGTCAAATCCCTAGGATTGTGCTCGGATCCTCAACTCCCAAGTCTAGGTCAATCAAGGCCAAAGTCTTGACCCTAGTCCCATTCTTGGTGCTTGTGCTCAAATCCTTAGCCCTTGCGCCCAAGTCATCGAGGCTGGGCACTAGAACCCAGTGGCCAAGCCTAAGCCCCCATACTAGAGTTCGAGTTTATAGAGGTTGGGCTTGGGTCCATCAAGGCTTGGATCCTCCACACCCTCGCATGAGTCAATCATGGTCGACACTAGGACCCCAGTGCCCATGCCGAGGTTCCCCATGCTCAAGCACAAGTCTTTTGACATCGAGGCCCAAGACTTGCCTATGCCCAATAGCCATGCCCATGTCCCCGATGCCCAGCTCGGGTCCGTCGAGGTTGAGACAAGACCCTAATGCTCATGCTTGAATCCCTCACACTTGGGGTACATCAAGGCTCGGGCCTAAGCTCGTGGATCCTAGCATAGGCATTGACTCTCAAGCTCGAGCACTAGGGTCCTAGGCTTGGCCTATATGGGCCTAATCCAGGTACTAAGAACCTGGCCCGATCATCGGGGACCCAAGCACAAGTACTAGTATCTTTGACCCAGCCTAGATGAACCGAGGCTTTAGTGACAAGACTCAAGCCCTAGCACCAGGTCCCCAACTCAACCTCTGTGGACCCAAGCCTAGCCCTAAGCACCAGGTGCTAGCACTCAGCTTTTGTGGACCAAGGCTTGGGTGCCAGGGACTAGGCACGGCACCGAGGCCTTGGGCCCAACTTCTGTGGATTTGGGACTAGTACTTGAGCTCTTGCTCGGGATCCAAGTGCAAATGCTCGGGTCAAGGTCCATTTAGACTAGACTTGGAACCCCAATGCTTGTGCCTAATGTTTCGACTACTCATGCCCAAGTTACTAGAGCCCAAGTGATGTATGTATTAAGGAAGATCAAATTAGATTTTCCTTTTCAAACGATGAAAAATATTTTCCTATACTTTTTTAGATTTTAGTTAAATATTGGAAAATATTTTTATTTTTCTAGAAAAATCACTTACTAAAAAAAATTTTTCCAAACTGACCAAAAAAAAACATTTTTTTCAAAATTATAATATTTTTCATGAAATAAATGGAGCCTAAGTATCGCTTTCTATCGTCATGTCCAAACACATGGATAGAGATGCCAATTCCACTCCATCCCATTATAAATTCTATTTTATGACCCACTCAATCCCATCGCACTAAACGTAGGCTAAGATCTTATAAATATATTGTTTTTACATGCTTGATTTAAATACTCATTTATGTAATCAATCTTATTTATTTATAAAATATTTTTGTAATATTGAATCTCCATATTTATATCCCTGCTACACGAGTTGACAAAAGTATCCATAACTTTGGACATACTCACAACAACTCATTCCACAAAACAACATAGTTTGGCCAATAACCAATACATTGAAATAACTATTCAATCAGTTCTAAACTTATCACATGGATACCAATATAGTTCTAAACTTTCTAACAATTTAGTCATCAACTTATGTGCGAAATTTCAATATAGATCTTCTAAACAATTTTTGCTTGATATTGCTAACGTGTCGTATATATTGAAATTACTTGCAAAGGTTTAGGATTTAATTACAAAATTAAAAATTTATGATTAAATTGGTTTTCATATAATAAATTTAGGACTAGTTGGACAATTTTCGCCAATACACCTATGGTTGACAAAGAAGTAAGAATGATATACATCAGATCCGGCACAGTACATTTTGGACCCAAGCTTGGCATTTCAAAGTCAGCCTCGCATCGTGCAGAGTACCGTTCATAAAATAATACATTGGATCGGTCATGGTACCGAAATTGATTCCACACTAGCACACAAGCACCCTTCATTAAATAATACATCGGACAAGGCATAGTACATATTGGACGCAAGATTGGCATTCGAAAGTCAAAGTCAATGTTGGTTGCCTGTATAGATCCGACAATGACGGGGTAGATAACACAAGATAGAGCAGTGCCTAGCATATTAAAACGAGTCACCACGAATTTGGGATTCTTACAGGTACGCCAGTGATGTAGAAAGATTAATTATATGAGTAGAGTTCAAGCGCTAACACGTATTGCATATGCGAGTTTTTTTAGCATATGAAAATTCCCATTTCATGACTATATGTGTAAAAAACTCATTTTATATTAGAGGTGTATTTTATATTAATCTATATGACCAATAAATCAAGTGGTGCAATCAATTGTAGAAGTGGATATTTATATAAGATTATAGTATACCCAGGGGTGAGTAAAAGAACCAGACTGAACAGGAATCAAATCGAACCGGTCAATTCTAGTAATTCCCATGGGAACCGATCCATTTTGTAGTTCCTAAAATTTGGAACTAGTGAATATCGGTTTCCAGTTCTAGATGTGGATTTACCCATTCAGGCTGATGATTTTTTTTACTGATAAATCTTCACCTTCGTCTAATTTAACCCCAACGGGCCAAAGTGGTAGTGTTTCCGTGAGTTCTCGTTCGGTTGAACAAAAGGAGAAGAAGGAAGACAAGGCGCTGCATAAGCCAGCAGAAATCAGCGAGACTTTTGATGGAAAAAGACAAAGTGTGTCGCGGTCCTGGAACTCCAACAGCCGGATTCTGAGGTTTGAAGGTGATGACCTCTCCTTTCTTTCATTTCAATTGGAGATGGTCGTCTTCCCATTTTATAATTCGATTTGTCATCAGAAACCGTGCTATCTGTTTTGGTAGGAAACATGAGTTGGAAGTTTCGCGACGAGAGTTCTTCTAATTCATAGAAGCATGCGCACGTATGTTGCCTATTAGTTTGTAGGGATTAGGTAAAAAATAAAAAAAAGATGTGGCCAATTCCCAAAGTGGTTCGTGACTAAGCGGTCAGTTTCGATAGATGTGTCGAAATGGATTATAAATAAAAAATTTTACTTATATTTGAATTATGTTGTAAATGGTTAGATAGATATTTGAAGGGTCGGCTGGAAATGAATTTAAAATATTAAAGTTTAATAGAAAATTATTTATGACTCATCTAAAGACGGGTCCCACCAACATGACCGTCGTGCTGAATTTCTAATTGTGGCATGTTGACAACAATTGTCACTTTTTGAAAGGTGCGCAACTGGAATGGAGAATTGTGGGAAGGTGGGTTTTGGTGTTTTTATTTTATTTAAGGGATTAAGTCACAATTTATTCCTCAATCATTCTAGCTTTGTCCAACCAAATGTTTTATAGTTCTATTTAATAGCATTAAAAATGTTTTCCCTTGTAATGCTTCAAACCACCTTGGCAAAAAAAAATATATGCAAACATTACGTACACGAAAAAAATATTATCACTTTTGAATGATCCAAAAATTCATGAATTACTTAAGAGATAAAATAACCTACCATTAAGTTTTCCATCCCTACAAGTTGATAAATTTGTTGAAAATCAACTATTTGGAATGCTAACTTTTAGTTTGGGAGAGAAAGAACTCGATTCACTTTCCCTAGGTTTTTCAATTTGGGCTACAAATTTTTTTTTTTTTTTTTTTTCTAGTTAAAACAAGCAAGTTATTGATTATAAAAACTACAAAGTATGAAAAATATTTTGTATCGGTGCTACTGCTAATAGTAATTCTACATTTATTTGCTCTTGAAATAAACATGTTTTAATTTTTTTTGCACTTAATGTAAAAAAAAATCTAACACAGATAATGTTAATAAGTTTCATTTTTAATTCCCTTATTTTTATTTTGGCTGGTTATTTTTTTTAATAGTACCGTCACCCTCTCACTTCCCTCTTAAAAAAATTAAGTGGGTTAGGGAAAATGTCGGAAGTGGGGCCCAGTTCGTGAATTGGGTCATTCTGCGGGTCGATTCGCTTCCAAATAATTGCTCCCCGGTAACTCGCTCGAATTGGATGGATCTGCTAGGAAGGCGAGCGAAATTAATCGCATGCTCCTCTACTTTTTAAAAGATTTTATTGGTGTGTTCTGAAATCATTTATTTAGCAATTAGTTCAGAAAATTCTATGGTCTCGAACGTTTTAATATTTTATTTATTCGAGGGTCTGGTCACAAAATGTGTGAAGGACACAAATTGAGTTAATTAGAAGTGGAAATAACACTTTTCAAAATATTTTAAAACAAAATAATCGAGTATTTTAATAAAATCACTAAACTACTTCAAATGATGAGTTTTTGAATTCTTAAATCATTTTTGACTCGATGCGGTAGCCATATAAAATGTATTCCACACAACATGACTATTTTGTAAAATTTACATGGTTAAGGAGGAAAATTTTCAAAGAAATGAATCCCAAGATGGGTCAATATGGATCGAGAATTTTGCATTGCAAATAAATGAGTCAAAACGATTTAAATTGATCGATTTAGATCAAACCATTTATTTCTCGACTTAAATTCAATCAAACCTACTCGTTTGACGGGTTCAATCCCCAATTTCACAAATTGAAAACTAGCCCTTCTAGTTCGATTCATGGTTCCATAGTTAAATTCGGCCTATCTAGAAACGGATCGCCAGCTAAAAGTATACCAACATCACGAGTACATCCCACATTATTGGGCAGCGCTCTTATTAAATGCCTGAAGGTCAATCAGCCTCGTGTAGCTAGTTCACATGCATGTGGAAATTCTTGTCCTCATCCATTAAATTCCAATTCATCAAGACCGAGTCACCCGGCAATTCCCTCCCCATCACTCTACTATAAAAAAACCATTCCCTTCTCCTCACTCCACATCGCAAATCAATGCAGTGTCCGAACCATTCCTTTCTCCACATGAATCGGAAAATGCTTCTCAACATCCTCGTCCCATGCCTCGCCATGGTCGCCTTGGTCGCGCCGCAAGTGACCGCCCAGCACTGCGGATGCGCCGCCGGCCTCTGCTGCAGCAAGTATGGTTACTGCGGGACCAGCAGCGCCTACTGCGGACCGGGTTGCCAAGCTGGCCCCTGCAGCTCCACCCAGCTCTGCCTGCCACTAAACAGATCGTGGTCGGCGACATTGTCACCACCGCCTTCTTCAACGGGATCATCAGCCAGGCGGGCTCAGGCTGCGCTGGGAAGGGGTTCTACTCGAGGCAAGCATTCCTCAAGGCGCTTGGTAGCTTCCCGAGGTTTGGTCAGGCCGGGTCAGTCGCCGACTCAAAGCGCGAGATCGCCGCTTTCTTCGCTCATGTCACGCTTGAGACTGGACGTAAGCTCCTACTTTTTCCTTTTCCTGCACGTTCTTATTCTTATGCACCACGAAAGAATAGTTCTGGTTAAATAAATGAAGAATTAACAGTTTAAAAAGTCCTCTAGGTCCTCTCTTTGAGGCGACAAGAAGTAAAATCGGAAAAATATTTCACTCAAAGTAAACGTAATTATAAGGGAGAAAAGAAGTCATGTAGCCATGCGAAAATTGTGTGCTAGGAACTTTTAAAAATAATTTTTATCAGATCCCCACAAAAAGAACTTTTTACATATTTATTGTCACATGACTATTTTCAAGTACACACGTTATTCATCCAACGAGCAACGTTTAAAAAGACTTTTTTATATTGATCGTGGACATCGGGATGATTCATCAAATATTCGAATATTACAAGACTAAAAATTCCAATACAATGTTTATACATTTCTTCCTGCAGATTTTTGTTACATCGAAGAGATAAATGGACCCACTGACCCCACAAAGACCTACTGCAACTCGACACATTACCCATGCAAACCAGGCAAGAAGTACTTCGGCCGAGGGCCCCTCCAAATCTCGTGGAACTACAACTACGGCCCAGCCGGCGAGAGCCTCGGGTTTGACGGGCTCAACTCACCAGAAACCGTCGCGAACGACCCCGTCATCACCTTCAAGGCCGCCCTGTGGTTTGGACGACCAACAACCTCCAGTCCAAGCTCTCTGGGACAAGGGTTTGGCGCGACGATTCAAACCATTAATAGCATGGAGTGCAGTGGGAGAACCCGGGAGCTCTTCGAGCCGGGTCACGTATTACACCAATTATTGTAGGCAATTTGGGGTCACACCTGGTAGCAATCTTTATTGTAAGGGTTCGTGATCGGGATTTGATCAAAGTGGGTGCAAACTTTGACAATAATGTACTCTAATAACACCCTTTTCTCTGTCAATTTTAGCTTTAGTAATCAGGATGAGGGATGATGAAATAAAGATGTTGCTTTTATCATGCTTGCCATTCAATGTCCTTGAATTCGAAGGAAGTACTGATGGGTGACATAGGTCAATCGAATCCACTGCTCGTACATAAGTTTTTGTCTAAATCAAAATCAACGTGAAGAGCTAAGTCAAATCAAAACAATTGACTTGAGCAAGTTAATAAGGGTGTGTTTGGTAACGATTCTACTCCAGGAAACAATTTCTGATCAGAAATGATTTTTTTTTTTATTCTGCTCCCGAAAAGTTTAAAATTTTTACTCCGGGAACAGAAATGCGTTTGGTAAAAAATTTTATCTTTTGATTCTTTTAATTTTTAATACTATTTTTTCTTTTTTTCTTTTTTTCTTTTTTCTTTTTTCTTTTTTCTTTTTCTTTTTCTTATTTCTCCCCTTCTTCCTCTTTGCCGCCAGCAAGCGGCCGGGCGAGGTCCGGCGAGCTCGCCGAAGCCTCGCCAGGCCAAGGCAAGGTCCAACAAGCTCACCTGGGCCTCATCCGGCCCACTAACAAGGCTCGGCCTCGCAAATGCAGGCGAGGCCGAGCCTCACCCGACCGCCACCGAGGCTCGAGTCTCGCCTTGCCAGCCTCGCACCGGCTAGGCCAGCCTCGCACCGCCTAGGCGAGCTCGAGCCTCACCGGTGGCGGCCGGGCGAGGCTCACTCAGCCCGGCAAGGCTCGGCCTTGCCCAGATCTGCAAGGTCGAGCCTCGCCAATGGCTTGGCGAGGCTCCAGCCGCTCGCCAATGGCGGCGGGGCGGGGGGCGGTGATGGGGAGGAAAGAGGAAAAGAAGAAGAAGAAGAAGAAAGAAGAAAAAAAAAAAAAAAAAAGAAAAAAAAATTGATTCTCAAAATTGTTCCGGGAACAAGAAGCAATTTTTTTTTGCTTCTTGATTCTACTTCAAATCTATTCTCCAAAACAAATTTGTTCCCGGGAACAAAAAATTTACCAAACGCATTTTTGTTCCAAATCTACTCCCGGAAACAAAAGAATAGAATCAGTTATTCCTGGGAGTGTTACCAAACAAGCCCTAACCTTTCGGGGGAAAACAACATGGCAAATGTCAAAATTTGACATTGAGAGACATTTAAATGTCAAAAATTATAAAAAGTATGCTTAAGTATAATTTTTTTTTAAAAGCTGGGATATTTAAATGTTAAAATCCAACGAAAGTTGCCGAAAATCCAATGTGATATATTTTAATAATATAACTCGCATACATGATTTGCCGGAAAGCTAAGTCAGTAAAAACTCAGCCAAAATGACATCGATTTTGCACTAACATGAATTTTAATATAAATATTAATTAAATTATAAAAAACTAAATTATAAAAAAAAAAAAGGGTGAGGGTCGATCAATTTTTGTGGTTTTTCTGCCGATATGAAAATTTTAAAAAAAATTGCCGAGTGAATTTTTTTTTTTTTTAAATAATTACCACATCAATAAACAAAGTCGCCGGAAAATGCCATATATGCATTTTGGTGGAATTTTCTCGCTGCTCACACTTAACTAATTTATTTTTTCCATTTTGATATTTAAGTGTTTATTTTCAAACTTTTGGCAGTTAAGTATCCTTCTATGCTTAGTTTTGGCACTTCAAGTTTCCAACACTCCCCTTTTGGTTATTTGATTTATGCCATCCCCAATTCAGAAATGTCTAATGTAAATCTAAACTTATGAAATCAGAGAGATCTTAGTTTTCGTTTGTTTCGCGAAAAATATAACATTTCTAGAAAAAATTTTCTAGAAAGTCATTTTTCAAAAGAATAACAATATTTTCTAACATTGGTTGAAACCTGAAAATGAACAATAAAATATTTTCCATTGTTTGGTATGAAAATTTTGATTTTATTTTCCTGGGGAAAATTACTGAAAATATTCAAATTTTTAGTTATTTTGTCTTTTTTTCTTTTTCCTTCTTCCTTAGCCAGTTGCTAGCCAAGATGACAACTAGCGACGAGCCTTCCTAGCCTCAAGCAAGGCCAAGCTTGCTCAAAGCTAATGAGCCCGAACCCTACTAGCCTTGAGTGAGCTCGTCCCTCTCCTATGGCCAATTGTTAGTCGTCGTTGTGGTAGCGACCGATTGAAGAAGAAGGAAAAATGAAAATAAAAAAAAAGATAAAAATAATTAAAAGGAGTGCAAGGAGTTCATGCTTGGCTTGGGTGAAAGAAACAGAGGTCCCCACTTTTAAAGGTGCTTTTTCCATTTACAAACAATATTTTCCTTAATTAGTTTATTTTTTGTAAATCAAACGCCAGAAAATTCAAAAAAAAATTTGTTGGAAGTTTTTTTCCATGAAATAAACAAAACCCACAAAAAATATTTTCCCGCATTTGGTTCGCTTAGAAAAATTAGTTAACAGGAAACTTATGTTAAATAAGGAAAATGATTTCTTTTTTTAAAAATATTTTTCAATAATATTATATTTTTCATGAAGTAAAAGATGAGCTAAGACATTTTGGGAAGCATATTAGTAAAAAAGTGAAATTTACTGTTGTCCTCGCCAGTGGATCTTCAATTCTGCCACCTCCATTTGATTAAATTTTCGCCAAATTAGATAATTATCGAAGCTAGAATGAAATATGGATAGCCCGTGATTGCCTATTCTTTGCTTTTGTTCCCTTAAATGTTATTCTGAAGGCCTTGAATGTCCCTGATCGCAAGTCTAATCAAAG
Organism: Corymbia calophylla; assembly: GCA_014182845.1. Taxonomy (NCBI): domain Eukaryota; kingdom Viridiplantae; phylum Streptophyta; class Magnoliopsida; order Myrtales; family Myrtaceae; genus Corymbia; species Corymbia calophylla. The sequence continues at coordinate 28,988,240 of CM024703.1, read as the reverse complement.
GCAATATATTTATTTATTGCTTGGGCGATTAGCAGAGAGATACTGTAAGGTACATAAATATCGAATCTCATGTTCCTTTATTTCATGAAAATAAATTATTTAAAAAATATTGCTCATATCGTTTAAAATAATTAGTCAAAAAAATTTTATTATCAGCAACAATTTATATTTAAAAATTTTGATAGATTGTAAAAATATTTTCTTTTCATTCATTTTTAAAAGCAATATAAACAATCATTTTTAAGAAAATATTTTTCAAATCATTTATTTTCTACGAAATAAATAGAAAACAATGAATTATAAGCATAAAAGCACCAAACCGAAGAATCTAAAGCTCATAGGGAAAGTACAATTAATGATCTAAAGCATTCAAATAGTGCAATTTAGACCTGATTATAAACCTAACCATTCATAGCCTGCCTAGGCCACATATGATCAAAGGGTGCTTTTGAGAGTGCTAGAACATGCCCACCTCTAAAATTTCATACATAAGTTCTCTTCCAATTAGTGGATCTGGGTAACAAATGAGGCCTGACCTATGGACGTGGCCTGACTTGAAATTGGCCATTAATCAACTCTAATGCGGTCACGTCCTAAAAATCTATGTAAAAATATAATCAAGCACTTTTATTAACTCCATCCCTTTTAAGTGACGGAATTCAAAGTGACCTTATTAATTGTTTTCAAGAGCACTCGGCCTCAATGCATTACCATAGTAGGTGTTGATTAGGCACCACATCAAATAATAGATGCAAAATTCAGGGAAAAGAAAAACAAGAGAGATAAAGTGTGATGTGGGGCGATGTAGCCCCTATTTTGCCGACTGTGATCGACGACCTTTGCCAGTACACAAGTAAGTAGGGATGAATATGGTTCTAGGATAGAATATAGAATATGAGAAAAGGACCAATGGAAACTTGTCGATTCTAAATTCCAAGGTATATAAGATAGATTCAAAAATTGAAGAACCTATTTCGATTAATAGGTTATAAGTTCCAAGTTGTTGGAACTTGGAACCTATAACTTAGAACATACAATAAGTTTTTATGTTTTTATTAATTTATGTCTTCGTGTGATTCTACGGTTTTCCATAACGTTTAATGATAAATATATAATTAGGAACCACTAATCTAAACTTTCATTTTATGGCTGAAAATTTTACTTTGTTAATATTTCATATATTTCATGTGTTTTGTAAGAAATATTTCCATATCTTTTAAAATATTTTAATATTTTTCAGAATATTTTATCTTGTAAAAAAAAAAACACCATCAAAATTTTGAAAAATTTGACTATAACTGAATATAAGGTTCAAAAAAAATCAAGGAAATAAGGAGGAATCTTTTTCAAAACTTAATAGGGTTGACCTAGAGCAGACTTTTAGAGGCTATATAAACCTCTCTTATGCTGCATATTTAAGATCCAGATAAGCCATGGAGACGCCATCTTTGATGAAGATTTTAGATTTTCTTGGTTTTTATTCTTCTATTTTATTAGTAGAGTTGGCACATGTTAAGGAGAGAAGGAGGAGACAAACCCGAAGCTTTTTGTGACTTAAATTGGTGAATTTGTTTTAATTTAGTATAATGTTCTCTTCAATTTTTGTTATTAGTTTAGCTTTTACTATATTTTGAATTTCTCTTGTTAAAGCTGCAATGGATCTTAATCATGATTAATTGATTTTCAAACTTTATCATACAATGTAATTGTTTTGATTGTGGTGCTCTCTATCATGATATTAATACTTTTAGAAATATGTATGATACTAGGTGGAGATTGCATGCAAATATTGAACCATAAATTAAATTTAGGTCAAGATACACTAGGTTATTTATATGGTTGTGATAGTAGATCTAGGTTGGGACTACTTAGATTGAATCTGAAATTTCCACGAAAACTTAATGCTTTTAGGTAGTTTAGATTCACCTAAGATTAGTGTGGTTAACATACCTAATTAGAAATTATTAGACCGAGATCGGCTTGTAATCCAACTTAAGAAAATTTCACCAACACAATTGGGAATTAATTTATTGTATGACAAGTTAATAAAATTGATTATGAGTGGTTAAATGAAGTTGGATACCCTAACGCTTTGTGACTTGGTTAAAATCTTGATAATTTGCCTTGGTAATTTTTAGTTTGCTTTAGATTAGGTTTAATTTGCTATTTTAATTACCTTTTGAATCCTTTAAGTTTCGTCACTTTTATATTTTAGTCTTTTAATTGGTTTAGTCCACTTTTTACTCGCATTTTCGATTTGGTTAGCTAGATCCTTGGATTGATCACCTTCGGTATGTAATTAGATAATTAAAAAAATAATCCTAGTGGAAATAACGACACTTACTCATCACTTTATTACTTATAGACATTGTGCACTTGCAATTCACCTACCACTATGGTCAATGAATTATAGCAAATGTGATAATTCACTACTATAGGTAAAACTTGAATAGATCCTGAAACCTGTGATATTGTAAATTCTAGGTTCCAAAATATACAAGGTAGGGATAGGTTCCAAGTTCCAGGTGAAACTTATACAGAACCTGGAACCACGAAACTTGAAACCGCTAACCCCTACAAGCAAGGGCACCCTCAGACTCACACGCCCTTCCATGCTAAATATAGGTCATTGAAAAGAACAACATTAATTTATTTTTTTTTGTCACTTAAAACACTAACAAAATAGTTTCATTATGCTTTTTTTAACATAAATTTAAGAGTTTGATTATATTTTTTAAAAGTTACAAAGTTGAATTGTATCAACTACAAGTCATAAGACTTCCATCTCTAAATTGTAAACAAATATGCAAACAAGTAACGAATATTCAGTATAGCAATAAGCATCACATCACTAATCTTGAGCTTTTACCCTCTATTTGAGAATTAGTAATGCCATTAACATACTCGAAATGAGGTCACTTTTCTCAAAAGATCACTCAAAGTAAATATTATTTTAAATAAGGATATGAAATGACGAAATCAATTTCAAATAAGGGTCTATAACTCGCTAGTTGATAAGCCAGATAGGACATTATTGTCCAAATCAAAATATAAATAAAGATTAGGGTTAATACCATGAAAAATCCCAAATTGGTACGCACGTGACAAATTTACTTCAAACTAATTTTTTGACCATCAAAAACCCCAAACCGGTATATCTATAACAAATTTACCCAAATTGGTATACTCGTAACAAATTTACCCTCTGTTAGTCTTCGTTAATTTTACTACAAATTACTGAGTTGGATGAAATGTTACGATTTACTCTTCATATGTCATAATTGTGGTTTTTGTAATATTAATCCAATTTAACAAATGGTATATTTGTTACAAAAGTACCAATTTAGGATTTTTGGTTATTAAAAAATTAATTTATAGGTAAATTTACCATAAGTATACCAGTTTAAGGTTTCTCATAATATCAATTCTAACGATTAAAAAGAAAAGAGAAAAATTGGAAAAAGAAAAACAAAGAAATTCTGTCGGCCATCACCATTCTCTATCCTGTCTATCTCAAAGGCCACGACATCTAGGATCTCCAAGGCCCGGGACGCCAAATCTGGGATCAGCAACATCGAATGCAACGTCTCGAGCCCAGACCGATAGAGACAAAGGTGGAAGGGCTTTTCGCTCGACGCTTGAGGCTACGCCCGGGCTTGCGACGAAGAGCTCGTCAGTGTTGGGCCTTCGACACCAAATTTGGGATGATTCACGATGCTAAATCCGACTTCTCGAATCTGGATCCATCTCCTGACCCGCAGAGACAAAGGCAAGAGGGGCTTTGCTCAACACTCGAGGCGCCGCCTAGACTTGCGATGACGAGGTGGTGGGCAAAATGTGGGCGGAGTGGTGCGACGATTGGTCAGCTCAGCGCATGGCAAGCTAGCAGCGTCAATCGTGATAACAAGTAGTATTAACACCAATATGCGTTCTGATATGTTATGACACATCAAACGTTAAATGTATATTTTAATTTATACATAATAAATTATCATTTTTAAATTTCAATAAAATTCAAATAAAATAAATAAATAAAAAGAGCATAAAATGAATTTATACTAAAATATTAATTCATCATTTATTAATATCATTCATTGTTTCAATTTGACAAATTCAACTCATTTCCAATAATCCATAAAACTTAGAGGTAAAAAAACAAATAATCGACATTCTAGACTCGCATGTCAAAGTATGTTGAAAGAAAAGAGAAAGAAACAAACTTAAGGGTAAATTGTAGGTCATGAAAGAAGATTAGGTTTTCATTATTTTTTTTTTAATACCGGGAAGCAAGAGTCAAAAGATGAAAGAAGATTAGGTTTTTCCCCCTTTATTATTTTTTATTTTTTTTACAAATTTACATTTTGATCTCTTATTTATCAAAAAAAATTTTAAAATTGATTATGTGCGTGTTGGAGTTCCGAACTCTAGTGTCGGGGAACATTAACCAAATGTTGGAATTTTTCGATACGTGTTAACTAAATGTTGAAAAGGGTCAAATATGTATCGGAATGTTCAACACAACATAAAGGCTCCCAAGAGTGTGGTGCTTTTTAGGTGATAACCACATTATGCCACCGAAAAAAAAGACATGGCTTTGGCCTTTTTTGGGGCTTTGTTAGTTTTTATTAATCTTTATCTTATTGTGTTTTGGACCAAAATGCCCTCTTTCAGCTACTATAAAAATCAAGTGCTTGCCGGCCAGCGAGCCAAATCTTTATTTGAGATTAATTTGATTATTTCAAGCCCTTATTTAAAATAAAATTTATTTTTAATTTTTTTGAGAAAATTATCTAAATTTTTCCCTAAGGATCAATGACATTATTCTTGCAATATGCATCCTAGAACTTATACTTTCGAATTCTAACAATCTTCATGCGTGATTGACTGGGCTTATGTTACATAAGCCAGAAATCATCTTTATATCAAGAAAATCTCTCTGGAGTTGAGAAGGACCTGGGACGTAATTCTTCAAAAGCACCCAATCTCCAAATACAACATAAACCGTACGAAGGCCATGGACTGGTCATCCTGGTTCCGGCGAACTCTTCTGAAAGATGCGAGTAGCCCCAAAATCTCAGATCCACCCAGACCATCCTCGAAGAAGAAGCGCCACCAAACTGATGAAGATTTCGAGCAATATGGAATAACGCAGCAATTGGTCGACTTGGTCAAGACCTTCACCGTGGACACTTTCAAGAACTTCCATCTTCAAGGTACTTGTCCATCCCATATGATTCGACGGTTCGATAAAGGTTCGATTTTTTTGTCGTGTTTTGGATGAAATTTGGAATCTTGTGTTCTGGAAGTTGCTGGATGATCTCAATCTGGGCTTTTCGTCTGTTTTCTTTGGATGGAAATTGAATTGATTGGGCGGGTTGCAGATGACGGCATGGCTGGTGCTGATTCTGGCACTGCGAGAACTACTTCGGCATGCAGTGTGAGGAAGGATCTCTCTGAATGGCAGGAGAGACATGCTTACCTTGTGCTTACTAGTGTTCAGGTTTGTGAATTGTGATCTGCGTGTGGAATTGATGTGGAAAATTTTGCATTCTGAAGATGCTAACTTACCTATGGACTTCTTTGCCTCTTTCCGCGTAATGCCTGACTGCATTGCGAGTTTCCTTTTTGACACCTTTCGGTGCGCACATCCTCTATTCGATTAAAGAGGATTTTGCAAATACGAGATGTCAGATGTTCTGTAACCAAACCAATGGTCAGTGCCGAGTTCTGATGTGTAATTCTGGTTCTCTTAAGAGATCTAGGACAAGAAGAGGAGTTGATGTTCAGAGTTTTGGTGAACTTACTTTTAGATGTAGTGAGCTTCATTCAGATAAAGTTCGGGAATCTGACATAAAAGGATACCCAAATATTGAAGAAAGGAATGAGGTTTGAGGCCTGGTCTTGCTGATAGGCTAACTTTGGTAACAAAAGAGAGAGCATTGGAGCTTGGAGAAATCAAGTCAAAGACACAAATCTGTTCTTGTTAGATGGATCTGTCGTAATGTAGTTCCAACATCTTTGATTAATTGCTCTGTCACATTTGATAGACAATACAGGGAAAGACTAGTGGCAAACAACACTCTGGGCTAGCATTTTTTTTTTATCATTAATTCAGAGGATTTACTGTGTTTTTGTGATGTTAGATCTAATTGTATTTGAAAGTGGAGCTTTTGATGTGTTAATAAATCTTCTTGCATCATTCAATACAGATAGAGACAGAAAATTTTCTTGGCATTTACGCAGGATATACTCAAGTTAAAGCAGACTGGTGCTTGATTTGCTGCTTTTTTGACAAAGAACTAGTATTAAGGCACATTGGGTTTAATCTTGGGTTTGTTGTGGCAGCTTTTAATAGAATGGCCCAACCTGTATATATTTGGACTGCTGAAGAGGACTAAAAGTATCCTCTAGAAGTAGATGTGTTATCTGATGAAGCAGAGAGCTCTACATTTTGGAATAACAAGTTGTTAAGATTGTACCATGTAGAGTCCTAATGAATTTGACATGACTGGACTGTGAAACATACGGTTGACTCTCTATAAGGCCGCATTAGGTTTTCATACTGTGTCTTGAAAAGACTTTAAATTGATCAAGGATGATAAAAAAATATGTTCCTCTATGATCTTTGAATAGGACCTACTTTTGCTTGTGTTATCGATAGAAACAGATTAATTAGTTTGAGATGCTTCTCCCTCTTTGACTTTGAAGTTTACTCGATAGTGGTTGTTTAGTGCAATGGCCTGCACTTTTTAATGTGGTGTTTGTATCCACTAAATTCGTTTCCTCATCAATATGTAGAGACCCCACTATTGAGCTTGCTTCACTATCTGTAAGTTATATATTGGGACAGACTGCTGAAGTAAATACTCTTTTAGAACATGTAATGATGTAAAGTTGAACATGCGCCATGTGTATTTAAATGACTGGAAACATGAATGTACATGTCTTACTTGTCTAACGTAGAAGTGAAGCTTTAAGGCCAGAATAAAATTACTTACCTATATCTTTCTGCTTTATGACCATATCAAGCTCATTTCAGGAAATGTCCCAACTGCGATACATGCTATGTCCCCGACACATGAAGGAGCAGCAATTTTGGCAAATATATTTTGTGCTTGTTAAGAGCTATATAGCTGAGTAAGTTGCCAAGCCATGTTAGTATTTATACCAAACAGAAAGCTTATCCGGTCTAAATGAAGTCTGACTTTGTTTTGTAAATAATTATTAAATTCTACCATCACATGTCATTTCCATGACCAGATATGAGCAGCGGGCAATACAACTAGCAAAACTGAAGGAAATGAGCATGGGGGTTGACAAACCTTCCGACAGCAGTTCATGTGAAGTTGAAATGGCTGAATCAAAGGTGGCCTCAAGTTCACCACCTGCAAGTCCTTAATCCCACTAATTAGTTTCTGAATGAAAGTTTAACCAAGCAGGTAAGGATGAACAGGAATTCAACTGTTTTCATGCGCTCCATTACCCTTCAAGTAGTTCTTTCACAGCTGATGCTAATGTGCAACATTGACCTTGCTTCATTTCAATCTCTCAGCTGGAAAATTTCCTCAACGGGGTGGGCTTTGGAGATAAAAGATGTACCAGAAAAAAATCAACGTGCATCTTGTCAGATTCAACTTAAAGAGACTGAAAGCATTTTTAGACCGCTGAATCAAAAGCGAGTTTTAGTATGATGCTGATATGTACTGACAAGTGATTTTCTGACGGTAGCAGAAAATGTTGACTACATTTGGTCATACGAAAACCAAAACGAGTGGCTAATATTGGAGCCAGCTTGCAAGTATAAATCTATTTGTGAAAACTAGCTTGCTCACCCCCTGTTAAGCTGTAATTACTTGCTAAGCTCTTTCATTTCGCATGCTCGATTTCTTATATGATAATGTCACAAAATTGTCCAATGCATGGCTTAGCCTGTTGATTAGCGCTCATAAGCTACAGGATTCTGAATTATATGGCAAATGCAGATCCAATGCAGCATTTTTATGCCACTAGGCATCGGTGTTTATTCAATTTCATGTGTGAATGTAATGAATCACATCTTCTGAGGGGAAGATCCACCGCCAGCTTTTACTTTCCTTTTCTAACACCCATCTTGTTCTTGTATTTTTCCATGCGAGTTTTACAGCAAGCTCTCTGGAAAATGTATTGCCTAATATGTAGCCATTCATCCAGCAGGTCGATTACTCATCTTTTATCTTTCCATTGCTTAAGACAGAATCACCCGATTACATAACCCTCTTTTCGCTCCTCTTAAACAGAGATTCTGCAAATGGTTTGTGTCATTTATACAAGGGATTTTAGCAATTCAGTGACGCATGTTCCAATAATGGAAGATTGATCAGTTCCGCTTCCTTATTTGAACTTCCGAGTTGTGACCTTTTAGGCGTCACCTGAGAGCTTGCTTCATATTAGTCTGGAATGAAAACGTGGGTCGTGCGGTGGTGGGGCTGGCAATCGGGAGCCTTTTGGATTGTTCTGCTTCCGTAGAATCCCACTTCATGTCATGGCCTTGTGGTCTCTTTTATCTGACGCCCTGCAGGATCCCTGATCGCAATTATATTTCTTCAGGGGGTTTCCTGAGAATGGCCCGTGAATAGCGAACGAATGAGAGGCAACGAGGTGAAAGAATACGGTCAAGATTCGAGCGGGGCATTTATTGAAACGTCGGTACGCTCGGGAGCACTTGATGTAACAAAAGACACAAATTCTAGCCACCGCTGAGATGCACTGAAGACGCCCCTTGGAATTGCCGGTTGAGAAAACGTGGTCTGATGCATTTCTAATGCATTTCTCTGAAAATTTGGCGAGACTGGTCGTTGGAGTCGCTTCATTTTATTCCTTTCTGCAACGCGATACTCCTTGAAGGCCTCAATATCATGCAATGAGTATTATGTAAAATGCAGTAATAATGGCATGCTCCCGTTTGACAGAGCAAAGGCATGCCAGGCGCGCATCATCCCTCTGATTCCAAAAGACCCTGCTTCCTCACCAATTTCCACTGAGATTTTACTTTCTAAACTTGAAAGTTACAGAACAGGAGCCTTCGAAATAAGGCATTGGGGAGTCCCCACGCGTACGATATTGACTCGGCTAAAATGACTTGCCACGGAACAGCTAAGAGCCTATTTATACAGCATGTGATAGAAAATGACCTCCATTGAATGCATATGATCAGAAACATCACATCGAGATTTACTAGAGAAACAGGTCGATTTCCTCCTTGGCCATATTCGTAGAAATAGCTTAAAGATAAGTCAAGAGAGGACAAAATATTAGAGAAATGCATATAATAACAACGCGTAGTACTTTTAACATAGAGACAAGGAGAAAAGAGCATATACTGAAGAAAAAAGTTATGTACAGGTGGTATATTCTCCTTTCTCAACATACTCCAATGGTGTTTGCAACTTAAAAAGGTGATTTCTAATCTAATAATAGATCACGGTTCTTTAGACATTGTCAAGGGACTTTAGTTTATTATCCGATTAGTGTGCTCCTCCTCTGTAATGTCACGGTTTAGGCTCTCCACAACTCCTGTACATTGACTCCGTATGCGATGCCATCTGTCATCCAGCGTCAATGCAAACCTCATGGAATTACTTGCACCCATTCAAAACGACCCGGGAGGGGACAATCCTCGACGATATCAAAGTTGTACCTGTGGAAACAATCAAGGAAAGTAAATAAAAAGACCATAATATAATCAGCAAATCTGCCTTGTTTTGCTTAAAGTCGATCGTGAACAATTTACTCTAAAATGCAGTAGTAACGATTTCAAATTCTTTACACAAGCAGCCAGGTGAGATGATAATGAGCAAAGATGGAACAAGAAATATACTTCTCAATGAATGATCTTTGTTGTCGTCGCTCAGCATATGCAAAGAACTCTTCCATCTCATCTGAGGCCGGGATACTTCTAAGTATGCTCATTTGAGTTCTGTGAGCAGTGCATGAGCTCTGCGGTCTTGTGGTTGACCCTGGTGGCGTGCTTGCGTTCAAGCCCCTTATCAAGCTACAGGGCGTGCTTTCCCTTGTGCTCCTGCGTAAAATCCATCCATTGTTAAAAGCTTGTCCCCATTAAGCACTTTATAACATTAAGCACTTTATAACTCTTTACTCGGTGAAAACCATTCTTGCGTTTAAAGAATATCCTAAAACTTATCATTACTCTGCTACATTCTCTTTAAAGTCCTCAGGATGGAAAACGTGATTTGGACGAGCCTAAATCAATATAAAAACTCAGTTCAGGACAGCTAGAATGCACACAGTCATCAAGCAAAAGGATCCCTGAACTTAAAATTGGATTTCTCCACAGGGCATGCGGTAGAAGTTGCAACATTAATCATTTTTATCAGTATAATATGGTAGTTCCCCATTATTTTCCAATTTCCTGCTATCAACAAAACAAGGTAACTGGTCAAACATGAAGAAATTCCTGAAAAGGAATTCGAAGTACCCCACCAAAATCAACAGGCTAAAAGAAGTTTCAAACTTTACAACTAATGAAATGAGGAAAGGAGAGGGACTCCGGACCCCTTCTCTAAGGGGTTGGTATCTTTTTGCTTTTTGAATTTTCAATTGCTGTGGTTGTCAGGATCAAATTGCGGAAAAAAAAACGGTGCCCACATTTTAGAGTAATAATGCGCACAAGCCACAAAAGAGCCCAAAATTCATGCCCGTTCATTAAAGTACCTCAAATGTGTGGGCCAAAACTACAAGATCATCTCTTGGAGAAAAAAAGATCTCTCTTTTGGAACTCTCTTTGAGCGAAGCAAACCAAGTAACTGTGATACGAGGACAGACGACCAAAAGAAGCACTTTTATTGAGCAAGCGCACAAGGACGAAGACGCAAAGAAACCTAAAACCTAACTTAACAAAAACCCTTAGAAAACAACCTTTTTTTTTCGAATTTGTTGAGAACTAAGTACTCAGAAGTCAAAAATTTAACCCAGAAAATGAAATGTTGGCATGAAGACACAACTAAAGAACCGGAGGAAAATCACAGTGAAGAACGAGTCCACGGAAATAGAAAAGGAAGGGGGAAAAACAGAGCATCTTTGCAAGTTTGCAATTGACGGGAAAATTAAGCATCAAAATTCGAAATTTATTCACCTGTCTCCGTCTTCAATCTCCAAATCGTTCTCTCCACAGGACGCGTCGACAACCGCATCGCAGGCGCAATCCTCCCCATTTCCCCCGTCACCCCGACCGACACACCCTCCTTCTCCCTCCGCTCCACCGCTCAACGACGCCGTCCTCGCCGAGCACGAAGCACCGCAGCTTCCCCGGAACCGCTCTCCGCCCGCCTCCTCTCCACCGGCCCCTCGTCATTTCTCGCCTCCGAGGGCGCGAGACGGGGTCTCCGGAGCCTCCGGCTCCGGAGCTGAAGGTAAGACAAGGGACAAGAAGAGGCGTCCAAGCCCGGCGCGACGGCGGGCGGCCGCTGGGAGGAGGCCCTCCGGAGGCGGCGCAGGGCTAGGGTTTTGGCTCTGGTCCGGACACCGCCGCCGTCGGCCGAGGAGCTCGGAGAGGCCTCCGGGAGCGAGACGTCGCGCGGGATCGTCTTCGACTTCTTCATGTACTTGCCCATCTTGACGACGACCGCCGCTGATTTCCCCTCTCGAGGAGATTGCATGCGCAGAGAAAACACAGAGAGAGAGAGCTTGGGAAGGGGAAGAGTTGAGTATAGGGCTGGGGATGGAGGGAACATGGTGACATGGTGTCGTGTTTTATATACAGAAACTCTTTGAAAGCTTTGGATAGATTTTCCCTCTCTTTCTTCTTTTTTTTTTTCCCGTCTTTTTATATATCATATCCACACGCATAATCTACTGATAAAGATAACTCAATATTAAAAAATATCCTGATTGAACAGGCAAAGTTTTGTAATCGAGGGTATTTGCAAGACAATCGGTTAAAAGACTTTTGACCAAAAGGTAATCCGGTAAATCGTGGGCATTTCACTCATCCATTCTCGCTTCAGACACACAAAATTATTATATCTTAATTATCTGACAATAACTAAAATCGAAATTTTGACATGATAACTACTTTCACTATCAAAGGATCCACTAACTCTTAGTTAATTTTTTTCTTTCGACTAAGAGGGAATAATTTGAAAATATTTCTCTAAAAATGATTGATTGTATCGTTTGAAATAATTATTAATAAAAAATTATTTTTAATAACTACATATTTAAACATTTTCTTAAATGATGAAACAAACTTAGCCTTACTTAGTGTTTTTATGTCTCTTCTCTCTTTTTCAGAAAAGAAAGTGTGTTAATACCTTCTAATGATAACCTTTCACCATATGGACTAACAAAATAGTGAATTGATTTCAATGTACTTTCCATTATTTTTAAATTAAGATAATATTGTCAAAGTATGCCATTGATAAATGAAAAATGGTCTCTAATTAAATGAAAGACCAGTGTCAAAGCATCATCAATCATGGCCGTTTACATTGAGAAACTAGAGAAAGGTGCGGGAGTTTTTGAGCGGGTTGGAATGAATAATTTTTTTACAAAATTAGAAAGAGAAATTTATATTTTCCTACATTTTCCCTTCAAGGATTTTTCATTAAACTGTTTTGTTGTTACAATTTTTAATGGTCTCGAATGAATTTTATCCATAAAAAATAAGAAACTTGGTGTATTAACATAGGGAAATAGTAAGAGCAATTCTTGATATTGTCCATTGGCACGACATGACATGATGCATAATTAAATGGGTTTGGATTTCACATGGACGGGTTTGTGCCATAATCAAGTCGGTGTATGTTGGCCAGCCAAGGTTGAGCACGAACATCGCGCTAGGGGTGGGTGGCACCATCTTGCCTCTTTTTTATATATTGTTCAAAATGAAAAAAAAATGAATAGTTATGGATTATTCTTAAATATCCGTTGTCAGATTAGTAACATATATGTTTGAAGTGAGGATAAATATCACAAAAAAAAACTCCAAATTACAATTAGTGTGATAGAAATACTTTAAAAAATTTTTTTATAAAAAATCACAGATTTATCCACTGTTATGTAAATACTCTTGACTTTTTTTATATCATAAAAAATTCAAATTATACATATGTTACCCTCTATTTTAGTTCAATCTAAAGTATATTTGTCACATCATTGTAAGTTCGAGGTTTTTATGACACAAGAAAAAGTTTAAGATATCTATGTTATAGTGGGTATAATTTAAGTTTTTTTTTTGTGGTATTAACCCTTGAAGTTAGCTTCATATTCAAATATTTTCACACGTGGACCATCTAATGATAATAATTTCATTTCATAGCAAATAAATAATTTGAAAATTATTTTTTAAAATAATTTTTTATATTACTTATAAAAATGAGTGTACGAAAAATATTTTCATCATCCAATAAATTTTCAAAGCATAAATTATGGTCAAATATAAAAATATTTTTTATTTACTTATTATTTCAGTACGAATGCTGATCTTAATTATTAAATTTTTCGCGAAATAATTAATTGCGTCAATAAGCTCCATGCGCCGACGATCAATCCAACAAAAATTCAAGAAGAAGCAAAAGTCAAACCGACATGGATGATTAAATCCAAATTATCCGTTAGAAAATAAAAAACGACAACAAGTTGCATGCATTCTACCAAACCTCACTAAGTTAATTTCATCATACCCAAGAGACCTGCCCTCATTATCTTATAAAAATGTTTTGTGCAAGGCTAGTTTATTGATCCCGTGCTTTCTTCGAGGTCAAAATTAATTATTATTCTATAATTTATTTCGTCCGGTATTTTTAATTAGCAAAATATTTATTAAATGTGATAAATGGGTAAATACTCTATTTTTGAAATATTAATCTTCATCCTCGATGAATAAGTAAGAAGACAACGCGGGTTAATTGGCTAAAGCTTAGAACCATCTTTGATGTCAACAAAGTCCAGGAAAATGAAGCGGTGCAGTGATCATGGAACTCAAATTCTGATAAGAGTACTTTTATATATCACGAGTGTAATTGATGCATCGAAAATATTAATATCTGATTATTTGATTAATATGATGACGATAATTTTAAATTTCTTTATTTTCAGTCACGATGGTCAAAGCACCTTCGGTCGACTTCAAACGACATGTATGAGCCGTTAGTGTTGATGGAAACCCTTGCTTATTAATCAAGAAGGCACCTCTTGATTTAGCCAATTAGTCCAATAGATTTGACTTGATAAGAGTGAGATTTGAAAGGCACAAAACTGACATATCATGACAATTAGTATCGTGCCAATGTGTCCCTCATGCTTGTCGTTGTGTGCAGCCACACAAAAATTTCAACTTGAATGTAAGAATTTTTTTTTTTCTGATTAAACTCGAGTACAAACATGTCGGATCATGTTCGTCTCGAATTAAAACGTGTTGAGTTGAGATCTCTTGATAGATTGATATAATGACACCACATGGACATAAACTTTTACCCATTTTCCAATGAGTACTAAGTATTTCAATTTTTCAAATGTAGACCAATGTGATATTGCCATTATTGTCAACGAGATTGCGGCAATCAGCTTGTGCATTATGTCATTATAGCACAAAAGATGGGAAGGCATAAGGACATAATGAAATCATGGTCATTTTTCAGCACTTCTAATACTTTATGAAAAATGTAAATAGATGGTGCATTGGAGTTTCAAAAAATTATAGAATTCACGTGATACTCTGTCAATTTCAAATTTACTCGAGAGTAATTTTCCTTACATATATTTATCTTTGTTTTTTGGAAGAAGTATTGCTTGAACTCTGGTTATCAACTCAGTTCGCATGGGACAAGCCTTTGACAAGAAAATCCAATCGTGAGTTCTCAAAACGGCGGTCGGCACTATTTTTTTGCCCCTCTACCTACCCTTATTTTTGGTTTGTCGCCCCTCTACCTACCTCACTTGTTGCTTTAATGTCCGATTGATGGTGTCAACTCAGCATAAACTACCAATTGAGCGAGCTTGTTACTGCAATTTTACTGGGTAGCTCTTACTTATTTATCGTTCAACACTTACCCGGACAATTTATTTAGAGAAATCTTATCCACATTTTTCTGCATAAATATGTTTTCCCCATCAAAAGTTAGATGGTCAAATTAATTGAATCTAAGCATAAAAGTGGAGAAAATTACGATCTTCTTTCCAAATAATTTCTTTGGGTTGCGGAAATTCAAATGATGCAAGTTCACTATATATTGACGATGAAATACTTGCGGTCAACGTAGTTACTGATTAAACTAATGATTTTGGAATAATTTTATTACAAGCGACGATAGTTCTTTGAAAACATGTATCAATTACATTCATTTTTCATACTGTGCACGTTTACAACATCAACTTTTCTTATTTTTATCATATTAATTGTGCACAATACAAAAGTGACGGATATTCTAAAAATGATTTAATATTATGAAAAATTCCAAGCTGGTATATTTGTGATATATTTATCACAAACTAATTTTTTTTTACCACTAATTATCCTAAAATGGTATACTCGCGACAAATTTACTATATGTTAACTCTTGTTGAATTTTACTACCGAATTGCGGAATTGGATAACACATTTTGCCCTCTGTTTGTTATAAGTGTACTAATTTGGGGTTTTTTTGATATTTAATCTAATTTAACAAAAATTCAGGAGGGTAAATTTGCCATAAATATTATAATTTTGGATTTTTTATAGTAAAAAAGTTAGTTCTTGATAAATTTGTTATAGATATACTGATTTGAGGTTTTTCATAATATTAATCATTTTGAAAATAATATATTGTCTTTCTTTGAATGTTGTTTAAAAAATTCATTATATGCTAGTGTCAAGACACAAGCTGGGCTCGCATTGAAGTCGGGTGATTATCACTATAAAGAAAATAAGCAGATTCTGGAGGAGACAAATGAGATAGAAATTAATGACACATATTGCGAACACTTGAATTAAAGAAAATTTGTCATTTTAGGTACATTATTTTTTTCGCAATAGACAGAATAAATAAATTGAAAATACGAATATATTCCTTACGAAATACCAATAATCGGTGTTTCGAGAGTAAATATTAACAAGACTCCTGTACATATGTATATTTTATCTTTTTATACAAAAGGAAAAAGACAAAAGAAAAAGGTGGGGAAAAAGATTAATTGGCGGCTCATTTACCAAGACAAGACAATCATTCGTCTAAAAGGGCAACATAGAAAAATCAATTGGCAATCGAAAAATAAAAAGGGCTTTTTTTTTTTTTTTTTTTAAACCCAACAAAGCCATTACGTCGATTCCCAAATACCGATGATATCGACACTAACCTCAATTAATTCTCGTACGACCAACGGTTTTCGAGGAATCTTTTCCGCCCCTTCCAAAGTTAGTTTCCCGCCAAATCACTCGCCCTCACCAATCCCAACTCCAAACCCTCTTTTCAATCTCCTAATAAAAACAAAAAACAAAAACCTCCTTGCAACAAATTATCATTTTCAATTCGCCCATCTAACTGAACTACGCGTCATTTTTTTTAGTTTAATTCTATTGAAATATATAAAAAAAAGAATTGTAATTTCACAATACCAATCTCCATTTTACTTTTAATTTGGTGGTCGAGTTTCTTCGACTAGCCCTGTGGATCAATTTACAGGTGGTGATGGTGTTGTTTCAATACAATATCTAAATATTAAGTTTGAATTAGACATGATTAATAAGCGAGTTTGAATTAGACTAAGCCTCTTTTTTGGGTCGAAAGATCGGGCCCTTAAATGGGGCCTAAAATGTTGCTCATGCTTTCTCTACTAGGAACCAGTGAGGATTAGGTGTCTTGTCGGATTCTAACATACACGCTGTCATTGAGGTTATCACTTTAGGTTTAAGAGAGAGAGAGAGCCCAGCCAAATTCCAACAAAAGAAAAATGAAAAACCATGAAATGTTCCATGGTCAACCAAGTTTTTCATTGGGGGTTATCTTATAGGACTTGATTTATACACACTTATCAAGTGCAGGAAGTCATTTGATGAAAACTTAAGTGGATGGAATACTTTGCAAAACGGTCTAAATTAACCAAACTAATTGAAAATTTCCTAAACTATTAAGTCAAGAATACACAAATTACCTTCATGAGAAAAGGAATCCATCCCATAATCCAACGGGACGCGCCAGGTTGATTAAATTGCACAGATCGTGGATCAAATCACCCACGATCTTGTCAAGTTTCACCTTTTTCTAAACAAAATTCTCATTTTCTGTCTGCCGATCAAAACAGCATTGAAGACTTAATTATGAGCAAAATCTGAAAGATCTGCAAGTGAGTGAGACTGATGATTAGGCACGGGGACACGAGCAAAGTGGAATCAATGATTATTAATGATCTCTTTGTGCGTAGCCTTTTTCAAACTCCTAGGGGAATCTCCTGAGAAGCCCCCACTCGCCCGATGAAAACAATGATTATTACTCACCAACCGATGCTAATCAAAGGGACCTCTTCGTTAATCATTTGATTACACAGAAATAAACATCCTCGTCCCACCGTTTGCCGGCAGTTTTTCGTTGAGCATCGGCATCGAAGGGCATCCCAATTGCGCGCCATGGCTCACCCGATCACAGCTCAATCTTGACCTGATCGGTTTTAAAGGATATTGATAAATAGTCATGTCAAAATTAATCATAAACTCATTCCTTAACTTGGATTAATGAACTGAGTCATTATATGATTTAGTTGTATTCAATAAGTAAGACATAAAATAATATTAGTATTAAATGAATTCATGATTTATTTAAACCTAACTTACCTCTATGAGTTTCTCCTCTCTCTCTCTCTCGTTGTCACTCAATCTCGTATTCGCTTACTCTGTACTCTTACTTTAATTTAGGTGTGAGTTTTCATAATTAAATTAAACACAGAAGCATTTTAGCAATATGGATTAAGTTGGGTGTGAATCACTATATTAATATTGCATGAATATTGATACAAAATGTTAAATTGGTCACTTTGAGCTAGATCATTTTCAATCGGGCCCACCTATTTGACATGTCTACTAGTGAGCTATCATATTTGACTAACAATAAATCTTGGCGATAGACATTAATAAGGTATCTTAATTTTCAAATACTAAAAGATAGATCACACCTTATGATTTGTCTGAGTTGATTGGGAATCTCGTATTATATAAATAAAGTCAAGAATTCCAATGTATCTACATTTTGTATGACAAAGATGTGCAAAGAAATTGTATTCAACATCATAATCGTTCAATTTTTTTTGGACTATTTATTTCTTATGATGGATTTTATTACACATACACAAAATAATTGATATCTTAGTAGGGTCATCAAATAGGTTGGTTAGGTTAAATCAAAAAATGATTTAATCCGAATTGACCAATTTAACCCATTTTAACTTATTTATATGCAATACAAATTTAGTGATTCATGCCCAACTTGACTTTATAACCAATCCATTCCCACCCCAACCCACATTAGTAAAACACATAGATAATTAAAAACAAGAATTTTTATACTATGCATGTAGTGTGTGAAAGACAAAAATTTTAGTAGTAACATAGGGTTCTAAATAAGATTTTCGACTTGTTTGTGACTTTTTTTTCTTTATTGCAAAATTTTTGAGTCTCACAATGAAGTATTCAACATCTTTTAAAAGCAATAAATCAATAAATATTGAATGTGAAATCATATATTAATTTTCATGATTTTCTAAAACTTTCAATTTTGAACAAAATGAAATCATAACTAAAAGATAAAACTACAAGATAAGTCTCCCCCCCCTCCCCTCCCCCTCCCACACCCCTAAAAAAAAAAAAAAAAAAACCAAACCTCAACGTGAAGACAAGTGAAGAGGGACTGGCAGGTGGATTATGTTTTAAATCCATTAAAAATCCATATTTTATTAGATTTTATTACCCAAACACATACAATCCATTTAGCTAAATTTAGCTAACCTATATGTGACCTAACCCATCATATATCGGTTAATAAATGGGTCTTTGATCCATTTTGACAAATCTACATTTTAGGCACTATGCGTTTGGTGGTCAAGATAAAATTTAAGATATAATAAAATTTATCCTATCCTACATTTGATGCATACTCAAAAAGAAATAAAATCGGATATAAGGGGAATATAAATCGATAAAATTACCCCATGTGAAAGGTGGGATAAAGATGGGATAAAGGTGATAGGATTTTTAATTTCATATTATGAAAGTTATTTTTCTTTAAAAAATTCTTAAATTAAGAAATCTAAAATTATATTTCAATATAAATAATATTTGAATTATAATATAAGAAATTGAAATAACAAAAATAAAATTTTGGTTTTTTAATTAAATCTTTTTTATTTATATATTCGAATTTAATAATATCTTATAATATAAATTCAATATAAAAATATATATTATTTTAGGTATGTTAGTACAATTTTCTATTTAATAAAATTTTATTAGAGAATGATGGAAGGGTAAGAAAGAAATAAAAAATAAATTAATTTAAAAAGAGAGAAATAAAATTTAAAAATAAATAAAAATAGAGTAAACATGAGTGTCACAAGAAATTTTTACCATCCCCGTTTGTAGAATTTGTGATTCATTTATAGTAATAAGCCATTTATATCAAACAATATATATGATGTGAGTAAGTTCGACTTTATTATTGCAATCATCAAACATTAGATAAGGCATAGCAAAATTACCTAGATTTCATATCTTATTTTATCTAGTCCCATCTTGGTTAGATCCGGACGACGAACGTAGCCTAAATTATAAACTAAAGCTCAATGGATTAGTTGCAGGCTTGAAGTGGGCTTGAAAGATGGGTTTATGAGTTATATAGATGAGTTCGGAAGACCCAATATATGTACACCCTTCACAAAAATGCACCTATGATTATTCATTTTGGTCCACTCGTGAATAAATTATTTTCAATATAAGTCGTATAGGAAGAAAAGCCAGTTCAGTGCATTTTCATATTTAGGGTTGTCATGCAGAGACCAAACTATTAAGAATTGCCTTTCACCGAGTGTGAGATGAACAAATATTCTTATAAGCTGATCTATTTAATGCTGGAATAAGACTTGCTATTAATTGGATATTTCTATTTCTAAAGTAGAATCTACAACTCAAATTAAAGCCATGAAACAAGTTGCAGGAAAATAAAAGTTGAAATTAGCACAATTTGTAGAATTAGAAGTCTTTGCGCAATTTGCTTCTGATCTCGATAAACTATCCAAAATAAACTGGTAAGAATTCAACGATTACATGAATTGCTTAAACAATTCCAATCAGCCCCTCTTTGAGCCCAAGACCAAAAGAATTAAAAAGAATAATTTGGAAAAAAGAAATAAGTAAAAAAATTCCTCCATGGACATACAAATTAATGAACGACTTGGAACAAAGGGGGGAATGGAGAAAACGTGGCAGCTTTTTAGAAGTCGAATTATTGAAATAAATTGTAATTATTGCAATTTTTAATGAAGTATTAGATTATTTATTGTCAAAGTACGTCTCACTTATAGACATGTATAAATATTGGATGGCAAAACATATCAGGCAATAAAGTACATATCACGAAAGCACAATGTGCATAAAAATGCATGGCTAAATTGATCTGGAGACACAGCACAGGGATGTACTGCAGAAATTCTCCTCTCGCCTCCTATTTTTTTGAGTAAAATTAGAAATAAGCTTCATTTTGCATTTTTAGTCATGACTCATGGGAGACCAAATATGCAGAATGTAGTGCGATCTTACAAAACTAGGCTCGCAAAAGATGAAATGACCCCAAAATTAGAATTCCGTTCATGTCGCGGAAAATGTGACGGTTTTAAAATATATTTTTCAAAAAGTTCATTATTAGGAAAATGACAATATTTTCTTGTGTTAAGTTAAAATCTGAAAAAGTACTAATATATTCTTTGTTGTTTGTTATGCAAAAATCTGATTTGATTTTCTTTCCTTGTACTCCTATTAATTTTTTATTTTTTAATTTTTTTTTAAAATAAATTTTTTAATTATTTTTTTCTTTTTTTCTTCTTCTTCAGCCAATTGTTGACTACAGGAGAGGTCACACTCACTCAAGGCCAACAAGCTTGAGCCTTGTCAAAAGACGAGCTCAACCTTGCTTGTAGTCAATGGCCGACGATTGGTTAAGGAAGAAGTAAAAAGAAAAGGAAGGAAAAGAAAAACGAAAGAAATAAATATAAAAATAAGAAATCATTAAAAGGCATGCATGGAAGAAAACGTTCTTGGTCTAGATGAAAGTAAGATGAGGGAAAATGATTTCCACTTTTTCATTTTCCTCTATTTTGGAAGACCTCTTTTTCATTGACGAAAAGCACTTTCTTTAATAGTTTGTTTTTCATGTGCCAAACACTGAAAATTTTGAAAAAATATTTTCAACGAGCAGAGCCTAGACCATGTTTCATGACTCTCGCATATTTCTCTACTGGTCTTTTTGATAAGAATACACAAACACTGGCCATTTTTCCACTCATAAGCATATTGCAAACATAAAAAGATGTCAATACAAATTACAAATTTTGACAGAAGCCAGCAGAGCCAGGCACAACAGGCCAGAAAGTGAACAATTAGAGTCATTGGAGAAATACAAGAGATCCGAAGATCTTTAAGTCACAAGGACCAAATTTATTTAAAAAAACATGACCAGCGAGATCATCGTAGATACTCACCATTAATGTACAATGTACAGTATTGTGAGTTCTGTCATTGTTGCAGAACAACATAGCACCTCCACATTTACATTTAGACACACGGATTATATAATCCGCTCCATATATTATGAAATTCCACACTTCCATAAGACTTTCCAGCTATGACGAGGCGCCCGTCTGCAATCCACTAAAAGCCAACTCACAATGACTTTTTGCTTCCTGCCCTCACCGTGGCGAACTAACAGGGGCCGCAACTCGAAAGAGCCCAAGGGTCCCAATCCGCTAGCCTCGTTGTCAATGTCATCACCACAAATTCAGTTTTCTCAAGTGTGATGTCCATCCTCAAGCAATCTCGGTGTCGATTGATTGGACAGTTGCTTCCAAGACCTTCAGTTGAGTTAGACTGGGAATTGTTCTGATGTTCTGAATCTGCATCATCTTCTGAAACAAAATCAATCGACAGACTGTCCTCAGCATCTTCGTGAACATCAGCCAGTGAAAGGGGAGCACTTAATGAGACAACATCTTCGAAACTTATGAGTTTGAACTTGTGCTCTGGTCGATGTTGTTGGTTGAACCGGCCAGGGAGCTTGCGATGGGAATTGTAGCAATCTCTACAGAGATCAAAGCCAATACTCTCGACACAATCCTGACACTTGTATCTATCCCCGAATATTGGACACATCTGTATATCGAGACCCAAGGATATTACTATACATAGCCCAACTTAATCAACTTAAAATTACTCGTCACTTCCATGAGTTAAAAAAAAAAAAAAAATCGGTTGCTCACGCCAAGGTTAGAAATTTGTTTACACCATCCGCAGCGACGTATTC
This sequence comes from Corymbia calophylla, assembly GCA_014182845.1. Classification (NCBI taxonomy): domain Eukaryota; kingdom Viridiplantae; phylum Streptophyta; class Magnoliopsida; order Myrtales; family Myrtaceae; genus Corymbia; species Corymbia calophylla. Next base: position 28,965,711 of record CM024703.1, on the reverse strand, counting down.
AGAATGCCGCTCATTCAAAATATGCAGATTGCTAAGGAGAATTATAAATTTATCATTTAATTATACCTTGGCAATTACCATATGGAATTTTCACATTTAATGTAAGCTAAAAGTTTATTTCACTAGTTCTGTATGCTACTAAGGACAATGATTATATAATTAAACTACGGCTTGGAAGCCTCAAATACCAAAACAAAGCAAAAAAATCTTGGAATCAATCCCAACTTATATATCTAGGCCAAAAGAAATAAAAAAGTTACAACAATAATAAAAAGTTTCAATGCTTACATCCATAATCTTTTGCTAATATAAGAGAATCACTTGTTATCAATTCAAGTTCAAGATAATATAAAATTCTCTCCATTCAGTATATATAAAAGAAAACATTTTGCATTTTGCATTTTGCATAGAGAGAAAGGGAGACAGAGACAGAGACAGAGACAGAGACAGAGAGAGATGAAAAGCTTACCCCACAGTAATCGCAGCCAACTCCCAGATGGGTCACTGAAGTATCAATTAACCATGGTGAATTCTTTAGTTCTTCATCAGCTGCACTATTACCTACTAACACAACACCACAACCATAGAGGCATCTCAAATATTATAAATGGCAATGAATGATGATTGAAGCTACATGTCATGATGGTCTGGAATAAACCCCTTGAACTCTGAACTATATAAAAAGCAGAGCTGCAGAACATACGAGATTTTCGGCTAGCATTCTCTGAGATGGTCAGTCTAGGCCGTGCAGCAAATCTCCTCGAAGCATATTCTTCAGTAAACTGTTGCTCCAAGAAGTGATCCAGCTCCAAGCAAACTTTTGGTAATCCCCCTGGATGTCGGCTTTTACAAACTTGACATGTGAGCTTTTCATCATCTGGATACACAATGCAAGATTCACAATACACTGGAAATGCAAACCACATAATAGAGGAATTAGAATATATCTTTTCTAATTTTAAATTTCAAAAGAATTTCTGAACCTGGAAGGCGAAAGTAAATGTAAAGAATACCATGGCCACAATTAAGAGCAACGGGATGAAAAAGCAATTGCTTGCATTCTGCACAGAGCACATCTGATACTGTAATCTGCTTGCAGCTTTTGTCTGAGCCAACTGGCTGCGCAATCTCCTCTTCAACAGTTATATCAAGTTTTCCTTTCAAGTCTTGTTTGGGACTGCTTGGACTGTAACCATCAACACCTGCAACAGGCTCTGCTTGCACCTTACTTGCATGGGGTTCACCATTTCTAGAAGACCCAGTGTCCAGAGATGAGTTAGGGCCCAAACATGTCATGTGTGATTGTGAAGAATCAGATAACCTTTGTTGTTCCTCATCGCCTGATCTCCACGCTAGAGCATCAAACTGCGGAGAGAAAGTTTCCATTCTCTTTTCTTCCTCTGAAGCAAAGGTTGGGGGAGGGGGGTCAGGAAGGATCTCAGAAAAGTTAATTTGTGCAATATTTTAACAAAACTAAGCCAGTAGAAAAATCAAAGTAGAATCATAATAACCAATGGATCTGGTGATTCTCATATGCATGATTAAATGACACAAGAAAATGTGATCAAGCTTAAGAAGAAGCTGTTAGCAACCAGCCTGAAAAGAACATTCTCATACACCTCACCAGATTGTTTAATTACTTCGATATTTAAAAGATGCAGAACTCATACTCATACGACAGAGTAGGACAATCATCTAGAACTGCATATTAAGACTTAAAGGATAGTACATCAAGCACACATTACAACACCTGCTGCAATGCTACTGATACTTCTGAAAATGAAGGCCCCATTTAGTACATAGAACAAAATAGACATTGCATGGGAAAACTATGGAGTTTATCTAAGTTAGAAGCATTTAGTTCAAATGTTATATAAGAACAAATTTGAAAGGGGAAGACAAAGCTATGGAGTGGAAAGGTACAACCAGCGGACACTTATCTTCCAAGTGCATGATCAGCTAGCTAAGCCCTCCTTCACTCAGCGATAAGATGTGGAAAAGAAGGGAAATTAACATCAAGTATGGCCTTCTAGATCCTTTTTCACAGAATCAATCAATAAATTCCTCCTTGACATAAATAGATCATAAACTTAACAAGTCTGGCCAAGTCCTTTTCATGGGCAACATTGTTCTCCAGGTAGTTTACATAGCTAAGAGCAGGCAAGCGAACATAGAGAACTCACCTAATGTTAGTATTTCCCTTCTCCTATAGGTATCAGGATACATCTTAAGCAGCAAAAAGTGAAGTAACAGACAGATGCTGGGAAAATGAAGGTATGGCTGCCGACAAAGTGGGCATCTGCTTTCACGGAAACCATTCATGGATCGATGTACACACCAGAAACAGGAAATATGGCCACAAGCTGCAGCAAAGGAAACAAGTAATTTGTTACTAAGCAGATAGAGAAACTTCCATGTGTATGCGGAAAATAGAAGCTCCTTACCTATTACGACTGGCTTGTAAAGAAGTTCCCTGCAGCAACATGAGAATAGATTGGTGAAACCGCTTCTCCCAAATATGAAAACAAATAGCTGCTCAAATACACAAGCAACATTAAGGTAACATATAAAATAAGAAAAAAAAATGACAAGACCCAAACCCAATGTCACTAACACAGGTTCAGGCATTGCGCACAATTTCTTAGAGGATGATCCCCATTGTTGCAACTGGAGTTTACTTCTCATGTTGTTTACCAGAGTAATTTTAGATACTAGACCTTCACATTGAATGACAAATTATATTTTTGTAACAAAAACCTCCATCATTTGCATTTGAAAATACAAGACGAGACATAGAAGTTAATCGTTTAAACTGAGGAAGCAGCAGCTAACTTTATTCGCAATACACAAACGTGAAATTGAGAACATAAAAGGAACCCAAGGGAGAAAAGGAGTCCCCTGCAGATTTGATGAAACTACCATAGTCAAAATCTAAGCTTCTGTCACAACAAGTTTGAAAAAGAAAAAAGTAAACCAAATATAGAAGCCATGGCAGTCATTTTATAGGCATCTCAACTATAAATTATCAGATGAACAGCCTCTTAGCAAATAAAAAAGACACGAGGAAAGCATAAAGAAACCAGCAATCGAAGACCATATCGTGGAGTTCAAAAATAAGCACCAAGACAACCATTTTATCTATGATAAGCATCATTTCATAACCTCATTAGAGAGACAACGGGAACGGTACTCAATGACAAAAAAGAAAGCCACAAACTTATAGTCAAAAGGCATTTCCCGTTACCAGAGCCATCCATCAAAATCTAGCTTTTCCGGACGACCGCATTATATAAACATCACCGTTTTCAACCCCCATCGAGGCAATGTCTAGAGCTCGATTGATGCTCTCCAAACACCTAAGCAAGAATGCAAAAGTAGAACGCCTTCTCGCATCGGTTCATCCGTTCCCCCCTTCCCCCGTCCATGTAACTTCAGCGTCAATTAGCAAACTTGATTATCGCCCATGACAATACCAATCGCAAGCAGCCCACACGGAAGAAGGAAAAAAAAATCAACTTTTTTGCGCCACACGCGAACTTAGCCGAATTCGCACGGAACCCGGACTGCCGCAGGATACAGGCATTTCGAAACGAAATTCTTCGATCTTCCAAACGGACCGAGGAATGTAGCCTCGATACGTATTAATCCTGGTGGAAAAAGAAAGAGAGAAAGAGAGAACACTCACAGGCAAATGCAGCAGGTGAAAGATTCGGAGATTTGCTCGGGCTCGGCGTCTTCCACAGCCACCGATCGTTCCTCCATCTTTCGAGCCTCCTCCAAGAGCGGGAGCTAGGCAGGCGACGAAAACGATAAGGCGAAGCGATGGAGGAATCGGTGGAGTCGGTGAGATGACGAAACTCCCGAGAGATCGAAGGATTTCTCGATCCTTCTTCTGTGGCAGGAAAGCTCGGACGCGAGAGGGAGAAGGCTATATAGCAAACGAATCAGATCAGATCCTTCGATTTAGGCAAAGTTCGAATAAATTGACGTATGATTTGAAAGTAGGTTTCAAATAACCGCCTTCAATCCATTAGATTCTTCTGAGGCCCATTATAGTCATTTCACTTTGAGTGATTTTTTCTTTTTTCTTTTAACCCCTTTTTTTGCATTTTATTTTATTTATATCCAATTTAATGCCGCTGTTTTACTATTAATTTAAAAGAACGTATGTAATTCGTGGAGAGGATTTGCATACTCAAAAGGCGACCTTGCCTCTTGAGGATTTATTCTAAATTTTTTATCGCATATCAAAAATAGTTTTAAATTAGATGACGGGGAGGATATGGACTGTACGTCTTTCTTGTCGACGCAGTGTTCTTAGAGTCGTGGGTTGATTTTCTTCTTTATTAAAATGATAAGAAATTGTCTTATCATTTATTTTCATGGTGAAATTTGAATAGGATGTGGCGGCGTGACATGATATTTTAGTACATGGGCTGGGTTAAAACTTTTCTTTCTATCTTTTCATTTCAAATTGAAAAGCATTTGATGGATGTTTTCTTTTTTCAGATAATGCTTCTCCAGCCAAATGATTAGCGAGGTTAATGATGATGTAAGGGAAAGCCGCCACATATTCATGCTTTCTTTGATTATTTTTCGATAGTTAAATAAGAACTTCAACATTAATTATAATTACATCGTTATCCATTTTAATTAGGGTCCCACTTAACTGACCATCCTCTGTAAAATGATGGAGTGGCGGTCAAGCATGGACAACAAAACGATTTTGAGGTTCAACCGGTTTCATCTTTTTTTTTTTATTTTTTATTTTTTTATGTTTCCTTATCGTAAGGTCAAATTGAGAGACAAATTCATAAATTTAAAAGATGAAAATACAAATTTAAAATGCTTGCTCCAAGTCCGCGATCTAAATCTTTTTATTTGCTTCCTCCAATACTTGCAAAACAAATTTAAAATGCTCTTTGACTTTTGAACCTTTGTGTACAATTTGGATGGCACAATTAAATAAGTGATCATACCATTTGTTTAAATTGTCAAAATTGACACCATTAGATAAAGAGTTTGAAAGATACGAATGCTTGAAATCCATTATCCATCAAGACAATATGTAATTGCTTGGTGTGCCGTTCACTCCAATGTGATGAAGAACATGTGATGTATGTCAACGACATAGATACGATTGGGACTAGAAGTGCACTTATTTCATTTTAAATCAGTGCTTTCCCAACTTATTTTCACAAATATGTGTCAAAGCTTATTTTTAAGCAATTTTAAAGTTGCTTGAAAACAATTATAGTTTTGATTTATATTTATACCTTCCGAAGTAGGTTTTATTTGATAATTATGAATTTCTGTTACTACTAGAAAAGAAAATTTCGAAGAAAAGGCAAAGACATGAGCACAAAATGCCCCAGCCACAGGTCTAGTTAATTTTTTCAGAAATCATTTTAATGGAAAATTATTAGTTTTCCCGTGTTTGGTGATATGAAAATGTAAAACTTAAAAAGGAAGGACACATCCTCACGTCATCTCAAAATAAAACATCTCGTGCGACAGCCCTAGCCCTGGCCAACGGACTCCTCATAGATTTTTTTGTGGCCCATAGACGACCGTCACTTTGCCATTTACGGAGCACGGTCAGCTAAGCATTTTCTTTTTAAGTATACAAATTACTCGTGTCACGTTTCGCATATTGAAAAGTAATACTATCTTTAGGATTTCACCTTTTTCACTCATTATTTAACTTAAATATCAATTATTTTTTATTTTAACTAAATGTGTCAAAATGGGTTTTAAATCCATTTATGACCCATTTAAAACATAAATAGATCGTAAATGGATCACTTAAATTTTAAAGAGGCTACTTAAATAGGTTTAAAGATTGAAAGTTTAGAATAAATTGATCATATATGGGTTGGACTTAAGACCCATTTCTAAACCCATTTAATTAGCTAAAACTCTCACTTTCCCTTTTTAACCTTATAAAAATATTTAAAAAATTATAATTTTTTATTTTTTATTTTTTGCTTTTAATTTTTCTTTCTTCCCCAGTAGACCATCAGCCACGACGACTGTTGGCAATTGGCCAGGTGAGGGCTTAAGGCGAGCTTGAGCTCATTGGATTTGGCGAGGTCGAGGGCTTGCCAACGGGCCATCGACCTCGAGCTTGTCGATTGAGCTTGCCCAAGGCTAACGAGGCTCAAGCCTTGTTGATTCCAACGATCTTCGAGCTTGTCGGAATCACCTGAGGCCAATCGCTGGTTGTCGTTGTGGCCAACGATTGGCCAAAGGAGAAGGAAAAAAAAAAAAGAAATAAAATTTCAAAATTTTAAAAATAAAATAATTAAATATTTTTTAAAAATAAAATTAAAAATATTAACAAAAAATAAAAATATTAAAAGGAATTCATGGAGGAAAATCGAATAAGATTTTTTATTAGGAAAACACCTAAAATATTGTTATTTTCCTATAAAATAACTTTCTAAAACCATTTTTCAAGTAAAAATGGAGCCTCAATTAAAAAAAAAATTATAAAATTTGTTCACTAAATTTGTATTAAATGAGAATGTTTTAGCAATTCCAATTTTAGAAAAAAATAAGAAATAATATTTTTCTAGATTTACAAATATTTTAGCAATATAATCTTTCAAAAAGTCATAAGAATAAATTTCCCTAAATTTGGTTAAATAAAGAAGTGTTAACAATATGGGATGTGTTGGGTATGGATAAAAATATTTAATTATGCATAAATGGGTTAATGAGTCAATTTGTGTTGGATTATTTATAACTTAACCCAACCCACCCGTTTAACAAATCTAATTTTAACTATACTATCCGTGCAAGGCCAACAACTTCTATTGCAACTCTTAAAAAATGGTCTTTCATTTTTATTTGTTTCTTTTTTTTTCTGTGATATCCACTTTCTTTTTTCTTTCCATACCTATCTCCGTTTTGGCTCTTCAAAGGGTCATTCTGTTTTCTTTTTTGGAGACACGGTTGGCTTGCTTCAAACTTATAGCAATTGAATTTACAAAAATAAGGAAAACATATATTGACAACCCTAACAAGTCCTACGAAAAGATCATTCTCGATATCGTTGTCGGCTGCGAACCAATCGCCCTAGGCTGTCAAGACGGAAGTCTAGTCGTCGACATCATCAACTTGTCCCAAGACAATGAGCTGGACATGTTTGGTGAGTTCTTAGACCAAAACAATTACATCAAATACATGGTCCTCATGCCCCACCACACTGGACAACCAACTAATGGCAGAGTTGACAATGTTAGGGGTGTCAACGGGTCGGGTCTTGATGTTACCCGACCCGACCCAAACAATCGACCCAAACAATAAGGGTCATGTCATTTGAACCGACCCGACCCGACCCAAAATGCATAAAACATGAAGCAAAAAAAAAGGGTCGGTTCGGGTTGGTTCGGGTTTCGGGTTTTTTATTAAAAAATATTACAATTTTTTAATAAAAAAATATGACAAAAGGAATTCGAAATGCTCTTACGTGACGCCGCGAGGCCTCGTCCAACCCGTCCGTGAACATTTCCTCAGACAAATAATTTTTTAATAAAAAATATGACAAAGAGAATTCGAAATGCTTTTACATGACGCCGCGAGGCTTCGTCCAATCCGTCCGTGAACATCTCTGCAGACAGATAATTTTTTAATAAAAAATATGACAAAGAGAATTCGAAATGTTTTTACGTGACGCCGCAAGGCCTCGTCCAACCCGTTCGTGAAAATCTTTGCAGACAAATAATTTTTTAATAAAAAATATGACAAAGGGAATTCGAACGCCGCGAGGCCTCGTCCAACCCGTCCATGAACATCTCCACAGACAAATAATTTTTTAATAAAAAATATGACAAAAGGAATTCGAAATGCTCTTACGTGACACTACGAGGCCTCGTTCAACCCGTCCATGAATATCTCCACAGACAGATAATACTCTCTCCTCTAAAGTTTTGCGTCGGCCGCGAAAAAGAAGAAATCATATGGAAGATGGGGAGAGAGAGAGGGAGGGGGAGAGGGAGAGAGATTGATGGGGGTCGACTTGAGGGGTGATGACGACGAACCCGTGAGACGAGGCATCTTTGGATGAGTTGCGAAGTAGAAGGAGTTGTAGAGGAGATAGCTTGGGTGAGTGTGTTTGGTTGAAGCCTTTATTGTGTTTGGGTCGAACAATGTTTCGACCCTAACTTGACCCAAAACATGTATTTCATTTGTGTTTATAATTGTTACCCGAACAATATTAAAACCCGAAACATGTACCATACTTATTTCGTGTTTGGGTCGTGTTCAGGTCATGTTTGGGTTGGGTTAGATGTGTTTTTTGGACACCCCTAATGTTGAGCACATCCTCGAACTCTAAACAAGATGCTTCAAGGGGTACAAATCGACTCGGTTCAACTCTAGAACACAGCAGTCGAGTGATGAGGGTGGCTGTGGGAATAGTGGGGTGAAGATGGATCGGGACTTGTCCTTGATAAAGCTCTTTAGTAACTGAATTGGGGACTTCAACCTCGCACGGCGGCAGTATGAAAGCAAAGGAAGTATGGAATTAGGAGTGCGTATTGGCAAGAAGACTAGGAGGATGCTTATAATGGTGGAATGAATTTCACAGGCAAACTTGGAAACCTGTCACTCAGAAGATCAAGGTTCCATTAGGTGTTCTTAACTTCCATAATACAAGAAGAGGCTGCGTGTGGCAAAGAAAAGCGGCTCGTTAAAGAAGTCAATGGTGAACACAATGCCGATTCCAACAAAGTGTGAGATGACAATGAGGTGGACATCATATTCTCAATACACTCAAGGAGCTAGAAGATATAGAAAGAAGAAAATGGCTTGCGAGAGAAAAAACAAATAGATGATCGATCTACAAGAGTTGAGAATTGATACGTCAAAAGCATGGAAAGAGAGAAAAGAAGGAAAGTGAGTCATGCAGGGACAAAAAAAAAAAGAAACAAAATAAAAAGAGTTGACCAAATGTAAAAAAGGATTACTTGGGAACAGAAGTGATGGCCCCACACTAGATAATATGATCAATTAACCATGACAGTCTAATATCCCCTAGTTACTTGACACTTGGTCTAATAATGTTTCTTATATTTTGCCTAACCTAACTTCAACCACTCACGAACCATCCATGTTGTTATCCATTTGTCTAAATTTACATGCATATGTTAGTAATCTCATCACATGATGTTTGGTATTCAATCATAACAAAATGATGTATAGTTACACGATGCAATGTCATATCATAAATAGTCTTGTTACATGATGAAGTAAAAGCAAGATGGAATAGCCTATCACAGCTTCAAATTAGACCTCATATATAATTAAACTAGCGGAATTTAAAGGAAAATATACAATTTAAGAGTTTACAAGAAAAAATGAATGTTGTCAACAATGATAACATGATGAATTAGGGATACAGCATGTCACAATGCAAATCCGAAACTAATAATTTAAACTCCATATTTTCACAACCCATTTGATTAATCGTAGGTGCAGAATTTCACAACAATAATCGAGAACCATTTAAAGAAAAGAGAAATCATTACATGCATGTTGATATGTATTTGGCTTTAGGAGTTTGCGACCATGAATGGAATCGGTTCACTCCATCAAAGGCCTAGAAGCACCGATTCAACTTAATTCTCAAGTCAGATCAAATCGCCAATCCCCTCTTTGATCCTAACGACATAATTACAAAGAAATAGTGCAAACCGATACGATTCGATACACTTAATTCAATGCAATGCATTTTAACTTTCGGTATGGAGTTCATCATAAACTTCTGCTCTCCACATTTCTCGTATTGAAATTAGAGATCGATTGAAGATCAACATCCCCAAAAATCTTGTACGAAAAAACGACCGGCGTGCATCGGTGAAACCACCTTTTCTCTGCTCAATGTCCCAAGCGCATCGCTAACTACGAGACCTGAAATGCGGCATCGTTTTGCTTTCTCGGGCTTGGGCCACCCCGAGTTCTTACGATCGTTTTTGGGTCCAATTGAGCCGAGCCACGGCCCACACCATGACGACTTCTGCATCTCACCTTACAAAGGCATACGAGAGAGAAGGTCCGGCCCAAAGAAAAAGTCGGTCCGAGAAAAAGTAAAGTCAAAACGATTTCATGAACGAATGCTCGAGAGGGTTCTCGTCTCCTCGGGCTGCTAAATACCGGGGAATGCAGTGGAAACTTCGTGCAGAGGGAGAGAATCAACAGGTGAGAGAAAAAGTCAAAAGGAAGAAGCGATGTATAACTAAAAAAAAAAAAAGGAAATCAAATTAATACACGAAATACATATGATTAATGAAACTTAATGAGAGTTAGGCCAACAAACAGTGTATTTCACAAAGAAATGCATGTTGTTTAAGGTTTTATTTATTTCACGAAAAAAAAAAAAAATTAAAATATATTTTCTTAAAAAATAACTGTTTATTGCTTAAAATAATTAATAATAAAAAATTTTTTCTTTTTATGATGATAATTTGTGTTTAGATATTTTCTTAGAAAATTAAAATACTTTTGATCGATTTATTTTTCAAAAGATACAAGAGATGATTTTTTTTTCAAATCATTCATTTTTAAAGAAATATAAGAGCCTAAATGTCATCATCAAGTAGGCAAATCACAAGAGAGGGAGCTCTGAAAAATTGCCAATTTGGAAAAATATTTTCCACAAAATGATGGCCTATATTGCTTAAAATAATTAATCAATGAAAAATGTTAGCATTATCTATAATAATTTATATCTAAATATTTTCGTAAGTGAAGAGTAATCAATTTATTTTAGGAAATTATTTTTCAAATCACTCATTTTTTTCACAAAATAAACGAAGGAGCATGTATAAGAAAAGAAGTGGCTCTAAATATTGTCATTATTAATCTTGAGATCGTCTTTAGTGAAACTAAATGAAGTCGTGAAAGGCGTGCGAGGGAGCTTAGAATAGGAACGGGGGAGGTTCTAGAAAAGTCCAACAACGAGCCCCACGCGCAACCCCACGACATTAAAAACGACCGGGAATCCTCCCAACGCCCCCGGGTCAGTTCTCCTCCTATATTCGTGGCCATCAAAGTTCCTATCGCGTCGTCCTCCCGCCTCCATCCGTCTCTCTCCACCGCTTCCCTCGGCCCCGCCTCGCTTCGCTTCCTCTGTTTCTCTCAGGTACTCTCTCTCTCTCTCTCTCTCTCTCTCTCTCTCTCTCTCTCTGGATCGTGGCCTGCGAGGCGGTGCGGGCAGTTCTTCCGATCGGAGGAGGCGTCCCGGGGGTTTGGGAACCGGCGCATTCCGTTCGAGAAGGGGCTCCGTTCACGAATTGAAAGGTTCGAATTCTCAATTTGCTCTCGTACCGACCGGTTGCGCGTCCGGCGGTGGAAAAGAATTGAGCCGCATTATCCATGTCGAAGTCTCGATTTTTTTCGGTGGTGTCCCGTGTCTTGCGTTTCACGTTTTCTGCCGTGCGAATTTGTGCGGTTGGATGCCATGAGCGAACTCGCGGTCCGTCCCAGTGTCGTCTGTCCCGATTCGGTGCGACCGATCTGTGTCTTCCGGGTGGGACACTGGTTTGGGCGCGGTGGGATGAATGTCGTGTGAAGAAGAGTCTTAGGCTTGGCATACGAACTGACTGCAATGCTTTATTGCTAGCGTATAGCTGAATATTGTCCCAGAGACTGATGGTTTGTGAATTATATGTATAATTATTTTTCGATCTATGTGGGATGGTTTGCTGTGCGTGGGCGCTTTTATTCCCTCTTGCGTGCGTGTGGAGGCGGCATCTGGTTTTGGAGGAAGCTTGGCATTTTCATGTTTGCTAAATTATTTGTTTTGGATTTCTTCCTTGAGTTTTCTAACCTCGTAAAACAGTGCTTGTTGTAGTGGTTTTCACCTGTCGTCCTTTAGATTATTTTTTCCAGAATGCTCTTGTTCAATTGAAAATTTAGACATGGTAATTTTCTTCATCGAATCTCGGAACCCCTTATTTGGTATAATCTTGAGGAGCTCTCTGAAAGGTGTAAAACAAAGTTGGTCATTCGGTTAATTTTACCGAAAAACTGGCATCATTGCGATGCTGTATTTATAGACAAGAGTAGTAGGTTTTTGTGTAGTTTCTCTCAGTGTAGTTGTGACTTGTGAGGCTTTGTTTTGTTACTTGCATGGCTGGATTGCTGGTTTTAATGATGTTGGTTCATTGATTTGTTTAGTCCTTGTAGGTGACACTTTTGCCGTTCACATTTTGGAGTTTTGAAACTGAAATGGCTGAGGTAAATGGAAAGTTTCAGTGACATACTTTGGTTTCTGGTATCTGTTGGTGCATTGTGTGTATGTAGTAACAAATTCTGAATATGGCAGGAGGGTCAGAGGGTTTCTTTGAATGTTTATGACCTGAGCCAAGGTCTAGCTCGACAGCTTTCCACATCATTCTTGGGGAAGGCAATTGAGGGCATATGGTAAGTGGATTGCAGTCGGAGGAGGAAAAGATGTCTATTTGTTAAGTCTTCTTGTTCTCATGAAAATGCTGCGTCTGTATGCACAAGCTTCAAGCAATATGTCTTGAATTTTTTGTATTTTAAGCTGCTTCTGGTATCTTACTATTGTATTTTATTTTGACCCCCCCGTGGGGGGGGGGTTTGCAAATACGGACATTATTTAATTTGGATCTTTGGTATTGAAATTTTTGGATCTTAGTGTTTCTTGATGACATTGAGTACTCTTGCTTCGTGAGGGGTTTTACATAGTTGGTGTCTATTTGGTCTGCAATAAGATGCATTGATGATTGAAGGAGGAGTTAATTACAAGCGTATGTGTTAGTCAGTTAGAAATTGTTATTTTGTAAATTGGGTTTGAGCAACTTGTGAGACAAAGCATGACACTACTACTGTAGATGTTAAGACATTTAATCTGGATTTTATTTAACCAGAAGCAGGGGTAACATTACATGCCTTTCTCTTTACAAGGAAAGAAAAAGCCCATATTGCAGATCTCTGTATCTTACTGACATCAATGATTTGAATTTTTTCTTTGAATGCAGGCACACTGGAGTGGTGGTGTATGGTAATGAATACTATTTTGGAGGAGGCATACAACATGCTTCTGTTGGGTCAACGCCGTATGGTACTCCCATTCGTGTTGTAGATTTGGGTGTCACACATGTGCCAAAGGATGTGTTCGAGATGTATTTACAGGAGATTAGTCCTCGATACACAGCTGAAACATATAGTCTGCTCACTCACAACTGTAACAACTTCAGTAATGAGGTAGCCCAATTTTTAGTGGGTTCATCCATTCCAGACTATATTTTGCAGCTTCCTAATGATGTCATGAGTAGCCCGATGGGTGCTTTGATATGTAAGTCCCTTTTTACTGTGTTATCCTTGACTTCTGTTTCTAGTGTTTCTGGCTGAGATGTTCCCTCAATTGTCTGTTAACTAATTTTTCCATAAACTAAAGGAATTGGTTGGATGTAACATGCTGTTACACCACCCTAATGGTGTGATACAACTGGAAATCTATGCCATCAGAACTGAGCAGTAATCACCTGTCCTATTCTCCCTATGGCTGAGTTTGGATTTGGGCTCCGCCGTGTCTGTAGGTTGTATATTATTGTTTGTTATTCCTCAGTGTTGGGTGAATATCTGATGTGATGAACCATAGTTCCTCTATGAAATCAGGTGATTTCTGCATGTGATGCTGATTGGTGTATTTGGTTTCTCTCTGTTTTATTTCTTTGGTGGGTGACTGCATGACAAGGATCATTTTAATGTCAGTGTAATCATGTAGGAAAAGACCTTCTTGTCTTGGAAGTATAAAAGGGGAGGTGATAGGCACATATAATCCTGCCCTGGAAATTTTCCAGCATGAGATACTCATATAAATTATTGCTTGTTTGTGAGAGATTAAATTGAAGGGGTGGTAAAAAGTTTTCAGGTCAGGCAATCATCATCATGGTCAACGTGCTCTTTTTTATTGGTCATAAGGTCAACGTGCTCTCTAGTTCCTCATATATCATTGTGGATGTTTTTGTTTATTGTTTGGTTCCTTGTGGTGGTTTCGGGATTTTTAAATTTTATTCCCAAGATCTGCTGCTTGTGAATGGGTTCCATCGAATGACATACTTCTGGTTTTTATTGCAGTGCCTATGATACAGAACCTCGAGACGACTTTGAAAGCGGGAGCTGTTCCTCAAGTTCCACAATTTAAGCCTCCATCCTCGACCCCTGTTGTTACCAGGTCCTTAGGCAGTACTCCTAGCGCACCCATTAAGAAAACCAAAGCCACAGATGCGGATAAGAAACAGCAATCTGAGGAGTGTGCCAAGGAGTCTAAGGATGAAAAAGCCTCATCTGCAAGTGATTCTGCCGCTGCAAAAGTCAACCCTGTACCAGGAGATCCTCTTGGCGATGCACGGAGCAAGGTGCAGGAGGAGATTACTGCAGAATTTGCAACGATTATGGCAAGTGGAACTCTGCGCGCAAGTGAAGCTGCGGCACTTGCTACCAAGAGGGTGATGCAGAGATATGGTCAGATGAACGTTGCGATGTCAAGCTAAAAGAAACTGACAAACAAACGTATCATTATTACTAGGAAGTGTGTTTACAATTCAGTGGACACAAAGTAATTGATTATCATGAGACTGAATTGGTCGGTTCCATCCTGGTGTAAACCGATTTCATTGTATGAACGATTAACAGTGACTTTTCTTCATAAGTGGGCGGTTCAAAATTTGCCTTCGATTTTGACTGGCTTAGGGTGTGTTTCGATGGCCCCCACCAAGACGTTCTTTTTCCCAATGCGATGCGTATCGCTTGAGTGGCGATGTGTCTTTATTCCTAGATCAGGGCGCGACAGCCATGCCTTTAATTGGCTTATTTTTGTCGCCGCTTTTATTGATTTCTTGCAATATTAATTTCTATGACTCGTATCATTCTGAAAATTGAAGCTGAATTTCTGGAGTGTGAAGAAATATTAGATACTCAAGATGTGTCAGTTCAATAAATTACTGATCCATTCATCGCGTGACACGTGTCTGTTGTGGGTTCACTGTAAGATATCTCTCCCCCTTTCTCTCTTCTCCTAACGGTCTCTCTCGATCATGTTGGAGTCAACACCTAATATAAGAGCGACAAAAGTCCTTTTGTCTTTAATTGACTCTGACAAAGGAAAATAAAAACAGCTGGAGTCTTTCAAGGTGCAATCTGTTGGCCAGGTGTGCAACTGTCGTCCATATTCAATTCCATGACGAAGCATACATATAGAGGAGTCTTTGGTTGATAAAAAAAATAAAAGTGCGTTCGGTAATATTTCAATTTTCGATAATAATTTTTTTTATAAATAATAATTTTTTTTATTTTCTGAAATAATTTATGAGTAAAATAACGTATTTGGTAATTGCACAATTTTTTCAATTCTCGAAATGAAAAAAGAATAATAATGCATTTGGTATAATTTATAAATTTTTCTATTCTCTTCTTTTTGCGGTGGTGGTAATGGCCGGTGGTTGGTGACTGACGGTTGGGGGTGGTGGTCACAAGTGGAGGCGATCGGTAGTTAGACTCGTCAAATGGGTGGGTCGAGTCGGGTTTGGGTCGGGTCGAAAATAATTCGACCCATATTGATCAATTTAACTCGTTTTAACTAATATTCATATAATGTAGATCTAGTGACCCATACCTGACCTGACCCATACCCGACCCATATTCTAAAAGTTATTATTATTGTAGAAACCCAAACTCACTCTAAACTCTATGTTAAATAAATAAAACTTCAAATCAAATTAAAAAAAAAATAGTAAAAAAATAAAAAATGTAAAAAACCTATAAATTGAAATATTTTAAAATAATTTCATCAATTAAATATATTTTTGTAAAAAATCTATAAATTTAAATGGGGTGGAGGTGAGCGGCGGAGTGTCGCGATCACTAGTAGGTCACCACCACTCACCGAGCTTGAGGATGACTCAAAAAAGAAAAACATGTTTTATAGTTAGGTTAAAAATGAGTCAAAAATGGATTGAAAATGACTCATACGTTCTATAGTTGGGTTAAAAATGGGTCGATAATGTGTCACACATTCTGACCCATTTTCGACCCGTTAAGATATAACATAACTCACAAAATGGGTCCACGACCCATCTTGACGCCCCTAGGTCTACCTAATAACTCACTCAACCCATATTTGACCCATATTTAACTTTCACCTAACTCATATTTAACTTTCACTTGACCTATATTTAACTCATATTTAACTTTCACTTGACTCATATTTGACTCATTTAACTAAAAGTGAGTCATAATATGGGTTTATAACCCATTTTGATACCTTTACCAGTAGAGGAAGAGGAAGAAGAAAAAAAGAAATACTTAATTCTAGAAATTGTTCTTATGAATAACATGCTATTTTTTTTCTATTTCTTGTTTCTATTCTAAATAAATTATTTGGAACAATTTTCTATTTCCGGCAATAGAAACACTAACGGACATTATCAAACAATTTCTATTTTTCTTCTATTTCGGAGAACAAAAGAATAGAAAAATAGATAAATAAAAATGTTAACAAATGGGACCTAAATGCAAAGGTGAACTTTATAAAAGAGAGGGTAACTTTGTGTGTGCCAGTTGTCCTTTTGTGAGCAAGACGGAAGAGAGAATAGCTGGGTGTGTACTTCTATTAGCTAGTTTGCTTTGAGTGTTCTAAGTATGGTGAGAAAAGTCATATTGTAATAGTTATGTGAGATAATTTTAAAATTTGTTGTACTACAGTTTGGTATAACAAGTGTGTTTTGAGCTATTTATTAAAATTTTCAAAGTTTAGAACAAATTGTTATTTTCAAATTAAATTAAAGATCGTCACTCAGTCATTTCTCTATATTTAAACTTATTTATGACCTATTTACTAAATAAAATTAATCTGTAACTTAGCTCATCATATATGTGTTAAAAAATGACAGGTTTGCTTTCACCCGACATTCAATAATTTCACTTAGCATTAAGAAGCTTTCACTAACTCAAGCATATTATAGCTAGACATTTCTCTTCCGACAAACCAGAAGAAACTATCCATACACATGCGTAGAATGGGGTGAGCATGGTTCGGGTGTGTAGTTTCCTTAGAACCGGAAACCACCCACTAAGGATTGGTTCGAAAAATTGGAATCAAGACCTACGCGTTGGTTCCATAGATTCACCTGGGAATTGGATCATTGACTTAGTCCGGTTCCCTAGTGGGTCTATGGAACCGATTCCCAATCCCTATAAAATTATATTCATTAATTAATATCATGATGAACCAAATTTCTAGAGCCTTGTTTGGCCTTATATTTGAGTTGAATTCCGAGCCATTGATTTTTATTAGGGATTGAAAACTATAAGGTGAAATGAATAGACAATACTCATTAGCTAAAAACTTAATTTCTTCAAGGGTCATGGTGTGATCCCTTTTAAGGTTTCCTGACACTTGAAACACTTGGAGAATTAGGCTCCACGTTAAAAGTCCTAACTTTCACAAAATTAAAACATTAATCGCTTAATCCATTTTTTTTTCAACGCCAACTTAATTTAATCATAGGAATGGCTAAGGAGAGACCTAATCATACATTTTAACGAATTGTTGGCTTTTAATTTCGTATCATGACGACAAAGCGCCGTAACATTTATGGACATCTCCAATCGGTTCTCTCGTTCCTCTTTGTTTGTTTACTTTGTTTTGGTTGAAAAAGCAACTAAATGGATTATTAGAATGAAAAAAGAGAATAGAGGGTTAATCCTATTATACACACAAGAGACAAAATTAGTAAATAATATCCAATAACTACAAATATACATATATATATATCCATATATATTTGGTCGAAAAATTACAAAATAATTAAGTAAGTGAGATGAAATTTCTTCTTCTTCTTTTTCTAATATATATATATATCTGGTCAGTCCCCAGGGTGATTCCATGCTTAAAATTGGAAATTGGATCGGTATTCATTGAATTCTACTAAATTGGAATCGGGAACCAGACTAGCCTCATGGGAATTACCGGTTGCAGTCCGATTCCGATTGGTCTGGCTAGTTCTTGATTTTTTGCACGCCCCTAGCATAGAATGGTCAGGAGGCGCAGTAATTCTTTTGGAGCTTTTACGGTCGCATCAGCCGAAAGCAACCTCTGAAACTCTATGTGAACTTGTAAAAGAGCCTGCACAATTGGCAGTAAGCGTACCCAAATAACTACAGGCCTAGCAACCGTCCGAATGCGGGTTCGATGATGTCTATTCTTATAGCCCGCCCAAGAAAATTATCGAAATGCCAAGGTTCAGCAAATGAGTACATCAGTTAAAATCTGAACTATTGGATAGAGAGACCTCGGAAAACAAAACTTTAAATATCAATTTTTTAAGTTAAACATGCTCGGGAGCCTGGAATGTCAAATTTACATAAGAATCCTAAGAGTGGGCTATATTCCAATTTATGTTAAAACAGGTTAGTGGGATCGGATCGAAATGGTCCAACCTAAATTAATTTATTTAACTCGTTTTAACTTATTTCCATGTAATATAGATAAAGTGACATATTTCTAATCTAACCCATATTACTAGAATACTTTAATAATTAATCCGATAGGAAAACTCATATCCAAACTAAGATTAAAGTACAAGTAAGCGAGCATGAGATTGAGTGAGAGCGAGAGAGTAAACAAAAAGTCTTAGAGATGGATTGAGTCTAATTAAGTTGTAAACCCATTTAACACTCATATTGTCTTATACCTTACCATTCTAAATTCATTTATGATACATTTACTAAATATAACTAACCTTATAACAATTCAGCCCATCAAATATGAATTAAGAAATGGATCTGTGACCCATTTGACAAGTTACTATAAATTATTGGGAAAAAGTTCATAGTTTGGAAATTTTGTTTCCTATACATCTCTTGACAATTGTTTCGGCATACGAGTTTCCAAGAATGATGGGAGAAACCTACACTTGACTTTAGTGCTCAAGCAGATTCGGTCTGTAAATATCCAGAGACTATGAAAGCTTGAGACTGGTGTCTCGACAGAAGCAAAGGAAATTAATCGGAGACATTGCGAAGAGAAATTATTATTTAAAAGTTCTTGAAAAAGTTCAGACGGTCCAATAATGCTTAAAGAACACGAAGAAAGTACGTAGTACCGAGCAAATGGTCTACTGAGGAACCGTGTGGCATGTCCTCGAAAACCAAAGGCCTCTGATCCCCCTTGGCGCAATAGTTGATGAGAATCACCTAGTTCTCACGGTGGAAAATGCTAGGCATCAACACCTCCACAAGGAACTCTCTATTCCCTTGCAAGCCCTTCCGGTCAAGTGGTTGTTGGAGGAATTTGATTGCTGAAGAAGATAATAAAGTAGTAGTAGATTTTTGATGCTTTGATACTTGATGACTATCATTGTTCTTAAGGTATTATTTATCCCCTTTATTGTCATTGTTGGGTTTAGAATATATATACCTCTAGGATATACACCAAAGTCACAGAGAAACGAGTTTAGCAATTTACTCGATTCTCTCTTGAAATTTTTCTTGAATGTGTTAAAGTTGTGTGTATAAAAAGAGAAGAAGAGAGTTCTGAAGAAGAAGCATTTCTGAATAGTTGTTTTTTATTATAAATAATATGTGAATTGATCTCTAATTATAGATAATCAATCAACTTATCTCTTGAGAATAGATACATTATTTCTAATCATCAACATTCTTCATGTTAAGAATAACTTCTTTTCATAACTACCGATAACTAAAAGTCACATTTTTCATAACCAAGAGTCACATCTTCTCTTTACATCTTCTCTTGATCAAGAGACATGCTAACAAACTATTTTAACAATCTCTCACTTAATTTATTATTTACACAAATTTACATAAATTCATATATACAATAAGGTATCTATTAAGATTTGAACCTTCAATTAATGTAAATAATTTCATTAACAAAATTAGTTTAATTAAATTATCACACGTATGAATTTATATACATTCGGTTAGAAATTTCCTATGCCTAAGCACTTTTATGGCCTTGTGCTTCTCCTACATTCATAAACATTTACAAAAGTTTATCTGACTTTTGTTAGAAGGGGTACTACTTTTTATTTTCATATAGGTGAAGTTCTTGAATTTGTTACCTTAGTATTGCCTTGCTAAAACCTTAAACTTCATTAAGAGTATTTTCTTACACTCATCCTCCTAACTTTCCATAAGTACTAATTTTGTGCCTTAGTACTCGATCACTGTTATGTTTCAATAACTTGTTTTTACCTATTTAACTTTAATAATTTCGTTAGAAATTATAAAGTTGGGTTTTCACTATGCTTGACTATTATCAATTGGTAGTACTGCTTATTAAACCTCTTGAGAGTCCCTTAGTAAATGGGTTAGTCAAGTTATCACTTGTCTATATATATAATATTGAAATAATCCCATTAGTAATTAATTGTCGAACATACTCATATCGCAAACTAATATGTCTAGATTTTTCATTGTATATTATATTGTATGCCTTAGACATAGTTGCCTCACTATCATAATATAAATATATAGCTACTATTGGTTGTGGTTACAATTCTATATTAAATAGCAAATTCCGTAGCCATTCAGCCTCTTTATCAACTGCCGATAGTGATATAAATTCAAATTCTATCGTTGAATGGGCTATACATGTTTACTTCTCTGATGCCCAAAAGACTACACCATTTGCAAGCTTGAAAACCCATCCAGATGTTGACTTATTATCAGTCATGCTAGTTATCCAACTAGCATCTTAATATCTTTCTAGTACTACTATTTGTCTTTTATAAAATGGACCATAATGCATTATTATTTTTTAAATAATCAATAATTTTACTTGTAGTCTAGGAAGTAGTGGCACTCTTCAAAAGCCTTCATGTCGTGTTGGACATTTCGACATGTGTTTGATATGCTTCGACACATTTTGACATGCGGTCAACTTTCCCGACACACGAGTTGGAATTTTGACACGTGATTCGATATGCATGAGGTCAATTTTAAAAATTTTCAATAAATGAAGGATCAAAATATAAATATGTAAAAAAATAAAAATAACGAAAATAATAAAAGGGAAAGACTTCTTGTTATATTTGATGATAAAAAGTGGATTATTTTTTTGACCTATTGTTAAATGTTAAATTTAATAGTGAAATGCGGATTGCTTTTTTTTTCCCTTCAAGTTTTATGGATTATTGAGATGGAGTGTAATTGAATTTGTCAAATTGAAATAATGAATGATATTAACAAATGGTGGATTAATATTTTTTGTAAATTCATTTTAGGCTCTTTTATTTATTTATTTGAATCAAATTAATTTGATTGAAATAATCATAAAATGATAATTTATTGTGTGTATATAAAAATATATATTTAATATACGACGTATCCCAACATATCAGAATTTTCTATTTTTTGAGAAATGATATATCGGCGTGTCATGTCGTGTTATGTGTTGCGTGTTGGTGCTATTTAACTTATAGCTTTTCAATGCATAGTGCTAGGATTACTAGTAAATCAGAAGAAGTATAGTACAGGTATCAAAATTTAGCACAGAAAGTTTTGAAAGGTATATTTAAGTGTCAAAATTGGAGAAAAACGGATCATTTAAGTGCCAACGGCGAAAAATTCCAGCCACATCGCTGACGTGACAATTTTCTGGTGAGATGAGCTCAAAACGACATTATTTTTTGTGCTGACATGATCAAATAAACCCAAAACAATATCGTTTTGCTCCATATTTAATTTTTAATATAAATAATAAAAAATTAAATTAAAAACTAAATTTATTTTTAAAAAAAGAGAGGGCTAAGTGAACTGTCGTCTCCACCATCACTAGGAAGGGTTAATGACGGTGGAGGAGGGTTGGCCAAGCCCTAGTCTACTACTAGTGAGGGCCTGCAAGCCCTCGCCCAATTGGGCCAAGGGTCGCATTGGCTAGGGGATTTGGCAACCTTGGCTGACCGCTAGCGAGGATTAGGCCCTCGCCCAAATTTGGGGTAAGGGTTGCAACCCTCCCCTAAATCTAGCAAGGGTTGTCGGCCCTTGCCCAATCGAGCCAAGGGTCATCATTGGTTGGGGGATCTAGCAACTTTGGCTGATTGTCGGCAATAGTTTATAGGCCCTCACCCAGATCTTGAGTGAGGGTTATGGCCCTCCCCAGATCCTCAAATCTTGTACGAACATAGATGCCGACCCGTGAAATTGCTGCCAAAGCTTTTCCATCGCTTTGTACTGCGACTTCTGTACAGCGGGCCCATTGTCTTATCCAGAACAGGAACTACAACTTGCGTGCATAGGTAGAAGATTTTTTCTCTATTTCATGTCCCACGTGCAAGTGCGTGCTAACCACAGAACTTGAAAAGGCCGGTTTTGCTGTGATCTTGGGCTCGGGCTTTGCCTGGTTTTGTCGATATATTTTGGGCCCAATCGAACTGAACCGTGGGAAAACACCAGGTCGACTTTTGCATTTCATGTTTTCAGATCTTGCAACTCTTTACTGTCTTATAATTCGAAATCTTTTAACGCAAGGTATCCGAAGCCTTTCTGGGGGATATGAATGCCGAATTACATAATTTTTTATTTGAAAAATGTGTCTATACTTTAGCTGGATAAATAAGTTTTGCAAAAAGGTCAAAATAAACATAGCCTACTAACTTTAGCCCGGTCCTGGCCGGGGCATTTTTATACCGTGATCAGGCTTGAATTGATATGGTGCGTGCGGGGCGTGTCCATGGCTCTATGCAAAGCTTTACTCGAGCACCGACACACATTCAACCAACGATTGAAGTACTTGCCTCTAGGGTGCCATGCGTTTTGGAGTTTCATAACAACCCCAAAATTAGAGATGTGTTGGAAAGCATAACTCGAATTCTAATCGGAGATCAAGATGAGTCTTCATAATTACTGAAAATCAACTGAATGACCTCCATTTATTTAGGCAGTACATAGTTCTTCAAGTACAATACTACAATCGAAACACTGTGTGTCACCACTTCATCTGAGATTCACTGTTCCAAAGATTGATCAAGCTCATTCTCTTTAGAGTGCTCCTACTCTCTAATCTAAATGTGCACTGGCCGTAAATGACCAGTGAAGACTTCTAGACTGAGATTGAGAAGACATTTTGCATTCTTTCGGAGCATGAGCAATT
Source organism: Corymbia calophylla (assembly GCA_014182845.1). Lineage (NCBI taxonomy): Eukaryota > Viridiplantae > Streptophyta > Magnoliopsida > Myrtales > Myrtaceae > Corymbia > Corymbia calophylla. The sequence continues at coordinate 28,942,559 of CM024703.1, read as the reverse complement.
CCAGGTGCGCCTGAGTTATAACTACAATAATGGAAAGAGCTGCACAGGGTAGCTTACAGATGGAGACAGAGACCTCGAATGTGAAGTTAATGCTCGTTTAAGAACTTTTCATTTGAACAGTGACATTTTATATCTTTACACGGAGAATTGCATTGTCAGCTCAGGAACCTCATGCTAGGAAACTGCCTCTGATTTCTCAGTATGTGAAGCAGCACGGTCTTGGTTATCGATGTCCTCATTTTAGACATTAATACTGGCTTCTTTTGATCTGCTGAAAGCATCAGAAGGTATATTGATGCCTGCAAATCCAATCATGACAGCAACAGCGCCGAGGTAATCCATGAGATTAGGCGCATTGCCAGTCAGTGAATCTACAACAGCTGCCAATGGAACTTGTATGGTAAGACCAGCTGTTGCGACGGTGGTAGTAGTCATCAGAACGGCCTTGGCCCACAAGTAATCACTCAGCACATTATCTAACAAACCTGAGTATGAAATGGGAAAGGGAAAAGCAGCATATCAGTGAGTTTGAACTTCAAGCGCATTTTGGCAAATCGAACAGCTCAAACTATAGATCAACAGAATTCCGAATTAAATGTCATCAGGTAGAAGATATTATCTCTATCCACAAGAAGTTAAATGTAAGCATGTGTGCAAGTTACTACACTGGCAACTATACAATCATTGCACTTCTATCCCTTCATTTGAATCAAGTCATTGAGATCAATTTTAGAGGGCCACAATCTTCTTTGCCTCAAAAAAGGTTTGCAGTTGAAGGATAGAGCTCCCATTTGCAAGAAAGCAGATATTACTACATTTTAGGAAATAGTCTGGCTAAGTAACTCTACAAATTACATAATCAAAATCCCAAGTAAAAGCTGTATCCATCATGCAGCTGTCCCATTTTCCATCATTAGTATGCCAGCAATCTGAGACTACTTTGCAGTAACTAATAAAATGCTAAGCAAAAATAGTACATCTCCATATCCTTTAACAGAAATTTATTCTTCTCTCCAAACCCTACCAACAGCTCCTTCCCTTCCCCTTCCTTTTCTTCCCAACTTACCTTTCAACCGATTACAGCAACCTCACTCCGCACCAGGAAGCTTTCGCTAACTCAAGTATATTATAGCTAGAAATTCCTCTTCCACAAAGCAATATCCCTACACATGCTTAATCAAAAGACACAGTAATTCTTTTCAAGTGTTAGGGCCATGTTAGCCCAAATCGGCCTTTGAAACTCCGGGGAAACTTTTAAAGCTGACTTCTGACAAACTTAGCTAAATCTGATCACATGCAAGTTGTGATCATGCATTCCAAAGATGTGCCTGATCAAGTGCATATATTCACCAAGACATGCACAAGGCTGTATCTTGAAAGAGCCTGCATAATTGGCAGTAAGCATGCCAACAAAACTACAGGTTTAGCAACCACCCACCACACACTTGTCAATGACTACTCTGCAATATATCATCTGCAGTCTACAAGTGCTGATAAGAGTAAATATTCTGATATCTGACTTGTGTACACGCCTCAATGTGGGTGTGATGATGACTATTCCGATAGTCTGCCAAAGAAAATCAAAGAAGGGAGGAGAGCAAAGAAAATATATAACTACAGAGGTTTCTCTTGCTTGGACATAAATAAGAAGGAAACAAAAATAACATCAGGAAAGTGATTCCCCCAGGCCCCCAACATTGTGGGAGGACATCGAAGGAAATTCCTGGACTGCATTATGGAAAAGGCGCCCTACTCAAAAGAATTTCTTTTATTTGGCGGGGGTGGGTGAGGGGCATGGGACCCATGATATATAGTGAGCATATTAAGGTTTTTTTCTGTTACTATTTGAATAATTTTTATTGCCTTTTCCCTCCACCCCATCCGAACAACCTAACTATGCATTTCCCTCAACTTGCTTCCATTTTTATTTCCCTTCATTTGCCTCACAACTTTGACTTACCAAGCATTAAGGGCCTGAAGCTGCATTGGGATTAAAAAACAAGCAAACATCATATCAAGAACAAGTGAAAGAAGAAATTCAACAAGCAACTACGAGCTCCTTAAAAATATGATCAAAATCAAGTAAACCAACTTAGACCTAACCACCATTTTTTTTCCACAAAAAGCATAGCACATTTTAGATGACTAAAAGGAAAATCAAGAGAGAACCAAATCATGCACCTTGCTACTCACCTTTACCAATAAGTAGACCAACCTGCTCCCAGTTAAGGTTAGTGAATGGCTCCAGCTTAGTAAAATTAAGCACAAGGGCGACAGGAAGGAATATCAAGAGGTTAAACAGCCCCAGGTATCCAAGGAACTGCGCCATGCTGACTTGACCTTTCTTTTCATCATCATCAGGAATTTTACTCCTAATCAATGTAACATATACAGCATACAAGGCAGATGAGACAAGAGCAAGGATGTCTCCAAGAAGAGGGTTGGTCGCAGTTGTGCTCACAGAAGATTGTGTTTGAGAGTCACCCACACTAACAATGATTGTTCCTCCCATACAAAGAAGAACGCTGATCAGCTTTACCCAGGTAAATTTCTCTCCCAAGAATGCAAGAGAGACCAAAAGGGTGAACAGACTTGATGCACTGCTCAAGATAGTGTTTGACTGCAAAAAAAACGAGGCAATGAGACCAATTAAATAACAATGATAGGACCATATGCAAAAACTAGGCAAGGAAAACCACTTATAAAGATGCTAGTACCGTGACGGTAGTGTACTTTAGGGACAGATTGAAAGTGAGCTGCGCAAAGAACCAAAATGGGCAAATGAGAAGGCTAACTTTCGCGACTCTCATCCTTGTCCAACGTCCCTTTGCATCCACTCCCTTGTCAGCATCTTCAGTCAACACGACTTGATCATGCAAAGCCCTATCACTCTCGTACTCAGATCCCAAATAACCATCTTTTGCATGATGACTTATTTCTCCTTCCTCCACAGACGTGGATGGATCCAGATCATCAGCTTTCGCACTCGAATCACCCTCTACAAGTAAATTTTCCTTCTCCAACTCCCCCAATCCTTTCAAAGAGCTACTATCATCAGGCTTCCTATTCCACCAGAACCACAAGCTTCCATATTTATCCTCCACATAGCGCCCGATTTCATAGATGGGAATGTAAACGATGAACAACGAATTGCATATATACGTGATAAGGAAAGGCGAAACTCCCGAATCGACCACAGATTGGACCACATAGCTAGCGGCAATCCAAATGGTGGCGACGACAACTATGTATATCAATCCCAAAACCCATCTCCAAACTTTTGTCGTCATGTCCTCCTATCGAAATTCCCAAATTTCCCCCTTCTTTCAGCAGGAAACCGTCAAGGCACCTGGCAATTGACATTCGCAGGGACATCTCGTCCTAGGAAAAGTTCCCAATATCCTCCACAGCTCACGAATCCAGAAAGGAACATCCGCATTGCAAGACACGGTCAAAGTGCCGGAAGCTTGAACAATACACAACGCGAAAGCTGGGAAATTGAAGAAAAACTTACATCGCCTGCTTCGCCGGGGAAACTCTCCCCGGCCAATCGATCGGTCGCGAGTTCAGACCTCGGATTGACTCAAAAACTGAGTCTTTCTGAGATGAAAGAACACGCAAGACGAATCAAAGAGGAGAAAGAGTTTGTCGGAAAATTGACGGGAGTGCTCCGTCTTCTTCGTCTAATTCTGACGCGCTGCAGCGGACCTGGAAAATCCGGGCCCATGATCGCCATTGCAGTCGGCCCATGGCTCATAAATGCAAGCCCATCCACGATTGGGTGTCGAGACTGACTGGAGAAGAGCTTTTGAACTTTCTTTTATAGTTATGACCCCCCAAAATTCTTTTATAGTAAATTAATGTGATCTCTGAAATTTTTTCGATGCGATCCCTGAGCTTTCATTAGTTAGTCCTTTCGCCACAAAACTAACGGTGTTAGCTCACATGAACACTCAAAATCAAGCTCTTGATTTTGTTTAGAGAAGTATCGATGAGCTCGAGTTTGGCTCGATAAGAAACTTGTTCCAGCTCGGTTAAAAATCAGACAAGTTGATCTAGAGTAACTACAAAGTCAAGTCCTAGCTACTAGCAATATATTAACTTAGTTTCAACCCTCCTCATCATTATCCTATGTACTTGACTGTCATCACAGCTTTTGACCATTATGTTCTAGTACGAACAAACTCAACGGTAACCATTATCACCATCAATAGCATGATGACCACCAATAAGGAGAAAATATTCAGTGGTATGCGCGTGCCACGTCATCTGCTGACGTGGTGTGCATTTACCACTCAGCTGTTGACATGTGTCCCTCGAGTGGGACCCGCCTGAAAATGGAAGGGCTGGTATTTGGCTGGCTCGGCTCGGCTCGGGCGGGCGACGAGAAAAGGACGCGCAATAAATGCTCAACTCCCGCTCAAAAGTTTCTCTCTCCTCACTTGAATTTTTAGGGCTTTTCTTCTTCTCTCTGGTAGAAGAACAACGCGAGCATGAGAGAAGAACGAAGGATACGCTTACTCTGTTTCTTTCTCCGAGCGTCCCACCCCTCCACTCCGTCTCCGCCTCGCCGAAAGCCTCGTCGGTCATCTCGCTCCGGCGCGTCCCACCCCTCCGCCTCCCCAAAAGCCTTGCCGATCGCGGTGGGTCCCGAGCCCCTCCGCCTCCGCCTCGCCTCTTGATCAAGTTTCCATTGCGGTTTGTGCTCGCGTCGATTTCTCTTCTCGAGACAAAGGGAAGAGAAGCAAATCCTCCGCCGTTCTCCCGCCTCCCGTCGCCGACGAAGCACATGATGGCCGCCCTCGCTCCGGCGCTCGGCGCTTCTCTCCATGCTCGTTCTTTGCTCCGCCGTTCGTCCGGCGGGCTGTTCCCGCCGTCCCCCAACGAAGCACATTAAGGCCGTAATAAATGTGCTTCGTTGACCGACGAGGGAGGAGGGAGGTCCATTTCTTCCCGAGGCGGAAGGACGGGGTAGAGATATGGCCGTGGTGGGCCGAGAACGGAGTCTCGAGGTACATGTCCTCCCGTTGCACGCTGCGAGCCGGTCCGCGATTGGGCTCGGTGATTATGTGCTTTCGACCGAAGGGAAGTCGTCGACCGGCTGAACTCGTTTTCCATGGGTACGGTTGGTGTTCTCTGGTGTTAGGCTATTCTTTTCAGTTTTTTAACAATCGGAACCTGGACATTTAATTCGCCTCTCTTCTGTGGTTTGGTTGATTTGATATGGTTTTATCCAAAATATCTCATCCATTTTTTTTTTGGAATGGGGTTCTGTGTTTTCTCTGGCATCCTTCTCCGGATTTGATCCCGCTACCGCGAGTTCCTTGGATTCGGCGATGGAGGTGAAGGAAGCGGAGCTGGAGTTGGAGCTGGAGCTGAGTTGGAGGAGGAGAGGATGAGAAAGATAGGGGAGGTGGCGAGCGCCTTGGACATAAGAGTGGGGCAGGTGCTCAAGGCGTGGAGGCATGAGGAGGCCAACTCGCCGTACGTGGAGCGGTGGATGTCGGGCGAGGCCAAACCTAGAATCATCTCGCAAAGGTGGCCCCATCAAGAACGTCCCTCTCCTAGAGCTTCGGGTACTCCTCTTATCTCTATGTATTGCGGCGGCTTCACACTTTGTTCTTGAAGGATGAGGATGAAGTAGATGGTCCGCGTGCATGTTTGTACACTCAACTTCATTAGATTGCCCGGGAGGTTTTGGATGATTGCTTGATCAATCTACCGTGTGGACGGGAAAAATTAACCTGGGACATGACGATGCATTTTCGTGGTCTCGGATTGACAATTTCTCCTCTCGTTGTTCTTCGGAGTTCTTTACATACTTGTTCTCATCACTTCACCCACCTATTTAGTGCCGTGTTCAATTTTGGTTACTTTTTGCGGTTGTTGGTGCTTTGAGCTTTTAATAGGTAGGGGTCATATGCCACTCAAGATTCAAAGTTGAAGAATTTAAGAGTTAACAGATTGAGCAAGTCTTTAAAGAACAAAGTGATCGACTTTTTAGTTCATGTCCGGCAAGTGCATCATGCCTAACCTTATTGAGAAGTCTCGAATAGCTAATTCGGTAAGTGTAATGCTTTGAAGTGCCATGTGCAGACCGAAATGAGCATGACCTCTGTTAGCTTGCACTACTTTGATGATAACAACCTGCTTGGTGTGTTCATGAATGAGAGGCTTGGAAGCAAAGCCTTAGAAAAGGAGTTTGTCTATTTTTGTGCCGATGCCTTAAAGAAGGAGTTAGCTGATTTCATTACATCAAAGAAAGACTAAAGGGTGAAATTTAGGGCTCTTTAGTTGGAAGCCGGAGACAAAAGCACTTCTTTCATAGGTTGTGCATAGTGATGTTGCACTTTAAGAAGGGAGCCCTGCAATGGTAATCTGTGACTTCCACTGGGAGTCACATCAAGAAATATAGATGAGGGCGGAGCTGGAGGTAAGTTGGGGGTTTGTCCTATGACACCTTATGATTAGAAGGGACAAATTAGATATCCTTATGATGATGTGGATCTCTTATATGCCATTAGAAATTGCAATATAGACAAAGGCTTAGCTAGATAGTGATCCTGTGTCATTCTTTACGTATCTTGAGGCCGATGGTGTCATTTTTGTTAAGCCAAATTTATACAGTTGACCGTTTCATATCTTAGCTTGTTCACTCATTACTTGCAAGTTTCTTGTTCCTCTAATTTATCTTTATCCTGTCCACTGTATAATCCTCTATCTTATGGAGGTCTTCTAGATGGAACTGTGGTCGTGCCATAGTAAAATATGAAATGGTCAAATACATTGCCTGGTCTGAGGAAGTTGTGAGTAGTTCTTCAGCGTAGTATCTGCAGTAGGTGGTCTATTGTCATGCCTTCTTCCTTTCTTAGGGCATGGTGTTGTCAATGATCTGACCGAGTAGGCTCATATGATTTTGAACTCACTTTTCTTGAACAATACATAATTTCAATCCCCATCGTTGATGAGCTTGTAGTTAGAAGTAGATCTCCTACTTTGGAGTTTAGCGCAACAGAATTGATCTCCTACAGAAGAGGAATTTCAATTGTAATAGACATAAAAATGGAAAATCTATAACTAGTTTGATATAATTATGACCTTTAGCAGCAAAATTAAGTTTGACAAGTGATATAAGGAAACCTCATGGGGTTGATCCAGTGGCAAACAATTTGTCCTCATTCAAGAATTGGGTTGCTTGCGCATTCTACCTTGCGTGCTGCCTATAATGTGACCTGCGATTTATTTCTTCCTTTTTGGAATATGAGTGAGTGGTCTTTACTTAAACAAAAAACAAAGCAGGAGGACTGGCTCCGCTACTAGCTCATTTGTTAGAACCCAAAAATAAAAAAGCAATGCCAAAGTTCCTACTAGTATTGTTAGGGTGTCATAAATAAATTCTCATGAAAAAACTGGGAAGAGAGAGCATGTGATATCATTGACCTCGGTATCTTAGGGAATCTTGCCTTCGGACAGCTCAACTAAATTAAATCTCATTTTCAAACCTGCGGGAGTTGGTTAAGTGGGTTCTTTTAGATTCCTTTTGGACTCAGGACTTTCCTTGGAGATTTTAATATTTAGTTTTCTTGCCTGTTAACAAGTACTAATAGTCACTAGCTGATTTTTATTACAGTTGTCTGCTGTGAAGACCTGTTTGTTTTCATCTTGTTTATTTGGTCATTCTTCCTTCTCTCACTGAGTACTTTAGTTGCTTTTTCTTCTTTTTTTTGTAATGCTTGCAGAGTGTTCATTGATCATCTGCGTATCGCTTTGCTAGTATCTTCCCCTTTTTACATCAATAACCACAATAAAGTAGCTTGTCTTGCAACATTCTTTTTTACCCCCTTGCATCAGTCAAAACCAATTTTTTGTTACTTGCACTCTGAGAGAGAACAATTCCCATGTTTTTATCAATTAGAAAAGGCTATGTCAAAGGTTTAGTAGGTTATGCCTTATTGTTGTCATGTAATTGCACATTCTTGCCATAGTTTTACTGTGACATCAGTTGATCTTGCCTTCGTGTCCTGAAACATCTGTCCAGTAGTAATTACACTATTTAAAGTACTAGTAATGGGCTCAACAACAAAAAGCTTTTGATCAAAAAAGGCTACGTGATGTAGTAGGATTTTCCCATTGCATGCTTTGTTTCTCTCTTAAGTATGACATTTTTGCAATCATGATGACGCAAATATTCCAAGAGTGGCAAGCCTTTGAGCGTGTCAGAAGTGAAACAAGAAGTGAAAATGTGTACTTGGTGGACTAAAGATTATGACGAGCTAGAAACAAAATATATAGTCTTTTTTCTTGATTGTTCTGCACAAAATTTTTGCAGGTTCGAAAGACAGAGATTTGGGAGTGAGTCCAGCCCCATCTGAAGACCGATGCTTCCTGTAATGCTGTGCTCGGAGATCGCTTCATGCGGACATCTCTACGTGTAGTAGTATGCAAATCTCTGACTAACGCCAATGTATCTTGACCGTGTATGGCCATGCACTTTTCATTCTGGTCCTGTTCTTCTGAATCATGAGCAGTAGCATCCTATTAGCTAATATCATCTTACTTTAAAGTGCTAGAGGGCTAGAGTTGAAATTTTTCTTTAGTTTCATGAACGTCTGTTACAACGAGAGGCTTGTGATTTTTCGAAGGTAAGAAGGATTTTGAATGGAGATGCAAACTCAATGCTGGTGACGACAAGGAAGCAAGATGCTTTGAGCAATTGGATTTCGACTAATCAGATTTGGTGTGGAGCATAAGGCACTTTTCGTGGCATTTTCTTGTGCTGATATCGTGTCTATACTGGCTTTTTGACCAATTTATGGCACAAAAGTTCATAAAGCTGAAGACCCTCAAATTTGGGTGCTTCTGTATTACTTCAGGAAACAACGATTTTGTTGTATCACAATATAAACCGTCATAACTTGTTTCGAGTGATAAAACATCTTGTGATTTACATGTTTGATGCTTTTGATGCACTAAAACCACATAAAATCCAAGGAAGTGTTACTGCAAATAATTTCACCATGTATCATCATAAATACTCCACATCATTCATGCTGGGAATACTAATGGACTACATCAACCTGAACTGCTATATATATATATCTATATATATAAGTATATGAGATTGAGAAAATTTTATAAAATCAATATAACGTTCTAAGAACTAAAAGATAAAATCATCTGCTGTATCTAGATTACAACTTTTGTGGTAAGTTGCATGCCTCATCCTTGCAGACCAAAAAGCTGGCCGGATCAACCACTTTCGGTTGGATATCCCTTTGTCACCTCCTTCGTTAAAGGCCATGTAAGTCAAGTTCGGGAATCCCTTGCATTTCTCCACGAGGGAGTTCAATTTTTCTAGAGAACAAAAAAACTCCACATAGGCCATCTGGTACAACATAACCCGCAGGCCCACCCCATCCTGAATTAAAATCACGCCAAAACATCAGTCACACAGAATTAGAATGGGCAAGAGAGACACAAAAACATAGTGATCCACATAAAAAAAAAAAAAAAAGGCCTTAGCCATGATGATCTTCTTTTATCTAAACACAACAATTACCATTGAGAGGAGCATTATGAACTCAAGCAATGTGAAGTAGTCCCTTAACTACTTATAACAGATGCAGAACTAGCACCAACATTTATGGAAGAATCACAACTTAAGTTTCTCTGGTAACACTCCAGGGTTTAAGATGTTTTAAGCTTTCTTCATTTTGCTAAAAAAAGAGAGCTAGTTCTCGGGAGTAAGAAAATCCAGGCACCTTTTTCATCAGTTTTTTTTTCCCACTATATGTCCTAAAAATGATCGACCATGTCCTGAAAATCTCTCTGATATTTTTAGCTTATCGCTTACTAGTTCTATCTTACCCCTTTGCATGTATGCCCTCTCATGGACACAGATTCTACCAATGCATCTCAAATTCGTCATTCAATATAACTCTCTTGAATCTTCTCGTGCAATACAAATTTTCCTCTGTATCTCTTGGTATGTACCTCTATGCACCTCCAACGTATCCTTATAATATTACTACTGTAGGATAACCGCATATTACCATCATCACCCAGGCTCTGTTGGCATATAAAACTTCGATAAGACTTTTTATGACCATCCACCACCATACTACACATGTATATTTTCTATATTCAATTACAAAGTCCTTAAACCATGTGCTGTATTCCTCTGTTTTCCTACTCAATAAATTCAGGAGACTGAAGAACCTCACTGTTGAGTACCTACCAGTACAAGATCCTAACCATGCTTGTCTTTTCCATTACAAATTCTATATTTCACAATCTCCATACTAAGCATACTCACTATAAAAGTAATTGCTCATAATTTCAGACTGAACCCTAAAGAAACGACATATACCACAGAAGGACAGCTCAACAAATAGTGGTTCAAGGCACAATGATTGTCTAAGATAGATTCCCAGCTTGATGCATGTAAATACTTAAAAAAATCCGTCCTTAGAAACCAAACCAGTTCAAAGAATTGCTGTGTGCAACTTTCTTCTTCTCTACAGTTCATGATCCATTATCAAAATAAGTAAAATCATGGTTTCCATCAGCTCAACTTATCAGAAAACAATGATAAGCAGGCAACTCGAAGAAACACCATGGCATGTCTTCTTACCTACAGAAGGTTTGTCTCTGGCTGAAGGCCATCCAACTCGGACCAAGGCCTACTTCTCAACTTCCCAAGGCATAATTTCTTAAATTTCTGGTGCACACTAATACAAAATACACAAATTTAGACTTGATATGTTCTCATAATTCAGAAACAAAAAGGAACAACAAATGACGAGTAATTTCACCTCATGAACATCTTCAATGCTATTCAAGGGAACAACCCATTCTTCAAGAAGTTTCTTATCACGGGCACGTGGATGCATGAACTGGCAATTTACAGAATGGTTAGTGCCACTTAATAAGATTAACTTCGTTGAAGGACACTACACTCGGAGCAGATCATTTTAGCTAGAAAGCAGCGAAGCGTGAACGTTGCCTACACTAAGAGTTGCTCATAGGCCGTAAGACCGAGCACTACTGATGGCAGAAAAAAACGATAACAGAGCTGGAAGAAAATCTTTCAAGTGTTCGCGGCAGGCACCACGGCCTTCTACGATCGCAAACTGGACAAAAATTGGGGTACAAAGAATGCATTAGAAACCTCATCATATACACGAGATGATCTTCGTCTCTAAACACTTCAGGTTCTAGGAAAAATAGACGACGCACTCAGTTCAGCAATCGTCGACAGGCGGATGAGAAAAAATCATGTCAAAAAAAAAAAAAACTCTGCGATTGACAATCCGATGCTCACGCAAAGGCGGATAATTTCCGGCGGATTCAAACCAACGCTCGGCGGCTTTGGCCTCCGAGCACGTCTCCGACCAGCCGAAATCATAGAAACGAGCCGCATCAAACTCGTAATCAGGATCGCATTCCTCGTTGCTCCATCCTTCCGTTTCATCACCCATCGCCTTCTTCTCTTTCGTCAGAGGACCGAGAAATCAGGCGAAGAATCTAACGAAGCATTCAAATCGAACTTTTCAATAAATAAATAAAAAATCATCCGAACGAGAACCGGAGCCAGAGGAACGCGCCAACTGCAGCAGGACTGCTGCGAACCACAGAAGAGAGGCGAATTAAATGTCCAGGTTCCGATTGTTAAAAAACTGAAAAGAATAGCCTAACACCAGAGAACACCAACCGTACCCATGGAAAACGAGTTCAGCCGGTCGACGACTTCCCTTCGGTCGAAAGCACATAATCACCGAGCCCAATCGCGGACCGGCTTCGCAGCGTGCAACGGGAGGACATGTACCTCAGACTCCGTTCTCGGCCCACCACGGCCAGATCTCTGCCCCCGTCCTTCCGCCTCAGGAAGAAATGGACCTCCCTCCTCCCCTGTCGGTCAACGAAGCACATTTATTACGGCCTTAATGTGCTTCGTTGGGGATGGCGGGGACAGCCGCCGGACCAACGGCGGAGCAGCAACGAGCACGGAGAGAAGCCAGCGAGCGCTGGAGCAGGGGCGGCTGTCATGTGCTTCGTCGGCGACGGCGGGAGAACGGCGGGGGAACGGTGGAGGATTTGCTTCTCTTCCCTTTGTCTGAGAAGAGAAATCGACGCGAGCACAAACCGCAATGGAAACAGTCAAGAGGCAGAGGCGGAGGCGGAGGGGCTCGGGACCCAGCTGCGATCGGCAAGGCTTTTGGGGAGGCGGAGGGGTGGGACGCGCCAGAGCAGATGACCGACGAGGCTTTCGGCGAGGCGGAGACGGAGTGGAGGGGTGGGACGCTCGGAGAAAGAAACAGAGCAAGCGTATCCTTCGTTCTTCTCTGTCTGCGTTGTTCTTCTACCAGAGAGAAGAAGAAAAAGCCCTAAAAATTCAAGTGAGGAGAGAGAAACTTTTTGAGCGGGAGTTGAGCATTTATTGCGCGTCCTTTTTCTGTCAGCTCAGCCGAGCCGAGCCGAGCCGGCCAAATACCAGCCCTTCCATTTTCAGGCGGGTCCCACTCGAGGGACACATGTCAACAGCTGAGTGGTAAATGCACACCACGTCAGCAGATGACGTGGCACGCGCATACCACTGAATATTTTCTCACCAATAAGACAAAAGGAGAGCGATCGGACAGATACAACTCGGGAATCGACCTGAACTGGTCTTACCTAGCCCTTTCAAGGCTAGTTCACAAGGAGATTAATTTCGTTCCTGTTTCCAAAATAGGGAATGGTCTTAACTAATTTGGTTCCTAACTCTATACCATGAATCGGCCAATTCCACTCATGCCTTATAACTTGAATCCAAATTGATTTTGAACTGGTTTACCCCAACCCTAAGTAAGTATAAATACATTTTTTTAAATAGAAAATATTTGTTGAAATTGATATGCTTAAAATATTATCCTTAAGCAGAAAGAATTGTATTTATTTTCGACACACGAATATTGTATTAGATAAAATGAAGCAAAAAAATAAAGAATAAAAAGCCTCGACCATTTCTTGAGTTAACCTTGATCAGTTCTAGAGTCAACATGGTTGGTTTTTAATTTCAAAATTGAGAATCCATTCTGACAAGGTAAGTTTCGGGCTACATGTTTGGAATTGATCTTCACTAAATAGGTTGCCGCCACCATCATTGTTGTCATAAACATGATAGCGATGCCACCACCATTGGTGCCATCACTAATGCCATCAATGCTAACAATGTCACTAGGGGTGAGCATGGTTTCAGTTTCTAGGATATGTATTGTAGATTCCAAGTTTCAAAAATTGAGGAACTTATTTTGACAAGCATATTCTTGAAACTTAGAACCTAGAAGAAGTTTTTCTCATTAAATGTCTTTGTGCGATCTTGTGGCGCTCTATGGCGTCCAATGATGAGTGTGTAGTCTGGAACCATTAGTTTAAACTTTCATTTTTAATATCCACGACTGAGACTTTTATTTTGTTAATATTTCATAATTTTCATGTGTTTAAATATAAATTGTGATAAATGGGTTCTAGTAAATTGTGATCATTAAAGGTGATGATTCATTACAACTATTCAATTAAGAGTACAAGTGGAACTTGTGTAGACTTTGAAACCGACCTTGGAATCTTTGGCAGGTTAAGTTCCAAGTTTCTCGACATGTATGATAGGTTTCAGGTTCCAAATATTAGTAAACCTATTATTAAAGGTGAGTTCGATATTAAGCTTCAGCTAATAGAGAAGGGCTTGATTTTCATAACAATTCTTGAATGACAAATGCGATGATGGTAAAGTCCAACAGATTCTTGCTCGATCTTGCATTTTGCAAGGATCCATATCCAATTGAATAAAATTTGGTTGTCGACAATTTCAACGGCCTAGGCAATAGGCCGGTTGAACTTAATCTCACCAACAATTTACTTAAACCTGCTCGGGAATCAATATCATATGTATGTATATATATAACAAGGATCCTAAGGCTATATCTAATTCACATCACAAGTCATAAGAAGTAATATTCCACTATAATAAATACAAAAGAAGTTAAATAACTTCACTATAATTTCTAGGACTAAACGTTTGTGGTTTGGTGTCCTCTTAGATGCATCTGCAGAAATTTGCAAGCGTATCTCTGCATGCGTGATATTCCAGCGATCCTTTCTTTAATCTAAAAACATAAGAAAGAGAAACATTCTCTCGGAGGTTCTCTTATTGCAAGAATTCGAAGACGCAATGAAACCCCAGATGGAGAAAATGCCGGCCGGGATCATCAACATTGTACGTGCAAAAATGATCTTACAATGAAGAAGCGCTCCCGCAGCGTGATCTCATGTTGCGCCGCGAGTTGGAGCCCCATTCGATCGCTTCGGCAACTGCGCGCTCACGTTCCGTCGTGCCGGTGCTGTCCTCTGCCTGATTGTTCCTATCTCCATCCATCGTGTTGTGATTGGACAGCGAAGATTGCGTCTTGACTGATACGGTCCCTGTCTCGGGGCCTAACCAGAGATAGCTCAATGCAGTCACGACGTCGGCCATTAAGGGCCGGACCGCCACTTCTTCGTTGAGGCACATCGCCGCCACTGCAATTGCCTGGTTCAGGCCTCTCACGGGAAAGTCGTTGCTTAGGAGCGGATCCGCCAATTCCGGGTATCTGCGCGGGTCCTTGAACATGGGTTGTGCCTGGTTCGAGCCAAAACGAGAGAGAAACTTTGCTTCAACAGATTTCATCTTAAGGAAGAAATGGACACTGGTGTGCATTTCATTTAGAATGACGATAGTTTAGAATGAGCTGTTTGCAATGATCGCTCAACGCGTCGAACTGTTTTCAGGCTGATTTGCTTCTTGAGCTAATAAAATTGGACGAAAGTATATGCTGATGAAGAATGATTTAGGGAGATAGTAATGCTAATGAAAACAGATTCACTGCTGCAAAATTCGTATACCGGATTCCGACCCGGAAAAAGTTCCTTACCCAAGCGACTAGAGTTTGCTCTTCTGTTGGCCGAGTGGTGTCGATGGCTCTCCTCCCGGTGATCAACTCCAACAGGACAACGCCGAAGCTGTACACGTCCGACTTCACCGTAAGCTGGCCCGTCCTCTGATACTCGGGGGCGCAGTAGCCGTAAGTCCCCATCACTCTCGACGATACATGCTGTCTCTCCCCCATCGGACCCAGCTTGGCCAACCCGAAATCGGAGAGCTTCGCATCAAACTGGCTGTCCAGAAGAATGTTGGAGGACTTCAAGTCGCGGTAGATGACCGGGGGGTTCGCCTTTTCGTGCAGATACTCCAAGCCCTTGGCCGCTCCCAGGGCTATCTTCATTCTTGTGAACCAATCTAATGGCTTTTGGTTTGGTCCAAGATCTGAATTGGAGCGTAGGAAAATTAGTTGCTGTTTCGGAACCAAATCTCTTGAAATTGTTTTGACATAGTATGCAAGCAGATTCAGTTTACGCGTCAGAGACTGCAAAAGCTTAGGAACGATGCCTCGGAAAACATTTGATGGATGGACAGAAGGAAATTGTTTGAAAACATTGCGAAGATCAGATGTCTTAAAAAGTTTCTGAAGTAGTTCAGACAGTTCGATAATACAGTACTTAACGAATGCGATGAAAGTATGTAGTACCCACCGAGCAGATGGTCTTCCAAGGATCCGTGCGGCATGTACTCATACACCAGTAGCCTCTGATCGCCATCAGCGCAATAGCCGATGAGATTCACCAAGTTCTCATGGTGCAAAAGGCTCAGCATCAACACCTCCACAAGGAACTCTCGGTTCCCTTGCAAGCCGTTCCTGTCGAGTTGTTTCACCGCCACGACCTGAATGTTCGACATCAACCCCTAGATTAGTCTCTTTTTATCTGTCAATTGATTATAGTCGTCAGTTTGCATTCACCTGCCCGGTTTTGTCAAGCGTTCCCTTGTAAACTCTCCCGAACCCGCCTTCCCCGATCAGGCATTCTTGCCTGAAGTTCTTTGTGGCCGTGGCCAGTTCTCGGAAGGTGAATGTTTGCGCCGCGACGTTGTTTTTGCTGTCTGCTTCTTTAGGAGGAGCGTCCTTTTTCGGCGTGGTCTCAACTGGTGCTCTCCGCTTATTAGTCTCTGCACAACCGATGACAGAAACATCAATCTCTAACAGCAAAAACTCGAGAAAACTCGGCCTAGCGAGTTCGCCTTCTGGGTGCCTCGGCATCCATCCCATTCATGTACCCGTTCTCGAGTCTCGAGACCAGTTGTGCATAATTTCAGCCATAAGAATGGCCCAAAAAAAGAGAACAAAGAATTTTACACATTCCTTAGAGGTTATACATATTGCTGAAGAGAACAGTTAAATGTGGTTAACTTTTTAGGAGGATTTCACACATTACTTGCTGGTATGCTACAGGATGAGGAAGAGAGAGATGTATATTTGAATGGTTGACAGTAAGCCTGCAAGCTTCACGGCATGAGCGCTCATTCTCTGAAAACATTGCGACATGATCATATGCACTTACCGGTCCGTGTCAAAGCAGTAGATTGTTTCCGAGGAGGAGGAGAACCGGGCAATTGGTTCTGTTGTCTTCTCCCACCATCTGACCTCTTGGAAGCTACCTTCTTATGGGATGAAAAGCAGGAAAAGCAACTCATCTCTGGTCTGGTGGTGCAATGACAAATTCTCCACCTCTTATCTCCCAAGTACAAAGGTCTAGTTTTATCGAAGTCGGGACAATTTTGCTACCGGTTTACAATGGATGCAGCGGTCGTCCGAACCGCCAAAAAAACAGAAAGTCCTGGAGAATTTCAACCCTAGACGAAAATGCTCCGCATCCCAAATGACAAGCAAATCTTCACGGAACAATCAGACTCAAATGTAGCTATAAGCACTTTTCCTACGGGAATCCAGAGTTCTGGGGCTAGGAGAGGCGGGTACGCACGAATTGCCGATCTAAAGATCATCAGAAAAGCATAGAAAAAACCGGTGATGAAGGCGGGACAGGACGTGGTTGTGGACACTGGTGGTCATCATCCGCATCGAAGGCGAGGGAGCAACGAAGAGGGGACCAGAGGAGAATGTCTAGATCCTGATAAGTTGGGCTCTCAGGCATCATCGTTCCGAATAAAAAAGGAGGAGATCCCAAAATAGGAAACGTTGTCTGAACGGGAGAATGAGGTCAACAACAAGAAAACAGAAGCGGCTCCCTGCGTCCTCCAGTGTCTCCTGAAAACATGGACAACAGGCAGAAGAGGTTTTGGAGGTTTGAAAAAGTTTAGAATCACAAGGTCATTAACGCATTTTCTTTTCTGAAAAAAGAGAGAAGAGGCATACAAAACACTACATAAACATTATGTGCATTTTCTCATAATTTAGACGTTCGCATTAGTGACGTAGATATAAAGTCAAATTAATCGAAATGTTTCATTAAATTTGACCACTTCATTGAAATTGCTTGATTCCGATAGAAAACTTTTTTCCTTTAGATGAACATGTTGACTGGCGACCCCAAAAATTACATTCACTTCAATATATTGGTCACAATTTGAATTTTCTTTTTCAATGTTGTAGTATTGATAAGTTTTTATCAATTTTTTTTTATTTTGGAAATAGATTATACAGGTTCTTGTTTGAATATCAAAACCTATCCAAAAAAAACATAAAAGGAAAATCTGCCCAAAAGCTTTGGAATAATTACATAAATAGTTCTTGAATTTTGACTTAACATATAATTTGGTTCATAAACTTTTAATTTGTTCAACGTGATCTCTGAACTTTAACCCAATGTGTAATGTGATCATTAAACTTTTAATTTATTCAATGTAGTTAATGAGTTTTTGGTATATGTTAAATACAGCCCTGAACTATTTGAAAAATATCAATGTAGTCATTTCATTACTTCAAGATTGAGGACTACATTGATTGTTTTCAAATAATTTAGGGACTATATTAAATATGTACCAAAAGTCCAATGATTACATTAAATAAATCAAAAGTTTAAAGATCACATTATATATTAGGCTAAAGTTCAAGAACCTTATTAAATAAATTAAAAATTTAGAAATCAAATTATATATTAAGTAAAAGTTTAGGGACTCTCAAAAGGTTTTAACGAGTTCTGTCCATGACAATAAGGAAATGCGAAAATAGGAGAAATAACAATTAACACATTGGTTTCTTCTATTTCTCTTTCCGCTTCCACCCTTACGTTTCTCCTGGGCGGGAGGTGGCGGCGTGCCCATGGACATTCACGGTGACTCTGTTCTTCAATTCTCTTGCCTCACTCAACAGCAATCCTTGAGCGCCTTCCCTCCGAAATTTGTATGTTGTTTCATCTTTTTATGCTCTTCTTTCCTCGCTTCTCTCTCTCTCGCTTTCTTCTAATGTCGACACTTCTTTGTCCATTGAAGTGGTGAAACCGAGACCCAACATCAGGAAACCAGCTACTCGTGCATTTGGAAAGGACTGGGATCGTATGGCTGTGAGATATCGTCGTTTGTGTCAAATTTCGAGGTTCTTGCCCCGTGTTTTCGCAGGTTAGGCTGCCTCTTTTGGCTAATTGTCTTGAAGTTTCAACCTTTTTGTTGCTTTGGGTTCGTGTTCGCAGATTGGATTGTGGGCTTTTGTTATTTCTGGACCACCTTTTTATTCTTTGGGTTGAACTTGTGTTACCTGTTTAACTCAATTTCTTGAACGGATGGTGAATTTAGTGTCTGGCTGTGTAACGTTAGGACTGTGTAAGATCAATTTAGATTGAAAGTTGTGATCTTTTGATCACTAGTGGTGTTACTGCATCTTGTGCAATCTTCTCTATAGTGAGAACCTGATTGGGGACTCAACTATACGAATGCTTAGCCATCCTCAGGATGGCTTAATATTGGGTGGTCTGAGATCTCGGTTCATTCCTACTGATTTGTAGGATATGCTGTTCCAAAAATTGTTATATTGCTTAAAATTTTTTCCTTTCGATTTTATCTGCAGGTAATGACTACAGGAGATGCACATCAGCTTTCTGTCTATCTGCTTCCTCTTCAGTTAGTCACAGTCATTCATGGGAAAGATTCGACATGCCGATTGGGAGGAGTTTCTTTGTCACGAGAAGGTAATTTGATGCGTACTTTACTTCTGGCCGTGATTTCTAGAATGATTGCTGATGTTACCAGTCTGGCATACACTTTTCTTTTAAAGCGTGTCCTCGAGGTCTCATTATATTCTTGAAATCTTTTAAGTTTTAATGATGGCTGAAAAATGACGTGAGTAAATCTGTTGATTTTGTCCACGTTCTTATGTCATAGATTTTGCAAAGACCTATTTTGTGGTGTAATTTTATTCTTTCTTTCTTTTTATGAAATTATGCTATGTTTCAGCCAAATGAAATGCCTAAGTCTTGGATCAGTTTAAGATTCATGAGTGATTCCAATTAGGAAAATAAAAGAACTTATGAGTGATTTATATTTGCTCTGTGAAATGATGCTTGAAATATCTTTTAACTTATCATTTACAGCCATTTTCAGGATCTCAACACTTTCAGAAGTTCTAAATGATTCTGTACGTGAGATCGAAAACAGCATTTTATCCTTCATTCAATCCTCATTTAATGCACTTGAAGGTATGGGAAGCAATATTCAGGAAAAAGGCATTTTTTCTATTTGTGCACCCTTGTGTTACAAATCTTTTATTCCCCTTTTTTCCTGCTAGAAGGAAAGGTTTGGTTGTTATTGTTGTTGGTTGGATGTTCTTTTCAGTTAGCTATTTAAAAATACCTTGATTGTCTGTTCTTTTGTTAATTATTAATTGTGATTTTGCTCGTCTTTTATGAGGAAAAAGAATGTATAACACGTTCTTGTGGGTTGCTGATAAGTGATAACAGCAGTTGACTTTGGAATCCCTAAATATTTATAAATGGATTACCCTCCCCTTCTCTCTTTCGTGTATCTACAAACTATGCAGGCTTGCTTGTACTTGTGGAGTGTTGTGTAAAAGTATTATTTTTATTCTATGCAGTATCATGTAGTTCTCACTTCATGATAATGATGTTTACAGGCCCAAATCATTTTTGGTTGAATAAGGTTGAAGCAGATAATGATTGTCTTGGGAGAGTGAAGACATTTTTAGTTCTGCTTGGTCAGTTGGATGCGAATTCTCTGTCAATGCGAAATGAAGCAGTTAAAACTCTTAGAATAATGAAGTCAATTCAGCAGAGGTATTGGAACAAGCACTCTTCTGAACCACTTATTGTCTGATTGGATGCATTTCCATGAGTGAGTTTTTTTGTCCCTCCTTTCTCGTGCTGTTGCAGGTCTCCACATATCTATGTCATGGTTTTTCAGTTTGGCAGTTCAGCTGGTTCCTCTCTTTATCAAACCCATCTAGCTGAATTGATGATAAAGGAGCACGTCAACTTTCCAGTATTATTTACTAGCAAGAACTTCTCTGAGGTAATCTGCTGAAGCTTTGTGCTTCTTGGTAAAGGCTTGGAGGTTTTTGCGGATTTAAATTTGGCCTTGTACCTTGGCCATCTAGTCTAGTCTACCTAGATGATTTGTCTCATCCTTGTATCTTTGGTCCTTTCATTGTTGCAGATAAGAAATGAGCCTTGTTTTGTTTTATATAAAGAATTTAAGACTCCAGTTGTTTTCCTTGAGAAGGATGCCGATGTTGAGATGATTCAAAAAGGTATGTGACATTTCCATTCATGGCATTTTGGAGATATGTTTGGAATAGCATGTTGTAATGGTCACTTTTGAATGGGATAACTCTGCTTTCTATCATGTTTTTTTTCTCCTCCCTATATTTAAGTCTAGAAGTGGGAGTGGTTATTTTGCTCTTTGAAATTGATAGGCTGAGCAATTAGCTGCTTGAATATGGTAAAAGTACATGTGATATTTTAAGAATGTCCTTTGTCCCGTTCAGTCTGCGGTCTGTTAAGTTGTGCAGAAAGTTGCTGTGGTGAGAATTATCTTGTTTTCTCTACAAGTGCTTCTCTCCCTACATTCTCCTGCTGGACCCCTTGTTGCCTTCCCTCCGGAGTCACCTGCTCACTGGATGTCAGTAAAATGCAGGGTTCCTGTAATCTGTTAGATTTGTAATTAATTCAACATCAATCATGGTTACGCCTTTTTCTTTATGGATTATACAACTATCGGAGATTTGCTTATGGGAGCTATCTGGTGATGTATATAACAGTGGTTGAGGACTTTGGTAAGGCAGAAAAAGATGATTCTGAGCCACCTGTCAGATCCAAAAGCCCACTTTTCAAGCAAAATGATATTGCCAAGGAGCCTTGCCTATCTTCTATCATGCGAAATCTGCTTTATTTTCCAGGTATAAAATTTAGATAAGATTAAATTTCAATTGACTTTATGAAACATAGTTTTGAAATGCAATGGATTACCAAGAAATATTGTTTCGTGGCTTCATGTTGGTGGTAAAACTTCTTTTTTTCATTTCGTATTTTTGCTGTTTTAGCTATTGAATGGATTTTACCTTGGCTACTGAAAACTGTGTGGCTGAAAGAAAGCATTTCTTGATTCTACAGTATATGCTTTAAGAGATTCTTCTTTTTTCTAAATATGAATTGCCCCTGAGAACTCTAGGTATCACTTCTAGAGGCTTGGTTTAGTAGCACTTTTTCCTCATTTTTATGCCTTTGATGTTAACTTAAAGTTTCTTCTTGCTCAGCCGAATGCATTGTTATCGTATCCTGTTGCATTTTTTAGCCCAAATTTAGAATCTCTTGTTAGCATATGAAGTATTCTGATTCTCTTCTGTCATATGCTAAATTTTAGTAATTGTTATTCTTTGTTATAGGTTGTGTGACTGCTGATGAGGATGGCAGTCGCTTATTCCTTTCTGACAGCAATCATCATCGGATAATCATATGTGATGCCGACGGGAAGATTCTGGATTGTGTATGTATGGAATTTGTACTCGATTATGAGTATCTCGATATGCCATTGATCTTTGGAGTAGAACAATATGTGCATGTTTTCTGCTGTTGTAGGCAAATATGCGATCATACTACTACATTACAGTTATGGCATGGAGTTTTTCAGACAAAACAAGCATTTAGGAGAATTGTTGGGCATAAAGAAACCTTAAGCCATCTCTGGGAGCAGTCTCTACAAACAGTTGCTTGTGAGATGCTACATTGTAATGTTCAATTATAGGAAGATCTGACTAATACAGAATTGATAGTAAGCAAAGAACTAGAGTCGTAAATTTGCCAATGCCTATATGATTTCATTTCAATGCAATTGCTGGCTTTTTCTGATTCTCAATGCATAATGGTCATAGGCATCACTCTTGTCAATAGCTTTATGCACTTAGCTAGCTTTCTTAAGCGGAGTCTGCAGTACTTTGTCAATTTGGTGTGTTAGATGGGATCCTAAAAACTTGACATTTGTTGTCTTCATTTCTTATGTTGGAAAGTAGAGATAATTTACATGACTAAGGTAATGCAATGTGTCAGATTGGTTCTTTGCCGGGATTTGAAGATGGTGATTTTGAATCTGCCAAATTGTTCTGTCCTGGATCTTCTTTCTACCATGCCGCAGAGGATTGCCTGTATATCACAGATTCAGAGGTATGCATTGACGAATATCTTTTGATACTTATCTGACAATTCTAAAGCAGTGGATGAAAATAAAAGGGGAGTTCTTCCCTTGAATTCTTCAAACATACCTTTTTATTATTAGTGCCAGTTCTTCATTCTCAATTGTTCATATTTGTATTAGTGTGAGTAGCTATATTGGTCAAGAATAGCTCATGATAAGTGTAAAATTCTGAGATCCTGTTCGCAGACCTTGTGCAGTATTTTTGCGTGAGCAAGATATAGAATTATCAGTTAGGTGCATTAAGAATGTTGGAATGTCCTTTGGCATGTGGGTTTCCATGGCCACAATTTGTTTAGCGCTTGATTCATGTTTGTATCCTGTATTTGGACTTTTTGGGGATAATAGATGATTTGCTAATATCATTTGGAAGATTGGAACTCTCAACTCAGAAAAACAGCTTTTCAGGGTTGTCATGATAGTCTTGTTCATTCACTAGAAAAAAGTTGATACTCTGGGTCATTAATCTGGCTTATGTTAGAAATACTACATTGTGCTATTGTGGTCAGGATGTATGTGAATGTCCTTGACATGAAATGAAAAACAGTTAAGATCGTTTGACTTAATATAATGACATAGGTATCTGAGGCCCAAAGCAACTCATCAATATGTTTCCTTTGTGTTTGTTTATTTGTTCCACCGATATCACCCAGCTGTGGTGCAGTCTTTATGAAAAAAGCTGATGGCTTAACAAATCTGTTTAAGAAATACTTGTAGTAATTTCATGCGGGTAACGATCATCTTCTTAATATGCCAGTCAATCTTAGTTGATTTCCTGTTATCCTCTTCTTTTTTCCTCCCAATCTTCTGATATGTATTGTGCACAGATGTGGTAATTTGTAGTCTCACACACAGCCAATGTTACATAGTGTAGTATTTTTTTTCTTGTTAAGAATGTCCACAACACGTACATTTTTGTACTAGGGATCTCTTGAATTCAAAACATGTAACATTAATGCAGTTTATTACCAAAGTTTGCAATATACTAGCTGTCTGCAGATTGACTGTTGATGCTGTAGTGTTTTTTTTTGTATCTCGAAGGAGATTACAGGAACCGGTGCTTCCTCAGTTCAATATGTGCCTTTGTTAGTCTTAGTTAGTTGTCATGGATTTATAACATTTTCCTTATCACTAATTGTTTGCCTCTAATAGAACCATGCTATAAGGAGAGCAGACATGAGGCGTCGGCTTGTTGAGACAATATATCCAAAAGACTATAGCAAAACAGAAGTCACAGTTTGGAGCTGGATCATGAATATGCTAGGTTTGCGAAGGCAGATCATTGCAGACTCTGAAGCTCTTGATAAACAGATACTAGATTTTCCTTGGCATATAATGCAACTAGATGCTGACAAATTGTTAATTATAAGCCGCAGGTAAAGGACACTTGTACTGCTTTTCCCCAACAAATTGCTTAGCTTTGATTGCTCTTTTATGTTTTTTAAAACATATGTTATTTTAATGTATTAAACATGCTCGAGAAAATGACATTTCCTAGGTCTTGATGGTACCCAGTTAGTTAGTAATAAAGTCCCTTACATGTTGGCCTTGGATTCAACAATTCTTGACTGGGTTCATAGGAAAGCAGCTGGACTCTTTATAGCATTTCTCAGTTCTTTTAATTGAATCAAGCGATCACTAAAACTCAAAATAAGAATTTATGTTTTCAGTTTTAGAGGGAGACATTACACTTCCAAGTTTTGTATTTTTCCAATTTGGATAAGTAAGGCTTTGTCTGGAAGAATAAGGAAAATTAGGTGAATGAAAATGTGTGTGGGAAATAGGGGAAGCTTTAAGATTTTAGTGAGATGGACATGGAGGGAAAATTTGAAATTTTTAGCATTTTCCTTC
This sequence comes from Corymbia calophylla, assembly GCA_014182845.1. Lineage (NCBI taxonomy): Eukaryota > Viridiplantae > Streptophyta > Magnoliopsida > Myrtales > Myrtaceae > Corymbia > Corymbia calophylla. Next base: position 28,918,147 of record CM024703.1, on the reverse strand, counting down.
TACATTTCCTTTCCCTAGCTCTCCGAAACAAAGCATAAAAGCTTAGACTATCAATGACACGGTTTATATCTTGCCACAAAAAGGCTGGTAGGATAAAGAAGGGGATAAGATAAGATGGCCTCAAGCGAAGAAGCACTAAATGTGTGGGTGCAAGAGTTGTTGAAACCCATTATGTATAAACACAGGAAACTCATTAGTGAGTGAAAGGAGGGCGACAGGAGTTGAACTAAAAGTGTCTAGCCATGATGCAATGATAAGTTGATGGTGTGAACATTTAAGTTTGATTTTTTATAAACCACTGCATTTTCATTATATCTTGCACCTTCTCTATGCATTTGAGGATATCTTAACAAGCCATTTTTCAAGTCCCTGTCATCTTTAACAAGGCTTTCCTCTTGAAACCATTTTTGAAACTTCAAGTGGGAATTTTTCTCAGGAAGTTCAATAGTTCTTTATTTCTGTCAATTATTGATGCTTTGTGGTAGTGGGAGAGGAAAATGATACTCATCAGAATGGAAAGAGGAAGGAGTTGTAGTAATTTTATGTTCCCTTTCAATTCTTGTGGCTTCGTAAGAAAAGAAAGCAGGGCTTATGGACCTAAGATTATGACTGATACACTTGAAGAAATATGACTTGCTAAGGAAACTAAGACTGTGTGAGAGTTTGTCGTTCTTGCAGCTTTGAAGCATCATGGATCTTAGATTTGGCTTCAGGGGAGATCGAAGGCATTGTCAAAGGTTTGAAATTAGCTCAATGTCCTTTGACCACTTCTCCATTATTGATACAGGTCTACTAAAATTGTCTTGTTGATTTGATGACCGGTAAACAAGGATTCCAGAAGATTTTTGAGATCGGTGAAGAGTTGATTTCAGAGAGAATAGCACTTTTGAAACAGGTCCATTATGATTGGTTGAAGCATCGATCTCTTGCTGATGTAGGAGAAGGGCTCCTTGATAATGATATTATATCATCTATAACTACCTTGGGAAAGCATACGATACTATGTGATCCAGGTGCCCAACTTTATGTTCAAAATATGCGGCTCTATCTGTTGGTAACTTGCTGTACAGTAGGCACTGATCCAGTTTGATTTAATCTTTTGTTCTTTTTAAAGTTGGTCACAGGGTTTTGAAACTCGACAGAAGTTCTGGTGAAGTTTCAACTTTTAAGTTATCAAACTTTGGAGTTCTTGGCTTACCTTACTGGTTGGCCTTACGTTTGGAAAGATTTTACACCACGTGAGTAATTAAATACAATAACGTCAGCACAAGATTACACATGCCTGGCGTGTATTTTGTTTCCTTAATAAAAATCATTGATTGTATCTGTTTGCTGATATTGTGGAAATATGCCAGCAGTGCTGACGGAGTTCAAGGAACGCCAGTTGATCATGTTCAACGTTTTAGCTTGTTGCCTGGTATTACTCTGGTCTTAAGCGTGATATTTATCTTTGAATTCATGGTCCTCTCAAAATTATCTGGGATATAGTACAAAATAGAGTGGAATGGCATAAGAAGAATAATGAAGCTAATCCAATTAAGTAGGGAAGACATGGTTGCTGTTGTTGGTTCTCGTTGCATTCGCAGTTTCACTGATAACTTTAAGGTTGCTTTTGCTCCTAAGTTTCTAGTTTGGGGATCTTTGTCAAAGATTTAATGAGAGGTAGCTGTCCTGAAAAGATTGCGTTTTGCATGGTGAGAAGGCCTTGTTTCATTTGTTTTAATTTTTGTTTTATTTGATTCTTGGTATTCACTCCAGTTCGTATTCTTTTTTAATTCCATATGCTAAAAACTTTGCCACAGCGTCAACATATTTTAAATCAAGAAACAGTGGAAAGGAGATTGCCAAAGGATGAACCCTCTAGTATAGTTGTATATGGAAGAGCAACTGCAGAGTGATTATGTTAATCCCCAATAACCTGATAAGATAGTTGTGCCTTTCAGTCAACTATCAAGTCCATCCATTTGAAATCCTTTGTGATGAATTAGGTAGGGTCCACATTAAACTGAATGTGGACATTCCCAAGGATACTGAGCTCGTGGAGCCAGTACAAGAAGGCAGCATATGGCGCCAGGCCCGGGGAGCTGCTACCGAAGTCCGTGAATCAGAGGATGATGTGGGATCTTCAGAAAAGGTTATTTTTCATCTCTAGGAAAAAGACTAGAAATGTGTAACCCGTGGGATCTTATAGATAACTACTTCCATAAATTTGATAGCTTAGAACTTTTTCTGGTGAACAAAATCCAGGTTGGTGTATCCCAACAATGGTTCAATGAACTGGACAATCTTGCCTTCGCCGTGCCTGAGTCGGAGTCAATAGTGGAAGACAATGATGGTGCTTCGGACATGAGGATTGACAGTAAGAATGTTTGCATCAATTGTGCTGTCAATACAAGTCCTGGTTCTAGTGAGGTATGGTCTCTGAATTCTTTTCTTTCTTTTCTTATATAAGTTCAGTAGCCTTAACGAGTAATATGCTCCATCTCACTGCTTAATGTGCTAAAATCTTTAGTCTTCTCAAATATCGAAGGGGGTCGACTTGGAGATTTAATTGTTCTTGATTATTCAACTTTATCAACTGAAGAATTGGTTCCATGAGCAGCTCTAAAAGACTAAAATGATATTTTCTTGGCTTTTACTTTGTTGAATCACTTTCTTCTGCTTGTGAGATTTCTTTGAACTTTTTAGTAACAATAGGTGGCAGTATTCCGCCTAAATAGTAAACACAGGTAATGAGTGTGTACACTCAAGAATGCAGAATCATTCAATTCTAATGCAAACGGCTGCTACGCACCTTTCCTTTGTTAAATGAGGCAATACCAATTCTTTTATGATTCTACAGACTGATTCATTTCTTTTTCACTCTAGCACCTTCTTTTTTGGCATCCATGGTCCTGTCATCCAAAGCTCTTTCCTGCACAATTAGAAGTGATGCTTCTTGGCTAATTAGGTTGCTTTGCAATTCACGTCTCAACATTTTACTGGTACTAATTCTTCTTACTTCCATATAGGTCATAGTTTACGCAGCGCTTTATTTGAGGCTTAGAAGGAACTTAGATGTACTAGAGGACGGTCGTGAAAGATATGCCGGAATACTTTCAGATCATGTGGTGCCGAAAAGCAGTGGGAAAAGGGATGGGCATCTCTGCCGTGAGATTTTGTTGAAATCCACCACAGATTTTAGGGACCTCGTATTTGTTAAACCCTTACATGTTAGAATAAAGTTCGACACACTTAATCACCCAAAAGCAGATAATTTGAGAGACATTATATTGACGGAATCCTCCATTGAGGTTAGTGTATCATTATGAGGATCAATTTTTTGTGTCTGGGATTAATTTCGATTATTTCAGCCTCCTTACGGTGCAAGTGCCGAACAGAAATTTTGTCATACCTGTAATGTCTATGTTGTGACTTGTGTCAGTACAATTGTTGGCCACTTTCGAATGATCCACCTGTACAATGAATAAAGATTTTGCTATCCGAGGTTTTTGGCCCTTCATTTACTACTGCCTTTGGAAGCTGTTTCTTGTACAAAAACTAGTCTTATGTTTGATACGAGCCTTTTGGCCATTCCATGTTATTCGATTTTCCATTTCCTCTAAATGTGTCTATTAGAGACAGGCATCGGCAATTCTGTTCTATGCTCGTGTGTGGGTTAAGAAGTGCTCACATCTAAAATGTAGATGCCTGAGCAAACAATGGTATGAAATTCATATACTGTTGTTTAAAGAGAACGAAACCCTCAAATTTCTATTGCTTCCCACTCCCTTTAAGTGTATAATTACTTGAGGAGAGACATAAGCTTTTGAGAAATTTTGCTTTTAGGGATTATGGTCAAAGTTGATGTATGCGTGGCAAATCCTGTATTCAAATCATAGCAATTTCTCGCTTAAAGTACTTAGGGCCATGTCCGGCACATTGAAGGCAACGCCTTACTTGTCATATGAAAGATGGCGCCAATTATGTCACATGTATCCGTAGGGATCTGGCAAAGTTTGGTAAATCACATGAAATCATGTCTATATCGTCTGTGTGATACATTGTTTCATCGCATTCTGGTATCATACATCAAGGTTTGAACAGCTCTGTAGATAAAATTTCATTTCTGAAAGTCTGCCAGAACTTTATATAAACCTGTTTGGGGAGCATGCTTTAATCACCCCATCATGAAGGTCATCAATGCTCAATTAACAAAGATTTCATTCATGTCGCGTGGTCCATTGACTTCGCTTTAATTTCTCTTTCACAACGTTAAAGCGAGCCTCGCTTTTGGGATTGGACAACCCTAATTATTAATGAGGGATTGGTGGATCTGCCCCAAGTAGTGCTGGTGATAAACAGTCTTCTGTTGCAACTGCAGACATTCTTTTTGGGGCATTTGAAAGACATGGATTGTCTCATGTGTTCATAGTGACTCTCGTTCAGGATCTTGAATTTGCATGTAGGATGTGATCATCGACGACATCGTGACACTTGGTGTTCTGTGATTTGTAAATGCTGGTTGGTATCTTGTCCAGCTTGTTTCAGGAGATATGTCCTCAGCTTTTGATTCAAAGAAACCTCTTTTCTTTGGCTTTAACATACATATCGAGAACAATCCGAAGGGGAGAGTACGGTTAGTATCTTGTCCAGCTTGTTTCCGGAGATATGTCCTCAGATTTTGATTCAAAAAAACCTCTTTTCTTTGACTTTAACATACATGTCGAGAGCAATCCAAAGGGGAGAGTACATTCACTCTTGAATTGATACGGGAGATAAATCCTTTATCAACCCATGGTGTCGATCTACCCCTACGAGGATGGAGCGACAGAACGTTAATTAATGGAATGCTTAAAGTATCTCCATAAAACTTGTTCTTTCTTTATTATAATTATATTCATTTTTCCAAATCTAATCCAAGTATAGCATCTGCTCGGTAGTGCTGCAGTTGTGCAGTGGTTTGTAACTACGTTGCGGTGTGCTTTGCAATAAAATATTGTAAGTCGTGTGTTTAGGAGGAATTGTCGAATTAGCCATAAACTCATTATATAAATATCAATTCAATCCTAATTTTTCTATATTTGTCGATTGAGTCTTAAGCCTTTATGCTAAATTCCAATGTAGGACTTGTAGTCAATTTTCATAGGAAATAATTAATGTGCCAATATATCATGTAGGACGTCTGGTAATGACTAAATCACCACATTTGCGATTTTCAATGAAAATTGACTGGAATAATTAAATTGAAATTTTACATAAAGATTTATAACAAAATTGATAAAATTAAAAAGTTTATAACTGAATTTACATTCATACGATAGATTTATGACTAATTGGGTAATTTTTCCCTCATGTATAAATATATATGTATGTTAACAAGGTTAAATATTTTTTCAAAAGTTGATATAAGCTGCTCGACTTTGACGGTGCAGCGATCATAAAAAGTTTGTAAACACCTTATTAAAGTTGATAGCTATAGCGTGACAAACGCTTCTTTACTCTACGTTCTTCGGCCACCGTTATCAAGTGACTCAATAAAACATATTAAACGAGTAGCAATCATTTTAGCAAGTAGCGTACACGGAGCGTCTTTAAGTTTTCGAGGGTAATTAACATCAACTTTTTGCATCATCTTTTTCTTTTTTCTTTTTTAGTTTGCTGAGATCACACTGATGTCACATTTCGTACAGCTATTCTGCAATTGATCGTTGATGGAGAGAGAGAGAGAGAGAGTCCTTTTTTTCTTCTTGGTTCTTGCGTTATGATGAAGAGAAATCCATCATGGCTCATATGATTGGAGGTGAATTATTCAAACTAGAGGGAAATGACACTGTTGTGGACTGATTATTATCAAATCATAGGCTGATCCTGACCTTAGTTGGGAACCAGCTTTTTCTTTAGGAATGATGTGTTTTTTTTTCCCCCTTTGACAAGACAAAAGTAAAAGTCACCAAAAAAACTTAAAGCCTCACCCCTCAAATAATTCTCTCTCTGTTAAATGCAATTCTGCAAAATATACACTTCTCTCTGACAACACTGCCTTCTTGTTGTGGCTCAGATTCCCTTCTTATCTTTCTATCTTTCTCTTCGAAAGGAAGAAAGCCTCTTTGTTGAACCCTAGACAACATCAATAATGCAGGAAACTTCATGCAACCTCCCCAGGGAACCATTCATTTTTTTCCACTTTAGTGTCGTTTGCTTTATTTCGTTTACCGTCCTAAGGTTGCTCTCTGTTTAGCTGAGAATTGAAATTTTTGTATTATAATTACTTTAAACAAGAGCTTCTCAATCTAATAACAAATCCAAAGCCATGTACTTAAGTTTTCTCCAGCAAGAGCAAACCCTAACCCATTCTCTCTCTACTGGGAAGAAAAGGCAACGAAGCTCAGAGAGGGGAAGAGAGCAAACCCAATTAATTTTTATGCTCTACAAACAATAAAGATCACTGGCCAGTTCTTTCTTTTTGGCTCATACGTAGATTCACTGGCCAGAATGACACATGCTTTGACGACAAGGCCAAAAATTTCAACACCTGAAATGACGATGTCATGCACATGTATGTGCTCCTTTTTTATCTGTCTGATCAAATATAGCAAATAAAGTTTCACAAGTTTTATCCCCCCCCTTCCAGCTTCATCTATCACGGAAAGCAAATCTATATAAAACATACAAATAAGATATACCATCAAAGAGTATATGTTTGCTATACATTTTATAGAAAACAAAAAGGGAGAGCGACACCAAAAAAGAAAGCAGAGACTAGAGACGAGATGATACTAAAAAAGTAATTAACAAACCCTCTCTCACTGAAGACAAAGCAGTATTAATGGCTGACTTGGAAACAGTAAACCACAAAGCCAATAGCTCCTCACTTCTAATCGCTCTTCCATGCACCTCCATCCCGTTTCCATGAATCCCACCTGTGCTCAGCTCAAATTCATCGGTTCGATATTGGGTTCGGACCGCTGGGGACCTCATGGGCTGCGGCTCCGAATTGTCGAGGAGGAGCCTTGCGGTTGTTGGCCTTCTTGGGGCGGAAGCTCACAGTAGATGAAGATGACGATGAAGATGATGACTTCATGGAGTGATCCGGTGATGAGAGAAGAAGCCTTCGAGCGATGATTAATGACGAGGAGGAGGGCACTGGCGATGGCTTTTCGGCACGGTCCATGGGTTGGATCATCAATACAAGGAACGCGAAGCTGAGAAGGGATAGGAAGAGGAAGAAGGTGATGAAGAGATGGCTGAGCTTTGTGTGGCTTTCTGAGAGCGGTGATGATGTTGAAGAAGAAGAAGAAGCTGCCATGCAATCAAAGAATAGAAACCACCCCCCAATAGCCCACAAGAGATCAATATCCATGAACCAGAGCACCCAAGGCTAATTGAAGGCTCAGAGAGGAGAGAGAGAGAGAGAGAGAGAGAGAGAGAGAGAGAGGGAGAGGGAGGAAGGGAGAGGGAGGAGGGGAGAGAGGAAAGAAACTTCAGCAAAAGCGAAAGGAAGGGAGGTTTTGAAATTCGGTACACATTTGAGTGTGTAGAAAGAGAACCCTTCCAAAAGACCAACTTAGCAATTTGAAGTGTATGTGAAAGGTTGTCGGGGGAAAGAGTGCTTCGTTTTACCCAAATTGCCCTTGGTCTAATTTCTAGGTTTCCTGTGTCGCGAGGCTAAGAAATTAGATTCGAAATCGATATTCGCTATGTGCTGTTTTAGATGCACGACATGCGTCTTTAAAATTTAGGGAACTGCACATGACACGTGTGTATTCGATGCATTATGGGTAAACTTTTCATTTTACCATTTGCCCCTATTACAACACGTTTCTTAAACAGAACTTGATTTTATTTGAACCATCGAATCTGATGGATGCAATATACGAACTGGTGAACCCCACTTATCTTTCTTATGCGAATGGACTCAGAGGACATACATGCACCTAGTTCATGCACTAACACTACTCAATATGTCTCATTGCGTGTCTTTTTTCTATTCAATTTTCACATTTTTGTGTCTTTTGATGTCTTTTAGACTAAATATGAGATCTAGCGTAACCTAAACGAGTGATAAGGACAACTTTTCTAGATGCACCAGACAAGTAATGAGGGCAAATCTTTTGCCGCCCTACAAGAGCAATGCTGTTTTCAGCACAAAGGAAACCATTCTTTTGCTAAGGTCTGCAGTGTCTTTCCCATGGATTATTGAAGAAATTTACGTACATATTTGGTAGCCTGTCAACGTGAGATCGTTGTCATGCATCTGCGTTGCTTGAGGTTTGAAAAGATAGGACCTCGATCCATGCATGTGTTTGAGAATCAATGCAATGATTACATTTCCCTGAAACCACAAACATGTTGGACTCAGCCAAAACAAAATTCAAATAATGGTAATAAACATTAACTCCACATCTATTGCAATAAGCTTGTCAATACATGCAGTGGCAAGAAGCTAAAATTACGATAATGGAGAAGGGCATCAGAGTAAATTTCTCCAGAGAAGCTAGCGAATGCATATAGTATGGCTCATTATATTTTATATTTTATATGGAGTCAAATTGGTCCAGTGCGTAAAATCTGAAAAAAAAATGGAAAAAGCATCCTGAAAGAAAAAGACAGTGGGCACTCGAAAGTAAAGCGGAGGGAGGTGCGGAAGGAGAGGTGTTGGCTTTTCTTGCTTGGACGGTACCCAAAGATTTATAAATCTTTCTTTGACTTGGAGACAACTAATTAAAAAAAAAACCCTTAATCAATAATCAAATTAATTAGACGCGTGTCATTTGTTGTTGAACGCACATTATCGGGTAGAAGTCATGTTTTCTTGTCTCATTCACTTTAGTCCACCATTTATAGACTATAGGTTATTGGGACTTGCTGTTCTTTTTCTTTTTTTTGGGATTTTTTTCAAGGAATAGTTCCATTGCTAACATCTACATTTCCCCACTTTATATATATATATAGATAACTAGTATAATGGTTTAGCCCATTTGAGTGTATGGAAATTGGAAAAAGAAAAGGAGGAATAGGGTGAGTTGTTGAGAGAGAGGGGGAGTAATCTTTCGATTACATCAATCATAAATCGAGTTTTGCATATAGAATGAGAAATGGAATTTCATGGGCAAAAATATATAGTGCGCTAGCATTACATTCATTGTCAATTCTTTTTAATTTGATGGATGCTGTGAAAGCCGCACGTTGGCTGCCGAGGGAATTGGCCATCCGATAAAGTTGAGGCTGCACTTGAGATATATGACTATCTAAACCGACTATTTTGGTAAAACCCACCCATCATAATGTTGGAAAATCTTGTAGCATTGAAGGTAAATTTATAATCAAAATGCATTTTTTCCATGTACCAATTATATTAGTTGAAATCATCTATAAAGATCAGTACAAGACGTACATATGATATATATCGAGAGGCTCTTAGAGCATAACTTGACCGCCAAAATATCAAATATCAAAATCAAGCACTCCAAAATTTTAGCAAATAATGTTTTTTTATGATAGATTTCTTATCTTGATATGTGAATATCCCATTAACCTCACTGATTAGTTAAGACGCAAGTCCAAACTCACATGAATAACCCAAAAAGGGAGTTTGCAAAAACAATTAAACAGCATCACGATAATACATTTCAAAAAATAATGATGAATTTCATGATGATTGATGTATTGTAACTAATTGCGTGAATAATCTTGTAATACTCGAAAGAATGTGAGAAATGCAAAAAGAAAATGTCATTTTTATTGAAATTTGTGAAAGTTCGATAGTCATAACAAGTAATAAAATTCATTTACTTCATGTTTTAAAATCAGCAAATGTCATAACGTAAATTGAAAAGGAAAAAGAAGTTTTTTCTCTCTTATTTCTAGTTGAATTTTTATAAATAAAAATATTTATAAAAAACAATCCGGATATTCTCATTGTGTCGATTTTTTCTTCAAACCTCATTTGCTATTTGTTGGAGTGAGGATTTGATATTAACCTACCTCATTTAGGGCCATAACCTTTGTGGTAATGCTGGTGTTTTAAATAAAAACATTTGGGTGGGCGTGGGGCTAAGATTGATTCAATCCTTCTTTTCAATCAAGTGCAAAATTGGCCAATTAAGACATCAAAAGCATGGAAAACATATAATTAAATAACTCTCTTTGTCTTATACATTGAGTAATTATGAACATGAGCAAATAATGCTCAGAAAAGGAGTGAAGTGGGTCCATGAGGAAATTTTTATTCCTTTGGGAACAAAAATAGTTTTTAAAAAAAAAAAGAGAGAAGGAAAAAAGGACACAGAAAACAAAGCATACTATTCTCCAAAAAAATAAAATAAAATAAAAAAGATTTGCTTCTTCTCACTGTGGATGAAGAAAGGCCAAAGGGACGTGTATGTTCCCATGGTGGGTGACGAATGGGTCCCCTACGAAACCATCGTTACATGATCTTATGTAGATTCGTACGTCGTGGAGAAACTTGTCATTTCACGGGATTTACGACTTTTTCAATAAATCAGTGTCTTATCATTATCATGCCAAAGGAAAAAAGAAAAAAAGAGAAAAAAAAAATGTGCTTTATACGCATCCATATTGAATATTTATTGGGAAAATTAAATGAAAAGATTAGCTTTATGCTGATATTTATGTCAAAATACTTAACTTGTGACCTGTCAATTTACATTGCATGGACAGCATGCTGGACAAATTTATCCCTTTTTTTAGTATATTGGTACCCGCATGCCCCATGTTCTCAATTGGTGCAAAATATTTTTCTTGTCATATTTCCGATGATGACCTCTTTTTGTTTTACGTGCAGATGTTTCGATATCCAGATGAGAATTTAGATGGAGCTTTCTAAGGACCTATTTAGGTTCATAAAGTATTTAATTTGTGGTTCTAATTAATGTGAGTTTATGATAAGAGAGGTTGCTACAATCGACAAAATAAAAAAGATTATATTGGCAAAAACCATAAAAGAGAAAATGAAAAGATTAGACCCGGATGATATGAACATCTCACCTACCTTGCAATGTGTAAACCTCACTTTTTGCACGCCTTGATCTTCTTGCTATATGCATGCGTGGAATGTTGATTTATCCCATTGGCTTGTCCGTTTGCATTTAGACAAATTTCATGGTTAATTCGGCACAATCGAAAAGGATTAAAGGAGGAAAAGCAAGGCCATTTACCTCAGCGATGTCTTCCATTCTTTGACACGCCCATGTGGTGGGTTTGCAATCTTCCATGACAATCCTCGTTGCTAAAAGTCAAAGAAGTGGACCTTAGTGGAATAATATAATAGCCAATCTCGATCTCTGTTGCGAACCCTAAAAATCAGGAATACTTTTCGACCGGGAGGACAATGCCACCTTTTATGAAATTATGATCAGCTGACCCCCACCCCCCACCATATAACAACAATAATGATAAAAAAAATTAATTATGATGAAATGATGATGATCCTGTGGAGAGAAATTATCAAAAAAGTTATAAGCCTATCACATTAGCGCCGATTTAGCTTTAAATTTTTTAATTCGACAAATTTAGTTTTATACATTTTGGTAATTTGCCAATATTTTCATTTTAACCAATTTTTACTAGAAATCGCTGAATGGACATCAATCATTTTATGTGGCACTACTAGCATTGACCTTGACAATTTGACCAATTTTTTATTTTAAAAACTTTTGAAATTTTCTTTTGTCTTTTTCTTTTAAGCTTGGCAAGGGTCGCTGGTCACAAGAGAGTTGGTGGCCATAGGTAAGGGCTAGTCAACCCTCATCGACCACAGGCAAGCCCAACGACCCTCATTGGCCATTGGGCGAGGGCCGTAACCCTTGCTTATGATTGGCAAGGGTTGTTGGCCTATGCTGGTGGTTGGCGAGGGTCAATTGGCAACCATCCCTGAACTTGGTAAGAAAAAGAAAGAAAGAAAGAAAGAAAAATAAAATAAAAAATTATAAAAATTATTTACATCAACAACGGCCATTTTATGTGGCATGGTTAATGTCCATGTTAGTAATTTCCCACAAAAATTAGTTGAAAGGACAAATTAGTAAATTATCAAAATGTTTATGACTAAATTGGCTAAATTAAAATTTTATGACTAATTGATACAAATGCAATAAATATAGAACTTTTTATAATAATTTTTTCTTGATATTTGGGTGAGACATACTATATGTTCTTATCCAAATTGTCAACAGATTGCTGTCATAGCTGAAAAATTCTTGCACTAGTCTTATTATAATGGTACAAATTTAGGTGCATAATGGAGCTTGTATTTTCTGGCTATTCATAATATTGCTTCTCATTTACCTATGTTTTCGACCTAAAAAGGGGTGATATGTATTTGCATCTATATTATTTTTCTTTTTGCAGTCAGGTGATCTCACGAATCAGATTTTGCATCTCAGATTAAACTTTGTTTTGTGACGATCAGAAAATTTAGAGTGAAGTGTGTTTTACATGGTTATATATAGGATTCAAGTGAGGGCAAAATTGGAAACAAATAGTGCATCTAATTGGTTAGCTAGGTTTAAATCTTGGACATGTCCGGGAGCTAAAATCGAGGGAATAGAATAACAAAAAGGTGAGTGGACATGGAGGAAAGGAATTTCTTGAACTAGATAAAAAATGTATGGACAAAGAAAAACTCAGATAAAAAATGAAGTTAAACTATGTTATCAACAAAGAATATATTATGCTTTGAAGACTTTCTGTCTAACGCGACTTGTCAATCAGGTGACTTTTCTACCATCAAATGAATTCCATTCCCAATTCTGGAGAACGTAGAGGACTCGGAAGGAATAAGTTCTTAGGTGTTGCAAGGCATCACTTTTGAAAAAAAGCATGTAATCATGCAACCCCTTTTTCGATGGGTTTAAGTTCATAATGTTCTTTTCACACTCCCAAGTGGAATCGATTTGGGGAGAACCCTAGGATTTAGCACCTCGTGACTTCTTCCCCGCTGCTTTTTTGGGTTCTCCAAGAGCACATCAAAGTAGGAAAGTTGGTAAAGGTCATGATTATTCTTCTTGACAAAAGCGTGTTTTTTTTTTTTTTTTAAACTATTTAGGTTTCGAAGTTAGTGAAGTCAATCCTCGTTTACTGTTGTGTTTGAACTTCGCTTGCTGTAAAGTTCTTGGTTGGAACAAGTTGGGCGCCTAATCCATCCACCCTGATAGGTCTAGCCCAACTGGCATTTTTATGTAGCAGAAGAAAAATAAATTGTTTCAAGAAAGGTCATAACTTGTCATATACATACATAGATATAAACACGTATAGAAGTAATTGTGTATATTAATATAGTTAATATAAATAAACATAGATAAGAGATCGTGGGTCTCTTTGTGTTTGAGTGAAACATTAAAAACCCTAAGAGAAAAATGTCAAAAAAGTCTTAAACCTATTACATTGATGCCAATTTAGTAATAAACCTTTTAATGATACCAATTTAGTCCTCAAACTTTGGACTTAGTACCAATTTAGTCTTAAACCTTTTAATGGTGCTAATTTAGTCTAAATATTTTAAACTTGATGCCAATTTAGTCCTAAAACTTTTGACTTTTTGTCAATTTAGTCGTTCCGCTAATTTTAGCCAAGTATTGAATTGGCACCAAGTCAAAAGGTTTAGAACTAAATTAACATTAGTTCAAAACGTTTAGGACTAAATCAACACTACTAAAAGGTTTAGGATTGAATTTGCATTAAGTTAAAAATGTTAAGACTAAATTAGCGCCAAGTTAAGATATTTAGGGCTAAATTGGTACCATTAAAAGGTTTAGAACTAAATTGGCACAAATGTAATAGGTTTAAGATTTTTCTAACACTTTCCCCCCTTAAATGGTATAGGAACACACATTGCGCATATGAATTCTCGTATTATTGTTGTTCGAGAGTCAATTTTTGCAGGTTATATAATTTCATTGAAAGGCGCTTCTCTCCGGCCCAATGCTATTGGGTACTATAAAGTGATATTCCACAATGTATATGATAGACAGTACAAGGCCATGCATGCTACGTAATACCTATCTTGTCTTTCTCCTTTAATAAAGTATACGATGATGCCTTTTTTATGGACCTTTCCGTCGCCCTAATTATAATATATGTCATAGATTTTAGGCAAGCTTTCAGGTGCTTTCGGGGATTTAATTAATTTTAATCATTCCGGTCAAAGATTATATACATTAGTCAAATTTTGAGGAAGAAAATGTCCCATTATTTATACACGCCTATATATATATTAAGTTGTACCTTCCACTTGCACGCATGTGCTTTCCCCCTTGTTGAAAGAGGTGCTAGAGTCCAGGTAAAGAGACTACTTGGAACTCCTTTTGGATCGTTTGATCGACTTAACGTGTTCTTTGAATTGTAGTCAACTTTAATCTCGGAGGAAAAAAAATTACCGGGACCAAAACCATCGAATCCACGAATAAGTATGCGCAAGATGTCATTAGGTGTAGACTCGGCATTTCGAGTTAGAAGATCATCGATTTGATCGGAGATCATGCTCTCTTCGATTTTTGGTAACCCTTGATATACGGTATAATGTTGTATGACATATTGCAACAATCCAATCATATCTCCATTTTTTAACAGCTGATGGCATCACCATTTTAAAACGCATTCCTCCCAAAAAGATCTAATAGATAATACTAGCTAATAAGAAACTTCTAATTAGATGAGCGATCACCTTTATAATTTATTAGGGAAAATTGCTCAAAAAGTCCTAAACCTATTATACGAAGACCATTTTTTTTTTGTCAGAATGGAGGTCAAGTCAGTTATAAACATTTCAATTGTACCAATTTAGTCCTAAATTTTTTGACGATTTATTAATTTAGTCTTACACCTTTTAATTGTGTCGATTTAATCCTAAATCTTTTGAAAATTTGACAATTTAGTCATGAAACTATTATTTCGATATTTGATTGGAATGGTTGTATTGGCAAATCTTCAAAAGGTAAATTGATTTTATCCCTAATTTATTGGATCTAGTTTTTAATATAAGTAGATTGATTTTATATTTCTGCCGTGGCTTAATGGGTCACCATCCTCTTACGTCTCGGTCTCACCTCTGCATCAAGAGAGAAGGTTACAAATTTGGTCAGTCAGATAAGAGACTTTTGATTTGAAGAATGGCAGTCAACAGGACAGTATATAAAGGGGACAGAGTTAAAATACAGCCTCCCGCTATTATTTTCTTCAATTTATTGGACGGATGGTCTAACCATTCAAAATCTTTGAGTAAACGCATACTTATCTAAACATTAAATTGGCATTCATCGAATTATTTAAACTTTTAAAACAGTCAACAATAATTTGACAAAATTTCACAAAGTGCTGAGCTTGATGTTTTCAATTTTAAGTTCTTCGTATCTCTATATGTTCTCGATTTAAAGTGTTCCATGTCTCTATTTATCCCCTAATTATATATTTCTACACATGCCATGAGATTTGATAACTCTATTTTTAATAGAGTATTCTTGCTAATTTAGACTTGATATTTGCTAAATTTTGAGGAATTTTTGGGTGAATTTAATTGCTACTCACGTAATTTTATTTTGTATGAAATATTTTCGGATCTTCCGAATATTGCAATATCTTTCGAATATTTTATCTTGAAGAAAAAGGCAGCCCAAATCGATATTTGGAGAATTTGACCATGATTGAAGATAAAGTTCAAAGAAAATCAAGGAGGAATCTTTTCCAAATCCTAGTAGAGTCAACCTAGGGCAGATTTTTGGAGGCTATATAAACCTGCTTTTATGCCGCAAAAGAGGAGAGAATCCGGGAGCCACCATCTCTACGAAGATTTTAGGTTTTAGATTTTGTTCTTCTATTTTTTTAGTGGAGTTGATGCATGTCAAGGAGAGAAGGAGGAGACAAACCCGAAGCTCCTTGTTTCTCAATTCGGTGAATTTGTTTTTATTTAGTACTATGTTTTCTTTAATTCTTGTTAGTTTAATTTTTACTATGTTCTAAATTTCTTTTGTTAGAGCTCCAATGGATCTTAATCATGATTGATTAATTTTTAAAGACTTTCATGCAATAGAATTTTTGATTGTGTCGTTCTTTATCATGATCTTAATGCTTTTAGAAGTCGGCCAACTTTTGAATGATTTTTATGTATACATGATACTTGGGTGGAGATTGTGTGCATGCGCATTAGTGATATTGAACCATAAATTAAATCTAGGTCAAGGTACTCTAGGTTATTTATGTGGGCTGCGGTAGTAGATCTAGGTTGGGACTACTTAGATTAAATCCGAGAATTTCCACAAGGACTTAATGCTTTTAGGTAGTTTAAATTCACCTAAGGTTAGTGTGGGTTAACATATCTAATTAGGGATTATTAGACCGAGGTCGGCTTTTAATCCATCTTAGGGAAATTTCGCCAACACAATTGGAAATTAATTTGTTGCATGAAAAGTTAAAAAATTAATTATGAATGATTAAGTGAAGTTGGATGCTCTAACCCTTGGTGATCTTGAATTTGCTTTAGATTAATTTTAATTAGCTTTTAATTCTTTAAGTTTTGACTTTTTCTATATTTTAGTATTTTAATTGGTCTAGTTTATTTTTTTTACTCGTCTTTTCGATTTGGTTAGCTAAATTTTTGAATTGATCACTTTCGGTAAGTAATTGGATAAAATAAAATAAAAACAAATCCTTGTGGGAACGATACTCACTCATCACTTTATTACTTGTTGATATTGTACACTTGCAATTCACCTAACAAGTTTTTGGCGCCGTTGCTTGGGATTGTTTTGACAATTTTCCAATTACTATTGATATCGAGCAATTCTTAGTTTAGACTAGCCTTTATATTATTTTTAATTTGTTTCTTTTGCGGGCCAAACTCACTTCTCTATAAAAGGTGGAGGAGCATCGCATAACCCGAAGCCAACAAGGAGACCTTGAACAGTTTGATCCTGAGATTGAAAGAACCTTTCTTAGGAGAAGAAGAGAACAATCACAAGCAATTCACATTGCAATGGCTGAAAATCAAGAAGTCGCACCTCCAAGGAGGACTTTGAAAGATTATGCTACACCAACAATTCAAGGAGCACAATCAAGTATAAGGAGGCCGACAAAGTGCAAGCCAACAATTTTGAGATCAAGCCATCCTTAATTCAAATGCTTCAAAATGCGGGGCAATTCGGTGGATCGCCTAATGATGATCCAAATCTACACTTAGAAGCATTCCTTGAAATTTGTGACACTTTGTTAAATTTAATGGCGTTACGATGATGCTCTTAAATTAAGATTGTTCCCGTTTTCTCTTCGTGATAAAGCTAAGACTTGGTTGACTTCTCTTCCCGCAGCTCTATCACTACTTGGGAAGACTTGGCTCAAAAATTCCTAAGTAAATATTTTCCTCTCGCAAAATCTCGCCAAAATGCGTAATGATATTACTACATTTATGCGGATGGATGGTGAGCCCTTTTATGAAGCATGGGAGAGGTTTAAAGAGCTGCTAAGGAGATGCCCGCACCATGGACTGCCAATTTGGATGCAAGTACATACATTCTATAACGGAGCGCATCCTACCGTTCGAGCTAGTCTAGATGCGGCAGCTGGAGGCACTTTGCAAAACAAGTCACCCGAAGAAGCTTTTCATCTACTTGAGGAGATGGCGAGCAATAGCTATCAATGGCCAACGAGAGATACCAAGCCCGAAAGCCAAGTGGAGTTCATGAAGTTGACACCAATAGGACTTTGAATGCAAAACTTGATGCATTAAGCAATATGATTGCTTCTCTAAAAACTCAAGGAGTATCTTGTGAATTTTGTGGTGGAAATCATATTAGCACCGATTGTTAAGTAGGTAACCCTTATGCTAATTCTTCCGAACATGCTAACTTTGTTTCAAATTTTAACGGGGCCCTCAAAATAATCCTTACTCCAACACTTACAACCCGGATGGAGGAATCACCCTAATCTATCTTGGGGAGGTCAAAATCAACAAGGACCGAGAGCACCACCACCATCCATGGAGAAGCATAATTCCAACTTGGAGGCTTTGGTTGCAAAGCTAACCCAAACTGTGGAAAAACAAGCTCAAACCACTCAAGATTTCATGAGAAGTACCGATGTAAGATTCCATAATCAAGAAGCATCAATTCGAAACATAGAGAAGCAAGTGGGGCAACTAGCTCGAGAAATTAATGAGAGACAAAGTGGTGCCTTGCCAAGTGATACCGAGAGGAATCCCATGGAGAACGCAAAGGTAATTACATTGAGAAGTGGAAAAAAAGTTGGAAAGCAAGATCAAGATGAGGAAGTAGAAGACGAGAACAAGGACAAATCTTCCACCGAGATCAAACAAAAGGATGAGCCACAAAAGAGCAAGCCATCTCCAATGCCATATGTTCCACCTATTCCTTTTCCGAGAGGCTAGCCAAACACAAGCAAGATAAACAATTTTCAAAATTTTTTGATTATCTTAAACATTGCACATTAATATTCCTTTTGTAGATGCTCTAGCTCAAATGCCAAGCTATGCCAAGTTTTTGAAGGAGATCCTAGCTAACAAAAGGAAGTTAGAGGAGTATGAGACTGTGAAGTTGAATGAGGAATGTTCGGCCATCCTTCAAAATAAGCTACCACCAAAATTAAAAGATCCAGGGAGTTTTACTATTCCATGCAATATTGGTGATGCTTACTTTAATAAAGCTTTATGTGATCTTGGTGCTAGTATAAATCTAATGCCTTATTCGATGTTTGTGAAAGTAGGTGTAGGAGAAGTAAAAGCGACCACCGTGTCTTTACAATTGGCGGATAGATCTATCAAATATCCAAGAGGCGTGGTGGAGGATGTTTTAATAAAGGTGGATAAATTTATCTTCCCGGCGGATTTTGTCGTGCTAGAGATGGAGGAGGATTATGAAGTTCCTATTATTTTGGGCCGACCATTCCTAGCCACGGGAAGAGCTCTCATTGATGTACAACAAGGAAAATTGATCCTTAGAGTAGGAGAAGATCAAGTCACTTTTAATGTCCTCAAAGCCATGAAAAACCCTGAGGGACCAAGTGATTGCTTGAAGATAGATACCATAGACGGTGAAGTAAAGACCGTGCTTGAATTGACCACAACTCAAGATCCTATAGAGGCATGTTTGGTTCAGCCAAAAGAGAAAGAAACCGAGCATGAAGAAATTAGAGAGGCCGTTGAGTTTTTAGAAGCAAGTCCACTATGTCCGAGATGGAAATCACAAAAATTTGAAGAATTGGAGTCAAGTGCAAAGAAGCCCAAGCCTTCCATTGAAGAACCACCAACTCTTGAGCTTAAACCTTTACCTTCTTATTTAAAATATGCTTTTCTTGATGGTGTTTCTTATCCAAAGTGATTATTTCTTCTTCTTTGACAGGGGGTGATGGAGGAGAAGTTACTTAGAGTGCTTAGAGAGCATAAGAGTGCAATTGGATGGACCATTGCGGATATAAAAGGAATAAGCCCTTCGATTTGCATGCACAAAATTCTGATGAAGGAGCAATACAAAACAGTCATCCAGCCACAAAGGAGGCTTAATCCAAAAATGCAAGAAGTTGTGAAAACCGAAGTAATTAAATTACTCGATGCGGTATTATCTATCCAATTTCGATAGTGATTGGGTAAGTCCTATGCAAGTAGTGCCAAAAAAGGAGGTATGACTGTTCTAACCAATGAAAAGAATGAATTAATTCCAACTAGGGCAGTGACAGGTTGGCGAGTTTGCATGGATTATAGAAAATTGAATGATGCTACTCGTAAAGATCACTTTCCTTTACCTTTCATTGATCAATTGTTAGAAAAACTTTCGGGACATGAATATTATTGTTTTTGGATGGATATTCGGGGGTATAACCAAATCCCTATTGCACCTAATGATCAAGAAAAGACTACATTTACTTGTCCATATGGTACATTTGCATATAGAAGGATGCCTTTTGGTCTTTGTAATGCACCCGCTACTTTTCAACGATGCATGATGGCTATTTTTTCGACATGATAGAGAAATACATTGAGATTTTCATGAATGATTTCTCTGTTTTTGGTACATCTTTTGATTCATGCTTGCATAATTTAGCTTTGGTGTTACAAAGATGCGAAGAGACTAACCTTGTGCTAAATTGGGAGAAGTGTCATTTTATGGTGCGGGAAGGGATAGTTTTGGGCCATAAAATATCTCGCTAGAGGTATTGAGGTGGATCAAGCCAAAATTGAAGTTATCTCCAAATTACCACCTCCTACTTCGTTAAATTACTTCGAGGATTTTTAGGACATGCGGGGTTTTATAGGCGATTCATAAAGGACTTTTCCAAGATTGCAAGACCACTTACAAAATTGCTTGAAAAAGATGTTAAGTTTGATTTTAACTCTAAGTGTTTGCGGGCATTTGAGATATTAAAGGAGAAGCGATTTCGGCTCCTATAATGACACCACCAGATTGGAGTTTGCCTTTTGAGTTGATGTGTGATGCTAGCGATTATGCCATTGGAGCCGTGCTTGGTCAAAGGAAGGACCGAATTTTTCAAGTCATCTATTATGCTAGCCGAACCCTTAATGGAGCCCAATTGAATTATGCCACTACGAGAAGGAGCTTTTAGCAATTGTTTTTGCTTTTGATAAATTCCGTTCTTATTTGATTGGCTCTAAAGTGATTGTCTATACCGATCATGCAGCTTTAAAGTATTTGTTTGGCAAAGAAGGATGCGAAACCAAGGTTAATTCGTTGGATCTTGTTGCTTCAAGAGTTTGATTTAGAGATTAAGGACAAGAAAGGGACCGAGAATCTTGTGGCCGATCACCTATCTAGGTTACCGAATGCCCCTAGCGATGAGGTACCAATTTTGGATGACTTTCCCGATGAAGCACTATTTTCCTTGAAAATCGAAACTCCATGGTATGCGAGATATTGTGAACTATTTGGTAAGTGACATCTTTCCCCCTGACTTGAATTATCAACAAAGGAAAAAGTTTCTCTCCGATGTTAGACACTACTTTTGGGAGGATCCTTACTTGTTTAAGGTATGTGCTGACCGAATAATTAGACGTTGTGTTGCTAAGGAAGAAATTCCTAACATTCTTTTTCATTGCCATGATGGAGAGGCGGGTGGTCACTATGGTGCCACCAAAACTGCTGCTAAAATTTTACAATGTGGATTTTATTGGCCTACTCTTTTTAAGGATGCACATGCTTATGTTTCTCATTGTGATAGGTGTCAAAGGACTGGAAATATATCTAGAAGGCATGAGATGCCCTTAAACAATATCATGGTGTGTGAATTATTTGATGTTTGGGGCATTGACTTCATGGGTCCGTTTCCACCTTCTTTTGGTAACACTTACATATTAGTTGCTTGTGAGTATGTGTCTAAATGGGTAGAGGCCGTGGCTTTGCACTCTAATGATGCTAGGGTTGTTTGTAATTTCTTGAAAAAGTATATCTTTACTCGATTTGGCACACCTAAGGCTATTATAAGTGACCAAGGCACACACTTCATGAATAAACAATTTGAGTCACTTTTGCATAAATATGGAGTCACTCATAAGGTAGCTACGCTTATCATCCCCAAACTAGTGGTCAAACTGAGATATCTAATAGGGAGATAAAGAGAATTTTGGAAAAGACTGTGAATACTAATAGGAAGGATTGGGCAAGAAAACTTGATGATGCTTTATGGGCTTATAGAACTGCTTTCAAAACTCCTATTGGTATGTCACCCTTTCGACTTTTATTTGGTAAAGCATGCCATTTACCTGTTGAGTTGGAGCATCAAGCATATTGGGCTTTGCAAAAACTGAACTTTGATATGCAGGCAATAGGTGAGAAAAGATTGCTTCAGTTAGATGAATTGGAAGAGATGCGCAATGATGCATACGAAAGTGCAAGAATTTACAAAGAGAAAAACAAAGAGATGGCACGATCGACACATCCTAAGAAAGGAGTTTCATGTGGGTGAAAAAGTTTTGTTATATAACTCTCGTCTTCGTTTGTTTCCAGGAAAGTTGAAGTCTAGATGGACCGGTCCTTACACCATCACCAAAGTATTCCCTTTTGGAGTTGTTGAGATTATCAATGAGAATGAGGGGACTTTTAAAGTAAACGGTCATAGGCTCAAGCACTACTATGGAGGAGGTTTCGATGCTCAAACATCTGTCATCACCTTGATTCCACCTACTTAGAAGCATGGGAAGAGTTCGGCTGCGAACTATAAAGCAAGCGCTTCTTGGGAGGCAACCCAAGTTTTTAAGCTTCTATTTTTTATTTTTGGTTTGCATTTTGTCTTAAAAAAAAAAAAAAAAAAAAAAAAAAAAAAGAAGAATTTTTGTGGTGATGAATTTTCTATTTTACGAGATAGTAGTGCACACGATAGGTAGAAGATGGGTTAGAGGCGTACAGCCATGCGATCATGAAGCTAAGAAATTTTCTGCGAGCAACGTCTAACGACACATCTGAACCATTCCTTACCTTACTGGGCGTGATTCAACATAGACAATTGCCATATTCACATCTCCAGGGGGAGTATTTCGAACTTTACTCTAATTTGTTGGCCTCATTGCCTGTATTTAATTCTTTATTTTTATGCATTGAGGACAATGCTTCATTTTAAGTTGGGGGTAGAGGATCGAAAATTTTGAAATTTTTTGTGCTAAAACTTTTGCTAATCTTGAAAATATTTGCGCTTATTTAAAATTTTTGAAATATTTTTATAGCAAACTTTATAGGAGATGATGATTTTGAACCGTAATCTACAAGATTGATATCCTTTTCATGGTTATGAGTTGTTGTGATTCTTAGGGGAATATAAATCTTGTTCAATTGGTTATTGATATATGAGTTAGTCTTAATCTTGATTATGCAATCCATATTTTGAGCACTTATCCTTGCCTTTTGAGTTATGTGTGCTTAGAAAAGATCAATGGGAAGTATGTGATTCTCTAGAACTCACCTAAGTCTTAGAATTTGTTTGATATTCTCTTGAAATTAATATGATATACTCAATCAAGAAGATGATATAGGCATTCTTTGGATCGTTTGAGCCTTTCAAGCCTACCTTATTACTTGATCACTAGTACCCTTTTGAGCTTAATTGGCCTATTTTTCTTTGATGACCTTATAATGCTGATCCAAATGTATTACTTTACCTTATACCCCATAAGCATGTTTATCCTTAAAGCTACTTTAATAGTTATGGATTCTTGATGTGTCTGAAGTTGCTGAAGCTTGAAATAGTCAAAAAAAAAATTGAAAAAAAAGAAAAAAGAAGAAGAAAAAGAAAAGAAAAGAAAGCAAGAAAAAAAAGTTCAAGTTATAAAGTGAAAGTTGTTTACTCTAGTACGGCTCATACGGATCCCTACTGCTAACTTTCAACTTGAGTGAGCCTTTTGGATACTCAATGGGTTAGCATTGCACTATGGAAGGGACTTAGGAAGGAACTTCGCCGTACGTGTGGAAAGAGAAATAATGGAAGCTTTAAAGTGTTGAGTGTTTATGAATTACATGGCTATAATAGTGTAAGCATATGGATGATATGTCTTGAATCCTATTTAATTCAAATGCTTTGAGAATTGATATGTTTATGGGGTTTGTTGAGCTTAAATCCTTTATATCCTCCTCTTAGCCAAGCCACATTATAAGCCTTAAAGACATATTGATTTTTGAATGAGTATTAGTTTTCAATAGTGGAGAGAGAATTGAAAAACAAATCTATGAGACTTGGTTAGTGGATCTTGAGTTTAGAGTGTTGCATATCAACTTGATTTATTTGAGTATACATGATTTGGAAAGTCAAGGGGCACACATACACACGGATTGCATAGTTAAGGTTAGACATAGCTTATGTATTGATTTTGGATTGATGGGATTTATTTTTTCCATTGAATTGTGATTTCACGTAATTATGAATGGATATTGATAATTGGAGATGAGGTTTGTTTATTGTTTGCTCGAGGACTAGCAAATTTCTAAGTTGGGGGTAATTGATAACTCTATTTTTAATAGAGTATTCTTGCTAATTTAGACTTGATATTTGCTAAATTTTGAGGAATTTTTGGGTGAATTTAATTACTACTCACGTAATTTTATTTTGTATGAAATATTTTCGATCTTCCGAATATTGCAATATCTTTCAGAATATTTTATCTTGAAGAAAAAGGTAGCCCAAATCGATATTTGGAGAATTTGACCATGATTGAAGATAAAGTTCAAAGAAAATCAAGGAGGAATCTTTTCCAAATCCTAGTAGGAGTCAACCTAGGGCAGATTTTTGGAGCTATATAAACCGCTTTTATGCCGCAAAAGAGGAGAGAATCCTGAGCCACCATCTCTACGTAAGATTTTAGGTTTTAGATTTTGTTCTTCTATTTTTTAGTGGAGTTGATGCATGTCGAGGAGAGAAGGAGGAGACAAACCCGAAGCTCCTTGTTTCTCAATTCGGTGAATTTGTTTTTATTTAGTACTATGTTTTCTTTAATTCTTGTCAGTTTAATTTTTACTATGTTCTAAATTTCTTTTGTTAGAGCTCCAATGGATCTTAATCATGATTGATTAATTTTTAAAGACTTTCATGCAATAGAATTTTTGATTGTGTCGTTCTTTATCATGATCTTAATGCTTTTAGAGTCCGGCCAACTTTTGAATGATTTTTATGTATACATGATACCGGGTGGAGATTGTGTGCATGCGCATTAGTGATATTGAACCATAAATTAAATCTAGGTCAAGGTACTCTAGGTTATTTATGTGGCTGCGGTAGTAGATCTAGGTTGGGACTACTTAGATTAAATCCGGGAATTTCCACAAGGACTTAATGCTTTTAGGTAGTTTAAATTCACCTAAGGTTAGTGTGGGTTAACATATCTAATTAGGGATTATTAGACCGAGGTCGGCTTTTAATCCATCTTAGGGAAATTTCGCCAACACAATTGGAAATTAATTTGTTGCATGAAAAGTTAAGAAAATTAATTATGAATGATTAAGTGAAGTTGGATGCTCTAACCCTTGGTGATCTTGAATTTGCTTTAGATTAATTTTAATTAGCTTTTAATTCTTTAAGTTTTGACTTTTTCTATATTTTAGTATTTTAATTGGTCTAGTTTATTTTTTTTTTTCTCGTCTTTTCGATTTGGTTAGCTAAATTTTTGAATTGATCACTTTCAAAGAAGTAATTGGATAAAATAAAATAAAACAAATTCATCGCTGTAACGATACTCACTCATCACTTTATTACTTTTGATATATTGTGCACACTCGCAATTCACCTAACAATTTTCGTGAAAATAAAAAGGTCTAGTTTGCTATGGAACAAATCTGGACCCTCAACCATGCAATGACAGTGACATTATCCAAAATTGAGGGTCTCCCAATAAAAAGGCTGAAGAAGCTACTTTACCTACTGTAAAAAAAAAGGTAAAATAAAAAATAAAGAAAGTGACCATACTTTTCTTTTCATTTCTTTTTTTTCTTTTTTTTTAATGAAGAAAATCAGGTCTCGTATCTGAAACAAGCGAGAGAAATCAGATCTTTAGCAGTTCCATTTGCCTGTCCGGTCTCGTTCAAGGTTGCTTTCAATGGAGAAGCGTCCAAGGTGAAGAGTTAGAAAGTAGCCAAGAACATCTCCTGTGGTCCTCCTTTCGAAGACCCACAAGCATATGTCTAAAAATAAATCTGATGATTGTACTATGATTACTCCACCGCAACGTGTGTACAGCATCGTCTTGCGAGGCGGTGGATACATAGGCCAAGGAAAAACAAAAAAGGGAACGTTGGATTGAATAGTAAAAGGTTAATTTCCTCCTTTATTCAAATCTTGGACTTTTTCCTTTTAAGGAAAGGGCGAAAATGATTAAGGGGTGTAAGATTATCAACCGTTTAGATTCCATTAAGCGAGGAAAAAATTCGTGGACGAAAACCTGCGATTTGCCGACTTCGCATTCCATAGAGGAACGCATTAGCTAAAAGAAAACCCTTGAAATTTCACCAATGCTGTAACTAAGTGAGCTGAGACAAACTTTTTACTTGATCATTAAATTTTCTAAATTAGGTTTTTTTGGTAGATGGTGGGGACCTTGTTCTAAAGTGGGGGATGTTTTTTAGCTTTGCTTTTCGTAAAGATGGAGACACCGGGAATTGATTAGCGTGCAATAAGAAGTTTCCGAGCAAAAAGAGAGATTTCCATGTAAAGATGGTAGGGCACAAGGATTATCTTCTCAAGCTCGATTCTTTGCTTTTCATCCTCCATGGATCTTTTAGAAAGTATTACCATCAATTCAGCTAGTGATTGATGTCTCTCCTTCCACCTTTAATCATTCCAAATCAATAAAATATAAACAAATTATTTAGCGAGAAATCCGCTGCCACCTCATCTTAATCTTGCAATCTTTGACCGTCTCATCCTGCCCACAGTAGCGTAGTTTGATAAATAATTAACAAAAATATAATTAAGAGAGATTTTTCTAGAAAATATTCATGTACAGCAATTATGAAAAGGGGAAGGGCCAAACATGTGACTTATGTACATTTCAAATTAAAGCAGTTTCTGACCAAAAAAAAAAAAAATTAAAGCAGTTTCCTGTAGAGAGGGGACAAAAGCCCCACATAGCTCCTCTTTGGGCGCTCTACTTCTGGAGCGTACCTGAGTCTCCACAAAGCAAAGCGACACATGCGACCTCTCTTTAACTTTATAAAAGGTGTACAGACATTTCATTGCCTCGGTGTCAGAACCATCTCGCGCCCGCTTGAAGAAGAGACGGGAGACTGTGTCCAGTTTCGTTTTATAAAAGGATCTCGGTGTCCTTGAAGTTTCCATTACCTGTCCACCAAAGGGGGAGAGAGAGAGAGAGAGAGAGATTTCAATTATACGGCAGGCACGATTAAAGATTTTCCAAGTGTATCAGAACCGCTTTAAATGGTCCCATACGATAAAAAATCTGTGGAGTGTGCGAGAAGCCCACATCAGTATTTGTTCTTAACTTTGGAGTAAAACCAATAATACTACCTAAAGGAAAGAATGTTAGATGAGGAAAATTGCAAAACAAAATTGTCAGAGCAGCGCCTCACTTCCACCTAAGGGACTGCCTAATTCCAGTGTAGATGAGTCCCAGCGATCTCCCAATCAAGCAGACGAGGAAGAACGATACAGCATCGCTGACTTTTTTAATGAAGGTTCTGATAACCGGCGTAGTTATGTCCGATAATTCGAGAAATAGACTGAAGTAGTACCTCCTGCATTTAGAAAGTTTAACAACCAGTCATGTTTGCACTCATACCAAGGTAGTTGTGCCTCAAATCATACCAATAGTTTGAGGCCAAACCATACTAATAGATGGTGCAGTGCTAATCCATGTGTGTCACATACTATCATAGCTGAAAAATTGCAAACGTTTAGGCCCTTACATACCCCACCATCAGCTCACCACATTGGAAGATTCTTATGGACCAAGACTAACTTCACCATACCAATAAATATGGGGGAAATAGACTCATCTCGACCCTTTTTACACTACAATCTGATTGATCAAAGTAACAAAGCAAAGACCTATATGCAGGAACTAGCCTTTTGTAGTTTGAATGTAACAAACTAGGAAAAATGCCAGCCAAGAATTAAGCGAGTGATACTAATTTCCTCACAAGGCATTGCACTTCCTGGAAGAGAGGCCACCAACCCGAGAGTATAGATGTTTGCATCAAAAGGCATAGATCATTCACAAGCCCATAGAAGAATGGTAAAAAAAATGGCAATGTCAAATTAAACAGAAGAAATGAACCAAAATGAATGCTAAATTAAACAGAATATCAAATTTTTAAAAAAGATGTGGTTGATATCTAGGAAAAAAATCCAAATCTAACCATCTATCTTATTCACAGTCATATTGCCCATTTGCATACAATTTGAGTATGGTGCATTGTGGTCCTGCATCACTTTCACTTATCTTTCACTGAGCTGGACGTTATAAGACAAGTCTACTTTACAAAGGAGCATCAGATGGATGTTGTGTAGCAACCATTAGAGTGGATGTCTGTACCAATATAAGATAAGAACTTTAATCTTTTTTGTTGGCCTTAACAATCCAATGTTTACCAATATAAAGTATTGGCCCGACAACTCGATATATCAAGGACCCACATCGGTAATTTAACATCTCAGCCCCCAGCATGTCTTGATCTCATTTCTTTGCTTCGGTACTACAGATATAACTCAGAACAACTAAATAAGAAGACGAGAGAAGGCATTATTTCGGTTGCTCTAGTTTAGGCATTCAGTCATGTTTAAGATATTCAAATGTATTAAATGGTAACATGATCAAACCACATACCATTGGATAGATGAGAAGAGTTGATCAGAATCATTCTAAGTGCTACTTAGCCTAAGCAATTACCAAACCACCTGTATTTACTACAACTTACACTCATTCAAACCATCTTGCCAAAGTATTCCAGATCACTTGTCTATAGGGTTACATGGGCCTTATATAATGCAGTCCCCTCCGCCTAATAGCTTAAGCTTTTGGGTTGAACTTTCTAACGCATCTCTTCACATCTATTGAACTGCTCAGAGACAGTGTACTTCTTCCAATCAACCAAGTTAGTTTCACATTTCCTTGTGTACAATTTTGAGTAGTTTTCGCCTCCACTCCTGCCTCTACATTGTAAAATAGAAAAATCCCCAGAGATCAAATTCTTATGGACAATTTCCAGTTGACTCTGCATTTACTCATACATCTAATCTAAGATAAGGAAAATCACCAGGATATTCAATTAAACCATGGGCATATAAAGAAGAGTATTTTTTGGTATCGACAACACATTGCAAAATATCTATAAGGCCAGAGTGCTAGTGGTCATACCAAATTTACCAGAATATAAAATGAAAACATAAAAAACTTACCACCCTGTTAAGGCCCTTAGTTCTTTAGTTCGTTTCACAGGCATTGAAATATAGCCAATGACGACATGATGAAGCGAAGATGTCCTTGTTCTGGAGTTCTCCCCAAAATATTTGTCCCACCAACCAAGATTCTCTGAGATGCTTTTGCTTGGTTCCTCAACAGGCTGACTTTGGAGTATATGGAGGTCAAAGCGATCCTCATACATTGAAACTACTGCCTCTATGTTTTGATGCAACCACAGGTTCAAAGCCACCTGTTGGTGAAAAGTAAAGGCTAAATTAGATGAAAATATTCTTAGAGAAAAAACAAAATTAACAAATGCAGCAATATACAACATATGGTCCAAAGAAGATAACAAAAAAATATATGATGCCTAAACAGAATACGCTTCTTCAGTGGTTTACGTACAGAAATCTTTAAAAACAGTTAATAAGTCAAATGCATATACTCAAATTCTGTGTCACAAGTATGTCCCATGAGAACACTGAAATATTGTTCACTTTCAAATAAAAATGGAAAACAATTCAAGGCCTAAGAAATGCTGTCTTTTGCGTTCTTTTCTCTGTTGTGACATTTTGTATTTATTTATTCCGTTTGTACTGCCAAAGGGTGCAAAGATACAACACTACTCACCATTTCCCTTGACCATTTAGGATTAGGTCCTTATGTCAAATCATCCAGTATGCAGCAGAGAGATTCATTGTAGACACATGAAAGACTCATTGGGTTTCTATGGGTTTTCAAAAAATAGTGGCCCAGTCAAACCATTATGTCTAGGATCTTGCACACTCAACACTAAAATAACTCTCTCTGAACCAATAGGCCACACTGTCTGGTACAACCTATTCTTGCTCGTACTCTCCAACAAGCAATAGGTGGGAGGACAAAAAATGGAAAGAGAAAAGATCACATCACTCTACTCTTCACGTAACACCTACAATCGCAAAGAAGAAACAAGAACAGAAAATGCTTGTCTAATTAGGGAAACACACATAGTCAACAAAGAACGTTTAAGTAGAGAAACACACTCTTAGCCACACACCTTAAAGGAAAGACTTTATTTGGTCCAGCAACCAAATAAAAAAAACACATTACCTCATTACGTAATCTTTGAAGAGCTCGGGTTGACAAAGAGCACAGAGCCAAATCCAAATTATTCATCTCGTTTGATAAATTTCCATCTACAGAGATAAGCTCCAAATAGATACTTGCAATGCCATCTGCTATTGCAATCACCAGATCTTCTAAAATGGAAATCCCCTGTGAGACAAACAAGCAACTGTTGTAATAGCAATCCTTCCTGCCAGTCCATTGAGAGAGGTATTAGAATGGCATCCAAACAGTTCTGCAAATGAAGAGCTATGAAAAGAGATAACAATGATGCTGAAAGGCTGCACTGAGTGTTAAAAGAAAGCAAGGAAGAAGGAAGCAAAGAAGCATTTATAGCTTGTAGTAACACCGTGACATGTCCAGAAGGGAAAACAACAGATGAGAGTGCATTGGGATTACTCTGGCACACATATGAAGGAAAACAAGATATACAGTCTTCATCTATGTTAATGCCTTCCAATGATGTATTACTTCACTTCCAGGTTCATAATTATGGAACTTAGCAAATTTTGAGGGTAAGCAACTCATCATTGGCAGACAAGGGTAAGCAATTCATCATTGGCAGACCACATTATATTGACTCTCTGTAGCATGTAATTCTGTAGCGTGTATGCTGTAGGAAGGTTACAACCTCAACTATGCAGAAGAAAGATTTTTCTTTCCTGTGGATTATAGAGGTACTTCTTGCTGCTTTGGCATGCAGCTGAAACAGAGACTATTGACCAATGAGATGACGTTTTTATGTGACAATAGAAGACCTGTAAAGTCCAAACTATTGTCAACAAGATGACACATTGAAGCCCCTCAAAATCCATAAAGTTTAAGGCATCTTCCTTAAGCCGGTAAAACCACCAGCATTAAAAGAGTTCGAGATTATGTTTTCAACTTAGTCTCAGGAACAGCAGTCTTAGCTAATTCGCGTCTTTCATGAACTAGCTATTTCAGGTTGGCAGTTGCAATTATGCTTTCAGCTTGATTTCATTAAAGACTTGAACCAACAAAGAGTGCCATCTACCTGAGAGAACCAAACTTTAAAAAGCAGAGTAATTCGGCAAAAAGATCCTCCTTGCCCAATCTCCTGATCTTCTTAAGTACAGTGCTGTCTCCTTCTAGTTTCTGTAGAATCAAAGTAACTAGTGCCTGACAAGATGAAGAATGGGACATCAATCAGCTTTAAAGTTAAACATAAGAATATACCCATGCATGCACATGATAGTGCATGTCTACCCACACTGAGTTGAATAACTTGGAAGGCACCTCTTTAACATCGCTACTTCTTTTAGAAAGTTCATTGTCTAGCCAAGCCACACACATAGGGCGAGAGGAACTCTGGATGATTCCAGAAAACAGAACCAACCAATCTTCCACAGTCCCATTTTCGAAACCTTCTGGGATTCTGTCCACCTGCAAAAATAGATAACATTGGTGAATCCTTCAGTCCCAACACAACCACATATGTCACCTAAATTAGTGACTTGAGACTACTGACTGTGGCATAATGTAACAAATAAGACAGTGCCTGCCTCTTTCTCAAGATGCGTAAGAACAGCCCAAACCAACCGTAGTCGTGGACCCCAAGTGATAGCATTCAAACTTAGAGGTTTTTTGGCATGAAGCTTTTCCAACTCTTGAATTTTATCTTCTGAAACACTGGCATGGTCAATGGCTTCCAGAGATTCGATAAGCTTTCCTTTTATTACATCCCAAGCACACTTTTGAAAGTGGTCATCAACCATTACATCACTGTAAGCAGAAAAGTTACATGAACCCACTGGGGAAAAGGGAGTAATATGGAAAAACAAGCAATACAAAACAGAAACCAGCTGAAGGTAGCATATCTGAAATTAAAGATAGACCTTGGAATCTTTTCGAGGTCTAACCTTACCTACCAGACAGGGTTGAGCCTTCTTTGATGGTGTCATCATCAGAAATGATCCTTCTAGGAGAAAATCTAGGCTTCCCAATGGGAACAACTCCAGCCATGTATGTCAGAAGGATACTCGCCATTAGAAGTGCCTGATCAACCATAGTTGTAAACTCCAATGCCGTTGCACCATCGAAGTCCACGAGAGAAGCTACACAATGACACCTGACGGACGATGCCTTCTGCTGAAATTCTAGCCTTCTTTTTGCAGTGCCGATACTAAGCCTACGAATTCCACCTCTGGGAATATTGAAAACATCACTGCTCATATACCCATGCCTCCTGCAACAGAAGGCACTCGAACATAAGAGTGAAACCATCCCCAGCAGATTCTACACTCTAATGGCATCTGAACCGCACCGACAAAAAACACTACTTATCCCCCAACTTCCGAACAACAAATAGCAAACCAAAGACCATGTGATGCTAGAATCACCCGCCGCACTTATTCAGAGACATTACCGCAAAGCTTTTCACCCTCCGAAGAAGGGGAACACGGCAGAATCCGATTCAAGAACTTGCGAAACGCAGAGCGGAAACGGAACCAATACCTAAAACGCAGCCTCTGGTCGAAGCCTCCTCTCTTGAAGTTGACGCCACCTCTGCGCAAATGCAGCCTGGCGCACGACGACGCCGCCGCAGCTGCCGTACACTCCGCCATCGGCGATCAGCACATTCGCTCCGCTCCGGCACTCTTGGAGGACCGGATCAGCGCTACAAACCGAGAATCCGATCAGAGAGAGAACCCCCCGGACAAATCAAGCGGCGCTAACGACGCGAAACGAAGGAACGCGCTGGAATCGAACGGAAAAGACGGAAGCGCGCTTACCAGCAGCGAGCGA
Source organism: Corymbia calophylla (assembly GCA_014182845.1). Classification (NCBI taxonomy): domain Eukaryota; kingdom Viridiplantae; phylum Streptophyta; class Magnoliopsida; order Myrtales; family Myrtaceae; genus Corymbia; species Corymbia calophylla. The sequence goes on along the minus strand of CM024703.1, from coordinate 28,885,422 downwards.
GAGAGAGGAAGGAACGAAGGGGAACGAAGGAAATTAGGGCAACGAGGTCGAGAGGGATAAAGGGGATTGGATTTGTGCGTCCCCTGTTTTTCTGGGGGGCATCGAAAGGCGTCTCTCTAATCCTGTAATTTTCTGCAGTGTACTATCAAAACAATCGAGAAACGGCTCGAGTTGTAGCCAACGGAAAAGACGGCCCGAATCCTCTTGCTTCGATTTTAAAATTTTCTTTTTTTTCTTTTCGGGTTGTTTTTTTCTTTCGCGGGAAATAATATCGCGAACAGGGCTTTCGATGCCGTGTTTAATCTTTGGAAAGCTACGTTCATGATGCCCCGATTGAGTGATCATCATTTCTATTCGAGAAAATAGGGGCGAGGAGTTTAATTCCCCCACCTTCCCTGGAGTTGGGTGAGGATAAAGAAATTTAAGACGGGCATTATAGCTATTTTATATCTTTTTTAGAAATAATTTGTTATCCTAAATTTATTTTTGAAACCGAAATTCATTTGATAAAATATTTTATTTTTAGTCCAGAAAATGATTTATAACAAAAATGAGAAATAAAAACTCTTTTCATCACTCATCTTATCTTTCTTTCTTCTTGGCCGCCCACTCACCGGCCGCCATTGTCACCGCCATCGATCGTCGTTTGCCACCGCCTGAGAAAAGGAAATTTTGTATTGTTATCAAATACGTATTTTTGTTCAGAAACTCATTTAAAATAGAAATAGATAAATATTTTATGTTCGAAAAATTAATTTCTCGCCAAAATGGTTATCGGTTATCATTCGTGCCCTTAATTTCAAATGTAGGGCTTGAAACTTACACTCTGCAAACAAACATAACAAAAATCTAAAATTGAGTTAAGAATTGGAGTAAGATAGACAAAAAAAATTTTCTTTTTATGTAAAAAGACATGCAGAAATATTTAAGGAGATTATGATTTTTAAGGACAATTCGTGATTAAAAATTTTTAATTTTCACAATTGAATCCTTCAGGGCTAAAAGAATTTGATGCATATAAAATTAAGGTCTCACATTAAAACAGCATGTTGGATAATGCAACCCAAAAAAATATAAAGAGAAAACTATTATGAAAGAGTTTTTAAAGATTTACATGTTGTTATTCTAATATTTATTGTATCCCTTATTATCGATTGGGATTTACTTTTTTACTTTTTAGTTTGCATAATATTTAGTGTCCTTTAAATAATAATAAAACGGTTGCATGTTTTGATATGTTATATTGAGATGTTTGGGGCCATATCAAATAGGTTTGCTATAGTGCACATTATTTTATTTTATTTACTATTGTTGATGATTATAATCGAGTAGTTTTGATCTATTGATGAACATACAAATTCTTTGTTAAGTTTTATCATATGTTATAAATCAATTTGGTTGAGTAGTTAAAATAGTGTGGAGTGATAATGATAATAATTTCTTTTTCATTTTATGAAATGTTTTTTCAAAAGTGGAGTCATGCATTAGATATCATGCACTTACATATTGCTGGGGAATGGGCAAGTTAAAAGAAAACATTGAGACATCCTCAATGTATTGCAAAATAAAAAGTAAAAAATAAAAATAAAAATGCATCAGAGGGAAACAATGCAACACTATTTGTTGTAACCAGAAATTTTAATAATTTCAAAAAAGCGATAACAAAAAATAAATAACAATCAAGCCAATGTTTATATAATCTTTACGTATAAAGATGCTAAATCACAACCCAAATACAAATTTGTTTGATTGTAATAAAATTAACAAGGAATTGAACATGAGGTAAGGCACGGCTAACCGAATCTCCTAAAGGCAATTAGTTCCTACCAATGACATTAAGCACATTTTAAGATATAACACCTTAAACCTGTTTGTATTAACATTATATCAATAAAACTCTATCGAACACTTCTAGAAAGCAACACATTTGGAGGAGTGATTTTCCAAAGAACAACTTTTATTTCGAATGACTCTATCTCCCACAAACTAAAGAAGACTCGGAAGATAATAATATTTTGTAAACTAAAGATGCATTTTAGAATTGTTGCATGAGAGTTTTGGGAGATGCGTCATTAAGCCGTTCATTAATTCGTCTATTAATGCAAGTATAAAGCTATTACACAAGAGTTGAAGGAATGCATCCTTAACGCATCCATTAATTCATCCATTAATGTATCATAAAACTGTTACACAAGGGCCGAAGAAATGCATCCATTAATGCATTCATTAATTTGTTCATTAATGCATCATGAAACTGGGTAGAAGAAATGTGTCAACTTATGTTGCGGCATTAATAACTTATAATTACACATTAATGGTGACTCAACATAACATTTTTTTGACTTGAAGAATTCCAAGTGTGCTTGTTACATAAATTTGCAAATTTCAGCTAATGTGGGCTATTAAAAACCCATTAAAAGAAAGAGTGATGAAAATATAGCTTTTATGATTTTCAGCAATGAAAACAGAAATGATTATCCAAAAACCTCAATCCATAAAAATAAACATGAAATATGTTGAATATTATTGTAATACAGGTGGTGGAGGAGACAATAAGAATAGAAAATATCATAGCTTTTAAATTCATATTAGTCGCAAAAACATCGATTACAAATGTCAATGTGTCTTTGATTTGGATTTGGATTTGATTTTTTGGAACATCATCTAAAGAGGATTGAATTTTGGCTGGTTTTGCACAAATAAAAGAGAGATTGTGCTCTAAAGATGGTTCTCTAAAAAGGAAATTATGAATATAGAAATCTGCCATGTGCAAATTTTAATGTAGATTAGATTTTGCTGTTTACTCTATGTCTCCATTGATGCTTTTACTATCTCTTTGCGCCATAGATGTTATGAGTTAGTGATGAAAATTGCTTATCATTTACTTTCTTGTGACACTACATAGTAAGTGCAAATCTTCTTTTCTCACATTGAGTTGTATTTAATTACTTTTTTAGATAACTGGATTGTGAAAGCAATTCAAACGAAGACCATAGAAATTAGGAGGATGAGATATCTCCGCAATGTCCCTCAAAAGTTCATGAGTGGCTTTAGAAAAGATAATGAGCTTTGCTCTTACTTATTCGATTATCTTTCAAGATAATGTTATTTTTTGCACTTGATGATAGAATTTTTTATGGCATATTTGTTGATTTATGGAGTCAATATAATGCAAATACTCAAGTTGAGTCAAGGAAGCACGCAGCACCAACTTTTGTTTAATTTGTTTTTGTTTTTGGTGATTTGAAATCAAAATTTAGGAGGACCCCAAAAAGCTTATTTCTTATGTTGTTTTGTTCTGTGCATTATCTCGGTGGGAATGAGTCTTGGATGATGGTGAGGTAATAACTATAAATTCAAATTGATTTTTGATGATTTGAGCTATCATTATTATTGATGTGTAAGTTTCGAATGAGAAAAATCTATGGACTTTTGTGTTTACCTTTGTTCTTGTGGTGCACCTAACATATTTGACAAAATGTTCATTATGTATGATGATTAGTAATTGTTGTTTATATTATTATTTTATTTTCAATTTTAATTTTAGTTATTTATTTTTTATTTTCGATGGGTAATTGTTGTTTATATTATCAAAAGCCGTGATATGATAAAAAAAAAAATTCAATCTTCTCACTAGATTAAGTAGGAAATTCTTTGAGAACTTGTAAGTATATAGGTTTTTTCATGCTTCATGTAAAATAGAAGTTCTTAAGTGTCTGACACTTTATATTTCTTTCTAGTTGCTATTGGCTATTTTGACTCATTTCAAATCAACAGATCTTGTTTTATTTTGGTTGCCTTTACATAAGCTTTCATATAACTGAACAACTTTGTTTGCAAATGGCTTTGTGCAATTTTTTGTAGTTGATTTGGAGAGACAAGATTGAGATTGTTGTGTTTGTTTCGGGAGTTTTTGTCATGCTCATTGCTTTAGTACTCTTTTTAAGGTGTTATTTAGGTTAATAATAGGTTCCTATGCTATTATAGGGTATGAGAAAATGCTAAAGTCTAAGAGTTACCCAAAATACTTGTTTCTTTAAGTTGTTTTGTTATATGTCTTATTTCGGTGGAAATGAGCAATGAATGACAATGAGATAATTACTTTAAATTCAAATTGAATATTGATGAATTTGGTTGATATTATTGTTGATACAAGAGTTTTGGATGAGAAAATCTTGAGGCTTTTGTGCTACTTTTGTTTTTGGAGTGCACCTAACATGTTTAACAATCTAGTTCCTATATTGCCCTATTCTTGGTAAAATCAAGCAATGCCCTTACTGTTAGCAATTTTAGTTATTATTTGCTGACGAGTAATTTTTTATTATATTTTCGAAATATGTTGACCAGATGGTTTTTGGATGGTGGGAGTGATTATGAGGTTGTAACTATGAAAACCCAATATCAGTGGGCACCAAAACTTGTGTTTAAGATTCACTTCCGGTAAAATTTGACATATTCTCGAGTGAAATAGGTATGACTTCATTTTTTTAGAATTAAATTTATATTTACTTCATTTTTTAAAAATGAATAGATTTTTTTTCCTCAAATTATAAAGACTTGAAAGGATAATGTCATCGTGCATAATGTTAATGAAGAATTTGAATTTAAAATCGACATAATGTTTATTAATGAGAATGAAGCTTTAATATATACAATGCATATGTAATTTACAAGAGATTTAGAGTACAAAAAAGACAAAAAACGAAAAAATAATAAATGAGTATTATGAAAATACACATTTATATGTAATTATGAATGACATTATCTACCAATCCTACCTCATGAACAAAGATATGTTTATAGGAAAGTGAAGAGAGTCGAATGTCAAGCTTGTATCAAATTTAAAATTGAATATGGAGTTTGGAAAGTTATCAAGTTTGAAGATGTCCATAACCACTCTTTCATTTATGATAAGCAAAAACATCTTATACGGTCATATCGACACATTATCGATATCGGTGAAGGTATTTTGACTTCTATGACTAGGGTCAGTATAAAGGGCTACAAAAGCATATTCCTATTTCTGTGATGAAGTGGGTGGGCCAAATAATATTGGCTTTACATTATGTAATTGTTAAAATTTCTTACAATCAAAAAGAAAAAATATGATTAGTGCGGGTGATTGTTAAACTCTCATTAACCATCTTAATTGCATACAATCAAATAGAATCAATTTTTCTTATACATTTCAATTGGATGAGGAATATAGACTAACCGATTTTTTTGGTATGATAGTGTATACAAATAGGAGATGTGGTAATATTTGATACCACTTATCGTACAAATAAATATAATATGATATGTACGTCTTTTGTTAACTTGAATCAATATTAGAAAAATGTTTTGTTTGGTTATGCATTTCTAATAGATGAAATTATCGCTTTTTTTGCTCTTGCCGTTAACAATTTACCATGATAATTGTTGTTTATATTGTTATTTGATTTTCAATTTTAGTTATTATTTGCTAATAAGTAATTGTTGATTATATTTTCGGAATATGTTGGCCAGATGGTTTTTGGATGGTGGGAGTGATTATGATGTTGTAATTATATAAACCCAATATCAGTGGACACCAAAACTTGTGTTTAAGATTCACTTACAGTAAAATTTGCCATATTATCAAGTGAAATGGGTATGACTTCATCTTTTTAGATTTAAATTTTTTCTTCATTTTTTTCTTTAAATGAATAGATTTTTTCCTCAAATTGTAGAGATTTGAAAGGATAATGTCATCGTGCATAATATTAATGAAGAATTTGAATTTAAAATTGGCATGATGTTTATTAATGAGAATGAAGCTTATAATACATACAATGCATATGCAATTTGCAAGAGATTTGAAGTGCGAAAAGGATAAAAAAACAAAAAAAATAATAAATGAGTATTATGAAAATGCACATCTATATGTAATTGTGAATGACACTCTCCATCAATCTTACCTCATGAACAAAAGAATGTTTTTAGGATAGTGAAAAGAGTTGAATGTCAAGCTTGCATCAAATTTCAAATCGAATATGAAATTTGGGAAGTTATCAAGTTTGAAGATGTCCATAATCATCATTTCATTGATAATAAACAAAAACACCTTATATAATCATATCGACACATTATCGATGTCGATGAATGTATTTTGACTAAGGTTAATATAAGGGCTACAAAAGCATATTCCTATTTTTGTGATGAAGCAGGCGGGCTAAAATAATATAATATTGGCTTTACATTTTGTGATTGTTAAAATTTCTTACAATCAAAAAGAAAAAATATGATTAGTGCGGGTGATTGTTAGACTCTCATTAACCATTTTAATTGCTTACAATTAAATAGAATCAAATTTTCTTATACATTTCAATTGGACGAGGAATAGAGATTCACCAATTTTTTTGGTATTATAATGTATCCAAATAGGAGATGTTGTAGTATTTGATAATATTTGCCGTATAAATAAATATAATATGATATGTGTGCCTTTTGTTGACTTGAAACAATATTGGAAAAATGTTTAGTTTGGTTGTGCATTTCTAATGGATGAAATTATCGCTTCTTTTGTTTGGACATTTCGATCAGTTTTTAAGGTAATGGGTAATAAAACACTCAAGATTATTTTTATCAATCAAGATCATACTTTAATAAATGTCATTAGAACTATTTTGCTAAATTCTTATAATTGTTTATGTGTATAGCATATTAGGAAAAATGTTACATATCACATTGCACATCTTCTTGGAAATCTAGGTTTTCGTGATAAATATTGGCACAAGCTTCTATAACATTGTGAATGTGATATGTAACATTTTGAAAATATGTATCGCTTACGCCATAAATGATATCTTACATTTGGCAGGTGGATGTTTTTCTACAGGAATTAGATTTACACAAAAAAGTAAAAGTACGAATAATGTATTTCAAGATATAACATGTAAGACCATGACTTTATCTGAATTTGTCAGTCATTACAAGAGGTAAACTAAAAAAAGTGCAATATTGAAGTTGTTGATGATTTTGAGTGTGCTCGAGAAAACCACATATTATGATTGAAAATAGTGAAATTTTGTAAGATGTTACAAAAGTATATACTCATGTCATTTGTAAGAATTTTCAAGTTGAGTTCTTGCATGTTTTATTTAAACATGTTATTCAATTAGAAACTAATGAGCCCTTGCATACTTATATCATGGAAACCGGAAGTAGTAACGGAACATATTGTGCATTTTATTCCAAGTGATTCTACCATTTTATGTAATTGCAAGTTATTTAAAATATAAGGTTAGTTATGTAGCCATGCTTTATGCGTCTTTACAAATATTACAAATGTTATAAGTATTCTATCATAATATATTTTGAAAATGTGGACAAAAGTTGTAAAACAATGGACTTATTGTAAAAATGTTACACAAAACTCTCATCATATGGTTAAATTGAAGAAATTGATGTGGTTAGCCTTCAGTATAATAAACGACAATGCCAATCATGATATTAGAAAGGAGCTTGCAACTATAACCATGTTGCATCTTCGCTTCCACATCACAAATAAAATGTAATCTTTAATAGGTAATTATCATGTTAATTTCTTGGTAGAAGGCGATGAATTTGAATATGCAGAAAATCTTGGAATTCGAGTACTTAATACCCTTTAGAGAAGGCCAAAAGTAGAGATGGCAAAATGGGTCCATACCCATTTTGTGACCCATATTCTTTTTTAATGGGTCGAAAATGGGTCAGACATTCTAACCAATATTCAACCTAGTTGTAAAATACATTAGTCTTTTTGACCTATCTTCCATCCACTTTTAACCCAACGTGTTTTTCTTCGTCGCCCCAAGGAGCCGCTCCACCCCTGTCTCTTCCCTCAACCTCGCCTCCATCCTCTGCGTTCGGCTCCACCCTGTCTCCTCCCCCAACCTCGCCTTCATCCTTCGCCATCGAAGCTCTCCAACCAAGGACGTTCGGCTCCACCCCATCTCCTCCCCCAACCTCGCCTCCATCCTCCGCCATCGAAGCTCTCCAACCAAGGACGTTCGGCTCCACCCCCGTCTCCTCCCCCCACCACCTCGCCTCCATCCTCCGCCACTTGAAGCTCTCCAACGAGAGTGAACAAAAGCAATCCTTGTCGATCTAGTCACCTTCGCCCAGATCGATACCTTTCACCTTCGTTAGTAAGTTTCCCCTCGTCCCTTATCGATTCCTCTATTCTAATTCGATTCCCTCAAAACCCATCTTTTGATTCTTGTCGTAGGGGAAGCGCACGACCGGGTCTGAGAGATGATCTTGAAGCATCACGGGTTGTTGGGTTGATTCACTGAGATCGTCACGAACCTGGCTTTCATAGATGCAGAAGAGATTGAAGGTGATATTGTTTAACTCACTAATTTCAGGTGCAAGCTGGAGTTTCAGATCTATGATTGGGTAAGGTTGAATGTTTTGTGCTTGTTTAGGGCGCGGAAATCTTAATCTGTGCTGAATGATTGACATTTTGAATGCCCATTTGAATTTGACGTTTCTCGTATTACTTACGTCGGGTTTATTTTTTCTACGCCTATTTTTGTGAGAAATGCTTACCATTCGTGTAGCTAGGGAATGCTTTGCCGTGTCGATCTCATTTTCGGGACAATTTATGATGGATATGTTTTCTAATTCGTGCATTGTGGACTGTACAGACTTCTGTGCTTTCGCTTTGTGTATGAGGAAATGAACAAAAAGTCATGGTTCGAGAAAAGATGCTGCTTTTGGGTGGATGGTTTGTGCAGTGTAGTGTACTGTGGAATAAATTTCAGCCTCTAAGAGACGCCATGGAAGAGATTTGATGTTTGGATTGGCTTAGTCTTGGGTTAAGGCATATTAATTATTAGGGAAGATGGATAGTGAACGTATATGATGGATTTAAATTTGAGAAGTAACTTGAAATATGAAAAGCAATCTATGTGGAAAGATTTGGCATAAGTACAGCGGGAATGCCAAAAGTTGGCACAAAGGGACACTTAAGTGCCAAAAAAGTTACAAAAGGTACACTTAAGTCACTTTAAAAAAAAAAAAATGGATCACTTAAGTGCCAAGTCGCGGGAACCCTCGTCGGAAACCGAATCGGCCAAAAATCAGCCAAAACCACGTCGTTTTAGGCGACGTGGATTTTAAAAATTATTAATTAAATAATATTAAAAAATTAAAAAATATATATTATTATAAAATCGATTTTATTATAAAAAGGGGGGAGGGGATCGGCGAGGGTGTGCGGCCACTCGCCGCACCCCGCGCCGCCCCACCTTGCCGGAAGGGCGGCGACGGTGGGCGAGGGTCGGCCGGGTCGCCGGGCCCCGGCCGGTGGCCGGCCTCCGGCGAGGGCTGCGCGCGCCCTCGCCCCGAGATCCGATCTGGGCGGCCGACGGCCCTTGGCCCGGCCAAGCGGGGCGGCGACCCTCGCCGGATGCGGGGAGGGTCGCGACCCTCGCCCCCGAGATCTGGCGCGAGGCACGCAGCCCTCGCCGGAGGCCGGCTGGGTCGCCGGCCGCCCTTCCGGCGACCCCCGCCGACCCTCGCCCACCATCGCCGCCCTTCCCGGCGAGGTGGGGCGGCGACGGCGGCGGCGGCGGCGGTGAGGCTGCACGGCCCGCGCGATCCCCTCTTCCCCTCCCCTCCTTTTTTTTTTTTTTTTTTAATAAAATCGATTTTAATTTTTAAAAATCTGACGTGGACAATTTTTTAAAAAAAAAATTGCCACGTGGATTTTTTATTTTGAAAAAAAATGCTCCGTCAGCAAATTAAGTCACCGGAAAATTGACACATGGCAATTTGGCCGAAATTTTTCCCCATTGGCACTCAAGTGATCCCTTTTGCTCCGATTTTGACACTTAAGTGTACCTTTTGTAACTTTTGGCACTTAAGTGTCCCTCCCTGCCAACTTTTGGCACTCCAGAGGTCCGCACCTCGGAAAGATTTTGTGGAGCCAACCTTAGATGATGAAGGCTTGCCGAGTTGAGTTTATTTTAGCGATAACAACTTTAGTCCTTGGGCTAAAAATAGAGAAAAACTAGTAGTCGGTGTGATAGTTTCATTTGATGACATAAACCCCAGTAAATTGTGACAGTCGAAACCTTTTCCAATAGTTTTGCATTTAATAAGTCAAATGGGTGGTAAAATAGTCTAGTCAAGCTTTTGTGAGGTTCCCTTGTTTGAAGTTAGGAAAAAATGTTGTACAAAGGAATGCAAGTTGAATATGTCAATATCATGTGTTTCAAGACATAAGGGGCGGAGATTTTGCATTTTCTGCAATTCTATTGTGTACTCCATCCAACATTGTCAAAGGACCATTTCTTAATGGAACTCTTTTTGTAGGAAGCTTTTTATGGTTATTCTCTTACCTGCATAGCAACTTAATTTACTTAGTTTATTGTCTTTTACAGCTGGAGGATGTGCATTGCCATCTAGAGATGTACCTAGAAAGATTTCTCAACCTCTTAGGACCTGGCAATCGGAGATATATCCAAACACCGATTGTCATTACTCGGGCTTTCATTGGAGCTCTAAATGAGAAGAATAGAGATGATTTAAATACATCCGAAAAAGCAGATAATCTTTAATTGCCAACTCTTCAGCTACTATTATTTTTGGGTGAGGTGACATGACTTTTACAAAATTCTGTGTTCTACACTTTGGATTTAAACACAATCATTGAATTTAAGAAGATTATATAGGAACTTATAATGTATTGTTTCTGGGAACTAGAACAGGTTATGGCTACTTTATGTGACTTCGAGTATGATGTTAGCAAACTACTTTTTCAAGCAATGGATAGGCAAGCTAATCCCGACAAATGATTTATTCAATCAATAGAATGATTTCCTTAAATGATTGAGCTAAAAAGTCATTTACTTATATTGGCATTTCTTTGGTTTCTATGTTAACATGGCAAACTCATATGAGGTCCTTTCAAGTAAATTTATGGGTTTTTTACATTTTTATTTTATTTACTATTTTTTAATTGTATTTAATTTTTTAATTTGATTTATTTGATCTACTATTTTTTAATTTTTTAAAATTAATTTGGAGTTTTATTCATTTAGCATAGAACTTAGAGTGTGCTTGGGTTTCTCTATAATAATAATGGCTTTTAGTAATACGGATCGGGTCGGGTATGTGTCGGGTCAGGTATGGGTCATTATATTTATATTACATGAATATGGGTCAATATGGGTCGGACCATTTTCGACCCGACCCAAACCCGACCTGACCCACCCATTTGACGGGTCTAGCCAAAAGGTGTGCCTAATTCTCGGATCAAGGGCATCGCAGAGAAAAGAGGGAAAAACATCTTCACATATAAGAGGTAGCTTGCACAAGGATAATGCTTATTTAATATAGTCAAATGAATCTGTCAATTATCTTAGCTTATTTTTGCATGAAATAATTCTAATACTTTCCTTCTTCTTCTTTTTTCTTGCAAGATTGACCTTAAGAAGAGTTTATAGTCATTAATGTTGATCTTTCTCAATGTACAAGCAGCGTCTATATTGTACATATATATCTTAATTTCTTCTCAGTTCGTTATTTAAAATAAGTCAAATGGAATCTATAGAGAAACCTCATTACAACTTAATCCATCATTCTACGACCATGTTGAGATTATGAGCAATGGCTTCAATTGGTTTAGAAGTATTAATTTGTTGGACTTTGTTAGACTATGATCATAGGGTTGATGTAACCTCTGCTAGAAGGCAATTCAAGTTGCCTACCCTAGTCCTAAACGACCCATTTTCTTTGCTCAGGTTTCTATGTTGTGATGCTTTCTTTGTTTAGATTACTTTGTTTTCACTCTATTGTGCTAATGAACCTGTTTGAGATTAAATTTGACATTTTAGAGCATGATTTTCACTTCTAAATTGTAAGTCAAAGTAATGACAAGAAATGTTTGTAATATGCTATAGCTTGAGGCCATTTTGTACGACTAACTGCCATAAAAACATGTTGCCATTGATAAGTTAATAGATAAAAGGTCTATGTAATCAAAGAAAGTTGGAGGAGAGCACACCGCAAAATGAGCAAGATGAATGATGGCTTTTGACTTTAAAACGATAAGACAAGTTCTCCTAAAAGTATAGGTAGTTAACTAACATTAGTCAGTGCAACTTCTAGGTCTTTTTGCTATGAGCATACATTTCTATATGGGGTAGGATTAATGTGCAGTTTCTGGGTTTTTTTTGCTATGGGTATGCACTTCTACATAGGGTAGGATTAAGACATTCCGAAACATTTCTCGAATCTTCTCAACACACAGGGCATCATTACCATTAATTCATAGGTAATTGAAGCACGTTAATCTCATGCAAGCCATAATATATGCACATTTATAAGCATAGCACATATTTCTCAATATAATTTGATGCGTTAATTAAATGATTGAGTAAGAAATAACCTATAATCATATTTTGATAATTAAAGTCCAAACAATCAAATGGGTACATTCTGAGTTTGAACAAATGGATATATTATCATCATTAAAGTCTAGACAATCAAATGGATACTTTTTGAGTTTAAATAATAAGTATATTCTCGTCATTAAAGTCTAAACAATTAAATGGGTACATTTCGAGTTTGAACAATGAGTATATCTAGACTTAATAAAACCTGGTCGAGCTAATGAATAGATTCAACAAATAAGCAAATTCAAACTCAGCAAAAGTTAATAGAATAAAAGAATATATTCAACAAATGCACAAATTTGGACAAATTCAACAAAAGAATAGATTCACAAATGGACATATTCAACAAACAAGCAAATTAAAAAATGGACAAATTAAATAAATGAATAGATTTAGACTTAGTAAAGTCTGTTCAAACAAATAGACAAATTCTTACTAAATAAAATTTGGTAGAACGAATGAGCAGTTTTGGCTATGTAAAATCTAGTAGAACTAATGAATAAATTTTGGCTAAGTAAAATTTGGTAGAATGAATAAGCATATTCTAGCTAAGTAAAATCTAATAAAACTAATGAACATATTCTTACTAAGTAAAATCTAAAAAAACTAATGAATAGATTCGACTAAGTAAATCTAGTAGAACAAATAAACATATTCTAACTTAATAACGAACAAACATATTCGAGTTCAGTAAAATCTAGTAGAATAAATGAACACAAGTGAATAGTACAAACAATGGTTGAATCTAAAACTCAAAAAATGACATTTTCAAGATCATATTCATCAATTTCAAGTGAATAGATGGTGTATATGACTAATAATGATTTTAAATCTGAACTTTGCAATATACTTCCTCCAAGTTTAGATTCATCATTTTCACTTACCAATTGTACCATACTTTAAGAAAATCGATCACACACCTTCTAAACATGCATGAGATTATCAAGACAAATTTAACAATCACTATTTCCACAATATTATTGCACATCAAAAATACACATCTCGTTAGAAAAAAAACTACCCATTTCGACCAACCAACAAATATAAAAGTGAATAAACTTGAATAATAAAGGGTTGTGACCACATTTTGACTCATGAGAAGTAAGATTAAAGAAGAGTTTGCTTATAAAGATAGAAAATAGCATGATATGGTTGGGTAGATTTTGAGTATAATATTTTCTTTAAGGTTAAGAGAATATTTTGTTTGAAATAGTATGTTTGTTCATTGGCTCTCCCTTCTTACATGTGGCATGCCTAAACTTGAGGTATGAACAAGCGTAATAAGATTTGCATGAAATGTGGATGACTATCTAAATGTGATGATGATTTATGGTAGGTGTCATGTTTACAAAACCTCATATAATACGTGGCCAAAGAAGAAGCAAGAGAGGATGACTCATTTTAGAGAAAATCTTCACTTAATTTTAGGTGTCAAATTACTAATAAAGTCTTACCTTGAAGGAACACATGGTTATGTGCGAGATATTACAAGAATATGTGGTATGTGAATAGTTTAATGAAAGGAGCTTGTAGACAATTATGGCAATGGACAGAATTTTTCTATCCTTTGTGCCATTTATGTAATTAATTAATCAGCTATTAACATTAATTAACTAGATTTTAAACAAATAATACTACCCATTAACCACTAAGTTGATAGTATATTAATTAATATGTTCTATTATTAACACATACATCAATGTTTATCAATTTGATTTAACACGTTAAACTTTGGGCAATTATGTTTATAGAAAAATTATCCTCCGCGTCTCATAAAATTTGTGGTTTAACTAAAATTCCTATATATCCATTTGAATTCTAAGTTAAATAATACTTAACTTCATAATTTAAGGATTATTATCATGTGTGAAAATTTCTGAATGTCACATAATAATAAATATGAAAATTCTGGATGTCACACTTACACATCGCAACAAACCTAGTATTTCACGAATAAACAAAGCACATCAAGATTTATTGCCATTTTGTTCACAAACATGTATAGTCGGGCACCATTAAAACCGAGCATGTGCCCACTAAATTTCAATTGGCAATCATTTTTAATAAGGCACTAGGTTGAGATCAATTTGCATTTCTAATTAGCAAGCTGGGTGTCGTAACCTTTATGCGCCAACTTGAGAGGGAGTATTACGGAAGATTTGCTAAAGATTTACATTATGTTTTTATAATATTTAGTGTATCTTTTATTATGAGTTAGGATTTACCTTCTTTTTTTTAGTTAGTATAGTATTTAGTATATCTCTTATAATTAGCTAGAGATATTGGGTAAATCTTTTTTTCTCTTTTCTACTAAGTAATATCTTGTATAAATTTTTGTACTATATATTAAGCAATGCAAGTGAATTATGAACAATAGACTAGAAATATCATTTTATAGATTTCTTTTTTAGAGAGAAAAAGTTAGAGATGATATAAAGATTACAAGTATAGCTCCACCCTAAATAAAATATGTAAATTTAGTGCGTTATGGTTTGCATTTAGTGGGTATAGTTCAAATTTTCAAAATTAAGATATATAAGGAATATTTTGCTTATAAGATACAAAAAAGTAGTAAATAATTTTTAGGTATGGTTAAAGAACATATATGACATCAAGCTAGAATCAACGCATGATGTGCATGCGAAGACAAAATCAAGTTAAAAATAATTTTCAAAAAAAATTGCTAAAATATATGAAAAAGAACCTTTAGGCACAATTACCAAAGTATCAAGATGAATTTGGCTAAAATTGTAGTACGTGGAATTTAGGGACCAAATGTGTCAAATATACCGGGATGAGCTCCTTCTGTAATAATAGAAAAAAGAGAATGTTTCTTCAAATTGATGACCTAAAAATGGATAATTTCGCAAATGATTATCAAAATTTTTATGAGCAAACGTAGATGATGTAAGATACTTGGAAAAAGAAAAGACGAGAATTTTGAAAAATGCCCAACACAGCCAAATTAAAATTATTTCTTTTGTTATTTTCCGAATAGAGCTGATATTATTGAATGAAAATTCAACATTTTATTTCATTTCGATTCGATTCATTCGCAATTTTTTCTCTGATAGTGCTTCTTCAGCCGTAGCCCAATTGAAGTCTTTTAGGCCCAAAAGGGAAACTGGTATCGATTCTTTTGCCGTAGCCCAATCGAAGTCTTTTAGGCCCAAAAGGGAAACTGGTATCAGGAGCCCAAATTCATCAAATAAGATCCTCAAACGGCCCAAAACCGACCCGACTCTGTCTCCTTCCATGGTCATGGCATAAACCCTAATTCCCGCCTACTAGCGTTGCTGAACCCTAATTCCCTTCCATCATCTCTTTCCCTCTGAACGCAAGAGTTTCTGCTGCGTTTCTGTTCCTTTGCAGCTGATCTGCAGGAGCTCAAGATGGTGAAGAGGAGCAAAAGTGAGTCAATTTGTCCTCCGAGGAGGCTGAAATCGCCGTCAGTTTTTCCATTTGGAACGATTTCGTTTTTGGTCTTGAACGTTGGTTTCTCTGTGTCTCTTTGTTTCTTTGGGATGATTCGTTTTTTGTCGATTCAGAGAGCAAGAGCAAGAGAGTGCCGCTGAAGAAGAAGTACAAGATCATCAGGAAGGTGAAGGAGCACCACAAGAAGAAGGCCAAGGAGGCGAAGAAGCTGGGCTTTAACCAGAAGACCAAGGTCGAGAAGGACCCCGGCATCCCCAACGACTGGCCGTTCAAGGAGCAGGAGCTCAAGGCCCTCGAAGAGCGGCGGGCACGCGTGCTCGAGGAATTGGAGCAAAAGAAAGCCGCCCGCAAAGAAAGGGTAATTAATTTAGGCCGGTACCTTGAGTTTGGATGATGTATATGGTGTTAAAGAGAGCCCACTAGCTAGAGAATTCGTGGCGATTTACGTTAGTGCTGGCTTCTTCTTCTTTTTTCATGTATGATTGCATTAGTTTGACGGTCCTTACAAAGCCAGGGATCATCTGCCTTTCCTTGAAAATTTGTCTGTTCCGGTCTATCAACACTCAGAAAAATGGTGGAGAAGTTGCCCTGGTTGAACCTGTCAATGCTTTGGACCAGCATTCGGGTTCGGCTTACAGCCAAAAGCCCTTTGTTTTGCTGTGCCTTGTCTGTATAATGTCCTTGCGGCTCTTGCTGTATATTTATATCCCATATGAACGGGAAGCACTTTATGTTTGTTGGGTACACAATAACGTTTGTTGGAGAGTTTGCCCATAGGGTATTACTTAAGATCCATGGTATCTTTTAATCACTCCTTTGTTGCAATCCCTCAACAATTTTAGCTTTTACATATGTCAGGCTCAAAATAGGAAGTTGGGCTTGCTGGAGAACGATGACATGGCTTCGACAAAAAAAGGGGATCTTGGAGAGGAGAAAGGCAGTGGCGAAATTGCAAATACTGGGAGGAATCGCGGTATGTTGATTGTTAGCGTTCTTGGGTGACACGATCCAGGGGTCATTTCATCCCTTTTAGTTACACTTTCTTTTATCTCTGCTCTTGTGTTTTCATGCCATCTTTCCTTAATGCAGAGAACTCAGAAAGAGCATTCTACAAGGAATTAGTCAAAGTTATTGAAGCCTCGGATGTCATTTTGGAGGTTCTTGATGCTAGGGATCCCCTTGGTACACGTTGTGTTGACATGGAGAAGATGGTGATGAGAGCCGGTCCTGATAAGCATATTGTGTTGCTCCTGAATAAGATTGGTACTGCTTTCGTATTTTTCATTGTGCTATTTCAATCACTTACTAGCTTTGGATGTCAATGAGCTTTCCCAGTGCTTGCTAGAGATAAACCAAGCATTTATAAATTGTGATTAGTCTATGATGTTATATTAACATACACAATCTTGTGGAAAACACTTCCACGTGTCGATATACTCTGGACATCTTAAGCAAAATACTCTTTGGCATCCTTGCTGAGTCCGTTTTCTGAATGTTTTCTGTCAGACCTTGTGCCAAAAGAAGCTGTAGAGAAATGGCTCAAGTATCTCAGGGAAGAATTGCCAGCAGTTGCTTTTAAATGTAGCACGCAGGAGCAGAGATCTAATTTGGGCTGGAAATCTTCAAAGGCTGCAAAACCGAGCAATATTTTGCAGACCAGTGATTGTCTTGGAGCAGAAACTCTTCTTAAATTGCTTAAGAATTACTCTAGAAGTCATGAGGTCCTTGATCATCTTCAGTCTAAATGCATTCTTGAGTTTATTTTATTCTCTCTTGGTTAATATTGCCTTAGACTATTTATGTCTGGGACTGCTTCCACCTTGCTGTGCTTTTCTAGATTTTATCTTCATTTTTGCCTTGGCCTTTTGCAGATTAAGAAGTCGATTACTGTGGGTGTTATTGGCTTGCCTAATGTTGGTAAGAGCAGTCTGATTAATAGCTTGAAGAGATGTCATGTTGTCAATGTTGGCGCCACTCCAGGATTGACAAGGTCAATGCAAGAAGTTCAGCTAGATAAGAATGTTAAGTTGCTGGACTGTCCTGGTGTAGTCATGCTAAGGTCCTCTGGGAATGACGCAGCTATTGCTCTCAGAAACTGCAAACGTATTGAGAAGTTAGATGATCCAATTAGTCCAGGTAAACAATTCTGATGTGAAGTTCAGTTTTTATTTGGCATTGCTACATTGATAGAACACATCATGTCTGTTCAATTTAAGTATTCTCTTTCATCATATCAGCACGTGTTTTTGTCATTTTCTCCTGATGGTTTTTTTAGCATGTTCTTCCCCTGGTTTGCTTATGAATGAAGTCCTCACTGGATTGAAGTCCATAAATAGGAAATTGATTTATTTAAGGGCTTTGCTTGCACAACGGAAGTCATTAGTATTTGGAAATGGAGGGTGCAATGCATTTATCTTCTTCACATATGATCTCATTTGATATATGGGGCTCTGCTAATGTACATTAATCAATTGATTTTGTTGGTAAGTACAGTGAGGGAGATTCTCAAGCTCTGCCCTGCCAAAGTGCTTGTAACGATCTACAAGATCTCAAGCTTTGATACAGTTGAGGACTTTCTACAGAAGGTAGCATCTGTTCGTGGTAAGCTCAAAAAGGGTGGAATTGTGGATGTTGAAGCCACAGCCAGAATTGTTCTGCATGACTGGAATGAAGGTATCCAGTTGTCATTTGCTGCAATCTACTTCGGCTGAATATGTACATAGAGAAGCCAGTTAATGCGGTTAATGTTATTAAGGAGATTTTATCTTTGTTCTCTAAATGATTCAATGCAGGTAAAATCCCATATTACACTATGCCCCCGGAGAGGAATCAGTCAGTTTTATCGGAGGCAAAAATTGTTTCTGAACTGGGGAAGGAGTTCAATATTGATGAAGTTTACAATGGTGAATCGTCATTTATTGGCAGCCTCCAGTCAGTTGATGATTTTCATCCCGTAGAAGTTCCACCGAGCTGCCCGCTCAACTTCGATGAGAATATGTTTCAGGTTCATAACACGGCTTCAGTGAATTTGTCTATTAAACAAACGTATTCATAATTTGAGCACATTAAAAGGTCTTAATTTGCATATTCGTGTACAATCATTCTCAATTTATGAATGCATAGATGTGGTTTTAACTCAAGATGAAAGAAAAAAAAGAAGAGGAAAGAACATTAATGCATGATACCACCCGCTGCGGTGGCTCCGCTGGTTAGGCTCCTGTGACCCTTGCGCTTCAAGGGGAGGAGTTCGAAACTTGGAGGCACTTGGTGACTTACCCCCGCTGGTGGGAGTGTGGTGGCTTGCTCCCATTGGCCCCCGGGGTTTACCCCCTGCTGCCGGCGGGGTGTGCGGGGTTCCCCTGGGTCACAAAAAAAAAAAAAAAAAAAAAAAAAAAAAACATTAATGCTTGATTGTAGGAATCACAGTTATAAATGGTTAATAGAAGCAAAGCTTGTTAAGTGCACTCTCTGCATATTTGTGCCTCAGGAGGATGAACAACCGCAACCAGCAACACAGGTTGGCAGTGACCCTCAAGACTTGGCCAAGGATGATGAGGATGAGTCCATGGGTAGTGAAGACGAGGATACTGATAAGACCAGAGGACAAGCTCCTTCTAGCCGACAAAATCAAAAACTTTACACAGCAGAAGGCATACTCAATCCGAAGACAAAGAAAGCGGAAAAGAAGAGGAGGAAAAAGGAGACGAAATCAACCCCGATGGATGTAGCGGACGGCGATTACGACTTCAAAATTGATTACGCGAAGAATAAGTACACCATGGATGTTTCTGATGGTGAAGATAATTAGGCAATTATCAAGATTTGCTGATGTTTGATATTGTATCAGTGATTATCGACGGAGGCACTACCCTGAATGTGCTTTGGCGTTTAACGGGGTGTCATGTCCAATTTTGGTGCTAAGTTTTGATATTAAAGAGAGTTTTGGTTCTTGGGTATGTCCAACTTGAGTATATATTGCTCTTTGGAGATGAAGAAAATATTGCTCATTGCTTTGGAAATGTCCATTATAGTCCTGCAGACCACGTGAGTATCACTATAAAATTGCCATCATTAGAAACTTAGAACGATTCATTTTGCTCAATCAAAGTCCTTTGGGCCTTCATGATGACATTGGTCCTTATTTGTCACTTTTAAGGAGAAATGACTGTACCTGGTAACCAGTTCTTTGATCATTGAAAAATGATACATTGGTCCTTATTAGTCACTCAACCATTCCAAAATTTTAAAATATATCTTTTTGAAGAAAAAGAGAGAAAAATTAAAGGTTAAATGGATAAAAGTTGAAGTGGTTATTTATGTTCTTATCAAGAATTAAATGTTTAAATCATTGAAAATGATATGATTGATCTTAACCCCAAATAGCCTTAAGTTTCTAGGGTTTAGAAGTTAGAACTCGTGTTGCAAGAATTAATGGCATCATTCAAAACCATGTTTAGCGTTTTGGTTTTCGTCAAAGCCTCTGGTTTCTTCTTCTATCCCCGCCGCATGTATTGATGATGTCGATTGCCACATGAATTTTGTTAACAAGTGCCTAGTACTTAAATATTCAAATAATGAAAGATTGTCGTTATTTGAGCTATGTACATACTATGTGCATTAGAAATGCAAATATTTTCTTACTAGACATGACTAATAATTGATCAAGAACACTCATGAATAATGATGTAACAAAATCGATAGTGAAAAATCAAAGGGCAATTAAATATGTTATATATCGGTGAAATTGATGTAAAGTTGATACATAAAAAAAAAAAAGGAAAAGAGCTTCTATTAACTAATTTACATAAATGTCGTGTAATGATAATTTAGTAGAATTATGCTTGAAATAAGTATGAGTGAAAAAAAGAAAACGAGAGAATAACGAATGAAAATATAGAAGCGACTATGCTGTTAGCCTAAACATGAGATCATTTGTGCCTAAAGGAATGAAAAAGGGGATCTACGCCATGTGTTTACACCACACGGAAGCCCTAATTACCAATGGACCATGCGTGTTAATATATATACGTAAATCTAAGTATATATTATTCTTTTACTGAAATTATGACGATATTATAATTGGCTGATATATATAAATCAATTGTTGTTTAATTTTAGGTCAGATGGATGGTAATGGATTGCTTTGCTTTGCTTATAGTTCTCTAATATCATATCCTCTTCCAATGATTAGTCACTTCATCTTCCTTGAGATCCATATTATACCTGTTTAGCTGCACCGCATACGTTTGCTTCCTTAATTTACAAGAAATTCATTCTTCATATCTCAAAAAGCCAATGAGAATATCTTATGCACCCCAAAATTTACTTTTATTTCTTAAAACCAATCTAACCAGCACTATCGAGCTTCAATTTCTGACTAGAAAAAAAAATCAAAATCACGACATATGGTCATTGCCCATTAAATAATAGTAACGATAATTTATTAAAAAAAAGGGGAAAGGAAGATTTAAAGGTTTTCAAATTTAAATTTATGTGATGGGGAACTATTATTTTTCCGAAACAAATGAAACTGCGCTCTCTTTTTCAAAGTGTATGGTGCGGTGCGGGGTGCGGCAGTATAAAGCGATGACACTACACCGGCAAAAGCGGCCCACGTCATCATCATCGCTCGACCATCCGAACCCGGAAAAGGAACACGCCACCTCTCCTTCTCTCTCCTTCTCTCTCTCTCTCTCTCTCTCTTCTCTCCCCCATCTCTTACCTTTTCGCCCTTCGAAGCGTCATCGCCACTCTCTCTCAACCTTCACAGGTTCGTTCCTTCCTTCGCTCTCTTCTGCAACAGACACCTCTCAAATCTCATTCTCTCTCTCTCTCTCTCTCTCTCTCTCTTTTCTCTCTTTCTCTCTCTGCATCTGTGTGTGTGTGTGGGAGCTAGGGTTTCTTGTTGTTGCTTCGCCGTCGAGCCGAGCGGGAGCGAGCGGATGGGGCAGCAATCGCTGATCTACAGCTTCGTGGCCCGGGGCACCGTCCTCCTGGTCGAGTACACCGAGTTCACCGGCAACTTCACGAGCATCGCCTCCCAGTGCCTCCAGAAGCTCCCCGCCACCAGCAACAAGTTCACCTACAACTGCGACGGCCACACCTTCAACTACCTCGTCGACGATGGCCTCAGTGAGTCCTATTCCTCTCTCTCTCTCTCTCTCTCCGGCGATCGGTTTTCGGTTCGTGCGTTTCGATTCTCTAGTCCGTCGAACTCGCATTGCTTGCTCTTGATCTGCCCCGATGGACGCTGCTTCTGGCCTCGTCGACGCGAGCGGATGCTTAGAGAAAGTTTTAGTGATCGGCAGGGGTTTTGTTTGAGTAGATTGCGAAATCTGACTGGCGTGGGGGATGATGGAATACTCTTGTTGCTGGATTGATTTAATTGATGGGCGAGATGAATATTTTAACGCTTCTGCGAGCGGACGGTATTCGGAGTTCTCGATTTTAATATTGGGACGTGCCAGTTCCTGTAATATAATGCGTATCTAGAGGATGGATTAATTAATATATGAGTTGGATAGTCAATGTAGCCTTTACTAATTGGTTGCAATTATCTTGGGGTCTTTGACTTATTTAATGAACGGTTTGGCTTCTTCGCTGTGTTGATCCCAAGAAAAACAAGAAGAAAGGGATGAAGGAGAGAGAGCAAAAAATAAGTGAGAGAGAAAGGAGTTTTGGGGTTGGGGGGAGGGGGGAGGGGGAGGGGGGAAGAGAGGATGGGTTGGACAGAGGACCTTGAATCATGTCTCTGTTATGTGATAGGATTTGATAGATGGCTAAAATACTTAAAGCAGATGCCTCTGAAGGACATATCTGTGGTTATTATTGTGACAAGCTCGAGATCTAGATCAATAGAGAGTTGTTTTGCTAACAGAAATAGTTGTTGAGGCTAAGGAGTTCTAAACCACCTGGCACGCTGGGACTTGGAGTTCCCAGGAGTAATCCCTCGTATGCTGGAAGGTGCTAATCTTTGTCGCATGGTTTTGCTCAGATGTCTTTGATGTGCATTTCTGTAGCTGGTTTCCCTAGAACATGGAACCTAGCATTATTGTACAAAATTATGCGAAGCCATGTGCCGTTTGGGCACTTTCATTTTAAAGATATGTATTCTGTGCCAGATCAAGTTGTTGAATTACCTGATATTAACATCATGCTGTGAATTTCGCCCATTCCTAAGATAACATTACTGTGAAGAAATAACCCATTCGTTAACAATTGGGGAGTTCACTCATAATCATGCAATACATGGCTGAGGAACCTGGAGCTTCTCTAAGCCAGAAAATGAAAACTGATACATGGTGGACCAATTTCCATGGTTGCCCTTTGTCGTTGAAATAGAGAAATAAGATTCTGTGAACATGTTAACTATTGCTAGGTGCTTGTTCTCACCAGTTACCAGGGTCAAATCACTTTCTTCGTGGTTGTGCAATGATAAACTAACTTTGTCAACCCAATTTTGCAGCTTACTGTGTGGTTGCAGTAGAGTCTGTTGGGCGCCAGATTCCAATGGCCTTCCTTGAGCGGATCAAGGAGGACTTTACTCACAGATATGATGAAGGAAAAGCTGCAACAGCAGCTGCTAATAGCTTGAACAGGGAGTTTGGGTAAATTGCATAATCTTCAGGATATGGAAAGAACTGTATCTGTTCTCCCCCACATAAGATGCTAATTGCAATCTTGACTGACATAGGCCTAAACTCAAGGAGCACATGCAATATTGTGTTGATCATCCGGAAGAGATCAGCAAACTTGCTAAGGTGAAAGCTCAGGTTTCAGAAGTGAAGGGAGTGATGATGGAAAATATTGAGAAGGTCAGTTGGAGTGAACAGTATGTCCTTTTTATTTGGCTGTATGAGTAGTATAATTCATATTGTTCTTTATAATTTTTAAGTTTTCCATTTTCAAATTTCAATTCCTATATATATATATTTTTTTTTATTTTATTGAAAATCAGAAATTTAAAATTTTTCTCTTTTCCATTTCTATTTCCTCTACTGAGTTTTGTTGGAGGAACAGTTATGCGTGATCAATAAGTGAAGTTTTATTAGAAATTGTATTTATGCCGTAGACTTATGGTTTGCTTTAATTCTGTTATCTAGGTTCTTGATCGTGGTGAAAAAATCGAACTTCTGGTTGATAAGACGGACAATCTTCGTTCTCAGGTTAGAAGCCATCTCTTCCATATTCCATAGTGAGCCTGTTGTTTTAAATTTTTCCTTGAGAACACAAACTATGAAGCTAAGACAAACCGTACTCAGCAATAGTGATGGTCCTTTCCAGCAATCTCAATTTCAGTTGTCTGCTCATCTCTTTCTTCATTCTTATTAACATCTTGTTTTGTCTTTCATTAAGACTAACCTTTCTTCACTGATGACATTACCTCGACATGAACTTCCCCGATTGAACAAGTGGAGAGAGAAGCTGGATATAGGGAGGAGTTTTATCTAATATACATTAAGCCAACTCTAGTAGCAAAGGTGGATACAAAAGAGGGATTTGTTTAATACAAAGTTAATGGGTAATTCTAGTATAGTCTGATGGAGACCATATGGCACTATGAAAACCAGAAGCATTGACACAACTAGTCATATGCAGACGATTTTGAACGGAGCCCTCTTCCTAGATAATATCAATAATTTGATTGAGGAGGCAGTAGGAAATAAGGCTCAATTTGTGTTATTGTGCCATGTTGGTCCCCTTGTGTGTCATCAAGGCAGTGCCATCTCTCTCTCTCTCTCTCTCTATCTCTCTCTCTCCCCACACACACACACACACAAAAGAAATCACATGGTTCTATTTTTGCGCAATGGCCTATGATATCTCAGAATGTTTTTGCACTTGCTGTGAATATTTCTTGTTGGTTGTTATTGAAGTAACTAAAACTGACTGATCCGTGACAGTCCTGAATATATCAAGAAATAGAACAAAATGAGGATTTTTTTTGAATAGTTTGGTTACCAGTGCTTGGCTTACATGTTTTCCTGTTCCAGGCGCAAGACTTCAGGCAGCAGGGAACCAAAATGCGAAGAAAAATGTGGCTGCAGAACATGAAAATAAAGCTGATAGTTCTGGGCATTATTATTGCTTTGATTCTGATCATTGTTTTATCTGTTTGTCATGGCTTCAATTGTGGTGGTAAATAGAGGAGTGGTTCTGCTCAGAGGTTCTTATAAACCTGTCTTGAAGGTATTTTGCCTGTAAGTTTTCCTTCTTCTTCTGTTTTTTACACTGTCCTTTATTATTCTATAGCCTATAGAAGAAATACATTGCTTGTATAGTTTGTATTCTTGGACAAGTTTATAATCAATGTGCCCGGGATTTGTAATGTCAGTGACCTATGAGCGCTGATAATTTTGAGTCAGGTGGAGCAAAGTGTGTTTTGTTGCTAGTTTGAGCTTGGAATCTTGGCCAAACATTCTTCTTTTGCGGATGAGCTCGAAATGATTACTTAAGTTAATAATGATTTTGCTGCACTTTTCCTTGATACCCTCGATTGCAATCTTTCCATCATGATGAGCCTTTGCTTTTTCCGGGAAATGGTGATACACTTAATCCAAAGATTTCAGCTTCGACTCCACAATACACATGTAGGTACAATTTCCGTTTGTTACCATGTGTCGAGTGGCAAATTTGCGCACTTTTAAGCCCACCGTGTTTATCTCGTGTCGCTTCCTTGACAAAGTAAGCAGTCCAGCCTCGAGTTCGGATTTGGTCCTCCAGGTTCTCCATGCGTTTTACTGTGATGTTAAAATGGTTTGGTGACACTTTCCAAGAGCTTTTGTGTCGTGTCTTGTTGGACATTTTGACATTCTTCAACACTTTCCAATGCTCAGTCAATATGTGTTGGAAATTCCGATGCTTAGTTTGCTTCCCCAACATCCTTTGACACTTGAGTTTAGAATTTCGACATGTGAGTTTGGAATTCCAAGAAGTGATTCTATGTACGGGTCAATTTTAAAATTTTCAATAAATGATGGGTCAAAATGTAAATATATAAATAAATAATAATAATGATAATAATAATAATAAAAAATGGGGAAAGAAGAAAATTTTAGTATTCTCTCTTCTTCTGATTCTTATTTCTATGATACATAATTCACTCACCTAAGTTTTTTTCTCTTTTCTTTCAACACGCTTTGACACGAGAATCTAAATTGGGGATTTTTTTTTTAACTTCAAGTTTTATGGATTATTGGAATGGAGTTGAATTTGTTAAATTGAAATAATGAATGATATTAATAAATGATAGATTAATATTTTTACTGTAAATTTATTCTAGGTTCTTTTTTATTATTTATTTATTTATGAATTTAAATTAAATTAAATTGATTTAAATAATCATAAAAATGATAATTTATCATGGATATATAAAAATATGCATTTAATATAAAACATGTTTTAACGTGTTAGAATTCTCTATTTTTTGAGAAATAACATGTTAGTATGTCGTGTCGCGTATTAGTGTTAGTGCTACTTAAGTTATTTCTCCGGTGAGATCCATTTCTCTTGGGTTGCATTAATTTGAATAGCTTCACTTTCTACGTTATTGAGCTACTAATTTTGCGGGACAGAGAACTTCGGCAAACAGGATAAGGAATTCCAAACCTTCTTGCACACTTATTCAGCAAAAATCACAAGGTCAATAAGCTATTGGTTTTCAGCTTGCTACTTCTGCTTCGACAAACACATGGCCTATCAGTAATCAGATCCCTTCTCTTTTGCCCATCCAAAGCTTTCGCTGAGCACCGCCGACTCCAGGACCAGACCGACATATTCACAGACATCATATGAACTCAAACCCTATTTTCCTCTATATACCTAATTCGGACCCACCAACCACAGCATGAGAGAGAGAGAGAGCAGATGTCCTATTAACATGTCAACTGATCCCTGAATGAAGAGATCTCTTCGAAAATCGGGAGTCTCTTGGACCTCGATGGAGCCCACTCATTCATCAACCTCTCGATCCCCTTGACGAAGTCGTCGTCGATGTCGAGGCCCAGGAGCTCCGACAAGTCGGGCTGTGGCTGCCTCGACCTCACCTCCAATAGCAATTCCTCCGCTCTCCTCCTCGGCTTATAATCGTCGGAGCCGGGAAGCTTGCCCCCCAACACGTCGTCGAGAATCTGGCGGGCCTCGTCGTACCGGCCTTGTTTGATGAGACAGAGGCTGAGGTTGCAGGCCTTGTTGGCATCCGGATCGATCATTTGGGCCTTTTTATACACCACTTCAGCTGCCATGTAGTTGGGCTTCTGCATGTAGGCCCATCCCAAATTTCCCTGCATTTTCTCACATACTTGAGAATAAATATAAAATCCTACTCTATTATTTCATATTATGTATGAAAATGTAAAGGCATACCAATAACCGGGAGGTCTCTTGCTTAACAGAGACCTGGAACTTCTTGCCATGAGATCGAGCCGTCTTGGTGGGCTTCCCATTGAAGATTTCGCCCTGGTATATCTGCCTCAGCTTCCTCTTCAGCAGCTCTATTTGCTCCTCCACTTTCCCACATTTCTGTACGTTATAATTCCCACAAAAGAAAACAAAAGGAGAAAGTCATTATATATATAAATCAATTCTGTTATGTATATTCATCATCACGCACGTTCAGCCTCTATGCGTATCTATATATCTAGTTATCCATCTATCTTACTTTTTAAGGAATTACACATCTTTTTTTAAAATTATTATTTTGATAACACAAGATTGCCTAATCTTCTTGACTTGACTCATCATCATAGATACATGGAAGTCATCCCCATTTACGTGCATCGAGGGTAGGGCTTCGCCCATGGTCTAGTGGTAGTAACTTCTTAAGTTTACTCTCTTGATGATTATGAGACGTCTTAATTTGAATACAGAATCTACTACATCTACTTCAAAGTGCTTAGCCAATTAAGCACGATTGTCGGCAATCTTACCGATTATTACCATTGATTGTTACCGCATCATCAATTTGCAATGCATGCAAGCCTCGCATCCCCTCTTTGGAAAATATTTTATGTACTCGAGTTATAAACATAGGTACGTATCATCTCCAGCGACTTTTTTGTAAATATGATTCAAAGAATTATATACCTTAAGCACTTCATGACATGCTAAAAGCAACAGGTACACGTGCGTATAAAGTATCATCGTACCTTGTACAAGTCGATGAGGACGTTATCGAGCGACTCTTGAGACTGCTTGGAGCAAAGGCCGCGAAAGGACTTGACGGCTTCGATGGCTTCTTCACTCCTGTCGAGTTGCTTCATCACGACCGCCATGTCCTTCAGCGCGCTGTCCACTCTATCTCCTGCGTTTATCGCCTTCCAGAACAACACTATCGCTGCTTCTGGGTCTTTCTGAACTAGCTGTTGATTGAATCAATACAGCAAGAAAAACAAATTGAACATGTTGATCAGCAAGAACAGATGCATTCAATTGGGTCTTCAGTCAGATTATATTTTGTGCAGGAGATTGGCGATTATTTGTCCACGTATCTACTATCATATGTAAGAATAAATCCACAGAATGATGAAGTTGCATGAACTTGGTCAAGTTTATGTGGAAGAGATCGTATACCTGCTGATGTCAAGATTGCTGGAGGGAGATTGGTTGGTCGATTGCTAAAAGATAGGGTTTCTTGTTGCAGCAAGAGCCTACTCTACTTGCTTTAATTTCAAGAAAATCACACCATCTTAAACCATGTTTCACTCATAGCCCACCATAAAGATGATATCTAGACACAACAGCAACAGCGGCGATGCTGATTCTTCTTGAATTATCTGTATACTTTCATTCTCAATCGATACGCGTTTCACTTTAGTGATCTCCAGACACATGATTAAAATGATTCTAAAATATGATTTCTAATTGTAACAAAAAACCCAACTCGACTTATTTAAATTTCAAGAAAATCCCACCATCTTGAAGCACGTTTCACTCATACCCTAAGATGATATTTAGATTTGACGACGGTGGTGATGATGCCGATCTTCCTTGATTTATCCGCCTACTTTTGTTCTCAACTAGTACGCGTTTGACTTTAATAATCTCCATATGCATAACTAAAATGACTTCGAGATGAATAACATTCAAAGGAAATTTATTGGTGATTTTACCTGCGCGATATCTTTATTTATGAACAAGAGTTTATCAGAGTTTTGTATGAATCGATCGATCGTCTTCAAGTCTTTTATGCCAAAAAATCATGACCCGCTAATTAACCTCACCTCGAATGAAATTATGCGAGCTTTGGTTTTCTTCTGATGATAACTCTGATTAAAAGGTACAGATTCTTAAAGGAAAAAGATTCCGAAACAATGCTGGAAATAAAGATGAGATTCTGCAAAAATGGTGGAAATGGAGAGGTACCTGAGCGTGCTTGGCTCTTACATATGGAGTATCACCAGAAGGGATCTTGTGAGCTACATGGTACTCCTCTCTCTCTCTCTTGCCTGAAGTCTTCTGATCTGAACTCCCCAGTTCCATCTCTCCTCTCTCCTCTCTCCTCTCTCTTTCTCTCTCTCTCCTCTCTCTCTCTGTGATAAATAGCTGAAAGAGAGAGATGGGTAGGAGAGAGAATCATTTACAGAAGCGAAATCCTAAGGTGGGGTGTCCGAAAGAAGGATGAACCTGGACGGAATCAAAGGCCACCTTCGGATTTTTGACGTTTCTCCAGACTTAACAGTCAATTTAACCACTATTCTCTTGTCATATAATGCCCATACACGTTCAAGTGTATGCCTATAGATGTACTTTTGAACAGTGTTCTTTTCATTTCCTTTTAAATGACTCACCCCACACCATCAATGATGGGGTAACCACTATGATTCCCAACAGTACAATTGTGGCCGGGGATCCTCCCCATCCGACAGCTCACGGAATTCAAGATCTTAAGTTGAAATCTTACCGGGAGTAGTTTAGAAGTAAAATCTCAAATTTACCATATCGATGTGGGAAGTCTACTCGGGGAGGTGCACGGCCGGGTGCGCGAATAGTGGGCCAAACACCACCTAATCAACAAACCCAAAATATATATATATATACACACGACAAAAGAGGTTTTTTAAAAAAAATTGTAAAATGTCTTTTTTTTTGGGTCGTTCAATGATTATCCTTAACAAAGCTGCTGCTGCAGTTCTTGATATGACAAAATTTGGGACGATAATCCAAGTAAAAGGCACCAGCAACTTTTCTGGAACTTGTTCTTTGGTCGAGATCAACTGCGACTAGGTACATCGTATGCGAAAACCAGAGTTTCTGGAAACGTGCCTGAGGGAGAGCGTCAAAGGTTGTATTGTCGTCCATCTACAATGTCACGGGTGAACTTAGACCGTATAGCAGTCACATTCAGATAGCTCCTCCTCTTTTGGATGGTCCTCGGATTTTGGCTCGTAGCACCCCACATAAAAACAGAAGGGATTTTACTCTGTTGCTTTAATCCTCAAGACGCAAATTATGATCGCCCGAAAATTCATGCACTCCATGAACGAGAGAGATTTTCTTTTCCTGCGAAAATTTTAAAAAAATATTTTTAAAAAATAAACATAGCCTAATTTTTAACCCGTGTTTGGCTAGCCCAATCAATAGCGGTTCCGTGTTTTGCTTGACCTCAGAAAGAGGGCATGCAAGTCTATATCTATCCAAGGGTTTTAGCATATTCACCTGTTGAATTCATCAATAGCAATCTACGACTTTAATACCATGTTAAGTATTATATTGCAATCACAAGATAAAAGGGAAAATTGTCCAAAAATCGTAAACATATTACATTTTTTCAATTCAATCCTAAACCGTCATCAATCTTTTTACATTTTGTTAAATTAAGTCCATCCGATTAATTTTGTAGGAAACCAATAATGTGGATGCCGGCTATCCTATGTGGCATGACCGCGCGATGTTGATATGATAATTTTTAATAATATTTTAATATTTTTTGAAATTATTATGTTTTCATTTCTTTACTTTTTTTTTTTTTTACAATTCTAGTTAGCGAGGTCACCGATTGACCATTGCCAGCCATGAGCAAGGGAATTGGGCCCTCACCCACGAGCCCCTTGCTTGGATCTGGACAAGGGCTATGACTCCCTTGCCTAAACCAGTTGAGGGCATCTCGATCATTGCTAGCCACCCCTCGCTTGTTGGTTTGAGAGAGTCGACTGGCGACCTCACCAGCCAAAGTTGTTGTTAGTAAAAGAAATTTTAAAATTTAATAAAAAATCAAAAATCAAAATATTATTAAAAATTATTCACATTAGTGCTTTGGCTAGGACGACGTGTATTCATGTTAACAATTTCCGATCCAAATTGACTAAATGGCCTCAATTGGTAAAATATGAAAATGTTTAGAATTTAGTTAGCACAATTAAAATGTTTATAACTGAATTAGCAAAAGTTCAATAGATTTAGGATTTTTTGGACAATTTTTCCCTAGTTCAATCTTGAAACTCCTCTCAAATTCATCACTTGTGGTGGGTGCTCACAACCACTAGTTCACACACAAAAGAGTCATGCCCATTTTACAATAATTAAGCCTGGTTGTGCGCATGCGCTAGGGATCACCTTACACATGGGGGCTAACTCTCCCACCCTACATGTTAACCGATTTTTTACACTCGCAAGTGAAGATATGGACAGAACAAGCTTAATAGGATAACTAGCGGGAGTGAAACACAAAATAACATGAAATTGAGAAGGGTGTCAAGATTTGAACCATTGAGTTGTTCTTTGATACAATGTTAGACAAAGTGTTTTTTTCAAAAACTTAAACCGTTAGGTTAAAAAATTAAGTTCTAACACTTTATATAAATTTATATGCGTAACCATTTGTCGTAATTATGGTAGGTTCATGAACCAACGAAAGTGAGCAAAACAAGATATGTCTTTTCAGTTCATGTATCTCATTAATCCATGTATATCTTGAGCTCTACTAATTTATGTATCTCTTCAGTTCATATATCTTATGGACTCTTGTATATATTTAATTCATGTATCTCTTTGCTACATGACTTCTCAAACACTATAAATTAATTTGAACTTCTTCATTCCATCTATCATTTGCATCTCCTCACTTCAATTTTTCTCTAATTGTGCCAATTTCAAGAAGTGTTTGATGGAATACTGTTTGCATGATGCTAATTCAAATAAATTTGAGGTGTTGTATCTTGGAAGGCATAGTTTGTGAAGTTACTTAGTACCGTTGACAGGAACTAATTGCTTTAAGGAGATTCGGTTAGTCATACCTCACCTCATTTTTTTTTTGTTATCTTTTTCTTGGAGTTATTATTTTCTAATTACAACAAACAATGTTACATATTGTTCTTCCAATACGTAATTTCTTATTTATTTCCAACAATCTTAAGGCAATTATAGTTTCTTACTATTTGTTGGGTTTATCAAAAATCAAGATGGCCATAACAAACAAGTATCCAATGATTTCGGAATGTTTTTGAAGATGTTCCTATGGTCGTTTCGACCAGTAAGGTACAATCCCTATGGCCTAGCATTTTGGTAGCAAATGCTACAAGCCTTCGGGTTGAAACCATCTATGGTTGTATAGGCACAAGTTTTTTGACTAATATACCTAGGATGATTTTTCAAAATAGTATAGGCCAAATGACATATGGTTCAATTTCTAGAAGGCTGGTTTAACAGAATTTTCCTAGTTTGATAATACTACCTCCAATAATACGAAATGAGAAACCAAAGAAATTTACAAGGTGGGCTTTAAGTAATGGCAGCAAAAGATGTTCTTATATTTGATCACATTGAATCTAGTCAAGCACTTATCGGAGGTATGCCCAATAATTAGTTCAAATTAGCAAGATATCACAACCCTCAAGGCGTTGGAAACTTGGAAGCATGGGGACTTCCAATGCCGAAACTATATCCTTAACCGTTTGGTGAATTCTTTACATGATGTTTATTATAACATTAAAACTGCTCAACAATTTCTCGAGTCCTTAGAAAAGAAATACAAAACTAAGGACATTGGCACCAAAAAATTCGTGGTTGCCAAATTTCTAGAATTCAAGATGCGGGATTCTAAATTTGTCGTGAATTAGGTCTAGGAATTGTAAATACTTCTAGATGACATCTTTGCTGAGGGAATGTTATTTAGTGAACCATTCCAAGTGGCACCTATTATTGAGAAGCTGCCCGAGGCTGGTCAAGCTTAAAAAATTATTTAGTACAAATGAGAAGAGATGAGCCTTGAAGATGTCATTTTGCGCCTTAGAATCAAGGAAGATAATAGGAAGAATAAAAGCCCTCCTATGAAGCAAAGGTCAACCATGTTGAGTTTTCCAATTCTAAGAAAGATAGGAAGAAGAAGAAATCCTTTTAAGGAAAAGTCAAACATAATGAACAATCTCAGAAATTCCAAAAGTGTGTTTAGCTTGCAATAAGCCTGGCTATCATGTTAAAGATTGCAAAAAGCGCTTAAACAAAGACAAGAGCAGTGGTGTAGCCAAGTAGTTGAATCTCACAGAGTAGGAAGATGATGTGAGATTAACTGTTATAATGGTGTTAGTATCAAATAATGTCGATTGGTGGTTGGACACAAGTGTCACAAATCACATTTGTGTGGACAAACACCTATTCTCATCTTACGAGAAAGCTAAGGAAGAAGAGAAGTTCTATATGGATAACTCTATATCAACAAAAATTGATGAGAGAGGAAAGATGATTTTGAAGGTCACCTTCAACAAGGAAATTACCCTATTAAATGTGTGGCATGTACCGGAGATTCAAAAGAATCTAATTTATAGCCCCATACTTGTCAAAAAGGAAAACAAAATTGTATTTGAGTATGATAATTTTGTATTTTCCAAAAGGGGGTTGCATGTGGGGGAAGGGTATCTGTATGATGACCCATTCAAAACCAATGTAACTGTCATTGATATAAACTCTAAACTTTTATACCCAAAGACTATTAATAAAGTGAAGTCTTCAGTTTATATTGTTGTGTCTCCTTATCTATGTCATGATAGATTAGAACATGTAAACTATGATACAATCAAGAAGATAGCAAACTTAAGGCTAATTCCGAGATTTAAGTTGGATGCCCATTATAAGTATGAGACTTGTGTTAAGACTAAGTTTGCTAAGAGATCTTTCAAACCGGTTGAAAAATTGAGTGAACCTCCACAAATAATCCATTGTGATAAATGTGATTTAAAATTTGTAGAAAGTAGATGTGGAAATAAGTATTTTATCACTTTTGTAGATGATTGTACTCAAATTTGTTATGTTTATTTGTTAACTAGCAAATATTAGGTTATGAACATTTACGAAAGACGAACCAAAGTGCTTAGATCTAACAAAGGAGGAGAATATAGTTCTTCCACTTTAAATGAGTTGTGTACAGGTTTGAGGATAATTCTCCAAATAATTGCATCCTATACCCCCCCTCGACAAAATGGAGTTGCTAAATGAAAAAATAGAACTTTTAACACCATGTTCTTTTGGGTTTACCTCAAAACTTATGGGGAGGCAATTCAAATTGCAAACTATATTCTTAATAAAGTATCCCATAGGAAAACGAGTAAGACTCCATATGAGTTATGGAATTAAAGGTTGCCATTTTAATTTTTTTTGGAAGTGTGAAGGGTGCCTACCTAAAGTGGCGATTCCTCCTCTTAAAAAAACTTGATTATGACTTAAAAGATAGATTGTATATTCATCAGCTCAAAATATTATAGAATTTTGACTTACAGATATAAAAATGTGTAAATCCATGTCAATACTATTCTAGAATCAAGGGATGTTGAATTG
The DNA here is from genome assembly GCA_014182845.1 of Corymbia calophylla. Classification (NCBI taxonomy): domain Eukaryota; kingdom Viridiplantae; phylum Streptophyta; class Magnoliopsida; order Myrtales; family Myrtaceae; genus Corymbia; species Corymbia calophylla. Next base: position 28,850,812 of record CM024703.1, on the reverse strand, counting down.
TTTAATGATATAAAAGAAATCAGGGTGAACATTCTCAAAGATAATTTAGAAAATTAGAATTTGAGAATGATGAAGTTTGAGGCTAAAGAAGCCACACTTCAAAAAAAACAAGAGGTTATGGATTGAAAATCTTTTAGGCTTGATTTTCTAATGTACATGTTAGAAGGTGAGCCTTAAACATTTCAAGAGGCAATGTCAAGTCAAGATATTTCTTGCTGGAAAGAAGCCATTGAAAATGAGTTTGACTTTATTCTAAGTAATCACACTTGAGAATTAGATGACCTTTCATTAGGAAATAAACCAATTGGATGTAAATGGATATTCAAAAAGAACGTAAAGCTTATGATTCCATAGATAATCATAAAGCATGACTTGTTGCCAAATGGTTCAAACAAAGAGATGGTCTAAACTACTTTGATAATTATTCTCTTGTAATAAGAATAACATTAGTTAATATGTTGATTGCTATAATTTTTCTATACAATTTGCAAGATTCTTAAATGGTGATCTTGACAAAGAGATTTATATGGAACAATTTGAAGGATTCGAGGCTAAAGGACAAGAATACAAAGTGTGTAAACTTGGCAAATCATTGTATGGACTTAAACAATCTCTAAACAATGGCATGAGAATTTGACCTTGTGATGATCCCAAATAGGTATAGAATCGATGAGTGTGACAAATGTGTGTACACTATATACTTATTTGTCTATATACCAAGATTTACTAATTTTTGAAGATAACCTTGAGGTCATCAAAATCACCAAGAATGGTCTCAAGAAAAACTTTGAGATAAAAAACTTAGATGTTGTGGATATTATCCTAACATTACAATTCTAAGGAATTCTAATGGTTTAGGTTTAACTCAATTTCATTACATTAAAAAGGTAACCAAGAGGTTTAAAAGGTTCGGCATTAAAGATGCAAATAATAATTTTCTTTTATACATTAATTTTAAAAAGAATATTGGAAATAGTATCGGGCAACTAGAGTATTCTCAAGTGATCGGTAGTATCATATACATCATGGATTGCACTAGATCAAATATCGCACACTTAGTAGGAAAACTGAGCAAGTGTACAAGTAATTATAGTCATGAGCATTGACACGCGGACTCCTGGAATGCCAAAACTTGGTATGGAAATATTTAAATGCCAAAAGTTACAAAAAGTACACTTAAGTGCCAAAATCGAAGCAAAATAGATCAGTTAAGTGTCAATAGTGAGAAAATCTAGCCAAAAATGCTGACTTTGCGCTTTTTCGGCAAACTGAGGTTGAAATGGTGTCTTTTTGGGTGCTGAGATGGTTAGACCCACTCAAAACGACATCGTTTTAAACTTAATTTGATTATATAAATATTAATTAAATAATATTTATAAAAAATTTATAAAAAATTTATAAAAAAAAGGCGAAGCAACAAAGACAAAGATAGGCAACAAGGACTCCCCCACCTGTGGTCGCCACCCCATCGCTGGTGGGGAGGTGTCGACCACCGTGAGGGTCGCCAATGCTTGTGCGAGGCTCGGAAGAGGGTGGTGACCCTCTCCTAGATCTGGACAAGGGTCCCCACCCTTGCCCTGGCTTGGGCGAGGGTTGCTAGTCCCTATGCAGGCGTCGGCGACCCTTGCCCAAATTTGGGAGAGGGCACGGGCCTACCGGCCCTCACCGTCCATCATCGCTACCCCATTGGTGATAGGGCAGCGGCCACATGTAGGGGAGCCCTCTCCTGCCTGTGCTGCTTGGTTTTTTAAATTTCATTTATAATATTATTTAATTAATATTTATATTAAAAATTAAACTTAGGGTCAAAACGGCGTTGTTTTGGGTGAGGATAAGATGATATGGATATCCGACGAGCCATGTAGGCGATAGAAATTATCAAAAAATTTCCATATAGGCTTTCCGGTGGTCTTCGCTGGAGTTGGCACTCAAGTGTATATTTTGTAATTTTTGACACTTAAATATCTCCTTCGTGTCAAGTTTTGGCACTTGGGCTATTCTTTTGCCCATAACATTGTAATGCACTTTTGAAAGTGTCGAGTTATTTGTAAAGAATCAAAGACTATGTTTTGCCATATGACAAATATCCAATTGTCTTGGAAGGCTATTGTGATGCCAATTAAATTTTGGATTTCGATGAATCGAAATCAACTATCACACTAGGAGGTGCCGCAATATCGTGGAAATCCTTAAATCAAACTCTAATAGCATGCTCCATCTTTACTATGAGTTTGTTGCTTTGAACAAAGCTGTTGAAAAAGCAAAGTGACTTTGGCAACTTTTAGAGGAAGTTCCCTTGTGGCCAAAACGTATGCCTTCAATATACATTCACTATGACAATCAAGTAGTGATTGTAAGGGCGCAAAATGTGATATACAACGGTAAGTCTAGACACATTTGTTAGAGACATAATACCATAAGACAGTTGCTTTCGAATGGAATAATTTCTTTAGACTTTGTGAGGTCAATGAAAAATATTACAGGTTTGTTGACATAAGGTTTGTCGAAAGAGCAAGTAAATTGTATATTGAGGGGAGTGGAGTTAAAAGCCTTAACTCAACAAAGAGAATCCACTGTAGAAACCTAATTTAGTGATTGGAGATCCCTTGGAATAGGTTTAATGAGATAACACAAATTTTGGAAATTCTAGTGTGCGCACTATCTCCGACTCCAATAATGTAATAGTGCTTCTTACAACATTTTAAGAGTACGCTATACATTTAATGATTTCTATAGCTAGGAATTCAACATCCAAGTAAGGTATGGTAGGATACTTTTAATAGGAATGCACTTATATGCATGGAATTGACCGACTCTATGAAAATTTTTAAAGGCTAGATTTTCTAAACTATGCTTGAATCCCGAGAGTTTCATGACTGAAAGAAATATGAGGTCTATTGTTTGGGCTTACATCAACAACTAACAATTCAATGCTTAATCCATTAGTTGGTTAAGTATATCTAATGGGATTTCACTAAAGAAGGTTTAAAGTGAAAGCTACCTATCTTGATGCAATCCATTTCCATAGGCGCACTTAAAATTCCTCGAGTCAAAATGTTTTGTTGATCCATTAATGAGTGTTGTAATTTTAATGGGTTAATGGATTAATGAAAGTGAGGAAAACAAGATACATTGCTTCAGTTCATGCATTTCATTAATTGATGTGTTTCTTGAGTTCATATATTTCTTGTATTTATGTATCTCTTGAGTTCATGTATTTCCAACCGTGCCGGTTTCAAGAAGTGTTCAACAGAATTTGTTTACATAGTGCTAATTCAAACAGATCGAAGGTGTATTATCTTGAGAGGTATAGTTTGTGAAGCTACTTAGCACTATTGACAAGAACTAATTGCATTAAGGAGATTTGATTAGTCATACCTCACTTCATATTTATTTTTTTATTATCTTTTTCTCGAAATTATAATTTTTTGATTGCAACAATTAATGTCATATATTCTTCTTCCTATACGTAATTTCTAATTTATTTCCAACATCAACTACTCCAAAAGTATAAAACTTCATCAAATATATCTTATATCTTAACACTTTCCTTTCCACGAGGACCTATTTGACAATAAAGGCCTTAAGTGTGCAAATACATTTGGACAAACAACTTTTTGAAACCCAATTGGACATAATGTAAGCGCAACTCATGAGTGAGTGAAAAAGGGGTATGACTATAAATTGAACACCAAAACCTCCGTCTCCAATAGGGATAAGCATGGTTCTAGGGTAGAACCTAGAATCGAAAAACCGGACTAGTGGAAACCTATCTAGTTCCAAATTCCAAGATATGTAAGGTAGGTTCTGAGTTCCAAATATTAGAGAACTTATTCCGAATTCCAACATTTGTCTCCATGCGATTATGCAATGTTCCATGAGGTCCAATAATGAGTATATAATATATAGAATTATTAGTCTAAGTTTCCATTGTATGACTAAGACTTTTATTTTGTAAATGTTTCATATTCTTTATGTGTTTACATATAAGTTGTGGTCAATAGATTAGCGGCAAGTTGTGATCATTAAATGTGATATTCACTGCAATGGTTCGATTAATAATACATATGGAATCTGAGTAGAACTTGGAACCAATCCTAGAAACTATGACTGGGTAGATTGTAGGTTCCAGAATATACATGGTAGGTTCCAGGTTCCAATAAATGAAGAGCCTGTTTTGATAGGTAAATTCTAGGTTTTGGGTAGAACCTATCCGAAACCTAAAACCGCTCATCAATACCAAAAACAAAGTTATATACACAAACATTTACTCCAAAAGCTTAAACCATTATAGAATGGTCCATAATATATCTTATATCTTAACATACCCAATTGATTACAAAGTCAAAGTTACCAAGCACCGTTAGCTCTTACATCACATGAAAGCTAATAAGTGTGTATCATGTCGGCTACGCAGTGTACGAGGGAGAGAGATGGATAGATAAACCAAGCAACGAGAGCATTGTTACCACACCGATCATCTAACTAGTAGGAACTAGATCTCAAAGCTAACATCGATCTTGATCAAATAGTTTCAACGAGGCCCCAATTTTCAAAATCCTGTCTGGGCAGGAAAAGAAACAGATTTGCATTTTTGGCCTGGAGCTTTACAATGATTGTCATTTTAGTCTTATTTAATTTTTGACGTACTTCCACGCAAACTACCAATTACGTATCTATGGAAGGACATTTATTTGTGTCCTTTTATCTCTTTTACATTAGCTCGTCGATAGATAACTAAAGAGCAATTTTGTTTAGTAGTATTAATCCCATTATAGGGAATAATTCCTACTAGTAAAATGATTTGCGATAAGATTTTATTCGTTTTCACGGTCAATCGAAATAGAAAATTTTCAGCCATAACATAATCAGGTGTCAAAATGTTATTATAATGATTGACATGTTACACCTAAAATATGCAATCCCTATCTTATTAGTGACTCTTAGACTCACCATTTCACTTTTGACCTCGTTGTCCAAAGTTGTGGTCATCAGCCTCACCTTTTCTTACACAAAAGAAAAGAAGAGAAAGAAACACACATTTCTAGAAAGATCGGAAGAAGCCAGAAAGGCAACAACTCCCATGAGATCCCCACCTGAAACACGTGTACTGGGACGAGCTACATAAATCCGGAGGAACTGGTCGAGTAGCAAAATCCAAATATTCCTTGTTGTAATACAAGGAGCCACTTCACATGAGCCGATTTATGAAGCGGCAAAGGACATTTTTAGCCATTTAGATGAGATTATAGGTGAGTAATCAAATTGATTCTACTTGAGAACTAGATTAAATCACCCAAAAAATAGATTCGGAAACCGGTTCCTAAATAGGTTCCAAATCTTTAGAACCGGTTCGGAAATAGATTCTGAGTGAATACTCACTTAGGAACTAGACCAAATTGCCTTGATTTGGAACTGGTTTCAGAACCGGATTTGTAAACAAAAAAACCAACACCCTAATTTCTTTTTCCCCTAAATTTTAACCTTAGCATTCTTTCGTCTTTTGTCATTTCTCGGAAATCCTTGTCAATCTTTCCTCTTTCCTTAAATTTTCATGGATGGATGGGGAATGAAATTTTATAATTTATATTTTATGTTACGTGTTTAAACTTTTTGTCTTTTATAATTGTACGTGACTATGTATTCATCTTATGAGTTATTGTTTTTGGCGAATAGGGATGTCTATTGTTCATTTTTTGCTTTAAATCATTTTGTTACTCATAGTTTTATATGATTTTACTATAAAAAATTAACCAAAAAAGGAGGGGAAAAAGAAGAAAAGAAAACAAGTTCTCAGATAAACCCTTAAACTGGAGCATAGAACAGGTTCTAGAATCTAGAACCGATTCTAGGCAAACGGGGTAGAATTTAAGGTCCAAGAGTAAGTTCCAAATTTCAGTTCTAAAACCTATCCACCTTACAATCAATCATCCCTAGATGAGACCATGCAAACTCTCATGCAAGAAACAAGGGTAGGAATCAAGTATCTGCTGGGGGAAACGTGAAGCTGGACAAACAGGCGTCACAAGGGGACACTATGGACTCTCGAGTGGACTCCATTAGTTCGGGGCATATCTTGTCATTTTATAATGATTGATTTAATCAACGAAATCACACCTGTCACGACACAGCCAATCTTCTAGACGACGAAACCGTAACAGATCCAGATGCATCTTGTGTCAAAAGAAATGCCATCATGAAGGGAACGAAGGAGATATTCCACCGATCAAAGAATTTCTCCAATAAATTATATGCCAGTGATCTCATCGTGAAGCCATTTCCGATTACATACAGTTTTGTCAGACAAGGTTGCCATGAATCATTGCACTCGTATGACACTCCACAGAAAAAAGTTGAAACCATGCGCGCATGCCCCTCACCTGATATTCGAACTTTTCATTACAGAACCCTGAAGCCATATATCTTTCCCAGTGAATCCAGCAAAATGGCATCGTTATATTTCCTTCGTTTAGGCCAATAAAACATTTTCTTAATTAGGTCGTGACAATACTAGGAACCCCATCATCGGAGAGACCAATATTTAATAACACTAAAAAAATCAACTAAAGAGATACTGGGAATGGAATATAGATACAGAAGGGTGGTATAAACCACCAGGCAAAATGAATTACACCAATTTGTAAAAACTCAAGCACTAGCCCTGGGCTATAAACGCATTAAGATTGACCCAAATAAACCTCACCCGCATCCACGAAATGAAGGGGAAAAAACACAAGCCACCTCCTAAGACCACAGGCACATAAGCCAACTTTTTCATGCATTTTGAACAGTGAACTCATAAGAGACTAGATCCATTTTGCCAAGGCAATCATTTTTAGCTAAGAGAAGCATAGCAAACAAGAGCCCCCAACTATGCCTGGTTGCCGCCACCCCTCGAGCGGCCACCCATCCTTCCACGACCACGCCCATATCCCCTGCCGCCTCCACCTCTGCCCCTCTCGTATCCACTACCTGCTACAGAGGCAACCTTAAGTAATGATCCTAAAGAAATCTAAGTGCACGACAAAATATTTCAACATTGCACAATAACTGTAGTTCAGACATGGAGCACGTGCTAGATAGTGTTTGGGGGGGGTCAAGGGAACACTATATTCAAATTCACAGTAAGTTTTATTAAACTGTGGAGCATCAGGGACTATTGGTCTGAAATCACACAAAAAAAAAAAAAAAAAAAACCCTAGAATAAAGAAAAGGTTGACAAATTGAACACAATCAAAAGATGTGCTGAATCCACCAAAGTAGACCAGCATGATGCAAAATCTAGAAGCAACTTACCACGGTAGCCCCAGCCCCTACCTCGTCCACCACCTCGACCCCAGTTTGAATATCCACCATTATCTAACAATTTCAAAAGGAAAAAGGTAAGTGAATGAATAGGTGACAGATATCCAACACTTGAATACAGTAAATCACTACAGGACCTCAACTTTTGGTGAAAGGTAATCAACCGTTGAGAAGGCAGTAGCCATACCTTGATAGTTTCCGCCTTGATAATTTCCACCTTGATAGCTTCCACCTTGATAGTCTCCACCTTGGTAGTTCCTGTTTTGATAATATCCACCTTGATAGTTTCCATATCCTCCCCGTCCCCAGCTCCTCCCTCTCCCTCTACCTCGACCCCTCCCCCGACCATATGAATCTAAGTATTAAAGGAGAAGAACCAGTCATCAACTTTGCTTCTGTCCATGATAAAACCTTAAGTCACAACTTTGTCACAGCAAATACCTTCATTAACAGTATTGTAAGGAACACGGGCTTGTCTAGGCTGTTGTGGTTGATAACGATACTGAGGTCTGGGTTGATCCATTTGAACAGGAGCTTGATACCTAAGCAAACAAATAACATATCAAACAATCATCGCATAATTTCAGGTCAAACTGCGAGTACTTGCAAAAATTTATTAACCGGATGTAGCAATTTGCAATCGTATCAACAACTATCCTAACAGGTAGATTACTCAGGGGAAAAAAATACAGCAAAGTTATGTCCTAATATTTCTGAATCAGTCCCCAAGTAAGAAGCACAAAACAAGACACCTGAACTAAATGACTATGTGGTTGATGCACATTATTGCAACTTCTGAAACCCTTTACGTCATTGTGGACATCGTAACTTACCCAGGAGAGTCTTTGTTAAGCTCCCTAGTAGACAAGGTGATCGATATCATTGAAACATGTCGAGTCATCTCCACACTGCATGAAATATTATGCTGTTGGAATTAGATGGACCATCTACAAAATTATGTACACGATTAGATTTAAGTTTATATACTGGAGCATACGGTACTAGGCCCTCTTCGATGGGTTCCCATACATCAGTTATGCTAACTGAGCTGATGTAAGTATCCTGATGCAACCGAGGAATTCTCTTCTGCATGAATACAAGTTTGAGAAGTTGGCAATGAGAATGACTTTGCTAATTTTACATCCTTTTACCCTTCTAATAAAACAATAGCATCACAAAATTACTAATTTGAACTCACACAAACCTTTATAATCTCCGCAATGGCCACTGTCTTACTGATTGCTTGTCCCATTGCTTTCAAGACAATTTCTCGAACACGTTTCTCCTAAAATGAAAAGATATTATTTAAATATATGTCAAAGCATATATTACAAAAATTATCGGTTGGCAAAGGGAAAAAATTAAGTCATCTGATTTAAGATCCTCAATCCCTAGAAATGGAAGATAATAGAAGAATCTATGCCAAGACATTCATATGAAATAAGCAAAATGTTTAAAATGATCTACACACACAAGAAATCAACTATCAAAGAAAGGTACCAACTATTAAGGGAAAGTCATCACATTGACAGTTCATGACATGCTGCTATAGTTTGGACATAGAATCAACTATCAAATTCCCCATGACCATCTAATATCTCAAAAATCCAGCAAAAGTTTGGACATGGAAAAATAATGAACCTACACTATGGAAGCCATAATAGACTAAGAATAACCACAAAAACAATGCTAATCTTCAAGCAGCATGCTAAGAACCATCAGAAGCGACTTTTAGGAGAATACCCAAATCAATGATGACTGGCACATGATAACCACTAGCATAAGTTTAACTTTCAGCCAGGCTCATGCATGAGAAAAAGCACAAGGAATGTGATTGATTTAACTATTATTGTAGGAAGACAGCCCCGACATGGAAAGTTAGTCTGTAAATGGTCTCCATATTGACCAAAAAGTAGCCATAGCAACATTCTGTAGAATTTCTAATTCCAACAACAGATTAGAAACATACCAGGACACTCATTCCTTCGAAATCGTGCTTAAAGCATCACAGCACACTCCCAAATTCAGACATGCCTTGGCTTTCCCAGGATTATATTTCTTTACCAAGTAATCCACAACCCCCCCCCCTTCCTTTTTCCTTCCTTTTTGTTATCTCTCTCCCAAAGAAAACACTATATCAAAATGTTATCCCTGCTTCGAAGCAGCTCTACCTCACCAATTCTCTTTAAAAACATTGAGTTCCTTCTTTCACAACAACTCAAACAACCCTGGATAATGCTTCCACATCCCAATCTTGGGTTCACTTCATAAGATGGAACTTTCAATTATTCAGTCAAGCGTGCATCTTCCCGAAATAAGCCACTCAGGCATCTCCGTCCCTTCCTACAAGTCAGGGAAGAGGTCCACTGAAGGAGAGCCCCCGCAGATTAATCTAACAAGTTACTTTTACTCTATAACTAACTGGCAACTGCTGCTCAATTAGGGAATCCGATCAAACTCACTGCACGATAAACCAGCATGCATTCCACCGCGCAAGCAAGGTCACGAGTCGACAACATCTCTTTTCTCGTGTACGGGCGGCGCCCTCCGTAGATGTACCGCGAGGACACCGACTACTCGGCATTCATCTCTCGAAAACTACCCAAGCCACTAATTTCCCTCGAGTTCTAGCTACCAGCGAAAAATGCCGCGCGCAGAACCGGCACGCGTTCCCCCCACACGAGCAAGGCCGAGCTCCTAAATTAACTCCGACGAACTCCGCACCAGATGCCCCAAAAAATAAAATACGAATCGAAATCGAAGCCCCAGCGGAACACACCAGGAAAATAAAAAAAACAGGCAACGCAGCTCAAAATCGCCATACCCAAACCCATCGAGGAAAGAGACGCGGAAGCAACAAGAAGAAGACGAACGCGGGCGATTGCATGGACGGCGACGCGTTAAAGGGAGAGAGAAAAGCACGAGAGAGAGAGAGAGAGAGAGAGAGAGAGAGAGAGAGACCTGAAGGAGAGTGGAGGCATAGCTGATGTAGTTGCGGATGAGGCCCTGGGTGGTGATTCGGATCTCGTTCTCGTTTATCGGCGACTCCGGCTTCGGCTTCTCCACCCTCTGGTATCGGTCCATGGCCGCCGCCGCCGCCGCTCTGCGTTCCTCCCTCGGTTCGCGCTTCGGAGGCAGGAGAGAGAGAGAGAGAGAGAGAGAAACCCTAAAAACCCCAGTTGCAAGCAAGCGACACCCAGAGAGAGAGACAGAGACAGAGACTGAGAAAAACCACGAAAGGCTAAAACCTCAAAAGCGTAGAGAGAGAGAGAGAGAGAGAGAGAGAGAGAGAGGGGCTCTGGGCTCCTCACGGCCTTACACGTAGCGCTTTCGTAGGAGGACCGATCTCGATGGAATTTTGACCATTGGATTTAAAAGGCAGGGCGCAAGGGGAGGGGAGGTTACTCTCCTTCGCCAGGGGTGGCAGGGACAGAATGATTCAATCCCACGCGAATCTCTTGCTCACGTGGACCACGTGCTCCCTCGTTTCGTACTGAAATCCCCTCGAGACGCCCACCTTGCTATACAAGTTTTACTTCTTTGTTTTTTAGGTCTCAACTTGCTAAGAAAGTTCGACCAGAAAAAGAAAAAAAAAAAAACTTGCTAATGAAGTTACCTCCCACAAAAAAAAACAGTGACAGGGTTTCTTACGCGTTTGTTGTTGTGGTGGAATTTCCCTTTTTTACAAAAACATGTTTAGCAAGCCATCCGAAAGCAATCGTCGATAACATGTAACTTATTGAGAAGTTTTACTTGCTCATTATTAAAGTCAGCGAGCTGAAAGTGTATACGCGCTTTCTCCCCCTAAATCATGAACTTAGGTTCGAAGGTAGCTCCATTGTTTAAATAATTTGAACGGAAGGGAGATTCAGGAAACTTTAATGTTTCAATAGGGACAACCTTTAGCAATTCGCTTTCGAAGTTCTACTCAGGAACTAAACCGGATTGCTCAAAAAATAGGTTTGGGAATAAGTTTCCATTGGAACCGGTTAGGGACCGGATTGCCTATTTAGGAATTAGTTTTATAAGTTAAAAGACCAAAACTCTAGTTTCTTTTTTTCCTAAATTTTAACCTCAGTATTCCTTCATCCTTTGTCATTTCTTGGAACTCCTTACAAGGCTTTCCTTTTCCTCTAAATTTTTATGGATAAATAAGGAATGTAACTTTATAATTTATGTTTTATGATACGTATTTAAACTTTCTATTATTTATAATTGTACGTTACTACGTGTTCATCTTATGGATTGTTGTTTTTGGCATATAGAGATTTCTACTGATCATCTTCTATTTTGAATCATTTTGTTGCTCATAACCTTATATGATTTTGCTCTAAAACACGAACTAAAAAAAAGGAACAAATAAAATAGGTTATTGGGTAGACTTTGGAAGAAGATCGAAAAAACATGATAGGTTTTATAACTAGTTCTAGATAAATATAGTAAATTTCATGGTCCAAAAATTAAGAATTTGTTATAACAAAGTAGGTTTTAGATTCCAACTTTGAAATCTACCCATTTTGAAACTGATCACCCCTATATTCAATAAATTACATATCCACAAAATTCTATAACTATTTGTGCAGTCCGGATGGAAAGATTGCCGCACTAAGTAAATATTAATAATTTGCCAACTAATACCAATATAAATGATAAAACGAGACGCAAAACGAGATGCATAAAGAGTTTACCTAGACGATAAACCATGTCCACCGTCAAACTATTGATGTCTCTCCACTCATTTTCTCTTATGAAAACACCTCAACATCATTGGTTTCCAAAGTCTAACGCTTGATTTGCCGTCTGCTTTAAGAGAAAAGGATGTAGGAGAAAAAAGTGACAAGGCGAATCCTTTTTAATTTTCAAGTTCGGGCGAAGCGTATGGTCATTTCTGCAACATTTTCCTTCTCATATGTCTCCTCTTACTAAGACAAATCCAGCGGAGGAAATTTCACCACGCATCATCCTGCTAATTCACATCTTTCACAAGAGTCTTCAACCAAATAAGTGGATGACATTAAAAACCCTCACACAAAACGAGCGACTAGCTGCACAATGAATCCTGACGAGGTACTTTCAGATAGAAAATAGAATGGACCAGAAGCAGGAACAGTGAATATTCAGTGGATGGTAATGAAGCATGGACAATTCGCTGCAATCACATCAAGCTACTCCACTACGAGAGCCATTACCAAAGTTGCAAATGCTGAAAGAGGTACACCCAAGTAGACGGTACACGGCCAGGCCCCCCTGCCTAAACGAAGAAAGAAAGAAAGAACGAGGAACCGACTGGGTGATGTGAGCTGCGCAGCTTTGGCCTAGTTCTTCCTCGGTGAGTTAAAATGACAACTTCAAATGCAACTAATGCTGTGGACAAACCGAGTTTAGATCTGAATGAGAAACTATCTTCACAGGAGAACGTTTATCATATGAAGCCACAGGCAGGACGGCAGAAGCATCAATATCCACAGAATTTCGATGATAAACATGTACATTATGCGCATCTCCACTGAAAACTAAAGATTAGACAGAGCAAATTGAAATATGTCGTCTAGAAACATAGTAGAAGAAGCATATGCATGGAAGTGAACCCAGACATCGTATCCTGGCGATGAAGAGAATGACTTTAGATGAGTTTTCTTTTATGAATTGCCCATGATTAAAGCACAATACTGAATGGTTACAAAAGTCAAGGAAAGAGGGAAGCTAGAATTCTGCTGATTAAAACCCACAAAATATATGACTAAAATCACAACGAATCACTGAGGAGTGAGGAGTTACTTCCAATACAAAATGGAATGGACCTGAAGCAAGGGATAGGGAATTTCGAGTGGATGGTAACGAAGCAGAAAATTCATTGCAATCACATGAAGCTACTTCCCTACATTAACCATTAGCAAAGTCATTCGATAACAGATTACAGACTTTAAGAAAAATTTACACAAAGTAGACACAGTACACAACCAGGGCCTGAAGCAAGAAGGAACCAAGAGGGTGATCCGGGTGTGCATCTTCAGCCTATTTCTTCTCCGTGAATTAACATGAGACAGAACATCTAATGCAACTAATGTCACATGGAAGAACCAATTTCAGTCACAAATACTATTTATCTTCACCTGAAAAAATCTTGTTTCTCGCGGGCGGCTCCTCCGTAGATGTATGGCGAGGACACTGACTACTTGGCATTCATCTCTCAAAAACTATCCAAACCACTAATTTCCCTCAATGAATTACAGATCCACAAAATTCTATAACTATTAGTGCGGTCTGGATGGAAAGACCATCACACTTGGTAAAGATTAATAGTTTGCCAACTAATGCCAACAGCCCAGCAATGTAAATGACAAAACTAGGTGCAACGTGAGATGCGTAGAGAGTTTACCAAGATTATAAACCATGTCCACCGTTAAAATAGTGATGCCTCTCAACTCATTTTCTCGTATGAAAACATCTCAGCATCACTGGTTTCCAAAGTCTTATGCTTGATTTGCCGTCTGCTTTAAGAGAAAAGAATGTAGGAGAAAAAAGTGACAAAGCGAATCCTTTTTTTCAAGTTTGGACGAAGCGTATGGTCATTTCTTCAACATTTTCCTTCTGTGTCTCCTCTTCCTAAGACAAATCCAGCGGTGGAAATTTAACCACGCGTCATCCTGCTAACTCACATCATTCACCAGATTCTTTGACCAAATAAGTGGATGACACATAAAAACCTCACAAAACAAATAGAATCACAATGAGTGCAAAGGAGGTACTTTCTATCAGAAAATAGAATGGACCTGAAGCAAGAACAGTGAATATTCAGTGGATGGTGATGAAGCAGACAATCTGTTGCAATCACATGAAGCTACTTCACCGCAAGAACCATTACCAAAGTTGCAGATCCCAAAAGTATTCCACACAAGTACATGGTACACAGTTCTTTCTCTGTGAGTAAACATGACAACTTCAAATGCAACTAATGCTGTGGACAAACTGAATTTGGATCATGAATGACAAACCATCTTCACCTGAAGAACATTGATCATATGAAGCCACAGGCAGGACAGCAGAAAGCATCAATATCCGCAGAATTTTGATCATAAAAATGTACATTATGGGCATCTCCACTAAAAATTAAAGCTTAGATGGAGCAAATTGAAATATGTCGTCTAGAAACATAGCAGGAGAAGCATATGCATGGAAGTGAACCCAGACACCATATCCTGGCGATGAAGAGAATGACTAGACAACAGTCTTTAGATGAGCTTTCTTAAATGAATTGGTCATGATTAAAGCTCAATACTGAATGGTTACAACAGTCAGGGAAAGAGGGAAGCAAGACTTCTGCTGATTAAACCCCACAAAATAAATGATAAATTCATAATGAGTCCAGAGGAGGTACTTCCAATACAAAATAGAATGGACCTGAAAGAGGGGAAAGGGAATTTTGAGTGGATGGTAACGAAGCAGATGATTCATTGCAATCACATGAAGCTACTTCCCTACATTAACCATTAGCAAAGTGATTCTGTAACAGATTACAGATTGAAGAAAAAAAAAGAATTACACAAAAGTAGGCACGGTACCCAGCCAGGGCCTGAAGAAAGAAAGAAAGAGGAACCAACTGGGTGATCCGGATGTGCATATTTGGCCTATTTCTTCTCTGTAAATTAACATGAGACAGAACATCAAACGCAACTAATGTCACGTGGAAGAACCGATTTCAGTCATGAATGACTTTTATCTTCACCTGAAAAACGTTGATCACAGCTAAGAGACAAAGCCATGGACAGGACGGTAGAGCATCGATATTCACAGTATTTGGATGCTAAACATGTACATCGCCACTAAAAAGTAAAGCTTGGACAGAGCAAACTGAAATAGAACATCTAGAAGCATACTAGGAGCAGCATATGACATGGAAGTGAAGCCGGACACCTCAACCTGGCAATGAAGAGAACGACAATAGAATAGTCTCTAGATGAGCTTTTTTTTTATGAACTGGTCACTATTAAAGCGCAATACTGAATTTTACAGCAGTCAGGGAAAGAAAGAAGTGAGACTTTTAATACAAAAGCATTCTCAATTTCTCACTGCAGGGAAAGAATCTTCAGAACATTCTAGCAAATCATATTCATAATAATTGCATTTATCATCAACAAAGGGTAAGAACAAGCACATCAAATAATACATAAAGAGGATAAAACCGACAAAAATGTGAAGTACAAAAGAAATGTCAATAACTGATATATTGAGGAAGGCTTTAGATCATTAAATCTGAAAAATTTGAAAGGAAAGAGAATATAGGTGTCCCTCCATCTCTCCTGTAAAGTGTATACAATCTTCAACCAAAATCCCACAGTTTTCAGCTAATTTCCTACTAAAACAATTGAAAACTCCCATATGGCCAAAGAAAGATGGAAACACCAGCAGCTTAACAATAATTGGACCATCCAAGATGGCCATATGATGCACATTATCCTTCAGAAGTTCAAATTTGATGGTACACAACGGATATTTCCCTTACCCTCTAGAGAATAGTGATGGAAGGAAAAGCACTCCAGAAGTTTGAATGCTTGCAGATGTTCAGATAAACTGATATGCAGGAAAACC
The DNA here is from genome assembly GCA_014182845.1 of Corymbia calophylla. Taxonomy (NCBI): domain Eukaryota; kingdom Viridiplantae; phylum Streptophyta; class Magnoliopsida; order Myrtales; family Myrtaceae; genus Corymbia; species Corymbia calophylla. The sequence goes on along the minus strand of CM024703.1, from coordinate 28,834,918 downwards.
TCCACGTCGAACTTAAAAGTAGAACCACGAACTCATCACTAACAAAGGACTGTGGAAAACCTTAGAGATCTGCTTTGCATTTCCCCTGTTAAAACTACAGCTAACTGAAGAATCGTTCTCCTTATGACAACCTTTCTAAACCATGCCATTAATAAACCAAAGCATTCAAAAGACTCAAACATCAAATCTGCTACTCATGCAGAGGGGAAAAGAGTAAAGTCTTACCTATAACTCCAGCATACCAAGTAGAACCTCAGCAGGTCGTCAAGGTTATTGCACAAAATGACTGTCATTTATGAGAAGTCTCATACAAGTATGCTAGGGCAACATTCCTGGATTGACCACCCTCACAGAGGGAAAGGTTGCTGAAGCAAGCAAAGATTACTTGCAAAGAAAGGTTGCGCGGTCATTATTCCTACTTAGTCCTATCAGAAAGATCAAATACATTCTAGTACAGAAGGTAAACATGCGAAAAGAATTTCTGGTGTAACAGATTCAAACTACGGCATCATTACAATGTGAAATAAAACAACTATAAACATATCAGCTTACAATGATATATAATGGCACATATGCTTATACACCTGCCATTAGGCGAAAGGCAAAGACAGCCCTGGCACAACGCACACCCAGGAGACGAGTCAAGTCAGGCAGCTTCATCGGCTTCGCCGTGAAGAACAGTATGAATTGAAACGGCAGAACAAAAGCTGAAGACCTTGTGGAACTTATTCACAGGTGATGGCAAATCTGGTAGCCTCCTCCAGCTACACCTGCCATTATCACTACCAATCTCACAGACACAGGCAGGGTACTTCTGATGATACTCCTCATTGAACACGTAGATCATATCACCCGATCCCACACATTTCAAGCTCTCGAATTTATCTTCCTCCTCGCTATCGACCAGGCCATTGAGCAAATTCGAGGGCATGATCGCAATTTCCCTGAACTCCATGCTCGTCTGGTCGATCTGCCACAAGTTAAACGACGGCCCGCCCGGCCCAACACACATGCCCGCCAGAACCAGCCGTTCCCGGCACGCGATCAAGAAGGAAAACAGGACCCCAGGCGGCCTCAGAGTCTGCACATCGCTCCAGATCCGATCGCGCAGGTCGAAGCACGACACGAAGCAAGAATAGATCCCAAACACATAGAACCTACCACGGAAGAGCGCCGACGACAGGGACTGCGACGAGTTCCCGGGGCGGAAGTCCGCGGGCAAGGGAGGGCAAAGTTCCCAACTGTCCAACCGGGGATCGTAAATCTCGACCGCCAACCGATCCTCGATGTCGACCAAATTACCAATGAACCCGTCGCCCCCGACCACGATGAATCTCAACCCAGAGCCGGGGCCGGGGTCGTCGCCGAAGACAGCGAGGAGGGGGTTGATGTGGGAGAAATGGAGACGGGAGGTGGCGCGCCAGGAGTTGCGGAAGACGCGGGTGAAGGAGAAGGTCGGGGTGGTGGTGAAGAGGAAGCCGGAGGAGGCGATGAAGGAGAAGGAAGGGTCGTCGCGTTGGGTGTGGATGGGGAGGCGGAACCAGGAGTCGGACAGCGGGTCGAAGGCGAAGGACTGGTTGTTGCGGGAGGAGGTGTTGTGGATGCCGTAGAGGAAGAACCAAGGAGAAGAAGAAGAAGAAGAGCAGCTGAGGTTACAATTGGAGGAACCGGAGGAGAGGACGATGGAGCGCCAGAGCTTGCAGACGGCGGAGGCGCGGAGGAGGGAGGGGACGGGGAGGTGGGAGAGGATGAGGTCGATGAGGTCGGTGGAGAGGGAGCTGATGGTGGCCAGCGACGGCGGACAGTCCGACATTGCGGAAGAGAGAGAGCAGCTTCGCCGGCTCTGCCTGGTGGGTCGCGTCGAGAGAGACACAGAGAGGGCGTTGAACTCGTGCGGGAGTTAGTTGGGGGAAGACAGAAGGGTAGTTATACACGTTGCGGCGGTACAGGGAAAGTGGGGAGGTTAACCAACCGATGTACATCCTTCTTCCCCTTTCTTCTTATGTACACCTATGCCTTCATAACTATGACCAACTTTTCGCATCGGGAAAATTTCAAACCGGTGTATTTGTGCCACGTACGCTCAGAATTAATTTTCACTGTAGACTGTGTCGTACTTCATGAGTTTGGATCTGGGTTCGAACCAGAATTTGCACGCTGTACTGTTGACCGAATTGAGCTCGAGCCTAGTCCGGACTCGGTCGCGACCGGACGTTCGGCGCCTGCTGAAAGCAGTAAAGTTTCGACATCCAGCACGGACAAAAAGAAAAACGAATATTGCGTCGGGAAATTCTTGGTGAGGAAAACATTGGTCGAATGGCTTTTGCCTCACACGACGAAGAAGAATCGAGAACCGGAGTCCTTAAAAACTAGGCCAAAAAAAAAAAAATTGACAATTCACGGGGTCAGTCTGAAAGAAGAGAAGAACTTTGTCCTCGACAGCAAAAGAAGAGAAGTTCAGTCCCGATTTGAGATCTGGAGTGACTGACAATGTCAAAGCCCATCTAGTCTATTAACATCAATTGTTTTCCATCAAATTAGGTAGATTTAAAGACAAGTTAGAATATGTAAGGCGCATGCGTTGGACTTCTTGTTGGCATAGAAAACGACCCGCTAATCTAAAAGCCTATCCATAGTCTGGCGTGCTCTATCACATTGTTTACTAACGACGATTTCGCATGTGGATTATAGTATAATTAGGACTACTCTCTTATTCAGAAGATCGATTTGCAATGAGGCCTCTCGTGCATCTGTCTGGCATGAGCTGGGAGTCAGCACATTCTTCGGTTCGCTTCGACATAAACGCAATATAATTTCCGTAGAAAAAGACCAAAGACTCGATTCAAAATGCTCATGATAGAAACTGGGTTTTCCTTATTCTCTCGATCGAAAGGGGAAAACTTGATCTTTACATGATGATAGCGAAGACATTGACAAAGTCCATGTGCACATGCATCCTCTGCATTGCAAATGCATTGCAATATCGTCTTATCATTTCATGGGTTTCCTTCCATAGACCTGTGATCGCAGCATTGCGAACAACAGTAGTAGAGGTGACGATTAGGCGGGCTCAAGCAGACCTAACTTGTTTTCTAGGACCGACCTGTTGTAAAGTAGATATATATATATATATATATAGCAGGTTTCGAGCTCCATTAGGCTTTAACTTTGTCACTAAACCATCGTCCCATCTTCCCTTCACCGGCTCAAATTAGCCTTCCAGCTGATTCGGCCAGGGCGGTGTATGCTATAAAAGTCCAAAGAGTGATTGTACTAAGAACCAACTCAATGCAGAACAGAAAACTCCATACACCAAGAACGCCTAAATCAACACATCAGCTCTTAAAACAAAGACTAGACGTGGCATGAAACATTTAATGGTCTGCAATCTGCTTCTTCGACATGATTCTTCATCGTCTAGAATTTTGATGATCTTCAGTTAGCCTACTTTTAACTAACTTCAGATGGAACCTTCTTCATCAAATCTAGGAGTGGCCAAATCCATGGGAATCAAAACTAGACACAAACTTTCTCCTAGACTCCACCACTCTAGTAGAACCTTCTTCATCAAATCTAGGAGTGGCCAAATCCATGGGAATCAAACAGCCATGAAAGTAGACTCGGTACATCCGTTAAGTGTCCAAGAACAATATATTTCATTCCGCTGATATCAAAGTTGATAGCAACAGCCTAGAGAGTGACATTGTATGCTACTAGCAAATCAGATGTACATTTATCACCAAAATGGGGTGCAGATCTAGATTCGCACCATTTATTGGGATTTCTTATTGCAGTTTGAAATTGAAAAGACTGACTGCTGATTAATCTCAAACTCATATAGATGATAACCCCACTTGCATCTACTGAGCATCCCTAGACAGGAGGTTATTAATCTTGATAGGTCGAGCATTGCATAGTTCGTCGACACAGTCCCCTTTCTCGAAAACCGCTGCTGCACCCATACCTGAACCTGCATTGACCATAATCAAGAAAGTACTCAGTTGATGGAAAATGAGTGAATGCAACGTGTCATTGCTTTGGCAATGAGTTATAACGTGTACCAGAAATGTCCCTGACTGCACCACAGAAGTCTATTCTGAGACAACAACTAGCAATTTATGACGAAATGGTTTCCCAAATGAGATGCTCAAGTGATAATCCTGATTAAGCTGACCAATTTGATTAAACCCCAAAGCCAGATTGAGGTTAAAATATGTGTGAAACAATTCCGGGGTACTAGTCCTTTAGCCCTAACAGCAAGATATAACCATGCAAGTACCCAGATGACCAAGTGGTGCTCTTGTCAAATTTAATCTGTTAGGTTAACAAGAGGGTAATCAAGTCACATAAGAGGATCAGGAAGAAGGTAAATGTGCATCACTGGGTAGTCTCAATCTCAAAATACTGCCAGATGATCTAAACATTAATGTTCTGAAAGAACAGATGGTGAACTAATTTCCCTCTCATCCGAAAAAGATCGTCAAGATGTAAGTATGAAGAAATGCACATATTCTTCCACAAATTCCACTGTATTTGTTCATTTATTTTTATGACAAGAGGCTATTTGAAAACTATGAGATTTTGTGTGGGATCTCTGTCAACAGTTCTGAAAGTTTAAGCTATTGGATAAATGAATGATTTAATATTTAATTATTCTAACACTCCCCCTTACTCTTAATTTGGTTTTCTTGCCTAGACCTAAGCATGGACATATTTAATTGGGGAGGTAAATGGAGTCTGGAAAGATTTGAACTCGGGATCTTCAACTCGATACCATAGGTGATTTGGTGCGGGACCACTGCTAATTATTTTAAAAGCTTAAACTGTTAAACAAATGCGTGGTTTCATATTTAATTATTCTAACAAAAACTAAAGAAGAAGTTGTTGAATCCTCAGCAAAGTGAGGGAGGCACAAAGACAAATACAAACCTATGCACATTGATATTACTCCAAAGCGGCAATCTCTCCCCCGACGCTTCATCTCATTCAAGAGAGTTGATACACATCGTGCACCTGAGGCAGAAGAATGTCCATTTCTTAGGCACATAGACATTATACAATTTATGCTTCCCATGACATCACCTAGATCTCCTAACCTGCATGAATCAATTATATGAAACTTCGGAGCAGATATGTGCACATAAGATCTCATCTCATCTTATACTAGATACAATTGACAATCGTTGATTCCAAAAATAGAAGAAGAGATTATAAGAAGAAAATAGGGAAAATCTTTTCACTGGCTTCAAGAGTCATTGTGATGCTTTCTTCTCATTGCGAGTTACCTGTAGCGCCCAAAGGATGCCCAAGAGCTATGGCGCCACCGTTAACATTGACTTTTTCTGGATCAAGCCCCAGTTTTTTACAGCAATACACGTACTGAGATGCAAATGCCTGAAAAATAACAGCCATACAGCAAAAACCTATTACAGACCTGAATTTGCATTTGCACTGCAGACTTGAAGATGATGTCAGACGGTCCCTACCTCATTTATTTCAAGAAGGTCGATATCATCGAGCGCGAGCCCAGCAGAATTTACTGCAGCGGAATGGCAACAGCGGGACCAATTCCCATGACAGCAGGATCCACACCAACAGCCGCAAAACTCCTAAAAGTAAGTGCACAGACAGTTAGATTCCAGTCAGAGAAGAGGCAACATATAAGATGGGAACAATGTTTACCTGACGATATTAAGTGGCCTTCTTGCTATAGCACCCCTCTTATTAACAAGAGCAGTTGCCCACCAAAACTCAAACTACAGGTTACACAAAAAATGCACCTTCTACTGAATTTGCAAATACAGTGATTTCCCACCTGAAAACACCAAGAATGGGCAACCCCTTCTGCACAGCCAAACTTCTCTTCATTAACAGTACAGCCCCAGCTCCATCACTCACTTGACTAGCATTCCCTGACAGCATTCAAAAAGCATAAGCTCATCAAGAAGAGACAAAAATATAAATAATGCAACAACATGAATTCAGAAAGCCGGACTAGTTGTTAGATACCAGCTGTTGTTGCCCCATCCTTTTTAAAGGCAGGCTTCAGCTTTGCTAAGTCATTCATATTGGCATTTGGTCGGATACCATCATCAACGGAAATCGTCACTGGCTTCTCCTCTCCAGTTTTTGGATCAACAATCTTTGAATAGAAGTCAACAGTTAGGTCATTGTAGAAGCAGTTCAAGCCAAATTGCAATCGTGACTGTATATATACCTTGGTGGATACAGGAATGATCTCGTCTTTGAATTTCCCTGATTGCGTGGCAGCATAGGCTCGCCTATGAGATTCAACCTTTTCCAAAAAATTAAGAATATTTCAATAACATTACACCAGATTTTTGAATCATGAAACAATAGAACAATTTGAAATTTCTACAACACTTACAGCAGCCTGGTCTTGCTCTTGTCTGGTCACGCCAAAACGCTGGGCCACATTTTCAGAGGTGATCCCCATTGGAAGAAGACAATCCCGTGCTTGTGCACAGCTGAGTACCTGTTTTTTTTAGTGATATCAGCCAAACAATTCATTTTTCTGGGTAACAAATGTACTTTTTTTTTTTTTCCTTTCCCTCTCAAATTTTCTATATTTAAAAGTTGAGCATACTCTTGGGTTGACTTTAGGAGCTGCACGAACTTGGTCTACAGTCATTGACTCCAATCCAGCCGCAATTCCTGATTAGAAAAGGTGATTATTTAAGGCGAAAAAAAAAAGCTCAAGGAAGGCGTTCATATCCAGTATCACACTAACCAATGTCATAAAAACCAGCTTTAATGGAAGCAGCAACATCAGCAACCGCCTGAAGGCCAGAGGAGCATTGCCTGTTGACAGTTCGGAGTGGCACAGTTTCTGGAACAAGCAATGAAGCAGATTAAGCAGAAGCATTAGCCAATTTAAACCTTAAAGGAGTTTTGATTCATATAGTCAAAACAACAAAATCATACAATCTATCTTCACATCATCATCAAGCTTGTAAAGTTAAATGTACAGATGTCAAACCAATTCATTGTAGCAAGCAGTAAAATTAATCAATTCTGATGATAGATTCATACTAAATGTATGGCTTAAAGTAAACTACCTTGATCTATTCACTTTATGGTTAGAGAAAAACAGCAACTGATCAATCTGAACTTAAAAGTATACCAGGAAAACCGGCATAGAATGCTGCCATCCTGCACTCAATTCCCCTTTGTGAGCCAGGAGCTAAGACGGTGCCAACGACTATATCCCCGACTTCTGCAGGATTTAAGTTGGTCTTTTCCACCAATGCCTGCAAATATTGACATAAATGCCAGCTAATACTTATATATGCATCAATGGATTCACCATCTGGAGCAAAACTCATCTTTGACATTTTCAGGGTGAGTCCTTACCCTCAGAACAGGGGCTAGCAGATCCTCAGGAAGAGTATCCTTGAAACCCCCGCGCTTGGACTTGCAAATGGCTGTGCGATATGCGCTGTAATCAAAAATATATTCGAAGAGACAGTAAGAAACTTCAATTTGCAAAATAATATCGACTTTTGTCTAGCTTTACAAATCAACGCAACTTACGCCACAATCACCACATCATCGCCAAAACTTGCAGTCCTATGGTAAGCTGCGAGGTCCCCAGCAGCACATGCCGAGGCCTGATAGATGAATTCACAAACAATTAGTTTGCAGCAGAGTCACAAAAATTGGCCATGCCGGGGAGGATTTTTGAGGTGCTTAGCAGATGATTCGATGCATGCTAATAGCTACTTCATCTGTGCTGTGAAGCAAGGACAGTTATACATTAAGCTTCCAATGAAAAATTTTTCTTTCTTGGCAGTTATATACGTGAGCGGATGATTTGACCTTCCGTCCAAGTAGAACCCAAATTTCTCTAAAGTATTAATCTTTAATGCACTTTCAAACTAGGCTAGCCAAATCAGACGAAAGCACGTTGGCTTTCAATGACTAAACAGCAACGACATGAACAGTTTAAGGACAACTCATCAAAACAATCTCGTCCCACTTATACATTCATATTAAACATATCAGCATTCTCGCAAAGAAGCCATTGGCTCATCCTCAAATTCCCCCCGCCCCCCCCAAAATGAAAAGAAAAGAAAACTATACATGAAATTAACATCCTGAAAAACAACTAAAGGCGATTACAATGAACAATATTTGGTGAAAAAAGAGAAGCACAACACGCAACAGCCCCTAACACAAGCAAATAAAGAAATAAAGGAACACGGACAACATTTGGGTCAAATCAGATTTTGTTTTAATACTTTCGCAGTTTCCTTCAATCAGAAGATGCGTGCACTTCTTTTTCACCCTGAATTCCAAACCGAGGACCATTCAAAACTGAAAAAGGCTGAAGCTTTGGACTCTTACGGAAACGCAAGCCGATTGCGGGGCGTGAGAAGAAGAAGACCCAGATGAAGAAGAGGGCAGCAAATGCTGGAGCAGGACTCTCTGCCTATCAAGGGCTCTCTCCATCTCTCTCTCTCTCTCTCTCTCTCCCCCTTCTCTCCCTTTCTCTCTCTCTATAGGATCGTAAGATGGGCAGATCGTAGTGGCCTTGATTTATAGTCAAAGGAAGAGGGGAGTGTAGGCGAGTCGCTCGTGCAATTTCGCGGCAGCAGGAGGGATGAGCAGGGACCGACCATGGATGGACCCCTCTACGTCATGAGAAACGATATACTATTATCGTGACGATGCTGGTGAGTGCGGGGGCTGCCGGCCTTCTTTCTCCAAAGTCTACTCACGTTTTCCACAGGTTCAGGTCATCGTACAGGGACCAGACCGTGCTATTTCCCACGAAGTGGCCCCCTCCGTCTCTCTCTCTCCCTCCCACTATGTTTTTTTTATTTATTTTTTATGGACAGGTGTCGCTGCAACTGCCAAAGTAGCACAAATAATGCGCCCAATGAGATCCACGGCTCATGATTCGTCTTGCACTCAAACCCTCGAAATCTTGAGTGTGCGAGAGCATAGCCCTGCACTATAGAAGCAATAGTTGGATCAGAGCAAGTTTTTAAAAGGTTTCACTTGGATTATCATTTAGGTATTGGGATCAACCGGATGTAAAATAATCAGAGGACTTGGAGCATGACCGTATAGGATCAAGAATGCCCTACTGCACCTTATGAGGGAGGCCGGTTTATATTGATGCAGCACGTTCTCCTGTTTCATGCAATTTCAAAGATGAGCGCAACTCATAGATCAACAACTCGAGAATAGTTTCTAAATTCTAATGTGAGTGTGAAAATCCGACTTTTTCACTGTCCATTGTCACTCTAAAAAGAAGGGAAAGTGATTGGTGTGCAAGGTTTTCATAAAGCTGCACTGTTCACAGCGTTCATCTTTTACTCGAGTCAAAATTATGAAAGTCGGGTCCTCTGCATGGCGGTTTCTCATCGGTGCATCAAGCCATTACTTCTTGAAATGACACATCGATCTAAAATGTTAGATGAATGTGAAAGGCAAATGCGTTCATATGCAAGCCCGGCGAAAGAAAAGCAGGAGCTTTCAAGTCTTAATCAAACAATGCGAATGCAGACATGCTCGGTTGAATTCCTCGCTGGGAACGTGCTTCGCATTTGAGGCGCAATTTCGTGTGCCCAAGAGAAATACATAAGTAAAGACCAAAGTTCTTGACGTTGACGAGAGGATGACCAGGGGAGGGGGGAATCTTGGCGGAAGATTCTCGCAATCAAAGCAAAGTTGACCCAGAAAACATGATCCACGCTCGTATGCGTTTTCCCCATGAGGTTGCTTTTGCGGAGTGCCCGAAGCAACCATTCACAAAATAATTATGAAGTACACCACCATATCCTATAATCTTTTTTATTACAGTCCTACGCTTAATTATAACGACACATCATAAGTTAATTTTACGCCACATAAAAAAAAGTAATGGCAATTGTCTTCCTACATGGTTCGATTCGAATTTGAAATCTTCCACTTGACCCGACTTCTACTTCTTTCTTATAAGAAAATGACAGAGAGTGCCTCAATCTTTCAGCTTGGTCAATGTATTAACCTATACATTAAATTATTACAGAGAATGTGTGTTATTTTCCCACCAATAATTGTATATTTGATAATCTTGAATGTTATAATTTAAATAAAAATTAATTCGTGAAAGTTGCGAGAACTGAAAAAAAGGTAAGCACAAAAGTTAGTTCTAAGCAAACTATTTAACAAAATGCCACAACCTTTTAATAGAAATGCCAACCCGAACGACCAAATCAAAAGGAAAACGTAATGGCAATCTAGGAGGGACAATGATCTATCCATTCCAAATTCCATCCATTTCTGCAAGGTGTGCCATTGTCAGTGTCTACAATACTATATGCGATTGAGAGGCATGATTAGTTCAGCGATATCACGCTAGAATGATTAGAAAGATGCCAACCCGAGCAACCAAATCAAAAGGAAAACGTAATGGCAATCTAGGAGGGACAATGATCTGTCCATTCAAAATTCCATCCATTTCTTCAAGGTGTGCCATTGTCAGCGTCTACAATACTATATGCGATCGAGAGGCATGATTAGTTTAGTGATATCACGCTAGAACGATTATAGAGATGCCAACCCGAGCAACCAAACCAAAAAGAAAACATAATGGCCAAAAAAGGATGGAGACTAACCTGTCCTATCCAAATTCCTCCCATTCTTTGAGTTGTGTCATAGTCTGCATCTACAAGTTATATGCGATTGAGAGGCATGATTAGTTTGGTGATATCATGCTGGGACAACACACTGCTGCCATCAATGCATGAAATGCTTCATTGAGATCACAGGCCCAACATCTTTTGGGCCTGAACCAATGCAATCCAACTTCGGAAAAAAAAAGGGACCGACTTTGGGTTATATCCAATTCAACTGTGGGCCCATTGATGATCGAGATGTAGGCCCAAGGACCAGACCCGACAGCTCCAACGACCAGAAGCCTCCAGGCGAATGAAAAGGCAGTTATCTGTATTTTCTGCCTGTCCTCGCTTATGAAGCTCAGCTATTGGACTTCGTTCTTTATGCTAGTTTTGTTCTTCATTTTCGGCCCAATCGCCAAGTCCTGGGCCCAGAAACTGTAGTTGACAATGGGCCTATCGGGTCATGTTTCTGGGTCATGTCCGGCCCAATCTGAGCCCTCCCTTTGAGCAGATTTATTGGTAAGCCCAGTTTACCTTTGAGCAGATTTATTGGTAGGCCCAGTTTAAGAACAACATCGCTAGATCCGTTCTTGATTGACACAAAATTTTACCACTTCATTTAGTAAAATTTCAATATAAGTACTTAGTATCCCACAATCATTCTGTTATATTTTCCTCTTTTCTCATATGAAAACAGGCCGAGTTAAAAGAAGAAAAATTACATATGGATTTTCATGTCTCTTAAAGTCAATGAAGTTTGGCTACTAGGTGGATGCACACTTACGAAACCGACTTTGACCCAGGCTAGACAAGAGTCGAAACCCAGAAAAGTTAGCCAAAACATAACACCATTTTGCACTGCGCCATTTTTATTTCACTGGCAGACCTTTATTCTCTTCTTCTTACTTCCATGAGTTTCTTATCGACAAATTCATTATCATTTATTTGATATTGACCGAACTTCCACCACCACTATCGTCCCACACTCTAATAATCTCTCTGAATGACAAACAACATTAAAGAACTTAACACTCTGATCAATGAACCCTGAATGTTTGGCCAATGAAAATATTAACCTATATGGATCAAAACGATGGTCTGCTGAAAAGTTGGACGAAATGCTTTTGGATTTCTCTGCCATGCCCATTCAACTTTCACTTTGACTCCTTTGCATAATAATAAAAAACTGAGGATGGATAAACCGTGCCACTTTTTTACACCATGGATAAACCATGTCACTTAAATAAAATAAGAAACCGAGCATAAAGATAAATCCTGGGGCATTGCATTTCATCCTCTGACAGAGAACCAATGGCTTCTCGATGCTAGAGAATCATAGATTCCTCATTCCTAGAATGGCGAATCAAACAAGTGTCTTTCGGATGGATTTTGGCCAATTTCTTTCTCGTCCTTTGCTCCGTATCATCTGGTGGCCTATAGGCCAATAGCGAAGCAGAGCATGCTCCGCCTAGAAAGACGATGAAAGTCCACAATATAATACACTAATCCCTTTTGAAAACTTAATGATAATGCATCGCACAACAGATTCATCATTGATTGCATAGTTTGTCCTCTTTCAGTGAGCATGAGCATCATGTCATTTGGCCCCCAAAATTGCGGGAGGCGGGAGTTGTCATGTGCTAGGAGAGTTCTCTTTTTATTTCGCATGTTATTTTATCGTGGGATTATCAATCTAACAGATGAACAGAAACGTTCCAAATTTCATCTTTTCAAATTAGTGTTGCGCACTTTTGATAACGAACATATCTCATTAAGGATGATCTTGATTTCGAGCAAGTAATTCAATAGATGGACACCTACAGATGACTTGTCGGGATTGACGCTTATGATCTCATTGCAATGTATAATCGAGAATGGTTTCACATCTCCATACATAAAATTCTTCCATCAAACCCATGAATCCTGAAAATTTTTGAGGAATTTTCTCACCTGGGAACTTGAACATGGCTGACTTCTTTTATAATGCACGGAAATTGAACATGGCTAACATCTTTCCATAATGCACCTCATTATAAATGAGATAAGCCTAAATGGCCCCTTTTTCCACAGATTTCATTATGCTTTAACCGCTGAGTTTTTGGCACCAAGGGGAAATTATAATATTGGCAAATCCCATCTGACTTGCATAGGATAAACTAGATAATTAGATTGGGGGGGGGGGTTGTCTCCTTCTCAAATCCACTCCAAATTTACTCACTAATCACGCCAATTAAAACTTTACATTTGCATATGGGAGTCCACAAAAGCGAGAGCCCCATGTGAGCATGATTGGAATTTGGACGAGTTCATGGAACCACCACACGATCCTGAGGTGGTCAGATTCTCTTCCCACATGCCCCTGCCCTGCCCTGCCCTGCCCTGCGCATGGAACCTAATAATGTGCAGATCCAGCAGGCGAGAAGCTTAGGACAAACTTTTTCGAGTTAATGATGAACCTCACGAATACATTTTGCCAAAAAGAAGGCTGCATGAGCTAAAGCAGAAACAGCTGCTACGTGGGAACATGAACAACTGGCGATCGTATGATCAGCTCGAGAGATGACAAGAGGGAAGGCAACAAAAACAATTAAGGCCTATCCATAACTTCTCAACCAAAAAAAAGGGGGGAGGGGATAGTGGAAAATTCTAGTCTGGTGGTTATTATGATGAGACAGATTTCATTTTCAGCAAATTTGATGGAATATTTTTGTAATTTTTGAAATATGGACTTTAAAAACAAATGAGTCTATTTAATGAAGAATCTAGTATATCTGGGTCCTTAGAAGCAAAAATGTACATGAAAGAGCATTGCGGTTAAGCCCCTGCTCAAAACTCAAGGATCTACTCCAAATTCACTAGTCTCTTTTGATTAAGCAAGCACGATCAATTTCACATGTATAGTTGGCAGACCGCATGCCGATCAATTAACATCCCAAGAGTTCTCATGCACGCACGAAATGAATTTGGCATTCACCCTATCGCCCACCATTAACATTAGTCGGTCAAATCTCGATCCATCCATCCATCGAATCGGGCAACGGACAAATCCTTCACAATCAAATCCATGGAAGAAAACTGGCAACCAACGATGGGGATCGTGACCTTAGCTTACAGCCTCTCCGGCGTTAGGCAATTACGCGTTTATTAGGACATGGTGACGACCAAGGCAGTTAAAGTTAGGTCGAGACCTTAGCAAATCGCCGCTCGCAAAAGTCCGTTCCCCCAGCCCCGTCAAATGGTCAGAGCACTGATTTTTTTGTTGCGTGGCGAAATCATGATCCGATTGACGAGTCCAACGACGAGCGACGACCCCACTTTTCGTGTGCTTCGAGGTGGTTGGGGTTGAAAATAATTCTTCCTGGCTTTCCCCGAACGGCTTTCGCATCGGATTGGTCGATCTGTCGAATCGTCAAAGGGTTTTGGCGGGGCTAGTGTCTGTCTTCTTCGCTCGCACTCGTGACTTGCTGGGATCTCTCTTTGTCAAAGGCCAACTCATTTTCTCGTCTTCCTTTTGGTTGGCTTGTGATGAGTTCGTGCCAGCTGATTAGACATGCCGAGAGTGATTATACGTCCGCTGAGCAAATGACAGATGTTTAGAGGAATTTTTTAACCATCCGGCGTGGAAAATCTTGGGTTTAGGTGATTTGGATAGTTGTTGAAGAGGGTTGTCGGTGTGTGGCGTTTCGAGGCATCCAATGAATTAGAGTGAACCGATCGGGCCTCTTTGTCGATGACGGCATTATGATTTTATCTTGCATCGACAGTAATTTCATGTATAGAATGTGATATGACTCATTTAACAAAAGGATGTGACGTCGTCGTAAGAAAGTATATGGCTCCATACAATTGATTAGAAAAGTTATGATGTTCTCTCGTGAAGAAGTGACGGATCTTGAGTTTAGTTATTTTTTATATAAATTTGAAAGCATATTTTTTTGAATTTTTTTTAAAACAAGCAACTTATTTCTCCAAATAGCTAATTGCATTTTTGAATTTTTTCCACCTGCACTTTTTACATCGGGGATTGTGTTGATTTTTTTTCCTTTCATCGCCGAAGTGCCGACATAAAGGCAATGCTTGCATGAACAATTCATTCCTGTTTTGATTACTGAACAACTGTTATTGAACATCTAATCTAATTAGTATCATCAAAACTCATTAATTTTTTTCTAAAATTTTGTGAAGGTTTATTTTCTAAATAAGTAAGGATACTCAATAATCTAAGTTTCAAAAGTACTTTGTGGTTTAAAGTCGATCTTAGAAGACTTCAATTTTTTTTAATTTTTGAATTTTTTTTTGTGTTGAAAACTAGAAATTGGAAAAAATACTAGTTTTTGTGTTAAAAACAAGAAAAAGTACTTTTTCAATTTTTATTGAAAATTCATGTCCAGATATCACAATAGCAAAAGCACAACAATACACAAAAACAAGAGTTTTTTCAAAGAAAAATTTTAAAGAAAAAAGGAAAAAATGCAATAAGATCTTCGATGGATATTTCAACTTTGAAATTTCCTAATCTATATTTCGCCACCATATAAGTAAACATAGTTAATAAATTCAAGTTTTGTTTCTTTCACCAAATATGAATAATTCTAAAAATATTTTCTTAAAAATAATTATTTATATGGTTTAAAATAATTAGTCAATGAAAAATCTTTCATTTACAAGCAACAATCTTAGTCTAAATATTTTCGAGTACAATAAATATATCTTTCAATCATTAATTTTTGTATGGCACAAAAGTGATCATTATAAAAATATATATTTTTTGGATTATTCATTTTTTGTGAAATAAATGGGTGTTTATTTTATGGTTTTTATCAAAAACAAGGTTTTCCCATACATCAATCCATCATAAAACTTTAGTTTGTATTTGGTCATCCAAATTCGGATTAGGATATGATAAGATAAACAAGGATTTGAACTCCTCAAATATCCTTCAGATTGTAGAAATATTCCATCAAATGTATGGTGCAACTTAAGATAGGATTTTTAATCTTTGAAACTTTGCAAGCTACTATAAAATTGAAAATCTTTCAAATTCCTTCTCTTTAGCAAATCTCCGAAAATCTTTGAATATCCCATCTTCGAGCTCCTTGTAGCTGTCTCTGGAAAATAAATCTTGGGAGCTTGATAGACTTTCAACAACATGAACTCTTCGATTAAGCAAAATTCTGAACTGAAAGTGAGGATGATCTTTTCCCGACATTTCATCAAACACTTGATGAATGTCTAGTTTAGAGGCGACCAAGAGAGAAAGATCAGAACAATGGAGGTCGAGAGTGGATAATCAATGACTGAGAAAGAGAGGGAGCTAATGATGAGGTGGTGAGCTCTAGCCTACCAAGTGAGCTGTGAGTAAGGGCATCGACGATGATACTCAAAGGCACCAGAGTGAGGTACCACCAGTGAGAAATGCCAAGAGCAACGGGTCTCCTTTGAGATGGGTTTTACGCACAAAGTTCATTTTTTAAATTTTATATCCAATCCAAATTTATCCCATCTCTACGCTGGATTTTCTCATCCAAATGCATTCGAGTTTATTTAGTTCGGATAATGTCACATCAAACATCGGATAAGATAATTCAATATCCTACTCACACTCATATCCGGACCACCAACGAAAACAAGAAGGCCTTTGTAATTTTCATTCACCAATTAGGAGACTTGAGGCGGCGTCGTCACGCCACCGTCACAGATTAATGCGCAAATCAAGCAGCAGATTAACAGGCAGCCCCCAGCCATTGTCCCCAACCCTTGATTGGCGGTGAAGCTAACTTTTTTTCCCCGGTCGCGCCTAATTAAATTTCCACGTCTTCTCCTACGTGCTGCCCTAATCTGACCAATTTGCCATTCTCCTCGTTATTAAATTCTCAGCCCCCATTTTTTTAATTTTTTCCTTTTTTATTATTATGAAAATACGAAATACATGGCATTTTCAGGAGAAGCTTGTCGGATGCGTAAACCTGAAATCACTGCCCCGAGTACGGAAGACATAATAATTAGGGAATTGACCAGAGTATTTCATCAGTTGATGAAAATGAAGGAAATCACGTTAATTGAGCTAATGTCGGTGAGCAAAGCATTAACATGTGATGTCTGTCCATTGCAGCATATTTTAAATGAGAGCTAGCTCAGGAAAATAGTCTGAAAATAGGACAGACTGTAGGATATTCTCTAATGGTACGTATCCGTGCCCTTTACATGATGCATTATTCTCCCGTTAAATCGCATTGGATTATAAAATATTTCGATGTCGAGAAGAATAATTCAATAATAATATTCTGGTTTTTGTCACAGATTCGATAGAGAGGTATATGAGTTGATACAAATATTTGCTTTTTTCCACTTGGAGACGAATCACTACACTTAATTTTTATTTTTTTCCTTAGGATCATAATGAAGAGCAAGAATATGCGTATTATGGTAATTATGGTTAGTTTGTACGGGATTATCGGCGGAGGATTGTGAAGTGCCCAAGGTTCGGGACGTGCACTTTATGTTAGCAAAAGTAAAAAAATTGAGATTGTGGAAACAAATGAAATACGAGTGGTTTCTGATTATGTTATGACAAGAAATCGTATCTAAGATTGTCTGAGCATATAACCCAACTTGCTGAGACGAAGAACCACACCTATGTCGAGCGCCAATTCAACCCGATTCAAACACGGGTCACGAGCGCCCGTTTGGTCCAATTGGTGGTAGTTCTACAGCAATTGTTCAGGAAAGAGCACGTGCTCTACTGATGCATGTACTTCATGGCTTTCCGTTCTCTGGGATTTCACCACCCGACCTCTGTCGGTCAGCAATTTTCTCTAGCGTGCATTTTTTTGGGAAAGAAAATTTTAGAAAAGGACGAGCAAATCATGGGCACAGCTCATGCCATCTCCTCGCAAATCGCTCCTAAACTCATGGACAGATAAAGCCTAGGACCAGACCAGACCAGAGGTCTCCAAGGGCAAAACGGTAACAGAGTCGGAGGTCAACAATTAAGTCCCGGCCAGTCAAGAGCATGAATTTAACCGGTTCGTGAGGTTCATTAGATTTTTCTATGGATTAAATAAGGAAAGGAAAAGGAATATAGAGCTCGGCCAATGTAAGAACAAGAAGATGTAGATGAGGGGGCGGGCACAAACCTAAGGAAATTGCGCTTGGTTGCCAAACGGCTTGCGTTTCAAGTAACGCCCTTTGGGCATTGATTGCCAGATTCATTTCTTCTTTTCAGACAAGGCAAAAGCATGATAAAGGGGCAGAAATGCCAAAGCGACAAAAGACCCAAGAGGTCAAAGTTTTATCGGACCAGATCAAGCTAAAGTTAGTGAGGAAGGTAACTTTTGATTGCAATGTTAGTACTTGCTTAGGTTAAAATTGTCCATCCCTTGTAAATGGTCACGTCACTTTCTGCCAAAAGAAAAAATGTTCACATCACCACGTACTCAAAGTTGAACGAAATTGATAGATATTACGATATGCCTAACTAATCTAATCACCATCTAAAATTTAAAAGAATTTTGCTAGCATAATAATATTTTGGTTATTGTGAGAATAAAAGTTTGTTGCAAGTCACAAATTCTTGAAAAAGTGAGTCCTACAATAACTTAAAATTATTTATTATTTGATTTTATGTGATAAAAAATAATATGTTATTCTTACAATAGATTAAAAACTGTTATCTAATGATTTCTCCAATAATTTAAATTATTAAGGATAAGTGTTTTGCGTCCATAATTTTTATCCAAAACATACATATGTTTGATGTTAAGATGTGCAAAACACCTTAACAACATCCGATCAAGTAGGCACCCTTGCAAACTCCATGGATTAGAAGATAAATCTTAGATTGGCCCTAAGTTTTCTAGTTGTTTTATGATGTTTTGAGGTACTTTAAGTTTGACAAGCTCAACCAAAGTTCTTTCTCGTTCTCATTTTCAAGAGATTCTGTTATCCGTTTGTTTGTAATGACATGCCTATTTAAAACTATTTCAATGAAATTCTTGGTCGTCGCAAGCATCAGCACGATCCATACAAATTACTGGACGAGATCCTCCGGTCATATCATGGTCCATTCATATGGACTCGGACAAGCACCGGTTTGCAAATCAACCCGACATTTAATAGCCCCTAATCAGCTCAATTACTGCGTGATTTAGACCCCAATCCGGGGTCACGTGCTGACGTGGAATGGCGGTCCCCGCCCTCCTCTCCACCCCTCGAACCCTGACCGGACGGGTTCCGCACACGAGCGACCGACTCACCACGTGGAAGGAGTTAAAGGCCTTCTCTAGAGAGAGAAACATGTGATTCGGTGAAAGAGAGAGAGAGAGAGAGGGACCGGCAGTTAGTGGCCGTTAGTGGCGGGAGGTAAAATAAAAATTAAAAATAAGAATGGGTTGGTTAAATTAAACCGGAGGGGCGGGTTTCAGGGGTTCTCATTTAACCATGGTTAGTCCCTGCTTTAACAGTTTCAGTTTTTCTTTTCTTCCTTTTTTGTTTAATTTTTTCTGCCCAAATCTCGACGTGATTTCCCTATAAAGAGACTGCTCCATCAGAGCTTCTTCTTTGACTCCCTTTCATTCTCTCACTCCTCTTTCTTCTCCTCCCCTTCGGAACAGAGCGCGGCACGATTCGAGCGTACTTCTGGTTTCGGGAGCTAGCGAGATCGAGGAATCGACAATGCCGGCGTCTCGGAGATGGCTGTCCTTCGTCTTCGCGGTGCTCCTGGTGCTGCTCGCGTGTGCGGATGGCGGAGCGAGCGTCGGGGAGCTCTCGGGATCGAAGTAAGCTCGGAGTCGACTGATGAGCGTCTCGTTTTGTGACTCTAGCTCTGTTTTGGGAGTGAATCGTCTTGAAATTAACTGGCATTGTCGTTTCGCCGGAGAACTCCGTGTTCTTAATGCTTTCGTCGTTATCCGCATGCATTGTTTCTCTCTGATTTGATAGCTAAAACCTCTCGATTTCGCCTGTGTCAATGGAGCTCCATACGATTAGGCGATCGGGGCATGCGATTCGAAGTGCTTTTTCGTTTGCGTCGTCGTGAATACCTTCGGTTGCTCAGTCTGGTTTCTGCATGTGCGTACTCTTGTAGGCTCGCAGAGAAGACGGAGGAGCTGCAGGGCCTGAAGAACTCATCAATGGCGGGCAGGTCAGTGCAGTAAATGACCCTCTCTGCTAATTCAAACAGCGACTTCTATGTACCGGATCTACACCGTCCAGTTGGATAGTACGAATAAAATAAATTTCTGGCCATTTCCATTCTCTTCCATTCTCAGCTCTCTTTCTGACGGGAACGAAGTACATTAGATCAGCTCATTATACAAATAATTTAGTGAACGAGAAAAAAAGATTAGCTTCTGGTGATATTCATGTTGCATGCATTCAATGGTATCTTCAATACGGTCTGGATCGTTAATTCCGTTATGATTACCCCAGCCCCCGAGAAAAAAGGTTCACGGGGAACCGGTTCACCGTTCAGATCTATACCCCTTTCCTTTGACTGTGACCTTTGACATGCCCCTCTCTGCTCCCCTCGTCTCTCGTGCTTCGCGTTCGCTTTATTATCTGCACCATTCTCGGCACAACGCCCAAGACTTAGAACTCTCTGCACATTCTTGAACTTGCGGAGTTTAAATTCTTTTACTTTTCCTCTGTTAGTACATTCTGCCGATCTTGCTGAAGCATCATGCATTCGCCAGTGTCATTTAAGTTGGGTAGATCAGATCAGGAGCAGAGCATGCCATTAGTCCATTTGGTTTCTTGAAATTAATTGCTTTCTTGATGTCACCGCCTGCTGGTCCATGACATTTTCCGGCACGCCTTTCAGGATCAGCGACGAAAGGAACGAGCACGCGGTCGATGATCCAGAGGAAGTAGCTTCGATGGTCGATATGTAAGTCTCTCTCTCTCTCTCTCTCTCTTAATTGCAGTGTTTTGCGTAAGCCTGAGTAGGATTAAGTTATTCCTCGTGCTCCCTCTCGCTCATCATGTGATCGCATTTAATTAAAAAGAGTCCTGCTCTTTTCCCTTTAATCGAGATGGCGTGAGAGAATAATGATCACATGACCCGTCCAGCGAACACAGACAAACCAATAAAAGCTCCTTCCCACCATTTCCTCTCTCTTTTTCTCTCTCCACTTCAGGATCCTGCCGAACGTCGTCGGTTTCTGTAATTCCTGCCACACGTTGTTGATTCGACCATCCCCTTCTCTGTAGATAAGTTGTAAAGCAGGACAGTGAATCCCAATCCGCGCAGCTAAATTTTTTTTTCTTTTTGGTCAGTTGAGATCAAAACTATACCTTTGCCTATTTCGCAAGATTTGGTCCCTTTCCATATGGCTGTAAATTATGACCACTCTGAGATGGGAAATGAAGGGTTCCTACCGAGCAATCATAGTCAGTGTACTCGAGTCATCAAATTGAATTTTACATGAGATCTATGGCCGTTAGAGATCGAGTTAGACGTGCCGGGTGCATCTTAAAATTTTTAGAGTTGTAGCTTGTCGTCCCCCCCTGAATAATTTGGAGTATATATGAATTTGACCATCTGTAAAAAATAAAAATAAAAGAAATTTGAAGCGACTCGATCTAAAAGAATCGAGACCACTGTCTCAAACCAGTCGAGCGACTACTTTTGTTATTGTTTATGACTGTAGTCACCGACCTTTCTCTATCCCCGTACAATTCCAGGATTCTTTAACCGTCGATACTGGTATAAAACGATACATTAGAATATTGTCCCCGAAGATAACCTATCACGCTTGTCCCAAGAATCGGAGAGGAACCAAAACACCCCCATGTTCTCTGCCAATCTTTGTTGGCCAGCTCGCTTATCCACATGCCCACGTCGCAAGATCCGCTGATCACGCATTTATTTATATGTGATTGAGCGTCTTTTTCGATAGTTTATCCAAATCAAGTACTTCCCTAACCTCCTTTAAATTCCCACGCCCATGTTCTGCGCCATTAGGCTCTTGTATCTCCTTTCCTGGCTATCATCTTCCTCGCCGGAACTTGTACATCCTGGGACTTGAGCGATACATAGTAACTTCACCGTACTTCAAATCGAGCCATATCGTATTCAATAGATGCCCTAAGGCCAAGGGTACCTTTTTAACGTTTTCTAGGATGTAATTCTCAAATCCTCCAGGCTCATGGTTGTCGATAGGTGCTTGCTATCTAGCAAAACATTAGACCCGCGACGACTTTGGCTTTGCCCACTGCCGAGATTCAGAAATCTAATCCTCCATGTCCATATTCATGGCTCCATCCTAGTACCGTGGGACAGAGCTAAACATAAATCCGCGCCCCTCACCCGGTAGCCGAGTGGCATAAAACATCCAAAAAGACAGATCACAGATCTGGCCGGGGAGTCTTTCCAACGCCACCATCTCGCGAATAAAGTTTTTCACGTCGGTGGCGATTGCAGCAGCGGCCCTACCGACTGACGCAATCTCCGCCGGCCCCCCACCACGAACGCACGAGCTGGCATGGCATGTCGTTTTGAATGTCAGATCCACCGACACTAGTCGCGAACCCCGGCATTCATTGGATTTGCCCTAGAGTTCACGGATTCACCGCTTTGACTTTTCCGTAGCACGAACCGCATCGTTCCGTATCGCCCCATCCCCCCCGCATTTAAAACTTCCACAAGACCCGCAAACGTAGGACAGCCCTCATTAACTGCCCCCCATCGGTGAAATTTAATGAAGCTCGAGCCGTGTCGTCAGATCGCATGCTCAATCTCTCGACTTTGAACGTGATTAGAGTAAAAGAATAGTAAAAGGAAAAAGGGTACAAGACGTGAAGTTCTGATGTCGATTTGACGCGACCATCTTGGATGGAACATGGACTCTGAGCGCGCAATGTTAATGATCTTTCCCTAACGTCTCTCCAGGAGCATCCGGAACAGCACGGCGAGGAGGAACCTTGGATTCTTCTCTTGTGGGACTGGGAACCCGATCGACGATTGTTGGCGGTGCGACCCGAAGTGGCACCTCCGTCGGAAACGCCTGGCTGACTGTGCCATCGGCTTCGGGCGCAATGCCGTTGGCGGTCGTGATGGCAAGTACTACGTGGTGAGCGACCCGGGCGATGATGACGCGGTCAACCCGCGGCCCGGCACGCTCCGCCACGCCGTCATCCAGGACAGGCCCCTGTGGATAGTGTTCAAGAGAGACATGGTGATCACCCTGAAGCAAGAGCTCATTATGAACAGCTTTAAGACGATCGACGGACGCGGGGCCAACGTGCACATCGCCAATGGGGCCTGCATCACGGTTCAATATATCACTAACGTCATCATCCACGGTGTTCATATTCACGACTGCAAGTCCACCGGCAACGCCATGGTCCGAAGCTCGCCTTCACATTTCGGGTGGAGGACGATGGCTGATGGGGACGGCATATCCATCTTCGGCGCGAGCCATATTTGGATCGACCACAATTCCCTCAGCAATTGCGCCGACGGCCTCATCGACGCTATTATGGGCTCCACTGCTATTACAATCACCAACAACTACTTCACGCATCACAATGAGGTAAATCCACAAACTAAAATCCTCTGTTGGCTGCATTAAATGAGGACAGAATAGTTATCATCAACAGGGAGATTGCTGAACGGATTTGGTACTTGTGAAAACAGGTGATGTTGCTGGGTCATAGCGATTCTTATGTGAGGGATAAGAGCATGCAAGTGACCATTGCCTACAATCATTTTGGAGAAGGGCTCATCCAGAGAATGCCCAGGTACTGACTCTTTTCGATGAATCTAACCATCGACTTGTGTCCCTGAATCATGTCATCGGTGATTGATTGCTAACTTGATATGATCTGCACAAATTTTTTCAGATGTAGACATGGGTACTTCCATGTGGTGAACAACGACTATACGCACTGGGAGATGTACGCAATCGGCGGAAGCGCTGAGCCCACTATCAACAGCCAGGGCAACCGGTACCTCGCTCCCATAAATCCCTTCGCCAAGGAGGTAACGAAATTAGTAAACGAACTGCGCAATTCGTGCTTCCCAAAGGAAGTCATTTGTCCTCTAAAGAGCAGGTGGTGAATTACTGAAAACATGGTTTTATCAGGTGACGAAGAGAGTCGACACATCGACGGGCGTGTGGAAGAGCTGGAACTGGAGATCAGAAGGAGATCTCTTGCTGAACGGAGCATTCTTCACGCCCTCGGGAGCTGGAGCTGGAGCCAGCTACGCCCGGGCTTCGAGCTTAGGGGCTAAATCTTCTTCCTTAGTCGGTACGCTGACCTCTGGTGCCGGAGTGCTTGTTTGCCGCAGGGGCCGTGCGTGCTAGTTCCTGATCTCCCCAAATTAAATAGAGGGACAGGAACAGAATCGATATAGAGGATTGAAGAACTAGCTCAGTTCCTTTTTTTTTTCTCGCTGCCTTAATATTGTGGTCACGGCAGTCTAATTACATCTGCCTCGTTAAGTTACTTTCCTTCTTCTTTGTTCGCGTATAGTTGGATGATTGCTCAAGAGAAGTGTACATTTACATTGCAGTGTGCCACATGTATAAAAAGATTTGTACACTCAGTTTCAATGTCATTGATCGACCTCGGCCTGAGTTTGGGTGCCGATGGGTTGTTCATTTCCCTGACTCACCATCTATTTGTTCAAAGTGAAATCGCCGGAATCCGGCGATTGCTGAGCAGGATGAAGCTGAAGGTTTCGGTTTGTCGATCTTCTGTTGGAGGGAACGAAGCCAAAGCTAACGTCAGAATATGATGTGGGCCTAAAGCATGAGCAGTGATGGACTGAGTCCGAAGGCCATACAAACATGTAATAAGCCCCGAGCATCTTAATCTTTTGGTGCAGTTTCTAAGTTGCGGACTCTGCGTGCGAATCTTCAAAAGCAACCAAAAAGCGAATTTGGCAAGAAACCTCGCTACTTGTTTTTTTTCTTCTATTTGCCTTATTCTAACTTTTAATTTACTCTCAAACTTTTACTTTGCTTGATAGAATGTCACAATCAAAATCCATAATTAAAGTTAAACATTCCTTCCGACAATCACCTTTGAGAAGATAGGGATTTGAACCCCCACTACCCTTTTCCATAGGGGAAGGGCAGTCACTAAGTGCTCTAGTGGTTAACCTTACTACTCATTTACATTTTATGTTTGATAAAAGGTCTTGGTTTCCATCTCTTATGTGTGAATGATCTCCTATAAAGTTTTGGGATATAGAAAATATGAATGTACTAACAACATTTGGGATGATTTGTCCATTTTCATCCTCAATATGTTGGTCATATTTATCTATTTTATATGCATTTAATATCTAAGCTTTTTGTTCTTCAAATAAATAATTATCTTACCAACCTTTTAGTTGTCTAGTACACCAGACCACTAAAAGATTAACAAGAGCGTGATCAGAAATATGTTATTGAGTTTTAAGAGCATTTGCTACCATAACCATTTGATTTAATGTATTAATATATTACTTTTCAACAACAACATCTATATTCCACTCATAAATGATGTCAGGAGAATCCTTATTTTGAATTCTTTGTGATGATTTTCTAGAGCTATGTTAGGGGATGTGGCCCTAGCATAGTAAAGTTTTTATGGCTTTCTCCACGTGAGTTTGTTTACCTCGGTTATGGATTCGTTATCAGATTCTCCATTAGACGGTGCAAGGACGTTTACTTGATCTGGAATGTCATTTATGACTAATCACCCCTAGGTCCTTTGATGGTAGGAGCATCAATTATGGGTAATTTGCCTAAAGATTTCTTCCTATTTTCTATTGCTTTAGCGAATTCTGGACTAAGAATTTTAGGGAATTCAAATATCTTAAAAACTCGGGATTTAAAAGTCTCTTGATGTTATATTATATTGGCTGGATTTGCATTTCGAATCATTTGCCAGGGAACTTGGTTTTCTAATTCCATTTACTGGGGAAGATGTCAAAATTTTGCTCAGCCTTTTTTTGACTCCCAAGTTGGCACCTAGGATATATATCCAAAGCAATGACGGAGGAATCCTAGGAAAAGTCAATTTTCCTTAGTTTCCCCATTTGCTTGTCTTGGACCGACCTCAAGGAATTTATTTCCTTCCCCTGTTTCTGACCGTAGTCAGACCGAACCATCAAAGTCCAACGAGTATGCCGAAAAATGCGAGTCGGATTTTTTGCCCGCACTTTCCGGTCGAGTTTGTTTACAGGCTCGAACTCGAGACCGTTTCAACGGATGGACCGAGCCCAAAGGCAATACAATTCACGTAATAATCCCCCGAGCATCTTCATCTTTTTGGTGTACAGTTTCTAGTTCGAGGACTCTGCGTGCGAATCTTCAAAAGCCACGCCAGGAGGGGAACTCGGCAAGGAACTTCCCTGGTAAGCGTACTTAAAGCAAAGCTGAAGAATCAAATCTCACATTAAGCAGACAAAACCTGATCTTTTGGAGCAGAACAAGAAAGGATCGCGCGACAGCGGCGAGAGAGTCATGCGTCGCAATTGCTGGAGGTCGCGCCTCTCTCTTGCCTCTCTAAGAGGAATCCACAGCCTCTCGCATCGAGCCGCTTCAGTCGGTCGTGAAACTGGTGAGCTCGCCGGGCAGATGACTGCCGGTCGTGTGCTTCCGTGCAAAGGTATGGATCTACCTATATTTTTGCTCCTCATCCTCTGTTCCAGTCATTTTCCCTTAATGTTGTTCTGCACAATGCCGATTTTACAACACCGTTGTTTTTTCCAAAGTTGGTACGTTAAACGAGATGGGCCATGTTCATTTTGGTTGTTTGAATTGGGTCGGCTCCTTCAAAGCTCAATCGTAGTCCATTGCATCATTTTCACATGCAAATGTTGTAAATTTTGGATGCGTTAGATTTGGTTTTTGGGAAAAATCTTTGTTAGATTTGGTTTTTTGGAAAAATCTTTGGGAATATAAAAAATTTTCCAATAACATTATGTAGCTTAATCTCCGTTTGCTTCGTCCTTTTCAATCATTTTCCAAAATTGATATTTTAAAAAATATATTTCTAAAATATTTTTCAAAAATGGTACGATTTTTCAAACGTATTGATATTTAAAAAATATATTTCTAAAATGATTTTTCGTATCGCTTACAAAAATGATTTGGAAAATATTTTTCCAAAAATGATTATTTGTTTTGAGAATAATGAATGATCTAGCTCGTTGGTCACTCGTTGGCCGCTCAGTGGTAGTCTAAGCACTCTGCCGGCAACATTGTGTAAGGTGTAGGCATTCGAAGGCATTTTCATAATTATGAAAGTTTAGAGACAATAAAGTTAAAAGGCTATATATATATATATATTTTGACATGCCAAAATTGCTTAAAATCTAAA
Organism: Corymbia calophylla; assembly: GCA_014182845.1. Taxonomy (NCBI): domain Eukaryota; kingdom Viridiplantae; phylum Streptophyta; class Magnoliopsida; order Myrtales; family Myrtaceae; genus Corymbia; species Corymbia calophylla. Next base: position 28,807,970 of record CM024703.1, on the reverse strand, counting down.
GAATCGCTCAATCAACCTTGGCTTTGGGAAATGCAAAGCTCTTAAAAAAATTTTTGCCAAACGATGAATTTGCTCAAAGGGTTTTACAGCCCAAGGGGCTCTTGAGAAATAGGTTCCCAGGCCCATTAATGTTGCTTATTCTTCTTTATGTACAGCCGAATGAATGAGGTCAGTAGAAAGCTAATCAGGCTAGTGTCATCTTGTCATTTAACGCGGTTTCTTTCGAGTAGCCATCTCAATTATTAACGTCGTTAAATGAATCATACGGATAGTACTACCGATTTACATAATCAATGTACAACTAAGGCATCATGCTGATAGATGATATTCAAATACCAACAATAATTTTACCTTTTGCGACATGTGAGGATATTCAAACATTTGGCTCAATAAAATTTCCGTGCAAGAATTGGCTTGAGTCATGTGGCATCAAGTAAGATTATAGTCTCGACAATGAACCTTGATGTAACTCTTGAAAATGCTCTAAAAAAATGATGCTAAGATTCAACCATTGGGGATAGGGTTCTTCTTATTTGGAAGGGGAAGGTGAGAAATTTGATTCCCCAACGCCGTACAAAGCAAAAATACGAGAGTAAGATGAGAGTTAAAGTTAAACAAATAATAATAAAAAGAATGCTAGGATTTATATTCAAAGAAAATAAAGAGAAAAAAAAAACAAGAATGAGAATTTAAGATGTGAAATTTTATCTTGATTTACCCTTAAATTAAAGCTAGATTTAGTTGAAAATTTACTATAATTAACATCTCACATTTTCTATTATATTCCTTAATTAAAAGCCGATATATAGGCAACAACAAGTTCCGAATTAGGAAATCTCTTTTAAAAAAATCAACCATTCAATTAATTCTACCTAGTCAAAGTAATTAATAAATCTAGTTTGAATTATGAAACTTTCATGTTTTGGACTACCTTGTTGTCATTGATGGAAATATGAAGTACACCCCCGAACGGTCATGGCATTGTTAAGCATGCAACGAGGAGAGGGGAGCGAGGACGCTGCGAACGTACGGAGGAGCAGTCGACCGTCGATTGGTCAAATAAGGGGAACGCTCACGAAACCACTGGCCATCCCCTGAAATTTGACGGCCCACGGAGAAAACCATGACGATGCCGGTCGTCCACTGATTTGCGTACCTAGCCCCTGGTTTCTTTCCTTCCAGTTCGATAGAGACAAACAGAGACAGAGTCATAGACCATTCTCTTTTCAGCTCGACTCGAAGCTCTCTAAGAAAGCGTCGTTCCTTTACATCCTTCTGACGTCGCATCATCCTCTCGCCGGACCCGAGAACGAGCACCAAAAACTGCTTCAGCCATGTCGAGCACCGCCGGGCTCGTGATCCCCTGCAAAGGTGCGCGTAGTTTCGGAGCCTCGCTCGCCGTTCCCGGCCTCTCCATCGCCAGGCGGGATCGTTCTAACGTTGATTCCGTTGGGTTTAGGCTTTGAATTTTTTTTTTTTTTTGGGGGGTCGAGGTGCATTCGCGTGATGATAATTTGCCGGTGACAGAGCATGGCCTCGCGCCTTTTTGGACACTGGGTCGTGATTTGGGTGTGATCTGTTTTGACTTTGATGTTCTGGTTGGTGCAGCGGCGGTTGCGTGGGAAGCGGGGAAGCCGCTGGTGATGGAGCGGGTGGAGGTGGCTCCGCCGCAGGCCATGGAAGTGAGGATGAAGGTCAAGTACACCTCGCTCTGCCACACTGATCTCTACTTCTGGGAGGCCAAGGTCAGTGCGTCTGTTGCTCGGTAGCGTCGTAGCTCCATCGATTCATTCGTCCATTTCCTCTTCTTTTCGTTTCTTTTCTTTGCTTTCTTTTGCTTCTTTGAACGTCAATTTGCAGGCGGTGCATGTGATTACACGATCTAGATTAGTACTCTGTCTTAAATTATCTAGGAGGGAAGACGCTATGTATTGCTCCTCATCACCTCGGTGGTGTGTCGGAATGCGTCTATACTTAATGTTACGCCTTGTGAGTTTTTGAGAATTCCCAAATCAAGGAGCAGGAAAAAGAGAAGAGGGGAAAGTTGAAACGGAAAGAATGTCTTGAGGACAAAGTGGTTTGAATCTTTTGCTCCAGGGGAAAAGAAGCGATGATTTTATTTCCTTCCTCAAGTCCTGGTTTTTCTTCTCAAAGCTAAATAGGGATTGGATTTGGGGCATCATGTTTAATAGTCAGTCATGCATGCATTCTCTGCTGCCTAACCTAGGAAGAAAAGCATAATTCAAGTTATGATTTCTAGTATGATGATGCTAAGTGCTTGGCCTTGTATAAAGCTCTAAGCCCTGGTATGTTTGGGTTCTTGTTTCAGGGTCAGACGCCATTATTTCCTCGCATTTTTGGCCATGAAGCTGCTGGGTATGCTCTTAACCCTCTAATATTTACATGTTGATATCAAGTTTTAACTATTCCAATTTCTACTTGTTTTTTCCCCTTGTCTGCTCTACAAATGAGCAATTGATCTTCTTATGTAAAACTATAAAAACAAAAAGAGTCCAAGAGAAAAAGGATTTAAGGGTTAGAGCTCCAGAAATTAGGTTCTTCAGTTCCAAATCTGACTGAATTGTGGCAAAAGTGGACATGATTGTACATCAACAAGCAACGAGAAGTACCGTATCGGTTGTCATATCTGTATCTTAGATCAGTTTGCCTTGAGAATAGCTAGGAAGAACAAGCCTTATGACTTGTTTGAATTTCTTTTGGAACTTGATATCAATTTCCCTTTGTCACATTCTCATCTCTCATCTCTCAAGTTTCAGTTTCACTTGTAGGAATGTCCTCCTTTGAGTCCTATGTGGAATCATTTTTGAGTGTCAACATTTTAATGGAAACAGTTTTCAAATTTGAAATATTACAGCATGTGATGGAACTTTTGATGCAGATGGCATCAACAGTGTGTCACTTAATTTTTCCTGTTACTGACTTCCATTAAATTTCTGCAATGCCTCCTCCAAGATAGTGAAACGTACTTTGTGGCTCTGATGGTAAAACATAACATGTCAATAATTCAAATTCAGAAGTATCAACGAAAGGGTTACTAATTATAGGTGACTCATTAATGTGGCACTAACCAGTCAAGTCAGTATTTTTCAAGAATTAAGACTCAGCTGCTGAGTCTTTTCTTCAGGCTTGGATTGCAGAGGTAAAATGACCTGTTGCTTAACATTCGTTCTGCAGGGTGGTGGAGAGTGTTGGAGAAGGGGTGTCAGATGTTGCAGTTGGGGACCATGTGCTTCCAGTGTTCACAGGGGAGTGTGGAGAATGTAGTCATTGCCAGTCTGAGGAAAGCAACATGTGCAATCTGCTAAGAATCAACACTGAGAGAGGAGTTATGCTTAGTGATGGGAAATCTAGATTTTCCATAAATGGTTCACCGATAAATCACTTTTTGGGCACATCCACTTTCAGTGAATATACAGTTGTTCACGCAGGCTGTTTAGCAAAGATTAACCCTCTTGCACCTTTGGATAAAGTCTGTCTTCTCAGTTGTGGCATCTCCACCGGTTGGTCTGGTTGAATTTTGATTGTTGACTTCTGTCCATAAAATCAAACTGCCATTCAAGTAATTGAACTTGTTTTTGTGGAAGTTCAGGATTAGGAGCCACGTTGAACGTTGCAAAGCCTAAGCAAGGTTCTTCTGTTGCTATATTCGGTCTGGGAGCTGTCGGCCTAGCTGTAAGTTGTCACGAGCTTTTCGATATGAAAATACTGCTGAAGATTTTTTCTGGTTCTATGACATTCTGGTTTCCTGGTTTTCTCAGGCTGCAGAAGGTGCTAGAATTGCAGGGGCATCAAGAATTATTGGAGTTGATTTGAATCCAAACAGGTTTGAGGAAGGTAGTAGGGGACTTCTTTTTTCTTTGTCGACCCTAATAGAAAATAAAAAGAGGTAGAGTTGGATGAGATTCCTTATTCTCGTTTCTCATGTCTAATTCCAGCCAAGAAGTTTGGAGTGAATGAATTCATTAACCCAAAGGATCACGACAGACCTGTTCAACAGGTTCTAAGTTCTTCACTCTGTTCCTCTATTTTAAAGTTTGTGTTTCATTCCTCACAAGTTTTGCAATATTCTTTAAGGGTAGATACCTACCTTTGGTGTTGGTGGAACTCGGTATACAGTCATTTGTGACTTAACTTCCAATGAGTGCAGGTTATTGCTGAAATGACTGATGGTGGTGTTGACAGGAGTGTGGAGTGCACTGGTAACATCAATGCCATGGTTTCAGCTTTTGAATGTGTTCATGATGTACGTAATTGACAACTGCAGTGGCATTTTTCTATCTGTAGGCATTTCTCTTGTCATTTATTTTGTTAGAGTTGCAAACATGAAAGATGATGAACAGTGGCACCATTTTAATGCTCAAGCCTTTCTCTCCATTTGGGGTGGCTTTTGACAGGACACATTAACGCCATGTGAACATGACACGAAATTAGCAGTTTCAGATTGAGGTTAATTGTGTTTGGGTCAATTTTGTGTCAACCTGCAACACACAATTAATTGTGTGGTATTCATGTCTAACCTGCGAGATATGAGCGGGTTGGTGTTGACATAACCAATAGACGATCCATTAAGAAGTGATTTCCAGGCTATTTGCTATTAGGATTTGAAACTGATGACAGTTGATTGACTATGACAGTGTTTTTTGATATGATTTGATGATATTTGGTTAACAGATTATTGCAAATAGATTTTATTGAATATTGAGGATATTTCATATTAGGTTTGTGTTGGTAAGTTGATTTGTGTCAATGGGTTAATTTCGTGTCATAGGAGGTCATGCAATCGTATTGACTCGTCAAGCCAATCTTTAGTTGTAATTACACGGATTGTGTCTTGTCAAACTGTTAATTTTAGGATCATGTTCATGTCATATAGGTAAATAACGATTAACTGGTCATCACGTTATTACGTCAACACGACAACACGACACAGTCATGATCATCAAACATGAATTGGCACCACTTCCTCTGATGCTAGCCCACTGGCTTCCTTTTTCTACTAATTGTTGCTTTTCTGGCTGTTGCAAATTCAGGGATGGGGTGTGGCTGTACTGGTTGGAGTCCCCAACAAAGATGCGGTTTTCATGACAAAGCCCATGAATCTTCTCAATGAAAGAACGCTCAAGGGGACATTTTTTGGGAACTACAAACCTCGGAGTGATCTTCCTTCTGTTGTTGATATGTACATGAACAAGGTAAAAGACTAGTGTCCAAGCTTTCTTACTTCCATTTTTATCTTCTGTCATTGAGTCCATTGACAACAGGTAACAGATTATCAACCAAAAGTTCTCCTTTTCTGCAGAAACTGGAGTTGGATAAGTTTATTACTCACCGAGTGCCTTTCTCCGAAATCAATAAGGCTTTCGATTTGATGGTGAAGGGAGAGGGCTTGAGGTGCATTATCAGTATGGAAGACTAGGATTGGTGTTGGATGCTGATAAATAATCTCTCCTCATGTTGGTACTAGTAACTTATCCTTTTCTGTCGTGAGATCATGACATTTAAAGGAACATGCAGCTATCAAGGCGCCTTATATATTTGTGGCCTTCTTGTTCGTATGAGAAGCAATAAGAGCGAAGTGCCTAGATCCTCTTCGTTTTTATCTTTTCCCCTTGTCATTTCCCGATTCCATGTCTTAATACATCTTGATAATATTACATTCAGGTGATGTTTGTAGTGACTGTGGCTATGATCAGTACCTGCTTGACTGTGGGACTTTCCAGTTTAACTGCACTAATCAGTTGGCCTGCAGTCTTCTTTTATCAAAATTTCAGAGTATGTTCACTTGGAGGTGCACTGGTTTGGCAGTGCAGTTGGAAGTTTTTGCACTTAATGTAGTAACCCAAATAAAGAGATTTAAATGGTAGATCAACCTATGTCAATGTTGGGCAAGGTTTTGTGTCTTTTTGCTGGGTTTTCCCACAGGTTGTTGACAGAACTCAGTGATTCATACTTTCAATTGTGGTGCTGATTTTCTTTATAAAAACTCAAATTAACATGCATCCAGTTATGTCTTTTCCCATATTTGTTTCTTCAGGTCAAGAATGATAATTAACAAAGAGTTGGGTATGGGTATTGAATTCTGTCGGTGAATTTTTATTCGCCAGTCACCATTAAAAGAGGGAACATACACATTTTGATGAGGCACAAAGGATTTGTGATTATCCAGAGCATCAACAAGACGAGTGGGAACTTGAAGCAGATCCCGCCCCTTCTATGACCGGCCTGTAAGCACCCTGGTTCTTCCGGTGGCAGCCGCCCGACCATGCTTCCTGCACAATCAACATGAAACACATACTGATCTTTCTTATAAATATCTAATGGAAAGAGGAACTGATTTCTAGTCATGCTGTTGAATTTCGTCCCGCTTGAAAGTGGCAAAGCCCAATTCTCGGTTATCACTAGACACTTCTTGCTGGTATAAAGGACTCCCTTTACTAAAAGCAAGTTTGAACTTTCAGGTGCATTAACAGAAGACCCTAGATTTCTGTAAGAAAAAATAACATCGCTCAATTGGACCAACAATCCTTAATTTTTACTGAAGAGAGAGAGAGATTTGTTACCTTACATGAGGAGAAACGAAATGCACACCGCTCCAATCAACACTGGAAGCCGTGACTTCTCGGTCACGGAATCAAGAAGAACAAGAAGGCTTGGTTTCTTGGAGTATGAAATGAACAAAGCAGGACCCAAGAACATTGCATTAGCCTTGGAAATCAATTTGATTGGGATTCCTAATGTGGGTTCAGTAAAGATTATGATGCCAAAGCTATTTACATAAGAAGGAAGCTGGGAATCGATTGATATGGATCCCTATAATGCGGTCTCATAAATGGGTTTGCCTTGATTTGCGCCAGCTTTTCCCACTAAACAGTTGGTGACGCACAAGAAAGCCAGATGTAATTGTAGTTTGCTCGTGTCGCCACCGCAGCCGGTCGGTGCCGGAGTTTTTGAATTTGATTGAATCGGGTGCATCAGCCGTCCCCGGTTCGGCACGTCGAGGAACATTTTTACTGGACCCGGTCCATCGGCTACGGGTCATCACAACTGGCGGATCACATGTGGACCGGGTTTCACGTGAAGGCGAAAAGGCCGAAACCGGCCCAACCCAACTCAAGGCCCGACCAGTGCCCTTCACTTTTCTACCTCTTTTTTTTTGGTCGAGAGTTAAAGTTCTGCGTGAAGCGTTAAACCCCTTCATTCGACGGAAGCTCTAATCGCCGTCGACGACTCGCCTGCTCCGACGGCGCCGATCATCGGGCTCTAGCCGCTCGGCGCAAGTTTCCGGCGAAGGATTGCTCGACTTCGGATTTCTGAGGAAGCATAACCGCATGCCTCGGTACAAAGATGAGCCTCCCGCAGTTCGGGTGTACACGGTCTGTGATGAATCGAGGTTCGTGTTGATTCCTCAAATCCTTGTTGTTTGTTCTTAATTTGATTGGCCGTTGCAATGGGAAGAATTAGATCAGATGCTTTTCAATGGATTTTTCGACATGATTCGGGTCTGTCGCTTTTCGTTAGGGGCGGGTTTGATTTGGTCCTTTGTTTCCTTCGTGTTTTTGACAGATACCTTGTCGTGAGGAATGTTCCTGCGTTGGGATGTGGAGATGAGCTGTTGAAGCTTTTCGCCGCTTATGGCGACGTTGAAGAGTTAGTACTTTTCCTCTGTGTCCTCGGATTTTTCTTAGCATTTTTAGCATATAGGAGTTTGGGTAATCATAAACAGTTTAATATTCTCTAATTTCGAGTTTTTATCGATATTTGCTGCGAAATTCTCTAGGTCTGATCTGTGGTTGCTTATTCAGATGTAAACCAATGGATGAAGAAGACTGTGAGCCGTACACTGATGTTTATTGGATCAAATTTCATCTTGACTGCAATGCTAGGTGATTGGATTTGCTTATTCAAGTGCTGAGTTCCAGTTGTCTTCACATTTTTCGTGAAGGTTATTTATTCGGGATGTATAATGGCTCTAGCATCCTTAATTTTACACTCTTGTTCCACTTTCCTTGATAGGTTTGCGAAAAAAAAGTTGGACGAGTATGCCTTCTATGGGAATAGACTGCAAGTCGAGTATGCTCCCCACTTTGAGAGCCTCTCTGATACAAGAGAAAAGTTAGAAGCCAGGAGAAAGGAAGTTCTTTCCCGGTCGAACTGTAAGCTTTTAAAATCGGGAGCACAATCCTGATTTTGATCTAGGCACAGGTTTTCATGTGATAATAAATTTAAGGTCTTTTTATACGTGCCGTGTCTGCTCATGCAGCTGGAAGATTCAAGGGTACTGCCACCTCTAGCAGCGTCGGTCAGGTAAAGTCTTCAGCTAATGCAAGTTCCTCGCAGAAGAGTGCTGTTGGCCAACAGATCTTCAATCCTAAGAGGTATTTTAACGAATCTTTGAAATGCTGTTCTTCAAATGCTTTCGGCATGCATAGTAGTCAATCTTACTTTCCGTTGTGGTGCAGTGCATCTCAGCTCATTCCTCATGCTGACAATTCTCCATATACAAGGGTTTCCTCAGAGCTGGTATGTTACTCTATCACAGTGCTAAATATCAATATGGTCACTCCAATTTAGTTCCACTTTCTGCAATTGATGGAATAGAGGCTTAAAGTGACATATGGAACTGCTTGGAGTGTATCTGTTATATGACAGTAAAGATGATCGCTGTACTTGCTTTGTTCATTTTTGGTCATATTAGCTTAAACTGGGTTTACATTGAGACAAATTTTGATCCATGCATAAATGAAGATATTACTTTTTTGATTCAAATTACCACATATTGCTTGTGTGCTAGCACAAAGTGATGTCAGATATGCACATCTATTAAGACAGCAGCATAATTTGATCAAGCAATCACCATCATTTAGAAAAAATATACACAGTAGAATGTGCATGCTCAACCCAATTAATATTTTTGTTGTTCTTTTCATTTATTATGTTCTACCAGCATAGTTTCTAATATTTACATATTTGATGCAAAAGTTCCTCTATTCCTTTTACGTCAGAACGAGTAAATGAGAGGGCGATTCTTATCTTTTCTTACCATTTGCTTCGGGGGAAATTAGGTGCTTGCCTTCATCTTGCATTTGATGTTAGGTGCATATAGCTTGATATTTATAAAATCAAGCTCCACCATCCAAATGCATACTGATAATCACAGGTGGTCATTATTTCCTGGGGCTAACCCACGATTTTCTTTTTCTTTTATTATGATGGATCTCAGGATTATTTTCCATCCCATTCGATGAATCAGACGGTGCAGTTGGTCAGAGACAAGCTCAATAAGGTGAAAAACTAACTCTGAAAGGCTTGGTGTAAAACAACATTTGATTCTGACTATTCCTGCCAATGCATGTTTTAGATTGAATCAAGTGGTGAGCATCCACAATCAGGACCTGCAGTGAAGAAAGCTCGCGTTGACAACAGAAGGAGAATTTGACTTTTATCAAAACTCAGAATTGCCCTCTGTCAAAGGATATCCTGATGTTTCACGCACTGCTTTTATCTCACTGGTATGGACGCCCCTCAGGTTGACAGTGTTCTTATCTACTCTATGTTGATCAAATCTGTAAGTTATATGTGGTAAAATCATCTTCGCTAAGTTCTAGATGGCTAATTCTAGAACTTGCTCATGAAGAAAACCATGATCATGGTTGTACATCGACAAGCAACTAACGGTTGTCATATCTGTATTGAGGATCAGGTTGCCTCTAGAATAGCCAGGAAGAACAAGTGTTGTGACTCTTCTGAATTTCTTTTGGAACTTGATATCAATTTATCTTTGTCACATTCTCATCTCTCAAGTTTCAATTTCACTTGTAGGATGTCCTCCTTTGATTCATATGTGGAATCATTTTTGAGTGTCGATATTTTATATGGAAACAGTTTTCAAATTTGAAATTCTACAGCACATGATGGAACTTTTGCTGCAGATGGCATGAATAGTATGTCACTTGATTTTTCCTGTTACTCGTTTCCATTAAATTTCTGCAATGCCTCCTCCAAGATAGTGAAACGTACTTTGTGGCTCTAATGGTAAAACAGACATGTCAATAATTCAAACTCAGAAGCACCAACAAAGGATTATTAAATATGCATGAATCGCTGATACGGCACTAACCGGTCAAGTCTGTATTTTTCAAGAATTAAGACTCGGCTGCTGAGTCTTTGCTTCAGGCTTGGATTGTAGGGATGTCCTCCTTTGAGTCATATGTGGAATCATTTTCAGCGTCCACATTTTATATGGAAACAATTTTTCGAATTTGAAATTCTGCAGCACGTGCAGCTGGTTGGCCTGGCTGAATTTTGATTGTTGACTTCTGCTCTAAAATCGAATTGTCATTCAAGTAATTGAACCTGTTGTCTGTGGAACTTTGGGATTAGGAGCCACATTGAACGTCGTGAAGCCGAAACAAGGTTCTAATGTTGGCACGAGATGTGACCCGCTTAGACACGATTAGCTAAAAGACACGATTTTTATATTAATCACTAGTAAGATTTTAAATTGATTATATATGATTGACTATAACTATGTTTTTAATTTGATTTGATGATATTTCGTTGGCAGATTATTGCATTCTGTCAATAAAATTTATAAAATATCGAGAATATTTTGTGTTAGGTTCATGGTTGTGGGCTGATTTAGTGTCCACGGGTTAATTTTGTGTCATAGCAGCGGTCATGCCCATAAATTTTACAGAGCATGTTTGTGTTAAGTAGATAGACAATTTATTTTTGATGTCATGTTCAGGTTGACCTATTTTTTAGTATACCTTTATGTTGATGTGACACGTTTATGTTGATGTGACATGATCATGTCCACGACACAAATCTCTACCCTACCTCTGATGCTAGTCAATTGACTTCAGTTGTCTACTGATCTTTTGCTTTGTGACTCTTGCAATTGCAGCGATGGGGTGTGGCTGTGTTGGTGGGAGTCCCCAATAAAGATGCAGTTTTCATGACAAAGCCCATTTATGTTCTCAATGAAAGAATGCTCAAGGGGACATCTTTTGGGAACTACAAACCTTGGAGTGAACTCCCTTCTGTTGTTGATATGTACTTGAACATGGTAAAAGACTAGTGTCCAAGTTTTCTTACTTCTTCCTCTTTTGTCTTCTGTCATCGACTCATGGACAACAGGATCAACCAAAAGTTCTTTCATCTTTTTCTGCAGAAACTGGAGTTGGATGAGTCTATTACTCACCGAGTGCCTTTCTTCGAAATCAATAAGGCTTTCGATTTGATGGGGAAGGGAGAGAGCTTGAGGCGCATTATCAGTATGGAAGACTAGGATTCGTGTTGGATGCCAATAAATAATCTCTTTTCATGTTAGTGCTAGCAACTCATCTTTTTCTGTTGTGGCCTTCTTTCTTGTTCATATGAGAAGCAATAAGAATGAAGTTCTCATATCCTTTTCGTTTTTATCTTTTCCCCTTGTCATGTTGTGATGCTATGTCTTAATACATATCTTGAAAAGATTAGATTGCAGGTGATGTTTGTTGCAACTATGGCTATGAGTACTATTGCTTGACCGTGTGACTTTAAGTTTTGACAGCAGCAGTCAGTCGGCCTACAGTATCATTTTATTAAACTTTCAGAGTATGTTCACTAGGCGGTGCACTGGGTTGGCACTGCAATTTGAAGTTTTTTCACTTAATCTAGTAAGTCGTAACCCAAATAGAGAGATTCAAATGGTAGTTCAACCTATCACAATGTTGGGCAAGGTTTTGTGTCTTTTTGTGCTGGGTTTTCCCCCAAGTTCTTGATAGAACTCAGTGACTCAGTTTCGATCGTGGTTGCTGATTGTCTTAGAAAAACTCAAATTAAAATGCATTCGGTTGTGTATTTTCCCATATTTGTTTCTCTGGGTTAAGAATCGAGTGCTGGCATCAAATTCTGTCGGTGTAATTTTATTTGCCAGTCACCATTAAAAGAGAGAACATTCACACCTTGACTATGTCCGAAGGGTTTATCACCATCCAGAGCAACAACAAGACAGGAGACTTGGCGGTGGGAATCTGAAGCAGATCCCGCCCCTTCTATGACCGGCTTGTTTGCATGCCTTGTTGCAGTCCGGGTATTTCGAGCACGGGCCTAAGCACCCTGGTACTACTGGCGGCAACCCTACCACCCTTCCTGCATAATCAACGTGAAACTCATCATGATTGTTCTTTTAAATTTTCAACGAAAAGAGGAAGTTATTTTTATGATTTTGTCAAATTTTTTGTCCCGCTAAAAACAGCGAAGTCTGATCCGATCATCACTAGACACTTCTTGCTGGTATAAAGTAGGACGTCCTTAAAACAAGTTTGAACCTCCATGTGCATTACCAACGAGACCACAGATTTGTATAGAAACATTGCTCAATTGGACCTGCAATCACAGCTCGCTAGGATATTCCACACGAACTAGTTCCTAGCTCAAATTATATAACCAGGTCAGGTCGGTCGGTCGGTCATCTTAGGATGGACCCTTTCGTAGCTTCAATGGAAGGAAACTTAATTAATTTCAGCATATTATACTGAAGATGTAGAGATTTGTTACCAGACATGAAGAGAAACGAAATGCACACCACTCCAATCAACACTTGAACGGAACCTCCTGCTTTGTTCGTACCCATCTCCCAAGCCGTCCTTCGTCTTCTTGATTCGTTGGTGTGAAGAAGTAAAATGAAGCTCTCAAAGCCACAGCTATATACCCAACGACGTTAACATTAGCCTTGGACATATGCTTCACCGTGATTCCTAATGCGGCTTCATTACGTATTATTGAGGGTGACCGACCGTACGCATGATGAGTACGTGGGGATATTACTTTCTTGTCATAAATGTGTTTCCTTGATTTCTGCCAGTTTTTCCGAACGGTTAGCAACAGAAGAAAGCCAGATGTCGTCGTAGCTTGCATGATTTGCCATCGCAGCCAGTGGAGCCGGAGGCTTTTTTGGATTTGATGGAATCGGGTGCGTCCGCCATCACTGGTTCGGCGCGGAGAGGAACACTTTTGTGGACCCAGTCCAAAACCAGCCCAACCCAACTCAAGGGCCCAAACAGTCCATCTACTTTTAATTTTTTTTTTTTGGGTTGAAAGATAAATTACTTTCGTTACTGACTGTAACTTGAAGCACAAGAGTGTTTGGCATCATAACATAATAAGAATGAAAGAAGGATACCTCTAGTGCCAAAACTTAGCACGAGTGAACATATAAGTGCTAAAACTTCTATAAGGTACACTTAGGTGCCAAAGTCGAAAAAAAAAGGAACACTTAAGTGCTAACGGTAAAAATTTCTGGCCAAATAGTCGACATTGCTTTTTTCCGATGAGAATTTAAATGATGTAGCATTTCTTTAAAAATATATATGTCCACGTGGCACTAACGTGGCTAGATAAACCTAGAACGATGTCGTTTTGGTCAAATTTTATTTTAAATATAAATATAAATTAAATTAAGTTAAAATAAACTAAATTAAAAAAAAAAAAGGAGGGTAAATGAGTGAGAGCCTCTATAGCTCTTGTCGCCGTTGCCCCAACATCTTCAAAAAGGGCCAACGATGGTAGAGCAAGGGTTGGCTAGGGTTGCTGGGCCTTGGCCAATGGCCAGCAACCCTAACCCCTCCGCAACCCTAGCCAAGAGGGCAAGGGTCATCTGGGGGAGGGCCGTGACCCATCGCCCCCAAATCTGGGCGAGGGCCAAGCCCTACCTATGGTTGGCTAAGGTTGCTGGCTATTGGCTGGGGTCCCCTGACCCTCACCCCACCATCACCAGCCCTTTCTAGTGATGGTAGGGCAGTGGCGATGAGGGTCGTAGAGGCCCCTGCTGATGTACTGCCTTTTTTTTTTAATTGTTTTTTTAATTTAATTAACATTTATATTAAAAATCAAATTTGGGAGCAAACGCCATCATTTTGAGATGAGCATTATTGAGTGGACATTTTGGCGAGCCACGAAAATCAATTTTATTATTAAAATTAAAACATGTTAAATTTCCGGCAAATCTCGCTAGAGTTTTGCACTTAAGTGTATATGCAAAAATACCAAAGTGAAGGAAGAGGGGTCTTAGAAAGCCAATGTGGGCTAAGGGAATCATTCCGATGGGCCTTTCCATGGGCTCTCCTCAAGGCTCGCAATTTTCTTTTATGGGGAAATTGTGAAAAGTTATAAATTTATTGTACTTTTACTAATTCAGTCATAAAAACTTTTGATAATTTGCCAATTGAGTCTATCCAGTTAATTTATCCCGAAAAATGCTTACATGGATACCTAGTGAGCACCAATCGGCCTACATGACCAGACTAGCACTGACGTGGACATTGAAAATCAAAACAACGACATTTGTCTTCAACATTTTTATTGAATTGCGTTTTAGCCGAAAGCTCTTGTGCGTTTCTGCCCTTCTTGCCCCAAATCAAAAGGATCAAAAGCCCTAATTTCAAAAGTTAGAAAGTCATAGCCCCAAATTGGTCAATCACGCTAAGGATTCATCAATCTTGCGAGGGGATTTGTGGCAATTCTCGCGATCAGCTCATGAGGGACCTCCACGACACTCGTCGATGCGGATCAGGAGGACGAGCCACAGCGTGTAGTTGTTGAGACCTGATTTGACGCGAAGATTTGACTTACAACCCATTTGAGACTCGACTTTACTTCGAGATTCCATAGCGAACGCAACATTTTGTGATCTGATTCACTCGTGTTGTCAGCACTTAGCAAACACTTACATTTTCATGGTCCTTGAATAGGTGTCATCCATAGCTGAATCGCCCTCACTAAATTGTGACTCTTGTCTTTTTTGTGTACATGTTCCATTATGCCTTCACAATCAAGGTAGAATCTACCATAGTTGACGTTTCTTGTTCAATTGGCGGCTTGGCTAGTTAGGAATGAGCGTGATTCCAAGGTAGAACCTAAAATCTGAAACTGCACCGGTGGGAACATAATCAAGAAGTGAAAAAAAAAACTGCTTCTTGATTTTAGGTACAACTCTAGAATCAAGCCTTTTTTCTCTTTTCCTTTTCTTCTTCTTCTTCAACTTTAGCTAATCGCTAGCCACCTCTTTTTTCCCTTTTCTTCTTCTTCTTCTTCAACCTTAGCTGGTTGCCAGCCTCGGGATGGCCAATGGCCGGTGACAGGCGACCAGCCAGACGTTGGCCGAATGAGGGTTGGTAACCTCGCTGGAGGGTTGTCAACCCCGACGAGGCCGAGCTCGCCCAATCGCCAGTGAGGTCAGGTGAGGCCGAGCCTCGTTGGCCCACTGTGAGGTCGGCCTCTGGCTAAATGTTGAAGAAGAAGCAAAGGAAAAAGAAGAAGAGAAAATAAAAAAGTAAAAAAGAAAAATATAACAAAAGTATTAAAAATTTAAAAGAAATTCCTAGCCACAAAAGAATTTAAAAGTCATACCAAGCACATTTTTATTCTGGGAATAGAAATTTTGGGTAGTTACCAAATGCATTCAAATGCTTAGAAACTTGTCAAGGGAATAGAACAAAAAAGAATAATTTCTAAGTAAAATGTGTTCCCATGAATAGAATAATTACCAAGTGCACCCTAAGTATGATATTCATATTGTCGAATTCGTGGGAGTTAGATTTGATTCAAAGTGATTAGACTTTTCATATAAATTTGTCAATATAGTTGAGTTTTGATTGGGTTATTGTAACTAGAGGTATATATATAAACATATAATCCGAGTGATGACTCGAACTCATCAGGATCTGAAACATTAAAATGAAAGTTTAGACTAGTAATTCTATGTTATACACTCATCATTGAACGCTATACTTTGTAACCTGGAATTGGATAAGTCCCTCGGGATAGATCCCAGTTTGATTTTCAAGTTCTAGGATGCTCACCCCTATTGCTACGCTCTATTCGGCTGCTATCCGATTCCAGCGCCCTTGTTGGTCGCGACCCTCTCTTCTTTGATAATGCGGTCTGATTACTGAGCGTTGGACCTGCGTTCCCAGGCTTTCGTCGAGCTTGAAAGTCCCAAACATGGGTCCTCGGCAATGTCGGGTTTGCAACGAAGCGCCATCGAAATACAAGTGCCCTTCTTGTCTCGTCACTTAGTAAGTAGAAACGCCTCTGCCCTCGCTTTCGGGAGCGATTTCAGTTGCAATTATGAAAAGTCCCGTCGCGTTCTGGCCCTTGAACTGTTTTCTTGTTCGTGACTGTTTGCTTTGCGCGCAGTTGCTCGATGGCCTGTTTCAAGAGACATCAAGGTATGGGACTCTTTGATTTCCTTTCATATTTGTGTTGCCTCTGTAAGTTGCATGGCAAAATTTTTGAAATTCGGCAAGAATTGGATGTTTGGTTGAACGAAGGATCATATGGAATGGAGAAATTGCAGCCTTGCAGGGGGTGTAAGTGGAAAGGAACAAGAAGGTGATTATGGTCAATTTTGCCATTCCTGCACACTCACAACCCCCACACCCCCCGGGGGGGAGGTAGCCATGTCGCGCTAAGTGAACTAATCCATCAATGGGTTTCTGTTCTATCCAGTTTTAGGGCCTGAGTTGTTTTGTTGGCAACTTCGCAATTTGAGTGAGATAGGCGTTTGGGTGTTGTCTTACGGAACAGCAGATGTACATGTGCCCAACCATAGGTTTATGACCAGAAATTCGCGTGTTCAAACCTTGTTTGTTGCACTCTTCAATGTCTTGAATGCAAACTAGACTGCGCCGAAACATGTCGTTTGCAAGACTATCATTGATATGATATTAGCCTATGCTGCTTTTGTTTTTTGATTTCATGCCTTGAACACTTTCTATTTAGGCTCCTTTTTCGACTTTAAAACTCAAAGCCAAACCATCTAAACCAATGCATCCTCGTGAGTTAAAAGACCCCCAACTGATTTGGCGGTACGCTGCTTGTTATCAAAATATCTTAGGAGCAGATTGGATGCAACTTCTATAGTCATCTTGGAATTTGAATGCATCCAAGATTGGCATATAAGGCATAAATAATAGCTACTCCATGTATAATTGGAGACATTTCTTTTCTGATTTAAAGTACCACATATTGCTTATGTGCTAGCACTATGTGCTATCAGATATACACATGTATTTAGAAGACAATAGCATAATTTGACCAAGAAGTCACTATTTAGAAAGATATATACACAGTAGAATGCATGTGCTCAACCTAATTAAAATTGGTGATGTTCTTTTCAATGATGTTCTACAAGTATAATTTCTAATATTCACATATTTGATGCAAAAGTTCCTCTATTCATTTACGTTAGAACGAATTAAATGGAAGGGCAATTCTTATCATTCCTACCATCTGCTTCTGGAGAAATTAGGCTTTTGCCTTCATCTTGCACTTTATGTTCAATGCATATAGGTTGATCCAGCATCCATATGCATACTCATAGTGTCAAATTGTCATTATGTCTTGGGGCTAACCCACAATTTTCTTTTATCACAATGGATGCCAGGATTATTTTCAATCCTATTCTATGAATCATATGGTATGGTTGGTCAAAGACCAGCTAAATAAGGTGAAAAATTAGGTCTTACAGGGTTGGTTTAAAACAACATTTGATTCTAATTATTCCTCCCAATTAATGTTTTAGATTGAATCAAGTGGTGAGCATTCGCACTCAGGATAAGAAAGCTCACATCGACAATAGAAGGAGAAACTATTATCGAAACCCAGAATTGCCCTCTGTCAAAGAATATCTTGATGTTTCACACACTGCTTTTTATCTCATTAGTATGGACACCCCTCAAGTTGACAATGTTCTTATCTACTCTTTGTTGATCAAATTTGTCAGTTATATGAGGGTAAAATCATCTTCGCCTAGTTCTAGATGGCTAATTCAAATAAATTATTGGATATAAATCTTTGCCTCCTTCTTGAATACATGCAATGATGCAAAAGGAAAGATTTCGATTGTGCATTTGTTTGCTGATAAATAAATGTTTGGCAAAGTTTACTTACAACTATTTGACAAAATGCCAATAAGAAAACATGGTCGTAGCATGACATGCTATCTCTGTCGTCAACTTTTAATCATTAAGATCTTCTGAGACCACCTTTTGCAAATGCAGGACACGACTCTATAAAGCGAGCATGGGCTTAAACAGTCATCCTCACTTTGAGCAAAGTTTCAGGGTCCTTGGCTTTTGGGGAGGTTCACGAACACACGAGCATCAGCGATGAACCAGTACTAGCACGATCTCTTCTCAGCAGAGATTTTCTTTAAAGTTGCCAACCAAATCATGTAAAACCAAATTGAATCTTCAGCAAAGGAAAAGCATGGCGGTATCGCCATCTATTTGAACAATGATCACAGATTGTGACATCTGGGGAGATTAAACTCAACCCTATATCATTTCTGAACTTATGTAGTTGGAGCAGAAGTTTGAGTTGACTTCAAGCTTTCGACATCGTGAACCAAATGTCTCGAGAGCCTAATCAAATAGTTGATTCTTAGTGTCTTTATGTTTCTGCCAGAGTTGCATATCTATAAACATTCAAATGTAAATTACTAATTCTGTTTATTTAGATTGTATTAGAATATTTAAATAATAAATTATTAATCTAATAATTTAAGCTTTTAGAACAATTGACTGTGATTCTACAAAAACTTATGTGGTATTAGAGTTGGAATTTTTCCAAATTCCATTTGTCTCTCCAATTAAATTTCTACACTTAGTACTAAGCAAAAGACTAGACTAAACTTAATATATTTAAATAATAAGCAAACCCTCCATCTTAAACTTTTAGAAAAGTCGGCTGTAGTTCCACAAAAACTTACATATTGTATCTATTAAATTTGAGCAGATGTGCTAGAAGACCACACTAAAGGCACTACTAATCTCCAACTCATCAAATAAGTGAAGGGGGAAAAAGATGTCGAGGATTTCGATCTAGCTTGGTAAAGGTCGAACTTAAACCTGGTAAATCAAAGAGATTCAAATCTAACTTCAGAAATAACAATTTTATAATTATCTGAAGTTCTGAGCTACTACTAAAGCTACATGTACGTTGTTTGGTGATGAGCAGCAGAAGTCCATTTTGAGCAACAAGTTTGGTTGTAAGAACCTGGGGATGCCGCACAAACAAAAATACCTATCTGAGTCCGGGTCTATAGCAGATCGAATCAATCATAATCGTCTTTTGGACTTCTCACCGTCGGACCGAAGTAAAGAAATCACAACCGTTCAGACGGAGATCCGTCGAACGCGAGCGCCCAGTGAGACCACAGAATCACCGTGTTTTACGCGGGAACTGGGGACGATGGGAACATAAATTCGATCTTCAAAGCGGATGGACCAACCACAGTCAAAAGCATTTACATGGAGGAACGCGCTCTGTTGCACGGCCCCTCCTGCACCGTCTGCTGCCACACTACCCTCATCTCTCTCTCTCTCTCTCTCTCTGCGCGAGAACTTTGTTGCTCTGTTTGGCGACTGCTCGAGGACGTGTCACCAGAAAGCAAACGAGGAAGAGAGCCCCCTTTTGAGGTTGGCGATGCAGATGCTCCATAATTCAATGAGTCGGAGGCTCGCGTTTACCTACCCCACATTTACTTCCCTCCAACCGTGCTCCAAAGCTTTTCTGCTTCTCCTCTCTCCCTTTTATAAAAGGCCCCCCAACCTCACTCCCCTCGTCTCCCTCGCCAGTAAAGCAAAACTTCAACTCTTTTTAGAGAGAGAGAGAGAGAGAGAGAGAGAGAATGGCGAGGACGTTGTGCGCGGTGCTTGTCGTTGCTCTTGCCCTGACCGCCATCCACGCTGCGGCTGCCAGGAACGCACCGAGCGGTGGTGCCGGGCTTGGCGACCAGAAGAACTTCATGACCTATGGGGGCTTCGGCGGGTTTGCCGGTCTCGGCGGCTCCGGCGGCGGGATCCCCATGTTCGGCGGCATAGGAGGGATAGGAGGGATGAGCGGGCCGGGTGGCGCGGCTGGCGTTGGCAGTGGAGCCGGCGGAGCTGGGATAGGCGGTGGCGGAGCTGGCGTAGGGGGCGGTGCTGGTGGAGGATCCGGCGATCTTCCTCTACCTTGATTGGATCCATGAAGTCTGCGCTTCGCTTTTTACGAGTTCCGTTTTGTTCCGTCGAATGTTCAGTGGGGTCGAGTGAATGAGTCAGTCGCGTCTCTCCGCGCGCTCGTGCTTTTCAGTTGTTCCTTCTCTTCTCTGTGTCTCTCTGGTCCCGCCTGTCGTTCTGGCGTCGGCCAGTTCAGTTGTTTCCACGTGTTTCTGTCGGTTTTAAAATCGTAAGCATATCCGAATTAAAATATAATGATTGTGTCTAGCCTCGAATCACTATTTTTTTTTTCTTCAGGAGAAAAACTTTTATTTCATATAAAAAAAATAAAATCTTACAATCCAGCGCAAATCCAAAAAATAAAATGATTTAGTACAACTTACATAGACACATTTTATTCAACAAGAACGAATCTATCATAAATCAACAGCCGATCATCGAAACTCGTATCATTATCAATATGAGCACACGCTAAGATTTCCTTGTCTAGTAGTTACAACTTTGTCTCGCACTGTCACCATATAGAGACAATAACAATATTAATAAATTGAAAAAACACATATAACATCTCGTAAATCCCAAATCTATAGCTAGATTGGGCCAGAAGGGCACCCAAATCTAAATTTAACTCAGAATATGAAGAGAATAACTTACCAATTGATATATTGAATGAAGAGATAGAGTTGTTCAACTCTCCCGAGTGCTTAATATGACTCATTTGTTTAAATGCTAAAAATCCCAATGTGATACGTTGTTTATTACGTAAATCATGCATGTTGATTTTCTTAGCATTATTTTAAAGGGAAAAGCCCACCAAAAACCCCAAACTATGCCCATCGGGACTATTTTACCATGAACTTTTTTTTGGGTTATAAAAAACCCCAAACTATGCCACTTGGGACAATTTTACCTTGAACTTTTTTTTGGGTCATAAAAAACCCCAAACTATGCCACTTGGGACAATTTTACCCCAGACTTTTTAAATGAAGGGCATTTTCGTCTTTTCACCTTTTTTTTTTTTCTTTCTTTCTTTCTTTCTTTCTTCCTTCCCCTCTTCCTCTTCCTTGCGGGGAAGCCGGCGAGGGCCCTCGCCGGCGGCGCCGTTCGGCCGGGCGGCACTCCCAGGCGTGGGGCGAGGCGGCTCTCCCGACGTCGGGGGAGGGACGCCCTCACGGGATCGCGCGGGGCGGCCCTCTCCGGCTCGGGCGGGGCGGGGTCGCCCTCGCCGGATCGGGAGGGGGCCGCCCTCGCCGGCTCGGGCGGGCGAGGGTCGCCCCGCCGGATCGGGGAGGGCCGCCCTCGCCCTTGCGGATCCGGCGGGGGCAACCCTCCCGGCGTCGGGCGAGGGTTGCCCCAGCCTGATTCAGTGGAGGCGACCCTCGGGCGAGGGCCGCCCCGGCCAGAAGGCGAGGGTCACCCCCGCCCCAGCCGGATCGGGGAGGACCGCGCTCTCCCGCGGATCCGGCGAGGGCAACCCTCACCCGACCGAGGGCGGCCCTCGCCCGGCCCTCGCCCGGTCGGGGCGGCCCTCGCCGGCTTCCCTCTCGCCATGGCCGGCGAGAGGGGAAGAAAAAAAAAAAAAAAAAAAAAATACGAAAATGCCCTTCAGTTAAAAAGTCTGGGGTAAAATTGTCCCAAGTAGCATAGTTTGGGGTTTTTTATGACCCAAAAAAAAGTTCCGGGTAAAATTGTTCCAAGTGGCATAGTTTGGGGTTTTTTATGACCCAAAAAAAAGTTTAGGGTAAAATTGTCCCGAGGGGCATAGTTTGAAGTTTTTGATGTCCTTTTCCCTATTTTAAATGGGGAAAAAAGAGAGGAAGGAAACGAAAGTAGCACATTCAGCATTGGTCCGAGCCCACAAAATCTCACCTTTACTCATGTTATATTTCATTGGTAGCTCATGATGGGATGTGTCCAAGGGGCACCATTTGCCCTAATGAGATGTGCGTTAAAGAGGCACGTTTTGCCTATGATAAGGTGTGTTAGAGAGATGATCTTTAAAGAGATGCAAGTGGTTGTTTCTTAAGGGAAGCTAAGATAACTTCTTCGTTATGCAATCTAGACACACAAAAGAATGAATGTTGAAACAACTTTCTCCCCTCTCCATCAAAGAATAATACACAAAAATGTTCATTACAACAACATTCTCCTCTCTCATTGAAAACACACAAATTGGGTTCAATTACTACTTAAGAAAATAGTTCACATTAACTCTATGAAACAAGAATACCTTTCTTGTGATTATATTTGACCATCATGAATTGAAGATTCATCTCTTACTAGCCGATAATTCAATGCATATTACTAGGTAATTCGTTTATTATGTATCAAGAGATTAGTTGTTTCTTCTTGACTTTATCCAACAGATCCTTTATGCTCCCAATTCTAATGATAAGAGAGATAAGGAACAAGGACAAAATAAAAGATTAAAAAAGAGAGGCTAAGATCCTAATGCACTATGTAACTCAGTTCTATCTAATTCCTGCTCGTGACAATTTAATCACACATTCGTGCTTCTTGGAGTCCCGATGAATTTGGCCCCAAGATCAAGATCAGGTCCGCAGCTCATGTTATCTTTCAAGACATGATTATTAACCCATGTTAATTGGATTGCTAATCCTATTGGACCCTAATGGCTCGCGACCGAGTTTCGATTTGCGGGAAGAGTTTGAGCTCCAATTATAGAGAACTTGCTGGGTGTGGCTCTAGCCTTTATACAAAGCTGCAAAGTCCATTGACGCACCCCTGCTCGTTGATGATTTAAACGTATGAAACTTTACTCATAAGATGTGCAAATCTGAAATGGCCCGTGCGGGCCTACGTGAGCGGCCAAAGCCCAATTGAGAGATTACGTGTCCCGGGCCCGCCTAATTTGTGATTCGAGCCTTGCTGACTCAAGCAAGCTTAGACGGGCGAGCTAAACAAAATGAGCCATTAAACTCAAAATCAGATCTAGTGTGATATTTGTTAATCGCGAGTTTGTCGAATTGGTGGAACTTAAGCCCTATTTGATTCAACATTTGGAAGGGGTTTTGGGGGCTATACAACGATGTTTGGTTTATTTTTAAATGACTTTGAGGAGATATTGAATTCTAAGAAGTTTTAGTCCAAAGCAATTGTGAATGTCTTTTGAGAAGTAGCATTCTCAAAATGTAAGTCTTGGCCCATACTGTTCATTCACTATTCATCTTCTCCATGGTTTGCATGGAGAAGTTGAATGGTTGTTGACAACCACTGCTCAAGAGGTCGCACATGCTAGAAATCACTACCTAAGGAGTCACTCAACCCCAGCAACCGCCGCTTGGGGGTTGAGATCACCCGTTGACCATTGCCTAGGGGTTGCACTACCTCAAAGTGTTGCTTGGGATGTGTGACTTCAATGGCCAAATCTAGCTGCGGCTATTTTGGCCATTGGTGGTTGAGTTTTACCAAAAATATTTAAAGCTTTAAAAAGAAAAAAATAACAAAAGCCATTTACAAAATGTGATTTTTACCAAGTGGCATTTAAGTCAAAGTTTATTTCTTAATACATTTTAAAATTACAATTTACCAAACATCATTTGAATTTGGAAAGTTCCTTTAGCCTAAAGTTTCGTTCGTTTAACTGGAAAATAACTTTTAGGAAAAAATTTTTCCGATTTTCCGGCATTTTTTTTACAAAAAATGCATTAATTGGGGAAAACATTTTTCATGAAGGAAAATTTTTTTCTAAAATTGGGAATTTTTTTTTTCACTTTTCAAGTTAGAAAAAACATTTTCCACACTCTCTCTCTTATCTTACACCTTTTACTAGTCCCCACTTATTTCTTTCTATTTTTTTTTTAAATTCGAAATTTTTTATTCTTTATTTTTTATTTTTTCTTTCTTTCTTTTTGCTCTCTTCTTCCTTTTTGGCTGGTCACCGCCACACAATAGCTGGCGATCGACCATAGGCGAGCCGCGAGCTTCGCCGCCATTTGGCAACGCTTGAGCCTCGTCGGCCATCGCCGGGTGGCAATTGGCTGAAGAAACAAAAAAAATGAAAAAGAAAGAAAAGAAAAGAAAAACAATAGGTGAGAAAAGAAGAAAATAAAAATAACAAAATTCGAATTTTTAGTTAAAATAATAATAAAAAAGAACAGAAAAATAAAATAAAACTAAAACAAAAAGAAGTATATAGAGAAAAATAAAATAAGACATCGAATAGCGGAATATATTTTTTGCTTCAATTTTAGATTCAGCTAAATACCGAAAAAATATTGTCATTTTCTTATAAAATAACTTATTGGAAAATAATTTTCAGAAACGTTACATTTTTCATGAAATGAACGAGTTTAAAAATATTTATATTTTCTCAAATATATTTTTTCAAAATCGAACGAAACGGGCCTTAGTAGATTTGAATCAGAATAGTGATTGGGCTCGCGGGATTCCATGCATTGGATAAGGTTAGTTGTCATCATCAAATTCGTCTATGTAGTTAGGAGTTTCGATTGGCTTATTGTAACTGGAGGTATTTATTAGAGACACGAGAGTCCACGGATCATCCGGGTGATGACCCGAATTCGTCGGATCCGATTCGACCGCCCTAATTTTGCGACCTTAATCGTCACCGCGTCACAGCGCTCTGTTCGGCTGCTCTGCGATTCCAGCGCCCTGATCGTTCGCGATCCGCTCTCCTTCGATAAAGCGGCCTGATCACCGAGCGTTGGACCTGCGTTCCCCAGGCTTTCGCCGAGCTCGAAAGTGCCCCCCAAAACATGGGTCCTCGGCAATGCCGGGTTTGCAACGAAGCGCCGTCGAAATACAAGTGCCCTTCTTGTCTCGTCCCTTAGTAAGTGGAAACGCCCTCTGCCCTCAAGCTCTCGGGAGCGGTTTCGGTTGCGATTTTTTGAAATGCCGCCGTCGCGTTCTGGCCCTTTTAACTGTTTTCTTTGTTTGTGACCGTTTGCTTTGGGCGCAGTTGCTCGTTGGCCTGTTTCAAGAGACATAAAGGTATTGGGGCTCTTTGGTTTCTTTTCGTATCTGTGTTGCCTCTGTGAGTTGCATGGCAAAAGTTTTGAAATTGGGCGAGAATTGGATGTTTGGTTGAACCTTGGAAGGATCGTGTGGGATGGAGAAATTGCAGCCTTGCAAGGCGTGTAAGTAGAAAGGAACGAGAAGGTGATTATGGTCAATGTAGACTTGTGAGATAGCCATGTCGCGCTAAGTGAACTAATCCATCAATGGGTTTCTGTTCCTTCCAGTTTTGGGGCCTGAGTTGTTTTGTTGCAACTTCCCCAATTTGAGTGAAATACGTGTTGGGTGTTGTCTTAAGGAACAGCAGATGTACATGTACCCAATCATAGGGTTGTGACCAGAAAATATGCTTGTCCAAACCTTGTTTGTTGCACTCTTCAATGTCTTGAATGCAAAACTAGAGTGTACTGAAACATGTCTTTTGCAAGACTATCAATGATATGATGATCACCTTCACTGCTTTCGTTTTTTGATTTCATGCCTTGAGCGTTCTCTCTTTAGGCTCCTTTTTCAACTTAAGAGCTATACCATCTAAACAGATGTACCTCGTGAGTTAAGATCTCCGACTGATTTGGCTGCATGTTGCTCATTATCAAAATGTCTTAGGAGCAGCTTGGATGCAACTTCTATAGTCATCTTGGAATTTGAATGCATTGTAGATTGGCATAGAAGGCAAAAATAATAGATCATACACAATAAACTTGCAAGAGATCATCAGAGAAAGAGAAGTCATACCTCTTCTCCCATCTGCTGTTTATAAATGTAAGGTTTGGAGGGCTTTCTTTTCTTCGAAAAATAATGAGATAATGGAACTTCTTTACGGTTGCAGAAGCTCCTTGCATCAAGCCAGTGTCGCCCGACCATAGTGAAGGTAAATAAGCCGTCCATGATTCTGTGTTTACTTTTTTAATTAGCTATGAGGAATGGTATATTCTGTTCTCTGTAAGTTCATTTCAGATTTCGCCTCATCATACATCAGTCATCACTTTCATCTGCTTTCTTCAGAGTCAGAGCTCACACGCCCCCTTCATTTTTTCACGTCCACTATGTAAATTTTATGATCCTCTGTTCCCTGCCAATGAATCCCTGGAGGACAAGGGAGGATGAGGTTGGGAAATGCAAATGCTTTGAATATGTTTCTTCAATCCACCTTGATTTTTCCTTCAGAAAGAAAAACCAACTGCCATTTTATCTTTTTTCGGCTGCATTTCATTGAATTAACTTTAGGACATGTCATGTATTTCTGCTTGAAAGTGATGGTTTCATAATGGTGCATCGTGATTGAGAAATTGGGTTGACATTTAGTAATTCTTCATAGCATGACATAGACTTCTCATATCTCAGCTGCAAGTCAGGAATTGCCTGGGTACAGACCTTTTAACATCGACAACCCACATGACGTGGTGCAGCAGGGACAACTAGAATCATTAGGTATGGTTTCACTGCTATCTCAGTACTCTTTTTATCTTAGACATCAATCTTCAGGCTACTGGGAAAGCAAATTTTGGTGTATTGCTCTTCTGGCAAGTCATATATGCATTCTCTCGAAGAAGCTTCAAAATCTCAAAAAAGATGGCAATGGACATGATCATATGAATGTGTGTTAGCATTTGTCATTGATGAACTTGTAGATTTAATTGCTTTGATAGGTTGCCCAGTTTATATTACTCCATGGGGTTGAGTTATATGAATATGTGGTGAATTTTGGAGCACTCATGCAACTATCGAAATTGAGCAACTATTGAAAATTGAGTTGTGTACAGCTGCTTCTTCTGAAATTCGTGATGCGCTAAAGGATGAAAGCCTTGAGAAACTTATTTGCAAAATCGATGGTTCGGCAGATCCAGACACTGTGAGTGTCCTGACTCATATCATTTATCTTACCTAGCTGACTGCCGATTATAATATTTTGGGGCAGTTTGCTTGTTGCCATCACCAACACCATTTGAGAGGGAGATGCAATAGTGTTTGAAAGGTTTTTTGTCCCTCTTACTAGGATCTTGAAAAGGCAATGGAAGTGGAGGCATTCCGCCTATTCGCTGACAAGGTACGAGGATTGACCAATCAATTGCTGCATGCAAATTAATACTTCATTGAATAAGATGGTGAGCTGCATGATGGTCTGAATGTCTTTCTCTTCCCTTGTTTCTTTTTCTTTCGATCTTGTTTGGTTCTTAGATCTTGTCTGCAATTGGTCCATAATCACGGAGCTGGATGAGTAAAACCTGCAGCTTGATGTCGAAAGTTTCATTTTCCTACCTTCAAATGGCCGAAAGTAAACGCCGCTGCTTTGCCTTCTGGAAGTGTCTCGGCAGAATACGTGGCTTTTATTCCACCTTGCCCCTGGTAAATGAGGAGGCTCTATGAGCCATGAGTCACAGCATATCGTCGTCATCTTATTCGCCTTCAAGGGGAGTCTGTCTTCCTGTGATCTTACAAGTTGTGACAAACATAAAATCGTTAATTGTGCTGATTAGGTATCTAAATTGACATCTCCGCTTACCTGATTGACCTCTCCACCAAAGCTTTCTCATGTTTAAGGCTGTAGTGAAATCTATACAATGGATGAATTTTTTGATCCGTTTGACCGGTGCTATTTCTTTTACTCCCCGCGTTCAACCAATTCAATGTGTACCTTTGTTTT
This sequence comes from Corymbia calophylla, assembly GCA_014182845.1. Lineage (NCBI taxonomy): Eukaryota > Viridiplantae > Streptophyta > Magnoliopsida > Myrtales > Myrtaceae > Corymbia > Corymbia calophylla. The sequence continues at coordinate 28,780,316 of CM024703.1, read as the reverse complement.
ATCCATGGGCTCACGCGATGGGAGTGCGACATGGATTAAAAAGACTAGGGCCTTTGGAAAGTAATGGGTCCCACACAGGAAGGCGTAGGTCCTTTATAGGACGACTCAAAGTCATTTCATATAAAAGACAAAAATTGCACCTGATAGTTGCAGCTATCGCTAAGCATTTGAGATGTTAGCCTGCTGTTTTGAGCAGAGGTAATAATGTCCCTCAGCTACTTGCTCTAGAACTCAAAGACGGCTTTATTACAAAGACAACGGTTGTCTTCTTAAGATCATTGTGACCGACTGCCATAAGCTTGACTGACTCTATTTTATCACTTAACTTCTGTTCTTAAAAATGACCACCTGCCATGAAAGGTTGGTAATCTGACTGTTGAATAATTGAAATTGGATAAGGATAAGTAAAAAAAACCACCTTTATTAAATTGCTGGTCACTCATAAAGTTCCCCGACCAAACTTCCATCATCGTGGCTTTTACAAACGAAAAAGAAAGAACGGAAAACGGAGAGAACATGCAAATCGTTATCACCTTATCTGGATACTGTATAAATATTCCACCCGCATCATTTTAAGCCATGAATTGGAAAAAGGAAAATACACATGGTCCACGCCACAATTTCCCCTCTTTATATTTGAAATACTAGAAAAGAATCAGCATAGCATAAATTTCCCTCTTTATATTTGAAATACAAGAAAAGAATCAGCATAGCATAAATTATTTCGGCTTCTTTGACACTCTGCAATATCCCACGGCATCTTGGATCGGGGTCTAAAGCAGAGGGAGAAGGGGCATATGGTCAATGGCTATGCACGTGGACATGAAGATATGCGAAAAGAATACTTCAGTTTACATTCTACATGGCTCATGCTTTCTTGCCTTATCTGGATAAGTGGCCACTGTTGCTGGCAATATGTTGACCTGATAAAGAGATATATCTCTTGCCTACCTCCAGCAGAATCAGAGCATGATTCTGCAAGTTCTTGGCACGGACTTTGCCTATGAGGCTCATTATATTTGTGGCCACAATGAAAAAAAATCGATTTAGATCATTCCTATGAAAGATATAGCGAGATCCCGAGGAATAGGTGGAAAGGGCAACTTTCACTTCCCCGCATTACCTTTTTCTCTTCCAGGCCTGCAATGCGCGGCTTTGATTGATGTATTTACTTATTGGCAGCATCCTTCACACCTTCTCCCAAGGCCATGCCAATAATACATGGCAACCGTGAGCTCGCAGAGGATCTGGGGAAATTTTCTAAGCTTCAAGTATTTTAAAAATTACAATGACAAGGTAGTATAGGAAGAAAGTTGAATAAAAAAAATGATCAATCTGATTCTACAGTTGAGTAATAATTACATGTTAGCCGTGTCAAGGGAAAATTTCCAGCCGAGGGGGAAAAGCTTGCTTCTCTGATGTTAGTATTCTGTTCTATTTCTATACCCTACAAAACTTGGATGGCAAGAGCCCTTCTGAATATTCTGCCAAAGCTCAGCCTGCAGCACGTGACATTATTTAACTAGTGAAGCAGGCAATATCTCGAAAAACAATAATCAAAATGAAGATACCTGTGACAAATTGAATGAACAGAGAAGTGACATCTGAAAGTGTGAGGCCTATGTTTCAACTGCTTAGACTTGGTGTTTTCATTCAATCCAAAGAGAAGAACAAAGAAAAGAGACAAAAAAGAAAAAAGAAAGCACAGATAGAGGCATTGAAAATTTTTACAGAAGGCTGTGGCTGAAAAATTATGAAAGGGATAATGTGTGAAAAACCTATGACCATTATCTTCCCCCTTGGAAAGAAAACATATTATTAGTCAATCTATGTTATAATAGTTGCAACCATTTATTGCATCATAACAAACTACAAGTGAAAGAAACGACAACTTCAGGTTCAAAACAAGCACACCATTTTGTCGTTGGCAAGGCCCTCTGCTAAACAGATAACTTTGATATAAGTAAGGAGACAAAGAAGCATACCTGATGGCGGTTTTTCAAGATTCTCCCCTTCTTTGCTGGTGCTTGGCTTGCTGGTACTAGAGGGAGTCTGATTCTGCAAAAGTGCAAAGGAATTCCTTTATCAGCAAGTCAGCATAGCTTCCAAAGATCCACAATGCATAGGTGAGATATCAAATGCAGGCAGATAGACTCCCTCGGAGTCGTGCCTCATAAAAACTGTAAACTGATTTTTTGCATGGAACATGCTTACACTATCCTTTTAGCACAAAAGAGGTATAGCCAATTCAAAATGCAGGACTTTCAGTATTACCACGTTGCAATTCACTATTCAGGATGGAAAAGATGCAAAGGAATCATGTACACATATGAAGAAAATGACCATAGTTCACATTTACCTGCTGCAGTGGCAACTGCATATGGCGGAGGCCAAGGTACTGTTGGTAAGGATCAATAAAGTTTGGGATCCTTGCCTGGTTTTGACCGTGCAGAGCAAGAGAGCTTAGCAAAGGATCAGACTGGATGGTTGGGGAAATTCTGGATGGATCGGGTGCAGGAACATGAGGCATATGAAAGGTTGGCATAGGAAATCTTGGATGCAGATGAGATCCAGCTGCTGGTGTTGGCAGTGCTGAACCAGATAACATATTTGGAAAAGGCACTATAGGGCGATTCATTCCCATATCCATACCCATACCCATAGCCATGCCAATACCCATCCCCATGTGGGGCATATACTGATGAACACCTGGAAACATCATCGGTATGACGCTGCATCCCATGGACATCATCTGAAGGGACCAGAAATCTGGTGAGTTTTCTTGATAAAAGACACAACAGGAAAAAAAGTACTATTTTAACCCTAGGCATTTCAATGGTTTGATTCCTACAAAACATTGACGTACCAAATGATTCAAAAGCATGCAAACTATATATGTCAAGTGTCAACCCGTTATATGCATACAACTGCATGATGCTTCTCTCACCAGAAATTCTCACTGAGGCTAATATTTCAGTCAAGGGCATAAAATTGAAACATCACAGAGGATACATATTGGTATGCTTCATTAAGGTCACATTTTCTTTGGCATACTTTTGATCATTTATATATCTAGCCACAAGGTACACCAAGGAGGAAACAGAAATCCATTGCTTTAGCTTGGAGAACTAACATGACTACCAGAAAACCCAAGAGCTCCACTGAAATCGAAGTGTTAAAAAGAGGACAAAAAAATTGAGATCGTCTTTTGCTACTATCACCTTGCTAGATAAGAAGCTCTCAGCTGAACCAACCAATTGAACCGCTCATCATTTAGCTAAGCTATGGGAAGATGTTAATACTTCCTCATGTCCCTACGGAAATTCACCATTGACTTATATCTAGCAGTAGAATAGTCATAATATGCAATGAAGTATATGCCTTATTACTAAGAATGCTAATTGAGGTAAGTAGCTGAACAGATTACAACACACAATGCGGCAGAAGAAGAGAATTTCAGGGACAAAACTCAGAATAAACTCTTTAATGAGTACGAAAATCATGTGATTGGGAATAAGGATACACCACTCTTACACAAAAAAGAAATGCTTTCAGCTAATCAAATGTTTCTCAGGTACAAGCAAAGCCGTATGAGCATGACCAGCAAAATAAGATTCAGCAAGTTCTCTTAATATCAGCAGCACAGACTAATACTCTAAAAAATAATGCTCACAAATAAGAAATAAACAAATTGCATAGGCCATGATAACAATGGAAAGAAAAGCAAAGAATCCTTCTTACTCAGAGAGAATTGGAAAACAGCAAATGGTATTTACTTTTACGACTACATATGAAGAAGTACCAAAAAATCTGAATCTACCCTATACACGTGACCACAGAAAACTCTACCTGCACTTGCATTTGAAGCGACTTCAAGTACTCAATTGCCTCATCCAGCATCGAAGCCTTATCAGCCTGAAAATGCAGGAAGCACAGATGGTGCTACGTTCATTGAGTAGTGAAGAAGGGGAAACAGTAAGCTCAAACAAGGAATACCTTGTTACAATGTGGAATTAATTCTTGTAAAGCCTTCATTTTTTCATTTATCCTATCCCGCCGTCTCTGCACAGAAACCAACACTATATTTTAACAAATCAACTTCACAGGATGCAAATATTGCTTACTGAAATCTGGGAAAAATAACTTTCGTACAGACCCTCTCTGACAGATTGTGGACCTCTGCAGCTCGAGACCTCTTAGTTGATGTGGAGCCACGTGCTTGTTTCTTTGTATCGGCAGATTCAAGCTCAACATCCTTAGAGAAGAAAGACAAATAATCCAATTAATTCAATCGAGAAACCAGAGTGTCTTTAGTTGCCCAAAAATAAAATAAAAACCACCACTTAAGTGCATTCTTCCATGGTTAAAAGGATAGCCATGCATCTGTTGCAGTATACTTCACAAGTGTAATAGGACTTCCTAATGCTGACAATCAGCGAAATAGGACGAGGAAACCAGTCCCGTGATATTTGCCGTCATCGGTAGCGGTAATTTCTCTCTCTCGGCGTTATTCAACATTCATGTAAGTTCGGATCCAATGCGCTAACGTCCACCGTAGCCTACATCACCAACCAATCACCGAACTATACGGCTCTCGAACGCAGACGTGGCGCACCCCACGTGTAGAAAAATACGACTGACATTTACTCGCTAACTAACATATCATCTCGGTGGGCAAAACAACAGGGGAAGCTGGATAACTCGGTACCGACTCACCTCGCTGTTGTACTCGTCACCGTCGGTGTCGATCTCGATCCCCTTCCGCTTCCTGTCCTCCGGCGGCGGCGGCGGCGACGGCTTCTGAGGCGGCGGAGGCTCAGCACAGGCGCTGGATGCGCCTGGCGATGAAGTCACTGTCAACTCGCACGTCCCCATCTCGCGATCGCCGCCTTCGGCCGACGACGTGGCCAAGGCCGCCGCTCCACCGTCGACGGTCCCGCGCGAGACGTCGTAATGCAATGCCTCGGAAACCCTAGAGCCGGGCCCCACGGGGGGCGTCCTGCTGGAATCAACCACGGTCGATTCGTTAGCCGCTCGAGACGAACTGGACGGTCCGGATTCGTCGACTCTAGGCCGATTTAGCCTCGCGAAGTGGCCGAAGTTCTCGAATCTCCTCGGAGGAGCCATCGGCATCGGCGGCTTCGGCGGCGGTTGCTGCCGGAGCTCCGCGTCAACAGGAGCAGCGCGAGCGGCGGTCGCGGCGGAGACGGTAGACGTCGTGGTGGCTGCCGATGCAGCAGCGGCGGCGTTGACGCAAGGAGGAGGGTAGAGAAGATCGGAGCAGAAATCGGCGACGAAGGAGGCGTCGTTGAGAGGATAGTGGAGCCAGGAGGCCATCTCGTCTTCCTGCATGAAGAGGTGCTGTTGCTGCTGCTGCTGCTGCTGCTGATGGTGAAGGTGGGCCTGGCTCTGGATCGCGCTGGGCGTGGCTTGGTCGGCGGCGATCAGCTCGGAACCGCCGTAGCCCGAGGGCTCCGATTTCTTGACCGATCGCTGGCTCTGCATAACCACCGGGCCGTTCTGCCACAGCAGCTCCACGATCTCATCGCCGGCCCTAACAACAGCGCCCCGAACGAAATCAAGCAAAAACCAGCATTCCCCGCCGTCGGATTCCGACGACGATCCAAGGAAAGAAAGGGAGAACTACACGGGTGAGACGTACAGGGTGGGGGGCTTGCGGGGGCGGGCGAAGGAAGGGAGGGAGAAATCGTCGTCCATTTCGAAGTCGGGAACGCGGTGACCCATCCTCCTCGAGCTCAGACACTGCGAGGAGCACGCGGCGGTCATCCAGAAGACCAAAAGCTCGGGAGTATCCAGAAAGAGAGAGAGAGATGGGAAGCTATGATACCTGTTCAAGTATATTTCATGAAGCACCGCCGAAGGGGGAAGTCCAAGCAAATCCGGATCCTCGTGCGCAGACACAGAGAGAGAGAGAGAGAGAGAGAGAGAGAGAGAGAGAGAGGAGACTGTTGCGGTTGGCTCTTTGGGTTATGGGTTAAATGCCCGAGCAGAGCTGCAGAGTAGAGAGATGATAAGGTTTTCTTCCTGCCTCTCTGTGTCTATGGTGAAGATATAGAGAGAGAAAGAGGGTAATAATGGGGGAAGAAGAGAGAGAGAGAGAGAGAGGGAGAGAGAAGAAGAGGACGAAAGGGATATATTTTTGACGGTTTGTAACGGACTCGACACCACCTTTGGGCGACTCCCTTCCTTTTCCCGTGTCCCCCTCATTTCCTCATTCCCCCTCCGCCCCCCCCTTTTTTTTTTTTTCTCATTTCATTTGATCAACTATTTCGTTTTAATTAATTAATTAATTGTTTATTTATTCAGTAGCGTTCGGGATTCTCATGAGAGAGAGAGAGGGGGAGAGATCGTTCTAGCGTCAGCTCTTGCCGCGCTTAGGCCACTCGAATGGCGGCAGCATCGTTTTTTTCCCTCTCTCGGGTCCTCCCATACCTCCCAAGAAATCGGCCGACATAGACGCCGGAACCACCACGTGCCGTTCCGGTTGCAAGAACCTAGAGAAGAGCTTGGGAACTTTGGTCTGCCCGAACACCCATGCAGCAGGTGGCCCTTGCGGTCATGTGTCGAAACCTATCTTCTAATGATTCATGAGTTAAGACGTATGATCATTCATAAATTTTATACGCATTATTAACGCATCGTGGGACTGTTGTTACGAGCCTTTTGACCTGTAGCCAATGAGTCAACATCATGCATAATCGAACATGTATCGCCAAGCTTGCTTAACATACAACGCATAAAATCTCCGTTTATTAATCATTAACTAACCATTGGGACAATCCTAGTGATCATCCTTTTCACATCAAAAAAGGGAGCTAGGATTCAAATTTTCATTTCCTTAAAAAAAATTCGGGATAGGACGATTAATTTCACATGAGGGTAGCAAAAATTTAAAAGTGAGTTGAGAGTTAACTTAAGAAAAAAAAAGAATCATTAACTTGACTCAATGAGATTAATAGGTCGAATCCCGAAAGGGATACTCGGCCATTTTGCACCGACAATGAAAATAACACAACATCCTCTCAGAAAAAGATTAACTCGGTCATTCGGACAGAAAAAGAAAAAAAAAAAAAAAAAAAGAGCTCAACCTTTCATTCGGGAGACGAAATTGAAGCGGGTCGGGTCTGGAATGCGGTCGGCCCGTTCCCATGGCGCACTGCCAATTCAAGTAAGAATCTCCCCCCACTCAGGCCGTTGCCGGAATTGGTAAAGCGGAGGTTTTATCCAAATCAGGAATGGAAAGAAAGGGGCCTTCAAAAATTTAAAAGAAGGGTCTCCATTAGCTGTCGGCAATGTAATGTAAGCAGCCTTTTTAAGGATAATATTTAATAAATTCGAATTAAAATAATAGTTTTTTTTGTTTTGTTTTGGGTGGGGTTGGGGTCTCTCCCTTTAGGAAAGATAACGACAATTAACGGTAAACTGTCTCCTTAAACGCAAGCTCATTCGGTTATCTTAATATTCTTCATTTTCTTCGTGGGCATTAGTTTAGTAATATTCCTCGGTCTACATTTTTTTTCCTTTTTCTAAATTTGGCGGTAAAGGGAGACAACATACACGACCATACCGCGATTACAGAAAGCAAAAAACACACGCACTGACGTATAATCGGGCCTATATCTCACGGGGCAAATTGCATTTTGATAACTTGTTATGGCTGATGTTTTGCGTTTGCTGACTCTAATTAGGAGGGAATTCGCTTTGACGCCTTTTCTAACCAAATCTATATACTTTTAATTTGTCAAATCAATATCTTTTATTCTGATTCTCTAAATACACCAAGTCTATATTTTTTTAATTTATTAAATCCATCTCTTTTATTTCCACGGATTCTCTGAATAAGTCTTTCCCGCGCCAAATTTGCCAGATTCAACTGACGCAACACCCAAACGACGTCGCTATGCGATGCGGATGAGTATTTTTCAATGTGCGAGTATGCAATGGCAAAGTTTATTCATGTCGCACTCCGATGTCACCAACATTTACTAAGCTTTTTAACACACACCCACGTGGGCATTTGCATGTTTTTTCGCACATCATGCTTAATTGGATAAATTCAATAAATACAAAGTGAACGTACATGGAGGAAAAGCAGAATTTAATATGCACCAATAAATCGCGATACAAAGGGATAAATGCAGCTTGGAGAAGGAAGCAAATATTGAGCTAAGCATTCGGAGTTCCTTTTCTTTTTTTCTTTTTCCTTTTTGACAAATTAAGAATAAGGAATATGGAGTTCCACTAACCAGATCAAGAAAAAAAAATGAAAATAAAAATGAAAATGAAAACTGGGGTGGGCCCATCATCTCATCAAAACTCCTTCGTTACCGATCATGCTTCGAGCCCTGAGCAGACGCGGCAATGATTTGGCGTGCCACGTTGGCCCGCCGTCCACCGACATTCTTCTCACCCGCCGCGTCACCTCATCAACGCCCACCGCCCCACCAAGATCGCACCAGTATCACGAGCGGTCCGAACCGGGTTGAACCGGTCAACGTTTAATGGGGGACCGACCTTCTCAGAGTTTTGACCGTTGACACTCGGCCTTTGTTCCCACGCGAGGCGAGCGGTTCAAATGCACCACAAATATAATCATCAGGTTGTTTAGGGTGAATGTGATTCAGCTTCTTCTTGTGTACCGATAATGACCTTTCAATGAGCTCCACCTGTAAACCACGTCATCTAACTAAGGCAATGCATCCTTCGAGCATTCGAAAAGCCAGTGCACAGGATTCACAAAAGCAATTCTTAAGATGCTGGATATATGTTACGAAAGGAATAATTAGTGCCTTGTCAACATCCGCACTCTGGTTTCCAAATGCCTTACAAAGGGCAGGCAAGAAAGAAGGTAATCAAAACATCAATTCCTCTTGGCAGAGACACCCGCAAAGCTGAACCGAGGGCATACGACTCGTTATGCCCATGATAGCGTGTAGGAAACCATGACGAATTAAAGAAATTAACAAATTGCAGTCACTAGTTTATAGAAGTTACATTCAAAAGTTAAAATTTCCTTCTTTCTAATAATGTATTAATACAATTTAAGTTTGCCCCCTAATATATCCTGGTCTGTCACCATTAGGACCATGGCATCCTATTCAAAGACCCGAACTCAAAAGTAAATATCAGGGAGGAGATGATGCTCATTGATGGCATTGTATACGGACATAGAAACTTATAATGTGCAGCCATGTTTCACCATTCTATATTCTTTATATTAGTGGTAATTTACCAAAAGAGAAGGCCCAACATACCGAGATAATTGTATGAAAAGTTAAAGGCTCGTCCATCCAACAGAACATCCACAATGATGCCGGAGAATTCCTTTAAGGGCATTAATTCAGCTACTTAAAAATTAGTAAAACTTGGAGACCTACAACCAACTATATTTATTTTTCATATTTTAAAGGTCTAGTAAATGTTGTTTAAATTTCCAGATTCCTTATTTAATTGTAATTATTTACTAGTAAAACTAGTTTTGTCTTTCCAATGAGTATTGGTGATAACTCATGCTTGGAGGGTTGTTCTATGCTCGTTTATATAAGCATGCTATGATTAATGAAAAGGCAAGACTTGGTTGATTCGTAACTTATTTGAGCCTTTGGCTTGAGAACAAGAAGTTTTTCTTGTTTTGCTCTTATTCCTTAGGCATATTAACTTCAAGTGGCAAGTATCCTATCAAAAAGTTCTTACTTGTGTTACCTTCTACTTCTCTACTCTTTCTCCAGCGTCACAAAATAAGTTACCTAGCTATCTTCGCTTGATGCCACAATGTTAATGAAAATCAACACTCTTTCATCTCTTTTCTTGGACGTGATGTGTGCTTCTGCATGTGATGCTAGATACGAAAAATCTCTGGCCAAACCTAGATACCTCAATTATAAAGTTTTTGGAATAGGAATTAAAAAGGTGCAAAGATTTCAAAGAATAAAGAAGATCACAGTCAAGATTTGTACCTTCATCAGACATATTATAGCAAGAGTTTTCTCATCTTCAGCCACCAACAATGGACAATAACACCACCCGCCGTGGTGGCTCCGCTGGATAAGGCTCCCATGACCCTTGACGAAAAGGGGAGGGGTTCGAATCTCAGTGGAGGCATTAGGTGACTTACCTGGTGGCACGTGTGTGGTGGCTAGCACGTGTCGCCCCCAGGGTTTACCACCCGGCTGCCGGCCGTGCGGGGGTTCCCTGGGTCACCAAAAAAAAAAAAAAAAAAAAAAAAACAATGGACAATAACCTGCAAGAGTGCACATATATATCACATGATAGATGGTAAGAAATAGAAAATCTCATTCATCCTTTATGTACACTTATACATGTGAATGGGTCACTAAGAGAGAACAGTTATCAAGCAGTGCTCTCTATCAGTTGAAACCCACCCAGTAACAGAAAAGTAAAAATTGTAATATTCCAAGAAGACTGCAAAGTAGAGGAGAAATAAATGAAAGAAGCCCTACCTATGGAACAAAATCTGTTATCACATGACGCAGTTTGTCGATTACAATGTCTATTGACTCTTCCATCATATCTTTCTAGCAGCATGATACAGGGGAAAAAATTAACAGGGACATCAAAGAAGAAATGACTAGGCCCCATCACATACAATAATAATCAAGCAATTAACACTTTCAAGAAGAATGAAGGGAAACTAATCAGACCTGGTTTGAAGAGCAATTGGAAAATTAATGACAGAGCAAGTTCCCGAGTGGAGATTGTCAAAATCCAATTGATGTACTGCATATACATCAATGAACTACATAAGTCAATGGTCAAGAGATAGAAGAGACTATCAATGTTTGACAAAGCAATTAAATATGAGATTAATCGACACTTACAAATATAGGCCATATAATACAGCTACAACCTAGCTTAATGAAGACTCCCCACTAGCAAAGAGTATAATGAGTCATCAGGTTTAAGTCCAGCTTCAATCATCTCATCATACAACGCAAAAGCTTCATCCGATCTCCTGGCCTTGGCTAGACCTGAGATTATTGCAGTGTAAGTGACAAGACTTTTAGGCAAGCCCCTTTCAGACATTTCACGGAATAATTTTAGTGCCTCTTCTAGCTTCCCATAGATACATTCCCCATGGATAAGGGATGTATATGTATACTTGTCTGGCGTCATACCCTGATTCATCATCTCATCTCTCAGCTTTTTAGGATCAGCAAGTTTCCCTTTCTTGATATGTCCATCTATTAAAGCATTGTAAGCAACAATATTTGGTGTATGTCCCTTCTCCTTCATCTCTTGAAAGATTCTTCTAGCTTCCACTAAGTTTCCTTCCTCACAGTATATGTCAATCAACGTAGTGAAATTAACCAAGTTAGGCATCAAACCGTTCTCTTCCATTGAGAATAATACCCGTTTTGCTTCCTCTAGCCTATTCAACTTACACAGTCCACTAGCAATTGTGTTGTAAGTAAATTCATCAGCCTCAATCCCTTTACTCTTCATGATCACCAGCACCTCATGAGCTTCATCAATCATTTCATTTCTGCAATACCCATCTATTAGCGTGTTATATATCACCAGATTCAATTCGATTCCATTTCTCTGCATCTCAGTAACCAACATGTCAGCTGCCTCCATCTGGCCAACCTTGCAGACACCATTGATCAGAGCCCCATAAATTTGAATGCTTGGAAGAAGGCCCTTCTCAGTCATTTCATCAAAAAGTGCAAATGCTCTTTTCATGTTACCCACCTTACAATTCAGATTGATTATTGAATTGTAAACAAAAACATCCCCTTGGATGCCTTTCTTATGCATTTCTTCAAACATTGTCTCAGCATCTGTAGATTTCTCAGAGCTTGCATACCAGTCGATCAAAAGCGTGTAGGTAACCACATTGTACTCCACCCGGTCTTTCTCCATCAGTCTCAACATTTCATCAATAGCCTCATCATCCTTTCTTTTTACATATGAATTGATCCATGTATTGTAAGTGAAAACATTTGGCTTTATCCTCTTAGAAACCAGCTCATCTGCGAGTTTCCTCGAATCTTCAACCATATCTTTCTTGCATAACAGATCAACCATGACAGTCAGTGAGTAAACTGTTACCAGATCTGACTTAATCATCCGCCTGAAGAACCCGAAGCAATTCTCTAGAGTACTAAATCTCTTCAAAGCTAACAAAAAGACCATGCAAGACCTTTCATCAATCTCGAAACCTCTACTTTCTATGTAGTCAAAGACTTCCACAGCCTCCCCAAACATCTTATTATCAGCATAAACCCTGAACAACATGTCACAAAACTTCACGACAAATCTAGGCTCATCAAGTTGATCTTGACGCATGTTAACAATATCCAATATTGAGACAAAAGCACCACCATCCCTCACAGCAGAGTGCAACACATTCTTCATTTCAGCAAACTTTTGAGCTTTGTATAATCTTCGAGCTAATATAATATGAGCTCGAAGGTCAGGTCTGTGAGAAAAAAGAGATGGGTTCCCTTTCAAGAATCTGAAAAAGCTCAAGCAAGAATGAGGTGGCAATCTTGGGTTTGAGAGAATAATATGGGCTACATGGGGGTTGAGATTTGAGAGCAACTTGGATTGCCCTTCCAGAGTTTTAACCCCTTTCTCAGCAAGTAACTTAGCAATCTTCCCTGCAATTACTTCATTAGATAAAGAGCTTGAAGTGATTCCGTCTTTGAAACAATTGGCTAGTCTTTGAGCTGACATTATCCTGGATAGGGATCAACAGCAGTAGTAGTAAGTACTAGTAGAGATTTACATGCTTCTGACATGAAAAGGAACTTTTGATTTACCAGCAATTTCTTTTTCATATTGCCACAAGCAAATAAGGTAAACTACGAGACAATGCAAAACATAGAATTTTCAAGGAAGAGAAAAAAAAAAAGACAACAACTATTCCTCCCCCTGAGGACATGCCGCATGGGGCACGGGGCAGTGGCGGGCCAAAGCTCCGTGCCACATGATGGGGACGGAGAATACAATACCCAGCCCCACACCGCCCATGCCCAACACTAAAAACCAAATAAGACAGGATGCAAATCAAAGCTATTAAAACAGGGACTCCTTTTTGTTCCACTCCAGTATCAAATATCATATACATTTCACCCATGAAATGAGTTTACAGAATTTTCTTTTCATGAACGAAGGGCGGGTTTTGGTCCAGGCGTAACGACAATTTCTGGGCATAACGCCATACGGAGCCAAATGAGAGCGATAGAGTGAGGACAGACAGCACTGCGCGCACAGTAAAGCACGGTATGGAGCTGAAACGCTATCTACCATAGACATTATGGCAAGCACCTGGAGGGCGAGCAAAACGAAAGGACTTTGCCCGTTGTTTACCGCAGCGAAATCATCCCAAAACGCACAGGCACATTCAAAATGAATTCCACAACGCCACTGCGCACTGACTTGGGAAAAATTGGTGGCGTTCCATAAGAATCCAATTTCTCCAGCAAGCGGAGCATTCTCAACACGTCTTCAGAAATGAAGCCTAAAAGAGCCAAAAAAAAAAAAAAAAAAAAGAAAAGAGAAAAAAGAAGGACCTTGGAGATGAACGAGCCGGTTGAACTGAGACTTGAGCGAGTGTTTGCGGGAGATTGTCGGGAGAGAGAGAGAGGGGTCGCCAAAAAGAGAGAGAGAAGAGTGATGAAATCGGAGTTTGTTGTCTTGGGATTGGGCCTTTGGGCCCTTTATAACGGTCCTAAGAAAGGGCGAATATTGTCGGGCGGGGGAGGATTTTCAACTACTTCCAATTTCACTTGTGACTTTTCCTTTCATATTCGAGAATGAAAAAACCATTTTGTTGAAAGTCATTGCACTGAGTGTTGCAAAATTTGCTAAAAGTCACAAGTCAATAGTAAAAATCACCAATTACGGATAGACACGACCGTATTGATAAGAATAATTGGAGAATTTTAATGTGAGCATTGTTTTTCATCGACAATCCAAATATACATCACAGATCTTTATATTGATCTTCCCTAACACTTAAGGGTGTGTTTGTTTCAATGAAAGTATTTTTTTGAAAAGCCTTTTCTAGACTTTCCGCTGTTTGTTTTTCCAAAAACGATTTGGTCAATGGAAAATACTTTCCAGTCAACATAAATATTATGTATTATTATTTTAGGAAAATGAATTCATGTGCATGGGAAGGGGAAAACGCTTTCCCTCTTTATGAGGTTTTTAGGTCATTCTTTTTTGTTAGTTCAAATGTTATTCAATCAATTTCCAAATGCGATCCAAATGCCTGAAAACATTTTCAATCACATATAATCAAACACAAGAAAACTAATCATTTTCATAAAAAATAATTTCCTGGAAAATAATTTCCAAAAATGATATATTTCCGCGAAACAAACGCACCCCAAATCGAGACTTTTGACAAAAAAAAAAACACTAAATCAAGATATCTCTCTAAAATAATATTGTTTTAAGGATTGGGAAATGAGCATATAACCAATCTCCTTTTATTAGTGTTTTCGTTGGTTTTGGTTCTTGCAACGAAAAATCTGTCATCGAATGGTATGTTTTTCGATTTTATTAGAGAAGACTTAGGTTTTGTGCTACATCCGGACAGAATATGTCAAATGTAAATGCAAATATTATTTTCGACCTATATATTACAACTCTGACGACTAATACTGAAAATGACTTGATGCCTAACAACTAATGATAACAAACTATGCCGGAATATAATTAATGACATGACATGTACACAGTTTGTTGTGAATACCAAGGATAACTTGATGGCCGATAACTTCTGGGGACAAATTATGCTAGAATTTAATCAATAACACGGCTTATACTCAACTTGTTGTAATTTAGAATTTTGAACCCAATCTATGTTGGAATTTAATCGACAACACAATTTGTTTAGGTGTTAAACTGGAATTTATTTAACAACAATACCCCTAGATAGGAAACACAACACTAGAATCTAATAAACGATGCTGGGTTTGTGGTACGACACTGAAATTTAATCGACGATACTGAACCGAAAGTAGATATATGCTGAAACTTAATTAACAACTGGAATCTGAAAACTACAGCTAAATAAGATAAAGTAAAGATAAAGTAAAAACAATTGTTGTGTTGTTTGAGGGTTTTCTATTAGATGGCTTGCCATATTTATAGGATCACTTGGTAACCGTCCTCCTTGAAAGTCGCTCTTAATTTATCACATGTCCTTTGCTTTTTCCTCAATTGCCTTATCCATATCTGGTTATTTCTTGACTTGTTGATAACACTCGCACGACTTGTCTAGCAAGCAATAACCGCTCCTATAATTCTGTGCGCCCTTTTGTGCACTAAATGTTCCCGCTCAAATTTTGATATCAATTATGCTTGAATTCTTCATCTCTAATAGCATCTCAAAGCTTAGACACGTGGCAATCAACTACATAGCCATCAAACTATACATCACCATTCGAAAGC
Source organism: Corymbia calophylla (assembly GCA_014182845.1). Lineage (NCBI taxonomy): Eukaryota > Viridiplantae > Streptophyta > Magnoliopsida > Myrtales > Myrtaceae > Corymbia > Corymbia calophylla. The sequence continues at coordinate 28,764,866 of CM024703.1, read as the reverse complement.
CCATCGATACTCAACCCAAAGATCCTTGAAATCTTGGTCATCCCTTGACTAATATAGGCTAGATTGCTACTACTATTACCCTCGTGATCCACATGTGATGGTAGGGGTAATTTTGGGTGTTAACAACTAGAAAAGAAGAATACTCTTCATGCATCACAAACCAAGACTCCGTCACAAGTTGTTTTCTTTTACCACATCGTCTCGTAGGAACCACATCTTACTACCTTTCATGCCTTTCACAATCAAGACAAGACACAATAAACTGAAAAGGCACATAGATACATCTGTAAAAATAGAAAAGAATTGATAAATGAAGAGTAAAGTTCGGTTTGTTTTGTGAAAAATGTACAATTTCTAAAAAAATAGCTTTCAGGAAGTCATTTTATATGAGAATGACTTTATTTTTTGATATTTGACTGAAACCTGAAAAAGAACTAAAAAGTATTTTTCATCGTTTGTTAAGGAAAATCTAATGGGGAAAATTCTCAAGAAATTCATTTGTTTTAATTATTTTTTATTTTAATATTTTTTTCTTTTTTTTTTCTTTTTGCTTCTTCCTTAGCTAGTCATTGGTGACTGGCCATGGGTGAATTCTAGCCTCACCAAAGTCAGCGAGCTTGAGGCTTGCTACCAAAAGCCATGAGCTTGTCCGAACTAGCTTAGGCAATCTCAAGCCTCATCATGGGAGCCCCAACCTTGCCTAATCTGACAAGGCTCAAGCTTATCGACCATCGTCATGGCTGACGACTAGTCAAGGAAGAAGCCAAAAGAAAAAGGAAGAACAAAAAAAAAATTGATTTTTTTTAAATGTTACTATAAGAACAAATGTTTCATTAACAAAGACTTGAGCCCAAGCACCGAGGACTAGCACACGTGTTACACCACCAATGTCACGCATGGCACATTCCTTTCTACATATTGTCTTTCAAATTATTGATAGCATGTAGAAACTTCATAAGATTTTCTCAACCAAAATTTTGTGCAAGAAATTGCATGAGTTAAACGTGGATATTATCTTTATTTATAATAACCATTAGTTTTACATCATTCGAACAAAACATAAAATGAAAAAGTTCCTGGGAGAGGGTTGTGTCAATTAGCATCACTACTCCCATACTAAGCTACTATCCAACTTAGAGGTTGACAGTTTTAGGCATCATCTCATTCCCTCCACTGTCGTGTCTAAATGAACTATCCTACAAACTGAAAAAATAAGAGATGCCTAAGAACCCAATAAATGAAACTTCTAGGTTTAAGTTAGAAAATCACCACCTTGCCACTCAACCTGATATCAACAACCAACATGGGTACATAACATACAATTACGACAAATGCATGAGCAAATGTTTTACCTTTCCTATTAAGATATGTTCATGAAGTCTAATAACAACATTGCACGCAAAAGGCATAACAAATGTTGACACATGGTAATCACCAATTAGTTCTAATGCTTATATGCATTTAGATATGCACATACTCATTCATTTGGTTCATTACTTCTCCTCCCAAACTCTTCTAGGGCATCTCAACACATGAGACATCATTATATATAGGACATCTTGACTCCCAAGGCATCTCGGTACACTCTCTAAGGCATCCCAACTCATGGAGTATCCCAACTACACCTATCAAAATGGGTTATACTCCCATTTTGACATGTGTATATATAATAGGTTTAAAAATTAAAAAGACTAAAATACATGTGTTGTTAATGAACTTGAATAAGTTTAAAATCTTTAAAAAAGATTATAAGAATAAATTTTCCTACGTTTAGTTAGATAGAAAAATGTTTTAACAATATGGGTCGGATCGGGTCGGGTATGGGTTGGGTTGGGTATGGGTCACAAATTTTATACTATGCTTAAATGGGTCATAAACGGGTTAATGGGTCAATTTTGGTCGGACCATTTATGACCTGACCCAAACCCGACCCGATCCACCCATTTAACAGGTCTAATCCCGACACACGGAGCATTGTCATCTTTTAATTTATGGGTGACGGAATTATATTATTATCATGCACCATGCACCATGCACCTATTAACATTGATTTTTTTGCATCAACAATGAAGTAAACATTCATTACAACAATCTACATCCAGTGCATAACGCCTTTTCATGCATGACATTGCCTTGCCCTTTTCATAACCACATATGTGGATGATGATGATTACATGCTTACATCCTTTCCTTTCTCCTCATGCCCTTTTATCGTTCACATATAACAATAACAACAACAACATACTTATTCCTTCCATTTTGCAATGATGAGTAATCATTTACATGCATTTTAATACTTATACCCACTTTCTTGCTTCATCACATATTCCTCAAATTGATGAAATGCATTAGTCAAACAGTTAAATAAGAAGCAATGCGTGATCATACTCAAAATGTGAATTTGGTCAGTAAGTAGTCCGACTCGATAAGAAAATTGGCCTTTGAAAGCGAATCGCATTTAGAGAGCAAATCAAACTCAGAAAATAGATATACTCAGACTGAGTAAATAAATATATTTAGACTGAGGTTCAAAAAATAAACATAATCGATCCAGAAAGTAAATATACGCAGGTTTAGAAAGTAAATATACCCGAGTTCAAGACGTAAATATATTCAGACTCATAAATTAGATATGCTTGGGTTGGGAAAGTAAATATACTCACCCTCAAAATGTAAATATACTCAGGTTCAAAAAGTAAATATATAGAGACTCAGGTTTAGAAAGTAAGTATGCTCATACCCAAAAAGTAAATATACTTGGGTTCAGAGAGTATTTCTCAAGTTCAGAACATGAATTAGACTCATCCTTCTACATGCAACATGTTACCACATCCCCAAAAAAAAATCGAACACTTGATAGGCATGTAAACAACAATCTGAACATCACAACATATCAATATATCACTATTGAATAAGTCACGCTTATTATCAAAATTAATTATAACTAAAGTCACATAACTACCAATTACGTTAAGAGTGTAAAGTAGATTAAACTAACTTAATGTCTAGAATTTTCACTTACTTCGAACAAACTTGAATAATCAAATGCCTTAACCACCTTTTGACTTGAGCAAGATAAAATTCGGGACAAAAGTGGAAGAAGTTTGCTGGAGATCGAGGTAGACTAATACGGCCAAGGTGAAAGTCTGAATCTAAATTACCAAAGTTGAAGACGATAACAAGAAGTAGATGTGAGGTGATAAGCCACATGAGTCTACGTCTGGTAATCTTACTTATTCCATGGTCATGGGGGAAATGAGTTGGTAACTAATGCCTCATGATGACACCTTAGCCATTAGGTGTCATAAAGCATGTGAGAGTCTAAACTCAATAGAACAGTGACATGGATCCTTTTAAAAGACAAGTGGGTATTAGGTGTCAAGTTTCTATAAGAGTCTCCCTTAGAGTAAGACACTTAGCCTTGTATATATTCTTAAAATGACAACCAAGTAGTATCTGGTCTCTCATGCTATCTAAAAGAAAACAAGTGGCTTACTAAGAATGATTAAAAGACATCATAGTGAGAAGAAATTCTCTTCCTTCCGCCAAATAAGTAAGTCTCTATTAATGGGAGATTGTGATTAGTACTAGTTAACTAAGTTTAAAAGAACAAGAATACCTCTTCAATTGAATTGCCTTTTGAACACCAATTTTCAAGGGTCTCTTATGGGACCTATTTAGAGCCACAGATGAATTCTCTGAGAATAATGTGATTGGTAAAGGGAGATATGGTATTATCTATAAAGGAGCCATACGAGAAGGCGGCTACCTGGCAATTAAAGTGCTTAACTTGGGCCACGGGGTGCTTCGAAAAGCTTTGTCTCGGAATGTCGAACCTTAGGGGCCATAAGACACCAAAATCTCTTGAAGATATTGAATGTGTGCTCAGGTGTGGATTATCACGGCAACGATTTCAAAGTTTTATTATACAAATACATGGCTAATGAGAGCTTAGAGAATTGGATACACCAAAGAAATGAAGAAGACGTCGAACATGAACATGAATATGGAAAACTACGACATTTGGGACTAGTGTAGGGGTTAGACATTGCCATTGACATAGCTTCCACAATCGAATATCTTCACGAGGATTGTAGCCCAAAGATTGTACATGGAGATCTAAAGATGAGCAACGTCCTTTTGGACAACGAAATGATAGGGCGAGTTGGGGATTTTGGGCTAGCAAAGATCAGCTTGGCCATGACAACAGAGGCCATGGGCATTGACAACCACAACAGCTTAGTGGCAGTGAGGGGTTCCATAGGCTATGTCCCTCCCAGTTAGAAAATGTTCTTATAAATTGTCTAAGTTTTTATCTACCTCGGCAAATTTTGGATTCATTGCATATTGCTTGATGTACACTATTTTAGAGTATGGCATGGGGGACATGGTATCAACAAAAGGCGATGTGTATAGTTACGACATTCTTTTATTAGAAATTTTCACTAGAAGGAGACCCACGAAAGTTTCAAGGACCATTTGAATCTTCACACCTTTGTTAAGGTGGCTCTACCAAATCAAGTGATGGAGATCATGGTCTTGGCCATCTTTAATGGAGAAAACAAGAATGACATTGAGAGGATGAGAGATTGCATCGCCTCTCCGTCATAAAGATTGGATTGGAGTTGCGTGTTCGACGGAGTCACTGCGGGACCGGATGGACATGGTCGAAGCACTTAAAGAATTGCATAAGATCAGGGCTAGGTATGGAGCTGAGCAGAGGCCTGATTGGAGCAAGTTCAGCACAGAGATACTTAGACTAGACTATTCTTAGGATTAATTTAGCTTTCAACAAGAAAAATTCGGATGGTTCAATTTAAGTACTCTCCCGGATCTCACTTTGTTCTTTATCTTGATTTTCTGTTTCTAATTTTTCCTCTGGAAGTTCTCTTATAAACTTTAAGTAATTCCTAATAATTGTCCGTTTTTTAACATTAGATAATGTGAGTGCTGCGTGCCATTTGTCACAAAAGAGAGTTTTATTTGACGACTGACACGGATGATCTCATTCCATCATTATCAAAATATTGTCAAATTATTTCGAGATTCCTTCAGATTCGATGAAACTAAAATTGACCATGTAATTTTGTTTATATGCCTAGGTAAATAGTTTTCTCATTAGATTACTTTCTTTCCTTCACATATTGCCGTAACACCTTTCAATTGCAATACATTATTGCATCAATCCTATGAATTATCCGAATACTTTGATAATATCATAATATCTCACCTCAAACTTAAGGTTGTTCTAAGGAAATCAACTCGAGTTTAGAAACTAGAAAACCAAGCAAGAAAAGGAGCCTTTGTAAGACCATCCACGGTTTGAACATCGGAAGGAACATGGACAAGATCAATAGTTCCTCGAAAATTATGATTTTGAGTAGGGTAATTGTTAAATTATGCCTCGAGTTTGAATTTTCACGAATTTGATCCATAAAAAGATTTTGATTTGATCAAAATATTTTTTATCCTATTCAAAATTGATTTTTCTTGATAGAAGAAACCTAGTAATGCTTGGTTCACACATATATAAAAAGGCAAAGGTTTCTTTAGTGTATAGAGAATAGAGCCCATGCTATTCTTTTGGAACCTATCGCACTTCAGTATAACATCTTGGGCCCATCACTCTATACATATTATCTTCTTTGAACCTCACTGGACTCTCACGGTTTTGTTCTTCTGGGCGAAGCCCAGAAAATGCATACGTTTAGATAGAGAATCTAAAACCTTATAAGTCAATCCAGGACTCCCTCCGTAGGCAATGTGGGACAGGAAATATACCCCCTCCTTGTGCACGTCCGAGGACCAAGGTGCAGGTGCATTGCCGTCCCTCCTCCTTGTGTACCGCTACCTAGGCCGTCACACTCTCCACCACTTTGAGCATAGCATCCTCGCACCCTCCTTGCGCATGTCCAGGGATCGGGGTGCGAACGCATTGCCAAGACTCCTCCTCGTGCACCGCCACTTGAGCCGTCACACTCCCCAATCCTTTAAGCACATCGTTCTTGTTGTGGCCCCACATGTAGTCAAGAGTCGGCTTTGATATCACCTAATCCTAAATTCGCCATTGTACACATATTATCCGCTTTGAATCTCACTGGGCCCTCACGGTTTTATTCCTCTAGTACAAATAAAGAATCCAAAACCTTATAAGCCAGTTTAGGACTCCTTACCTACATGATGTGGCGTAGGAGACATGCCCCCTCCCTACACATGTCCAAGGACCGACATCCCTCCTCCCCATGCACCACCACCTAAGCCATTAGACTAGTGGAACAAAACAACGAGGGCTTAGTGGGATCCAAAACGGATAATATGTGTACAGTGACAGACCCAAAATGTTACATTCATGTCATCCCAATACAAAACATGCCCTAACAGCAGAAAATTTGTTAGTTTGTATCGTATTGTCTACTGGCAAAGAATATTTGGAAAGTGAACCAAGAGTGGAACCCAAAATTCAGTTAGAATCTTCATGAAGTTGCATCTTCTAGATTAACATGATTATTTTCTGGTTAATATTCATCTTGAAGTGAAGAAGATTGCGTCTTACGTCGAGCAACAACTCTATATGCTTCTTGTGAAGAATTATTGCATCATTGGTGGAAAGATGTTGAACAAGTTATCTAGCCCTCAGTCCCAACCACTTCTAACCTTTTTGGTGTACTAGACATCCTTGCTTTTGGCTATGTTTCCGAAATCTTAGAAATCGCAGAGAAGCTGTCTGGAACTCTTATATTACCAAAAGCTTTAAGAGGATAGATCATTGAACGATCTTGAATTGTATGGCACAGTGGCATAAGGCCCTTGAGCCAACCCACTAAACTTATAGTCTTGAATGTTTTCGACCAAAGGGTTTGCGACTACTGGCTTTTGCAGAAGTAATGTCGTATGAACTTGGCCTAAGATTGCAACATGCCTGTGGTCAAGTTAAATATCCATGTATGTGATCTTGAAATCACCTTTGGTCAATCTTGTAGATAGTAGTCCTAGTGGTTTAGGTTGCCTTCACTGTGACCTATTCTTTGGTTCAGTTTCCAATTGACTTCCGTTTTATATTTTTTGTTTTTCGGTTGAGTGCTACTTGCGAACCATAGTAGCCCAATATAAAGATTTTTTCATCGACTTGGTGTTTGTTTATTGGTGCTCTCCAATAAGAATGCTACTGGCTTGGCTCTTTTACTAAAGTGTGACACATGAACATTGCAATGAAGCTTGAAAATAAGCACATGGAAGCTGTTCCTTGAAGCATGATTTTGCTCCGTTCAGCTCCAATTTTGCACAGTTGAAGCTTACCGATTTTCTTGGAAATCCTCATTCGTATCCTATTTTTATGTAACACGGTGACTTTCCTAGCTCTCTTTACTTTGCTTTTGTCCAAAAAACTATCGAGCCTCCTCTTTGTGCCTCCTGAACTCTTTTTTGTAGGAGTGTAAACGGTTCGGTTCGGTTCGGTTCGGTTCGGGACGGTTTTTCGGTTTTCCTATTTTTACTTTGTTTATTGAAATTTAAGTAAAGAAGAGATGATAAAGAAGAGAGATTATTCAATTTTTATTAAGAATTTCAATTCGGTTCGGTTAACCGAATCAAACTGAAAATGTTAACAGTTATTTTTCGGTTAACTAAACCGAAAACATATGAAATTTCGGTTCGGTTCGGTTCGATTTTCGGTTCGGTTCTTGACACCCCTACTTTTTTGGTCCAATCCATTTGTATGTGCATGCGCAAATATATGATTGAAACGCTGATATGTGACCTTGGAAAAAGAGACTAGGCGGTTCTAGCTACTGGAAATTGTTTTTCCCTATTTTGCTCGACTCTTTTCTCATGAAATCTTTGACTTTTTTCTTCTATTTTTCGCTTGGCCATGTTGTTGTCATATTTAGATCCCCCAATAAAGGGCGAGAAGAAATTACCCTGCTGTCCAGACATTTAGTATGGAATAGGAAGCAGTTATTCGTGAAATCCTCATGTTTAACTGCATCAATTTCTATGGCGGATTGTTTCTATTCCTGGTTAGATGGATGGTTCATACTTCTACATTTATAGATTCTTCATGTTTATTTGCGTCAATGTTTGTCTTGATCGTTTTGGCTTTTTGGTAATAATTACTTAAATTATTTAACTGGCACAGCCCACAATCAGTGTAAAATGCTTAGACATGAATGGATTTATATAATTTTCCCGATTGATATCTACTTCCATGAAATTTGTTTTACATGCTGCTGCTTTAATTGAGAGTATCTTCTCCCACTGAACATGCTAATATCAGAGATGCAATGGGTACCACTACGTGTATACATGGATCTGGGGGCTGGACGAAGGTGATCAGACCGAGAAGATATGTTGATTAGTTACCATGCAAGAGACAATGTTCAATCAACCTGTTGCTTCACTTTTCCGCAATGGTGGAAATTATCACATTTCTTCTTATAAGGACAATGTGAGCAATTATCTCACCAATCCCTCTCAAGTTTCATCTTGATTCTCTCCCTACTAAGTTATTATGCCTTTAATGTATTAAACTTTTTTTCACCCCAAGAGATGCTGGTTTATCGGTCTTCCTCTCGTCGCTGTCCTCAAAGGAATGGACTCGCAAAAAAGCCGTTCAATTTGCTGCCTCACCATTCATTTGGCAAGTGCTTAAATAAACTTGCATATTTATCCAATCGGGTGGGGTTTCGTTGCATAAGATGGCGTCTTGATTGATGGAAAAGCACATTCTTTTAAAGGGAAAAATTGTTCAAAAAATTCTAAACTTATTGCACTTTTGTCAACTCAGCCCCAAATCTTTCAATTTTGCTAATTGAATCCTAAACATTTTCACTTTTTACCAATTGAGTTCGATTGGAATTCGTGGACGCGGATGCTAGATGTCCTACTTGGCACAGCCGACGCTAATGTCACGGGCTGATTGATCTAGCGTCCTTTTGACCCGTGTAGTCTTAGGATTTCTCTCAAGCAACCTTTCACACTCAACTCACAAGAATTTTAGAGAGAGAAACTCTATAGAGAAGCTTTAAATTGTATTTCCCTAGTGAATTGAGGTGATACAAATGAGGAGGAGAAGACCCCGTACAGGACATACCGTATCCGTAGATCTCTCCATCATACAGTTAAGATCGCATCTCCCTAACTACCCTTGACTTGCCTTTATTACATAGGTGTACAATTACCGTATCGCCCACCCCTAGGAATATTCTAGAATACTTAAGAAAACTCTAGGACTTAGGGATACTAAGGGTCACTTGTTCCACATGATCGATCATGGCGTCGTGTAGGAACCCTCCTGGATTGTTCACATCTTCGAGCCGTAACACTAATGTGGACTTGGATTTTTTTAAAAAAAATTTGAAATTTTTTCCCCCTCTCTTCTTCCTCAGTCAACCGCCTTGCCTTGGGAGATCCAATTGCCTATGCCGTGCATATCTTACGAACTCTATATCCCTCCAAAGAAAGATTGTCATCAGAAATTCATCATCTCAAAATTAGTAAAGCAGCCTCCCAAGAGATAAAGCCACTCTGGAGGGAATCGACACTTGCAAAATCTTTTCCATATTGAGATTAATTGACCCTCCTACGTTTATTTCTCCAAGGGCTTTGAAATATGATCAAGTGAAGAACAAATGGTTCACTTTAAGACTCCATTCATTTCGCAGAAAATATGACATTTTCAAAAAAATATTTTTTAAAAAATCATTTTTTAGGAAAACGTAATTATTTTCTGATCTTCGGGTGAAATCTAAAAATAAAGTGGAAAATATTTTACATTGTTCGATAGGGAAAATATTTTCCTTTATACACTCTTTTTCAATAATTTTTATTTTTATTTTTTGAAATCGATTTTTAATTAGTTTTTATTAAATTATTTTTTCTTTTATTCTTTGTCTTTTTTCTGTGTTTACTCTTCTTCCTTGGCCGGTCGCCAACTATGGCAACGAATGATGACCGGCCATAGGCGAGTCTTGAGCTCACCTCACCGGCAAGGCTTGAGGCTTGCCCACCTTTGGCAAGGTTAGGCTCATGGCTCGCCAGCTTGAGGCAACGAGGCTTGGGCCTCGCCAAATCAGTGAGCTGTGAGCTCGGCTCGCCTGTGGCCGGTCGCCGGCCATTGCATAACCAGTGGTTGGCCGAAAAAGAAGAAGAGCAAAAAGAAAGAAAGAAAAAGGAAAAAGGAAAATAATGAAAAATCGATTTTATTAAAAAATAACAAAAAATTGAATTTAAAAATAAAAGAAAAAAATAAGAAGAAGAGGTGGGGACTAGTAGAGGGTTTGAGATAAGAGATGATAAGTGTGGAAAATATTTTCCACTTTTCGAATTGGGAAGGGGGAGCATAAGGACAGGAAGAGGAGAATCCCATCAGCAAAAGCTTCAAATGAGCAAGTCATCGCCACTAATGTCAGCGCGTGTGCGGAGATACAACGAAGACTACGAGACGAGGCGAGTCAAGTCATCGCCACTAATGTCGCAGCCCCTTCTTCTTCTTCTCGATTATGGGTTAAAATGGTGGACGAAAATTGAGGACAATCAACAGTGTTTGAAAAGACTCCATTTTTAATTTTCTTGGACAGCTTTGGAGCAAGCACCATCTTTTTTGCGTTGTGCCGGCAACTTACAGACAAGAGATATGATAAGTACATTAAAAATGTCAAAACTTATGTACAGTGCTGACTTTAATGCCATAAGTTTTTGGCATAATTTGTATACCCATATAACATTCGTGAAGCTCATAAAGGCAGAGAACTCCTGCAAAAGGGAGTAGCAAGTCAAACATATGGGGGCTCATGAAGGGACTTCAACACCGGGAAAAATTCCAGCCTCAGAAATCAGTTTTCTGGGCTGGTTTTCCTCTTGATTTTTGATGATCAAAACATGTTCAAGTTCGAACAAAAACACATGTATGATTCTTACCTTGCTTATTAGTTTCTTTTTGAAACAGCTCTTAGGCGAGGAAGCCAAGGAACTATCCTCTTAAGGCGCCTGGAATTTGGCTCCTTCAAACCGGACAATGAGACCTGCAAAGAAAGAATTGACAACGAAGGTTTTTTCTGGTCCCTAAAAATAGTCTCCTAGACCTCTTTTTCCGTTCCACTTAAACACCAAACCAACTATATGTATTATAGTTTAGGTCACAAGTCATGGTTTTCCTCAGTCGTCCCTCATGTTTCTCAAAAATGCTCGCTCTCTCTCACCCGTGAACAACTGGGCTCAACACCTGGAAAAAATTTCAGGGCCTTCCTTTGCCCGCCAAGAGGGTATTTTACGGTGGGCTTTAGGAGGCCTTCCCGATCTCCTTTTGGGACGTGGGATCTAGTTGAAGGTTTTGGCCAGTTTTGAATGGAAGTCTCTGAAGATTCCACTTTTCCCTCGAGCCAGGAATTTCTGGATTCCGCTCTTTTGAGTTGCTCGGGGGGCGTCTCTTGAGACAATCCTGAGCTCCCCGTAGTACCTCGTCTCCAAATTTTTATGCCCAAAAAGAGCCTTCTTCAGAGATCTTATCTGCTGAATTAGCCGATATTTTGGTCGGTCTTTGCCCCTCTACCAAGCCTGCCAACTGAGCTACTTCACCCATTCTCTGACTTGGCCAAAATTTTCAACTTTTGCAGCTGTTGTGTGTGGGGATTTTGTTGCGGTTTTCACGGCCTTCAGTAGCTTATCCCTGGCCAATTTTTGTCCACTTTCACCACTAATTATGGTCTTCCATCTCGGGCAGATATCAAGCTGATTGGGCGGTTGGGTAGAATATGGTGGGGCCACAAATTCGCTTACTCAGCAGCTTCGAATTAAGATTAAATCATGGACTAAGTTTTGGCAGCTGGTTTAAGTGTTTTAATCCATCAATTTGGCTGCGATTTTTGGTCAATTAGCAAGCTTGTGTGTAGTTCTTTCAGCCCTTGACCGTACTTTACCATTCTGTTCTCCCAATTTTGTGGAAACATCCCTCAAAGTTGGCCATTTTCTTGTTTGAGAATGCCCAATTTAACACAATTTGATCCTTTCGGCTCAATTTGATTAATACAACCCGGCCCAAGTTCGATTTCAAGCTTAATTAGGGGCCGAGATGATGAAAGTGATGATCTAAGGGCTCAGGCAAAACTTTGTAAAATTTGCAAATTGGCCCTCAACTTTTGGAAATTGCGTTTTGGCCCCAACTCGCTGTTTAATTCCAGTCTGATCCCAGGGCTTGGCTAGTCACACTCAGATCCTCAGCTCCAACTTTCTCTTCTTCTTTTATTTTTCTTCCCTTTTTTGTTGGGTTGATTTCAAGAAGATTAAATCCATTTACAAATTATGTAAGCATAACCTTGGGATAAAAATTTAGGTGTCAACAATATTTATAAAAATTAACCATAGCGTCCTATTGAACTAGTGTAACTATTCATAAAAGAGTTACAATTATTTTTTATTTATTTAATTCCGAATTTTATTCTTCCATTTTCCGTTTTGTTTTGAAAGAATATACAACCATTATTTCCAATTATTTCGTTGAAAGACCTTGGAGAAATACTTGAATTGTTATTTATTATTCTCATTTGAGACTTTATTGTATCATATAGGATTTTTATCAATGACCATTAGCAATATTATAGGGCAAATAAATTCTTAAAGAAAGTTATATTACACCTTAAAGTCTGATTTGATTGTTTTATTGATTTGAACCCATATTAACTTCATTGTTCTATCCAAGTTCGTAGGTATTTTTTCTACAGTTACGGCATTCATTTATTGGAAATGTTCATTGAGAGGAGACCCATAGAACAGGCTTTCAAGGACCATTTGAATCACTGCATCTTTGTTAAGGAGGCTTTGGCAAACCGAATGATTGAGATCGTGGACTCGGACATCCTTAACAGAGAAAACGAGAATGACATTGAGAGAATGAGAGACTGTGTCGCCAATGTCTTAAGGATTGGAGTTGCACGTTTGATGGAGCCGCCATGGGACCGGATGGACATGGCCGAAGCTCTCAAGGAACTGCATAAGATCAGGGCTAGGCATGGAGCCAAGTAGAGGCTTGGTTGAAGCAAGTTCAGCACACAAACACCTAGACTAGATTATTCTAAGGATTAATTTAGCTTCGAACGAGAAAAATTCGGATGGTTCAATATAAGTACTCCATCTCCATCCCCCCTCCCCCCAAGTTTAAACTATTTTCTTTATCTGAATTTTATTTTTCTAGTTTTCATCTGGAAGTCCATCTCTAATAAATTTTAAGTAATTCCTATTAATCTTAAGCTTTTTTACATTAGATAATGTTAGTGCTACGTGCCTTTCGTTGTAAAAAAGAGGTTTATTTGATGACTGACGTGAATGATCTTCTGTCAGATCAAATGAAATTAAAATTTACGATGTAACTTTGCTTATATTCCTAGATAAATAGTTTTCTCATTAGATTACTTCCTTTCCTTCACATATTTTTTAAATACTTTTTAATTGCAATACATTATGGCGTTATCTGATAACATCATAATATCTCTCATCAAACTCAAGGTTTTTCTAAGGAAATCCACTGGAGTTCGGAAACTAGAAAACCAAGCACGAAAGGAGCCTTTGTAAGACCATCCGTGGTTTGAACATCAGAAGGGACATGGACAAGATCAACAGTTCCTCGCAAAGAACCTTTCTTCTTCTTCTTTTTCCATTCTTCTGCCATGTAATGTGGATGCTGATTTTTCTTTAATTTGTACAAGAGTTTTGCGAGATCGAAAAGGAGCTTTCTGCTACTTCATCTATTGTCTGCTCATCTTTGTGCCTCCATGTTTCATAATCTTGTGTTCATTTCAGCCACAAGGTTCAGATTTACGTTGGAAGAAGAGCTGAAAATAGCTGCCGCATCGAATGATGTCAAAGATGTACTTGCTGCTAAGATCAGTAAAGAGCGGATTGGAACAGAAGAATGTGTCTAACATTCCTCTATCGGCTGCTTTATCTCGTATACATGTTTTTTGGTGGAAGTTCTTCTTGTACATGTAGCCTCTATTTTTTTTCTCAACATCTGTTTATGATTTGTATTTTCGGTTTGAATGTTGCTTCCCTTTGATGAGATGGGATCGATGTTTTTCCCCTTTTTCGGTATGGCAGGTTGATCTGATTATGTCAGGCGATGAGCCAGTTAAAGCTGTTGCTTACATCTATGAGTTGCAATTGTTTTGGGTTGTCTTCAGTCTACCTCATGAACATGAACCGACGATGCCAGAAGAGTGCGATAGGTTGGTTCGGTGGATTGGGTTCACAATTGACCATTTCTCAAAGATTAATTCACGCTTATAATGTTGAAAACCAATGGTTCAGGAGGCGCGAAGTGACAATATATGAGGGGAGGAGTAAACCTTGTGGTAAAATAAACAAACGCGGAAGCTAATTAGGATTTCATAATTAAGTCAATATGAAGTCACTGAAAAAATAAATGAGAAACAATAAAACACCCCAAAGGTCTATGCAATTCGGTTTGAGTATCAGTATTTATACGGAGAAAGCTAACAGAAGAACATTAAGAGTGTCACAACTTTTGTACGGCGCTTACTTTGGTGCCAAAACTTTTTTTCGTTCACGTTGAATGTCACAAGTTTTAAAAAAATCCACTTAAGTGCCACTTCTGATTTGGTTGTCGAAAAACTGACGTGGCCGCCAGTAGATAATATTTTAATATATTTATTAATTTTTTCAATTTTTTTTTTTGTTTTTTTTTTTCTTTAGGACTGACAAGAGTCACCGGTGACACTCGCCAACCGCGAAACCCTTGCCCAAATTGGGCAGGGGCCGCCTCGCCCTGAGCCATGAAAGCCTAGGGCGAGGCTATCAGAGCTTCACCGGCCGCTGGCGAAGGCCGTCGCGGCCTCGCCCGCGGTTGGCAAAGCTCTAGCCAAATTTAGGCGAGGGCTGGCGAGACCCTCGCCAGCCACGGGCGAGGCCGCGATGGCCTTCGCCAACGGCCGATGAAGCTCCGACGGCCTCACCCCAGGCTTTCGCAACCCAGGGCGAGAGTTCCGCGGTTGGCGAGGGTCAAGTGACCCTCGCCAGCTCTAAAGTGAAAAAAAAAAGCAAAAATATTCAAAACAAATTAATAAATATATTAAAATATTCTCCACTAGTGACCACGCGCCTTTTTCAAGAACTTTTAGTGGCCAAATCAAAAGTGGCACTCAAGTGAACGTTTTTTTAAACTTGTGACACTCAAGTGAGAGAAAAAAAAGTTTTGGCATCAAAGTGAACGCCGTACAAAAGTTACAACACTCCTAATATTCTTTTATCGAGAAAGCCAACGGTAAAAATATATTATAATAAAAAAATTAGAGTTATAATCGCTAAATATGCTTGGGTATTTTCTATGCATAAATTAAACCCAACCCAAGGTATTAATAAATAAACAGCACAATTTAGACGTGAAAAACTCGGGGCACAAATTAGACGCTTTGCCCAGGACAAAATAGGAGCTCCCGTTGAAATGGCCGAAAATCAAGGATCTCGTATATTCTTGATTTCCTTTCTTTGCGGCACGACTTTCCAGGAAGTCACTGTGCAACCGTCAAATCCTCCATTTTGATGTGCGGCTACAACTCTGAAAGTAAACCAGTATGTGTTTTGAGGTATGTTGGTGCACCCCTTTCTTTCGGTTTTGCCAACCTACGATGTTTTAGGGCCTGTATGGTAAAGTTCTCATGAACAACTGATTCTGTTTTTTTATTTCCGAGAGTAGATTTGGAACAGAAATGCGTTTGGTAAATTTTTTGTTCCTGGAAACAAATTTGTTTCCTAGAACAGGTTTGAAGTGAATCCAAAATAAATAAATAAAAGTTGCTTCTCACTGCCGAGAACAATTTTGAAAATCAATTTCTTTTCTCTTTTTTTTTTTTTTTTTTTTCCTTCCCTTTCTTCTTCTTCCTCCTCTTCCTCCTCCACCCCATCGCCGCCCCATCGCCGCCGCTTGCGAGCTCGCTGGAGCCTCGCCAAGCCAGGGCGATGTCCAGTGGGCTTGCCGAAGCCTCGCCCGGCTGCCACCGACGAGGCTTGAGGGCTGGGCAAGCCTTGTCTGGCCACCACCGATGAGGCTCGAGCTCGCTCGGCCCAGCAAGGCTCGGCCTCGCCTAGATCCACAAGGCCGAGCCTCGCCCGGCCGCTCATCGACGGCGGCCCAGGGGCGACGGCCAAGAGGAAGAAGGGGAGAAAAAAAGAAAAAAAAAAAAAAGAAAAAAAAAAAATTATAACAAAAAGTATTAAAAATTAAAAGAATCAAAATATCATAAATTTTTACTAAACGCATTTCTGTTCCCGAAGTAAAAATTTTAAACAGTTTATCAAACACCTTAAATACTCAGAATTTGTTCTTGGGAGCAGAATAAAAAAAAATCATTTCTGACAGAAATTATTCCCGGGAACAGAAGTATTAACATGCGCACCCTTAGAGTCCCACTCTGGGTTTGGGTTAAACTTGCATATTTATCCAACCGGATCAGGGTTTTGCCCTACAAAAAGATGTCTTTTGATCAATGGAAAAGCATATGCTTTTGAAGGTTGCATCTTGTTGGCACCCAAACCCCACTCACAATGGAAAAACACATGGCGATTATGTTCATAATTTTCTATGCCCAGCGCCCATTATGGATGAGTTTAGCGATGCAAACCAACCAGACGAATCGGCTCACTTTAATCTACTTTAGATACAGTGTGAATGAAGATCCACTCTGAGTCATGAGCTCGTGGAATGACTCTTCTCATCACTATGAGTGGCAAGGAGTTATATGTGGTGGACGGCATCCCGAAAGGGACGTGTCCCTCAACCTGATGTCGAAAGGCTTGGGTAGTCTTCTAGCGCCTCATGTCGGAAACCTCTCTTTCCTGAGAAGCCTCATCCTTTAGAACAACAGCTTTCGTGGCGAAATTCCACAAGGTATTGGCCACTTGTTTCACCTTCGCGATCTCGTTCTTAGTAGCAACTCTTTTGGCGGACAGTTGTTCTTACTAACAACTCTTTCACGGTGCTCAAACCTTCAGATTTTGAATCTTGTCGATAACCAACTTGTGGGCAAAATTCTTGATGAGCTCGGCTCTTTGTCAAAGCTTCAAGTTTTAGGTTTGGCTAGTAACAGTCTTACAGGATCTATGCCTCATTCTATTGGAAATCTCCCCCAACTTTACTCTCTTTCCGTCGTGGAAAATGGGTTGCAAGGAGAGATTCCCGAGACATTGTCCAAGCCTCGTGCTTTGATGTTTGTTCTATTGTCGTTTAACCAACTCACTGGCGAGATCCCTCCCTTAATCTTCAATATCTCCGACATTCTCTATTTCTACGCCAGTAACAATCAGTTGAGAGGGAGCATTCCACCTTGTGTCAGCGATACTCTTCCTTCTCTCACTTATCTTGATTTTTAGAGCAATTTGTTTACTGGCGCTATACCTCCATCCTTATCGAATGCCTCCGGCCTTCAGCACATCGTGCTTGACAATGACAGTTTTTATGGACCGATGCCCGCAAATCTTGGAAGGCTAAAAGCTCTTAAAGTGATGTCCCTTATGATTAACCAGTTGCAAGATGGCTTCAGCTTCATCACCTCATTGACTAATTGTTCAAGGCTGGAAATTATTGGTGTGGGCTTCAATTTTCTTGAAGGTCCGTAGCCGGATTCCATGGCAATCTTTCCAACAGCGTTAGGGCAATTTTTATGATGGAGAACTTAATCTACGGAACCATTCCCCAGGCATTAGCAATCTCTTCAACCTGTTCTATCTTGCCTCTTCGAACAATTCCCTCAGTGGTCGTGTTCCTTCTTCAATTGGAGCACTCCATAACTTGCACGTGTTGTACTTATACAAGAACATGCTAACGGGAGAGATCCTGTCATCGATTAGCAACTTGACGTTATTGAATCGCCTTTACCTACAGTTCAACGACTTCAACGGGGATATACCAGACAGTCTTGGTAACTGCAGGTAGCTAATTGAGCTCAACCTTTTGAACAATAATCTGAGTGGTTCAATCCCAGGGGAGGTTCTTAGTCTTTCTACCATTTCGATTATCTTTAGCTTGGCACATAACCAGTTGAGCGGATCTCTTCCTTCTCAAGTTGGGCCCTTGACTAATCTTGTCGAACTAGATTTTTCTTACAACAAGCTGACAGGACCAATTTCTAGCTCCATTAGCAAGTGCTTGCTATTGGGGCAGCTCAACTAAGAAGTCAATTCCTTTCATGGCAAAATTCCTCTAGCTCTAGGCACATTACAGGGCTTACAAGAGTTGGATGTTTCCTGTAACGACTTCTCTGGTGAAATCCTGAGCTTTCTTGCTCAACTTGCGGATTTGAAGTACTTGAATCTATCTTCAAACAAGCTCGAAGGAGAAGTTCCAAAGCAATGAGTACTTCTCAATGCCAGTGCAATGTCCATCTTTGAGAGTAGGAATCTATGTGAAGGTATCGTAGAACTAAACCTTTTTTCTTGCAAATCGAATATCTCTAAACCATTTTGGACCAAAAAAGTTGTAGTAATTGCCACAATGACGGCCATCTTATTAGGCTTCATTCCATGTCTTTGCCTATTTATCATTTGGTACCGGAGAAAGAAGTCGAACAAGAATACCTCTTCAATTGAATTGCTGTTTGAACACCAATTTTCGAGGATCTCTTATGGGGACCTCTTCAAAACCATAGATGGAGAGAACAATGTGCTTGGTAAAGGGAGATATGGTACTGTCTATAAAGGAGCTACACAAGAAGGCAGCTACATGGCGGTTAAAGTGCTTAACGTGGTCCACGGTGGTGCTTCGAAAAGCTTTGTCTTGGAATGTCGAACCTTAGGGGCTATTGAATGTGTGCTCAAGCGTGGATTATCACGGAACCGATTTCAAAGCTTTATTATACGAATACATGACTAATGGGAGCTTAGAGAATTGGATGCACCAAGATGCATCCAAGAAAACGAAGAAGACGTCAAACATGAACATGAACATGGAAAACCAGGATATTTGGGACTAATGTAGAGGTTAGACATTGAAATTGAGATAGCTTCCGCGATCGAATATCTTCATGAGGATTGCAGCCCATAGATTATACATGGAGATCTGAAGCCGAGCAACGTCCTTTGGGACAACTAGATGATGGGGCGAGTTGTGGATTTTGGGCTGGCAAAGATCAGCTCTGTCGTAACAACAGAGGCCATGGACATTATAAATAATGTAATCCACAGCACTTGAATTTACCAAAATTATCAGTGAATCATCCGAATGCTTGGAAATCCTTGATTTAGTAAATTCAAATTCAATATATAATTCGAAGGACGTCCATCCTCATTTACAATTAAGATGGCGATAAATTAGTTAATGCCACTCTGCAGCACCAACGTACACATCAATAGTTATCAATTATTTCCAAAACATTGGACTCAAAATGATTACGGTCACAAAAAAATCATCTTCCGCGTTTTTTTCATCTCGTAGAATTAACAATCTAGCTAAGATTTTATACGTGTTCATCCGATTTCTAAATTAAATAATACTTAACTTTATAACGTCGTCGTCCTCGTTGTCATTATTATTAGACATCGAAAATTCCTAATATCATGTTTTATGAAAAATCTGGACATCACAGCACAGCCTTTGTAGACCTAAGCCTAAGGGTCAGGACCAAAGCTTGAAGGGCGAGGACCTGAGCATGGCCTTTATAACCCCTAATTCAAGTGCCAGAGCATTGACTACATGCACTAGGGGTTTAGGCCCGGTCTCAATGGCCTGGGTGTGGGCAGCGAAGGCCCAGGCCCAAGCATCAAGGTCCTGGGCCGGCCTCTGAAGACTTGTCTTGAACATCATGACCCAAAAACCAACGTTGGAATTTCCATGCCCAAGTGCCAATACCTAATCATATTTTAGAAAAAAAATTTCTCGTTCTTTTAAAGAGAAAGTCATTTTCCACAATTTAAGTTCCGGCAAGAAAACATTTTTCATTTATTCATTTTCCTAAGAGAATCAAACGCCAAAAAATAAGAAAAACATTTTCCATGAAATATATAGAGCCTAAGTGTGATTTCAATTAGCTTAGTCAATAAATCTAAATTGCTATTAGGAAGGAGAAAAATTATTTTAATCTAGAACCCATGATTATTATGTTGGTTATTTTTGTTGGAAATTTCCTATAATGGGCTTACATTAATTAATTAATATTTTATTTTATATAATCGGGTTAATGGATATTCCAATATATTTTGAACCCTCAAGTGATCTTATTAAATTGGGTTTTCGCATCTATTAATTACGGGCCTAGTTGAGCAGCAAAGTGTAGGCAATTATGTTTAACTAAAGCCCGTAATGGGAACGGCCCAGTTGACACGCTATCAATTAGGGTTTGCTAGGTCAAGGGTAGGTTATACCTATCAGTCGCTTAATCTCATTAAAAGTTGATATATCGAAATAGGTCATAGAGAGGAAGATCCGGCATTCCGATAGATCACTGATTACATCAGTTTGATCTGTTTTTCATCAAGTGAGGCTATGGCTCAAACAGATACATTTTAATTCCGTTGTATATATGTAAGTTTTGATGTTTTACAATCATGTATGGATCGAATTCATTCTTAATTTATTGATTATTCATATTAAGAAATTTCTACAATTTTGGGATGTATTTATTTTGCAGAAAATAAATGATTTGAAAAATATTTCCTTAAAATTGATCGCTTATATCGAACAAAAATGATTTTTATTGTCCACAAAAATATTTAGATATAAATGGTTGTCTATAACAAAAATATTTTCTATTGATTATTATTTCAAGCAATACAAGCGATCATTTTTAGAAAAATATTTTTCAAATCATTCATCTTCTACGAAGGAAATGAAACCTTCAATTAAAGTTTTGTTAGTTGTTTAAAAACATGTGGTGGGTTCTCATTTTTGTGCCAAAAGATGTTATTGGAATTTCACAAGTCAAAATTTAAGAATGAAGGGTTTGGTTAATTGCGGCATCTTGAAGTATTTTTTACCGGGAAATGAAACTCTTTCACCCCATATTACCATTCTCAGCAATATGCAACACGATGAATAAATTTTTATAAAAATTCCAAATAACTCTCAATTTTTAATATAATGGCCTAAAGTGAACCTTATTTCAAATAAGACCCGAAGTACCCTCATTTTCTCAAATAAAAACCTGAAATGGCCATGTCGGTCTCAAGAAAAGCTTAACCTCATCAGCTAGTTAAGGGCATTTCCACCATTTGTATTTTATTTTATTTTCTTTCCCTTTTTTTTTTCTCTCTTTTCCTTTTTCTATTTTTTTCCATAAAAAAGCCAAACTAAAAAAAACTAAAACTTAAAAAAAACACAAATAAATAAATAAAAACTCAACCCTCCCACTTGTGGTTATCGAGTGCGTTTGGCTCGGCTTTGGGAAAATGCAAATACCTTTGAGCTAAAGGGGTTTCTCGAAATGCAAATACCGTTTGGTAAATTTTGCATTGTGAAACAATTTTGGCCTAAATGCCGTTTGGTGAATACCACATTTTGCTAAAGAACTTTTGCGAAATTTTTTATTAAAAAAAATTGTAAATAATTTTTTTTTTCCAATCCACCTTCCAGTGGCCAAATCTAGCCACTGTTCAAGCTCCGGCGGCCAAAGGTCGGGTGACCTCAGCCGACGATTGCCTAGGTCACGCGTCCCAAGCGACCGTTCGCTAGGGCCAATCCGGCGGCCCCAAGCGATGACCATCGCCTAGGTCACGCAACCTAGGCGGTTGCCTTCGTCGCTTGGGTTCACGTGGCCCCAACATACAGTCGCCCGGGTCGTGCAAACCCAAGCGATGAAAGCGGCCACCTAGGTCACCTTCATCGCTGGGTTCGCGACCCAGGTGTACGACCGCTTGAGGTCGCGTGACCAAAGGCGGCAATCGCCCCCCTTGGCCGGCGATCGCCCTCCTTGGCCGGCAGTTGTCGGCTTCGTTGGCCATGCAGGGAAGATACAAGTTGCATTCCGAAAATGCAACTTGTAAATGCACCTCTGGACCTGCATTCAACTAAGGGACTTTAATGACACTTGGAGATGCAATTGCATCTCTCCAAAGTCCTCCAAAATGCTGAACCAAATAGGTTTGCATTTTCCCAAGAGGCTTTGGGGGCTGAAAGCCCCTTGAAAAAGCTGAACCAAACGGGCCCATCATCCCATCGCTGATGGGGTGTCGACCATGGCCAGCGAGGTCGCTACCCTCTCTCAAATCTGGCTACTCTCATTGAGGCATCAACAACCATGCCAGCCATGGCCATCGCCCCCACCGCTATGGCCAAACGCCCCACTAGCAATGGGGCAACAGCCATAGGCAGGGGAGGGTTGCCAGCCCTCCCACCTATATTTTTTTTCTTTTTTCTTTTTAAGTTTTAGACTTTTTTTCTTTTTTGAGTTTTTTTAGAAAGAAAAAATAGAAAAATGAAAGAAAATTAAAAAAGCTGTGATGGAGGAAAATGCCCTTGATTAGCTGATGAGATTAGGCCTTTTGCTAAGATTGACATAACCATTTTAGATTAGTATTTGAAATAAAATCTATTTTGAATCCTTATTTAAGAAAACGAGAGCATTTTAAGTCTTTATTAATAATATACATTTCAAGCACTTATTTGAGAAAATGAATGCAATTCAAGCCCTCATTTGGAAATTCCCCTAAATTGGAGGTGTTTTAACCACAGTCCCAAGCACTCTTTCAATATATACCAGTCCAATTGCGCCATATGCCAAAAAGGAGAATGAATCGATCGATTATTGTTTTCATCCATTCTTTCTAAGGTGCTGAAGTTTAACTGCTTCTCCATATCCTATTGTTCTCAATGCATGACACTTGGAAGAGATCGCATATTTGGAGAGACTGTTCTCTTGGAACGTGAAGATTGCTGGTTAAGAAGGCATTTATATTAGATTGCCCGGTCAGCTATTGCCCAGAATATATCACTTAATCGGGTCCATGTCCCCATTAACCAAAAGTGAAGAAACAAGAAATTCGTACCAGCATATCACAGCCGTTCGCCAGGAAAAGAAGAGAGACAAAATTGCCCAGTCAACTGTCTAAAAAGGAGGCGCGGCAATAATCACAAACAACAAAATAAAACATTTAATCATGGTATTAAACTGCAAATTGACGTAACAGGTATCATAAATACTGATAGAGTGACATCACCGATTGGATCGGGCATACAACAGATACAAGCCAAAACTATTTTGCCAATGTACATATTTTGTAGTTGTATATAATAGGGTATAATCCCCAGAATGTTAACTACACAACTTCCCGCGAGAGGCGAGCAACTGATGGATTAAGCCAAGTATATGATAGGCATACAACAGACACGAGCCAAAACTATTTTGCCAATGTACATATTACAAAGACTGAAATGGGAGGAAGGGCAAAGGAAAAACTCAGCTTTTTCACAATGAATGCATTCACATGATATACAAAAAGAGACATCAATCATGCCGAAGACGCCATAGCCCCAGTTTGTTCTCATAAACACCAGCTTCCAGTCATTGCTCACTGTCTATTGCAGTGCCTGTTCGGGCCTGAGAGATGCGATTAGCATAGATAGTCACCAAACGCAGCTGCGTGCTGTTAAGTCCTTCCAAGTAGGGCAGGAATGCTTTGCCAAGCATGATATAGATATCCACCAGACAGAAAACAACCGTCTGTCCCGCCAAAAGAAAAAAGATGGTTAAGAAGAATTTATCAAGTCACCCAAACGAAATGATAAGTGAAATTTCATTGTGATTGTACTGATTCTTAGATCATTTTGAGGAAATTCTAGGAGGAACACAAAGTAGCCAAAAAATAAAGGACTTAAGGTGTCTGATTGAATATAAACAAAAAGCAGCACTCATTGCTCCCAACGTATCAAAAAATTGGCAAGGAAGAGCTCCATGGAAGACGGCAACAGTATAATTTCTAATAATTTCAGGTATTCTATAAGGTAATTTTTGCAATTCAGCTTCCACAATTTTATACCAACTTTGACCTATCAATGAGCAGTTGTGGACAAAGTCATCAATCTAATTCTCACTTCATGGTTAAGAGAAAACTGTAGAGCATCTTGTCATCTAACTCTCACTTCATGGTAAAGAGACAACTGCAGAACATCTCAACCGTCCTGGAGTGGAAATAGTTACTTCCAAATGAGAGCTTTCACACATGAAGGTTAAAAAGACCACTTAATTTTCTCCAATAATCTTTTTCTATAGACGGAACCACTGGGAGCGATCCAGAAACTCTTATTTCCTCAAGTTATTGTTAGGTACTCAAGCCCTGCAGATTCCTACCATATCAGCTTCCTTCTACATGGCAGGAAAATTACAAACAAGGGACACTATTCATCACCTTAATGAATGTACTTATCATCCATGTAGTTGTTGACCGACAAAAAAATACTACGGGGACATAAATCCCAAGCTTCAAATAGGCAAGGCTCATAAAATTCTTATTGAAATTAATGCAGCCTGGCATCTCCCCTAAAAGAGTGACAAAATGAGTCCACACCATCATTAGCTCAGTCCCTCAAGACAAAGAGAATTTATGTAAAACTCAGGTAATCAGATAAGGTCACACGGAATTCATATACTAAAACAACATGGCCTTAAAATGCAGCGCAAGGGTTCACTGCATCTGCAGGGACACATATGATGTGCCAGAAAGTTATATTGCAGGTGGTGCCATTATGGAGTAGGAGCATGCTTAAAAGGTAAAGTCCTATGATAAGATAGCAATGCATTCTCCAAGTCTTGAAAACTGAAGTACACAGAATTAACAGACTAATTTCTGCAAAAAAGAGCCTTTTGATGGATAAAGTTAGGAAAACTCTGTTGGGTCTCTTCAGAAGATAGAAAAGGAACTCTCAAGGTAATCGATCACACAAGAATTAGGCCTTTCTTTTTTCATTTCCCTTAAGGTGCACATGGTAATGATGCTGTGCCCAAGAACAAATTCTGCTCAAAATGATTCTTTTTTATTCTATTTCTGGGAACAATTTCTAAGCATCCAAAGGCATTTGGTAAATGCCCAATTTTTTATTCCCAGAATAGAAATGCGTTTGGTAAGATTCTTAAATTTTTTGTTTCTTTTAACTTTTTAATACTTTTATTACATTTTTCTTATTTTGTCTTTTTTCTTTTTGCTTTTCTCTACTTCTTCCTCCCTTGTGGCCGGTCGCCACTGCCGAGGGTGGCCAACGAACGGCTGGGTGAGGTCCGGCAAGCTCACCGGAGCCTTGCCACACCGGGGCAAGGTTCGGCAAGCTCGCCAGTGGCCAGGCGAGCCTCACTAGGCCACCAGGCCACCAGGCCACCGGTGAGGGTCAACCTCACCCAGGCGACACAAGGTCGGCCTCACCCTAGCTTGGCAAGGCCCAGCCTCACGCCAGCTGGCGAGGCCAAGGGCAAGGCTCGGCTCACCAGCAAAATGCAAGGCTTGGCCTTGCCAGGCCAGGGTGAGGGTCAACCTCACCCAAGCGACATGAGGTCAGCCTCACCCTGGCCTAGCGAGGCCCAGCCTCACGTCGGCTGGCGAGGGTGAGGGCGAGGGTGAGCCTCGCCAGGTCAAGGTGAGGTCAACCTCACGCCACCTAGGCGAGGCTTGCCTGGCCACCGGCAAGCTCACTGAACCTCGCCCTAGCCTAGCGAGACTCCAGCGAGCTCACTAGACCTCCCCCAGCCACTCGACAGCCACTGCCGACGCTGGCGATGATGGCCGGCGGGCAGCAATGGGACGGTGGTAGGCCGGTCATAGGCTGGGAGGAAGAAGAAAAAAAGGAAAGAGGAGGAGAAGAAAAAAACTGGGACTTGATTCTTGGAATTGTTCTGGGGAACAAAAATCAACTTTTTTTTTATTCTTGATTTGGCTCCAAAAAAAATTTAAAGAACAAAAAATTTACCAAACAGATTTCTGTTCCAAATCTGTTCCCGAGAACAAAAAAACAAAATCAATCACTATTTGGCCAATTACCATACGCACTCTTACCATGCGCACCCTTAGTTGATCAGTTGCTTATTTCAACTGCCCAAACTTATATAAATAATAGAAAGAATAAGCAATACCTTCCGAACATCTGCACTCTGGTTTCCAAATGCTTCAAAAAGAGCAGGCAAAAATGATGGCAACTGTGCCATCAATTCCTCTTGGGAAAGACGGCCCACAAGCTGAATACAGGGAGCATAGCTCATTAAAGACATGATAGTGCAGAGAAAATAGCGCCAAATTACAGAATACGAATCTATTCGAACTATCAACGAATTCCTAGAATTTTAGGCGAGATGAGAAAATTCTACCCACCCAAGCCACAAAAACCATCTGCCACCATTCGAACCATGCATCCTATTCAGATACCATATTCTAAAAAATTGATTGTCAGTGAGAATTCGGTACTCACAACATACCGGTATATGTGCATAGCAAATTCCAAATTAAAACTTATGAAGCACGCAGACCAACTTATCACTTTCAATCTCACTTTTCTTATATTGTTTAAAAAGATCAGGCACAGGCAGTCAGCCACAACAATATGTTTATTATATATCCCATGCATCCAAAATGATATCCACTAAGTTTTCTTTATTAAATAACACAATGTTGACTAAAATTTGCATTTACGCATCTGCATATGATAACAAAAGACTTTCCTAGATAACATTGACAGATTACAAAGGTGCAAAGATTTCCTTCAAAGAATTAAAAAGATCAGAGTCAAGGTCTTCTTCACCTTTGTCAGACAATTAATACAAGTAACAAGAGTTTTCTCATCTTCAGCAACCAACAATGGAACGATAACCTGCAAAATTGCACATATTTATTACACTTGCTAGTGAGGAGCAAAAGGTTAGACTATATCATTCATCCTCAGTGTCAATAAACACAAGGGCAAACCACATAAACCTAATTAGACTCTGAGTGCTTATACGTGCACATGCACACCAGCTGCATGCCAGTGCTTTTCTGTGTGTGCCTATGACTGGGTATATAGCCAGAGCTCGCGCGCGCGCGCAAGAGAGAGAGAGAGAGAGGATCCCACATACACTTAAACATCTGAATGGGTCATATTGAGACAGAACAACTGTCAAGCAGTGCTCTCCATCATTTGAAACCTGAGAACAAGAAAAGTAAAGAAATAAACACTCGAGACTGAAAACTAAGGGACGACAACAAAGCAAACTAAACCTACCTTGGGGACAGTATCTTTTGTCACATGAAGCAGCTTCTCGATTACAATCTCAACTGATTCTTCCATCATATCCTTCTAGAAGCATGATACAGGGGGGAAATTAGCAAGTGCTTCAAAGAAGAAATGACTAGGCACGAGTCAAATACAAAAAATAAACAGGCAAATCACACATTTGTAAGAACAACAGGGAACCAGAACAGACCTGGTTTTTAAGCATTTCCGTAATTAACGACAGAGCAAGTTCCCGAATGGCGGGATCATGATCATCTAGCGCCTCAAGCACAATCGTCAATATCTGATTGAAGTACTGCAGACACATCAATTATCCATAAGTCCGTGGTCCAAGAGACAGTAAAGCAACCAATGTGTGACCGAGCAAGAAAATATGGGATCAACATCCAGACAAGACGCTCAACTAAAAGTTCCGAGTAAAAATCATCTAGTAGGATCACAATTCATTGAAAAGCTCGTAAACTAACTTGCTGCACAAAGGTTTGACCAGAAAAGCTACGCAGCAATGCAGATAGTATCTATTGAGCTTCACAAAGAAGTAGCACAGAGAAATAAGGTAAAGCCTACCTCCCCAAACAAACACATGAAATGTATCTGCCCTTTTAAGCAAGTTGGTGTTTAACAACATGAGAAGCCTTTAAGAACCCTAAGATAATTACTCAATGAACAAACCATCCAATGAAGCAACAAATCCAAATTTTTAACGGTGATAGAACATCTCTTCCTCCAACAAACTTTAAATACTGAATTAGTTGAAGAAACAATTAAGCTCCTCATACAAGCAGGCAGTTGAAGTTTCCTAACAGATCATAAGCTTGAGTCTAGACACACTCTTATATTGATTACGTCTCTGATCCTCAGTTTCCTACCTTTAGTTGCCTATTTGATGCACTATGAAGGTCCAACTTACATAAGCAAGAGATAAATGCTTGCTCAACATTGATGAACGTACGCAAAATAGGTGAGAGAGCAGATAAACATTAAATTTGATAAGCTGCCAATTACCTTTGCCCAGACAGACATGTCATTAGATGCAGATAATTCGACCAACTGTTGAAGTCCTCTGTGCTTATTAGAAAATGCATTATCTTCATTGCCATTGCCAATCTAAAGACAGCAACATAGTGTCAATATTATCACATTGTTCTTTTTTCTAAAACTAATGAATGAAATTATGATAAAAGTCTCACCAAATGAAGAATTTGGGGAATGCTAGGTTCAGAGTCAGATAGTGTGTTGCTCTTCCAACTAATAGCTTTTTGATGATTAATATCTGCCTCCCCTGAAGTTTCATTGCCTATACCATTACCTCCAGAAGGTACTTGCTCCGAACTGATAAGACCATCAATGCGCACACGTGGACTGGACAGATTTTCTGAGTTCATGCTACGGTCCAAGTAATCCATGGGACCAGGCACATAGCCCGTGTTCTGGACACTTAACTCCTTCATGTAATTTGGTCCCATGGTGTTGGAACTAGGAAAGTCCAAATACGAGTTATCCTGAGTTTCATTGGAAGCTGCAGGAAAACTTGGAGTAACAACAGATGACTCTTGACCAGAACTCCACTTCATGACACCTTCGTTGTCCGCAGAACCAGCAGAATATCTTCCAAACAAACTACTCTTCTTTGACATGCCAACATAGCCTTCTTCAGAAGATGAACCAACAGCATCAGATGGATCATAAGTAAATTTAGGCCGCTGTCGCTCTTTCTTGTTCTGTAAGAAGTTCATTAAGTCCACTTCAATCCGAGGAGTATACTGCTTAAGTGCACGTCGCAAGGAATTTTGTTGTTCAATTGACAAACTTGACATAAAATTAAGCAATGCTGTTGAGTCGTAGTGGTTGTAAATGGATATGATGCAATTAATAGCTGCTTCTTTGAGCTTTGTACTTTTATCATGGGCCAATGGAGTCAACTTAGCCAGCCAGAGTTTCAATATACCACTGTTACCAGTACCTTCAGAATTTATACCATGCTTGTTAAACGAGCCAATTGCGAATTCAATCACAGCCAACTTTGCCTTCGGTGACCGCTGCTCATCTAGTGATCGAAGCAAAGCAGGTAATAGAGAATCTACACCGTAAGTCTTGCTTACAACATCAAGTGTTGCCGAACACGGTTGCCTGACTGACTCCTTTGGGTCAATCAGCCGCGAAAAAACATGCGGGAGTATCCTCTCCATGTAACTTTCAAAGGGCTTTCGACAAGCAGGAATGACTTCTGCAAGAGTGGAAAGAGCTGCCTGTGCTACTTTATGATGGGGATCATCCAGGTGCTGGAAAAACAACTTCATAACTTTCTCGAAATTCTGAACAACTTCTTGAATGCCTTTGGGTCCTTGTTGCAACAAGGATTGAAGATAATTAAAAGCCCCAACACGAGCTGACCAGTTGGAACTTGGACTGAGTCCCTCACTAAGAGCATCAACTAGAGAAGTTGGACCATCCACCACACTGGCCATCTCCCCCACTGGTATCTGGAAATCATCAAAACTCCTCCTATTTGCAGGCGTCCGACCCCCCACATGCTTTCTCGATAGCGGCCTTTGGAAATTAGGTATGTAACTGCTCTGCAAATCCTTGAAGTCTCCATCTCGGTAAGGCATGTCTGGATATTGCCTATCAATGTGTGCACTTGTAATACGTCTAGCCTCTCTAGTATCCCTTTTTTCCTCAATTGAGACTCTTTCTTGTACTCTGTCAGAAGCTCTCTTAGCTGAGTATGAGGAGACTGTCGACAAAGACTCAGTTGCAACGCCACTTTGATATGATAATTTAGTGGAGTCTTTTGAAGCCTGAATTTGAGTCATGATATCAGACAGATTCAAGCCACCATTACGACTACTACCTTTAGTGGTACTTGAGGCAATGGGGTCTCCAAGAAAAGAGGTTGTGAGATGATTGGAAGCAGGAACAGCAGGTGGAAATGGTGGATCGCGAGATGAGGGAGGGTCAACTCCTGCACTAGGAGCAACAAGGAAGAATTTCAACTGCTAATAAAGGACTCAGACAACCATGCGATATCCTCAAAAATGCTAAATAGTAGGAAATCCTATGCAGAAAATTTATTATTGAAATTATCAAGAAAAAGTAATGAGCAAAACTTGTAGATACCTAGATCCAAATTAGATGACCGAAGAGTAGAAGGATTATGCTTCTCAGAGACATCCAGACCTCTAAGCATGCTTTCAATGGCAGTGACCTTCTGCTTGCTTGAGTGCAACACACTTTCAAGAGTACGTTCGCTACCTTTACCAAGGGACTTGGTTTGCGACAAAAGGAGCCCGGAAGAGAGAGATGTCCCAGATGGTAAGCTTGCACTTCTATCCATTGCCACAATTGCTGACGTCCCATATCCTGCTAGATTTGTTTGGGCAGACGTATGAGGATTAGATGGCATCTGTAGACTTCTATCACGAACAGATGGGGAAGCATGCCTTCTATGTATGCCCCCATCCTCTTCATGAATGGTCTGCATTAAAAGAAGACCAATAAAGGGCCTAAACTGATAAGTTTCTAAAAATGCACATGTTTCATATTAAATAAACATGTATACCCTTTGTATGACAGGATCAAAGGACGAAAATAAGCGCCGAGACCGCTCTGGCCAAGTTCTTGAAAACATTCTATAGCACATCCTGGCAATTGATCGAACCTGTCCAAATTCAGATGTTAAGCACAACATCTTTTAAGAGAAAGCACAATTTGTTTAACCAGTACATGCCTCCTGAACATGAACACAGAAGAAACAATTTAAAAATAAAGCCATGTCGAGGATGGACTATTACACAACAACAATATCAAGCAAGGTCAGCACAGCTTTTTTCTACAAAGAGTGCCCACATCAAACTGACATTCATACATGGACTAATGAGATCATAGAGACAGGTAGCAATGCCTTTACAGATCAAGGCTATCAACACAGAAAATCCATCTTAAGCTTAGCTACAAGGTGAAATGCGAAGTAAGAAGCTATGTCACTTGCTACTTTCTTAGGCAATTCAACCAACATTAGGCTGAAGTATATCTGGCAGCAGTAATGATCCAATAATTGTAACCTTACTATGACTCATTTTTTTGCCAAGTAAGAGGTTGATAAGCAATCTGTCCAAGCTCAAATAGCAAGTATTAAAGTTTTAATTTTCTATTCAAATGATTTAGTCTCAAAAAGTCCAACCAGGAATAGAATCCCTGAGGTCAACTTGGGGAAGTCATTTATTAATAACTCATCTAAACTCCATCCATGTAGTGTTACATCAAATATAACTTTCCCAAGTTTGGTTTAAGGAGGACTATTGAGCCCACATATCTGTATGAGTAAAGAACGTTAAATCTAGAAAAATAGGTCCTGCACTAGATTTTTAATAGAAGAGTTTCTCCTCACTCTTTGATTCTTAAATATAGAGAAAAATAGGCTAAAGCAGCACTGTAAGTTTGCACAACTGCAACACAAAATAACTAAGGGTAGCCAATCCAATGCCCAAGAAAGAGTGAAGGGCTTGGAATCTATATGACAATGTGAAAGTGTGCTACAAGATATGTTTGGACTTAGAAATAAGGGCTAATACCACCAAAAATCCCAAACTAGCACACCCGTCCCCAAGCTAACTTTTGTATCATAAAAACTCCAAAACTTATATTCATCCATTACGTTTTACCCCCAAACTAATTTTTGCATCACAAAAAATCCCAACCTGATACACTCGTGCCATATCTACCTCAAACTGATATACCCATCACATTTACACCATATTGTGGTAAATCTGAGATTTTTTGGGATAAATGTGGCACGGGTGCACCACTTCAAAGTAAATGTGGCACAGGTGCACCAGTTTGAACTAGTTTGGGATATATTGTGACATAAAAATTACTTCGGGATAAATGTGGCAAGGGCACACCACTTCGGGGTAAATGTGGTACTAGTGTACTAGTTCAGGGTATTTTGTGACACAAAAATTAGTTTGGGATAAATACGACACGGGTATACTAGTTTGGGGTCTTTATTGGTATTAACCCTAGAAATTACTACTCCTATGGCAAAATCAAAATTGACTCTGACCTTAGTGGAATAATACCATGGCAAACACAAGGAGTTGTTATGATATTCAAAAATAATGCAGAAAGAAAAGGAGGCAACATGAATAAAGTATAAATCAGAGTTATTATGGAAGCCAAAAGGATTCAAAAAATCCATGTAATTGAAGGAAATCTTTTAGTTGGATAGTGCATAAGCCCACAAGTAAGACTAGATCAGCAGCTACAAAAAAAATCTTGGGAAGATCTAGGGGAGTGGGCACAATTTCAAGGGATCCCAGAACGAAAAAGGGGTTTCATAGAAAAGCATTTGTCTGGTCATCTAGGCAAAGAATGGAGGAATAAAATAGGGTCATTAAGCTCAAGCTTTCGGGATAAATTTTAATGACCAGAAGGCTATTGAGGACTCAACCTCAACATATGATCTCATGTTAACTAGTTCTTTCTTTGAGATAAGAAAGCTTGCCCAAGGTGGTTTGGTCATGTTTAAAACCAATCGCAAGTTGTTCCTATTGGAGAGGGACTATGTAAAGAATGGAGGCCTAAAAGGATATGAGTAGGAATATCAAAGGACCCCGGAAAAGAAATGGTACTTGGTATGGTCCAATAAAATCAAAATATCCACTTAATCATCCTCCTTTAGCAGCAAAAAACTTAGTCCATGTGCAGTTTGCTACTACCCCCCAAATATACATGGCCATTGAACACATTCATCTGCAGGACAACAAAACAGGACTAGACAGCCTCACAAAACTCTACCACTCGACACTACTTGAGCCAAATGAAATCTCTCTTCCCTTCTATATTAACAGCCTAAGAATTATGACAAGTAGCTATAATCATAAATAACTAATCTCAGAATGAAGATACAACTATGTCCCCAGCAGAAAGCATCATTTCACACTCTCATATCTCCAAATGTACTTAGGTTACTCCAAGAAGTATGATTTATTTGGCACCGCAATTGTGGACCAGGAATCAAATTTGAGCCCCATCTGAAATTATTGAAACTTCAAAGAAGTACTAACAGGCATACCTCACTCATTGCATCGGCAACACAACATCTTATAAGATCTTCATATAGATCGGCTGATCGCTGGATTTCTGGTGCATCAGGCCAATGTTCTAATATCAACAATGCATATTCACAGCATCTGGCATGAAAAGTAAGAAATTGTGATTGGAAAGAAAAAAAGAAGAATTTTGAGAAATGCAGAAGGGGGGGGCGGGTGGGCAGGGTTTGTTAGTGGGGGATTAATTGTTTGTTTCGTACAAAACAAAAAGAGAGAACTTCACAGGAATATTTATGCTTCTTGGAGAAGCTGAAGTACCTTGAGCGAAGTACTGCATTTCGGTCATTTTTCGCACAATCAGCAATACGAGGAAGTACCCGAGCAACCTTGCAATTTTGTAACATCTGAAAGAAAGTTTCAGATGCTATTATAAAAAGCGCAACGCAAGTGGGAGGACATAATATCATCAGAGGGAAACTTACCGTTTTTATGCAGCTATCTGCAGACTCTGCAATCACAAGTACAGTGATCACAACTAACTTGAAAAGCACCTGCACCACATATAAATTACCATCAAAATTAACATAGTTGCCGGAAGCCTGCTGCTTGACTTCAAAATATTTTGGTTTAATCTTTCTTTTGCTGTTATCTATAACCACCTTAAGTAAATAACCACATTGCAGTCGTATGACATGTACTTAGATGATTGTATATTTTCCAACCATACATCAATAATTGGAAGTGTTTATCAAGTGGTGATATACTAGTACAAAGAAGTTGAAATCAGAATAACAAAGAGAAGCAAAATTACCGGGATGAAGATCTCAGCACAAGCCTCAAAATCTCCTAAGAGTTCCTTAGATAGAAAGCATAACAGATGGCAAGCCTTCAAACACAAGGAGATTATATTATTTTTCTGAATTTCTGTCCACATGTCAAGCAAGAAAGCAAGCAGATAAAAACTGCACAGACCACTATGTCATCTACATATAAAGTCAATTCTCCTAACAGCATAACTCCATGATTGACAACATAAAGGCATAGTGAGCACAGAGAAAAGTTCTACATCAAAAGAATCTTCCTTAAGGCATTGTTGTGAGGTTTGATGATAAAATCATATATGAAACAAGAAATACACATGCTTATGTTGCCTAAAATGCATCCATGTATGTTCCAGATGCATCACTGACACATCCTCCAGGGTGTGATTCACTTGCAAAGGAACTATTAAGCCACATGGTGCCATATATCCAGAGATCTAATAAATAGTTACCATGCTGAAAATTCACATGAAATAAGATGTGAGACGACAGAGTTGCAGAGTTTGCAGAAGATAACATCATGCAAAATAATGGTAATATCCTGGAAGGTGGTGTATAACGTCATGGTACTCCCACAACCACGTCACTGGTAGAAATTTTGACCTCCTGTGTTTGTCAAGTGTCTGGTGAGCAAATTTCACAGGGCTCATAAAATGTTTGAGGCGAATTAACTCACAGGTAGCTTGCATACAGAACATGCTGGACTTGGTGATGTCGGCACTTTTAGATATAAGATTTGCAAGTTTGTTTATGTAGGTACTTTGTTTAATTTTGGTGGTGTTTTTGGGTTGCATGAAGAGGAATGTGTGGCCCGATTGTGATGCTTGGATGTGGTTTTCTGTCTTTTTGAAGGCATTTTTCCATAGATGGAGGCAACAAAGTGAAGCAATGATTATTAAAGTGAAGGAGCTCGGGTTAACTCGAGTTTCATGTACACTCAGCTATAGGAATCTTACTTGTTACTATCTTTGCGCATTTGGTTGCACAATGGAAAATGGTCTTGGACTTGTGAAAGATTATGAACTAAATGGTGCCTGCATTGTGTAATAGAATACTGTCTTTTTTTTTGGGTGTAATACATGATCAATGCACTGGGTCATTTAATTGGATTCTTACATATGGAGATTTTTTGCCTTGGTTGTTTCGACACTGGTTCTGATACTGGTCTTCGGATGTTTCTATTTTTTTCTTTTTTTTTTTTTTTTGCTTTTTATGCTTTGCTTCATTTAAGCAATGGCGGGATGCGTATGCATGATGAGCAACCCCACAGACAACAGTTTCATGCCCATCAATGCAGTTTCATTGGAAAGAAAATGTAAGTAGCCCACGCATATATCTATGCCACAGGAAATTTTTTCATGCCCTCACAAAGTGGTCAAAATTGTGGTTAGAAAGCTAGTATATAAACCTCAGAGTTAGATGGCATCAATAGGATATATGAAAATACACATGCACACCTGCTTAACTATGCTAGACCTTCGGTCTGATAACTGCGTACTGAGAGGGCCCGCAAGTTGCTTCACAAGTCCTCTGAAACATGGATAGTCTGATGCACCTGGAGTAAGGGACAATCACACAGTCAAGAGATTGAAACAACTAAATCCTGGCCAAACCTAAAGCATCAGGATCCACCATCAATCGAAAAAAAAACTCAATGCACAAGAAAGCTGTTGAAGTTACTTTTAGCTCAGGATGAAGCAAAATATGCGACACTATTTGGAAAAGAAATCCACTTTATCATGAAAGGAAGAGACCAAAACATATCCAATGCAGCATTTTGCCACATATGTAACATTTAGAAGATGGAACCATTGTAACTAACCAAATGTTTCAATGATGAAATTTTAGACAAATAAATGCCTTTTGAGTTCTAGATGGTTAAGTGATATGTATGTTTGCCTATCTCGCTCAAGACCTAGATTTGTATCACCAAACATGCACTCTCACCAAGGGCCTCCCCCTGAGAGCGGACCTCTGTTTTTTTAAGAAGGTGCTCATGTCCATCATCACAATGGGGAAGGGGACGCTGCCACTGCGACACCTAGCAAAGGGATAATGAGGTGCCAACAAGACTCAGAAATCTTGTAAAGGAAAAGAAAGTTTTTGAGTGTTATCCACATACACCATAAAGGCATGCTACAACATAATATTGTGCTTCATACATCTCTTTGACCAGAAAAGGCTAACTTGCCCTTCTCAATTATGAAGACATCATATGCCAAAACAACATTGAGAAGTGAAAAAATTGAAAATGCCGTTCAATAGTAAAGCTAACAACAGATAATTAGGCAGAAAATAACCTCCAGAAACAAGCCCTTCAACTCGCTGCATGGCAGCAATGCGCACAGACCAGTCTTTGTCTGGTACAAGAGTAGAGGCAATCTTCTCAAATTCCATTATTAGCTCTTTCTCTGAATAGACATTTATTGGTTCTATGGGTTTCTCAGTAACATCACCTTCAGCTGCAATTAAGAGAAGAGAGGCTAAAACGAGCTAGTGAAGGCATCAATAAAACCATTAAGAAGAATGCTTTGAGCACTCTTGATGAAGCCCTACGTCAAATGCTCTCTTGTTAGCAAGAATGCTGAATCTCCGGAAAGAAATATTCACAATATTAAATGCTATGTCTATGATGTGCGCTACAACTGATTCCAAGGAAACTCCCTAAAATGACCATGTAAATAAGTTGCTCATTCCTCAATATAATAGAAAATTGTGCATTACTGTGACCATCACCAATGACAATGGCTTGAAGCGAAAAAGAAACTGCCAACAAGCAGATAAACTTAAACTAAAAAACATAAGCAAAAAAACTAATTCTGCCTGTGACCTGTTGCTACTAGGTAAGAAGATCAATGCCAAAAACCAAAAAAAAAAAAAATCAGCCATCAATGCGACAACAGTTCTAAACTATTGTAATAAATACTGTGATAAAGCACACCCTACCCTAGTAGCATCAATATAATAGAAAAATTGCACATTACTATGACCATCACCAATGACAACGGCTTGAAGCCAAAAAGAAACTGCCAACAAGCAGATAAAATTAAACTCAAAAACATAAGCAAAAAAACTAACCGTGACTATGACCTGTTGCTACTAGGTAAGAAGATCAATGCAATAGCCAAAAGAAAATCAGCCATTAATGCCACAACAGTTCTAAACTTTTATACCTAATACTGCGATAAAGCACACCCTACCCTAGTAACATCAATTTGCAACAAATAACAGACCAAAGTTGCCAAGTGAAAGGACTAACATCCACCACATATGCCCAACTGTAATAGAATCAGAGGACTAGCCCAAAAGAAGAAAGCAAAAAGCTTTCAATTTCTTTGGGCCATTGCCTCCAATTTAGGAGCTCCTAATTTGGGTTAAAAAAAGATCATCAAATTGAAAAGTATTAAGGAAACAAAGACATCTAGAATGCAATACCAAGGAAAACATTTCCTAGACAGACGCGCAGCATAGAAGTTGCTCTGCAGTGAATACACAGGACCACTTCTCAAGCTATCAAAGGATCTTGCCCTACTAATACAGTAGTTTCAGTTAAGTCCACAGTTTCAAGTCAAATGCAAACCAATGTGCCGTTAAATACATAATCCTCTCAATAGCATTAGATTAAATGCGTACAGAAATGTGAAAAAAAAGAAAATATTAGGTATCCTTCCAGTTCTCTTTTAGCAAATCTATCAGTTGCAGGGAGGAGAAGATGTGGTTTGAACGGAAGAAGAGGGAAAGAAGTGGAAAGTGGTCATAGCATTCTCTTAATGAGACAGAAAAAGAGGAGGAAAATTTGTTGTTGAGCCCACTTGACTCATTTCCCTCAATTATCAAGAGAAAGTGATGAGTCAGTTGAGCCAATATCACTAAGTGACATTATCTGAAGGATATTATGGTCACATATATTCCAAAAAGCTCAACCTTACTTTCATTCCATTCATTTTCTTTTCTTCTAGATAATAAAATATACAGCAAAATGCTCTCACTCCACTTTCTGATTCTTCAATACAATCTTGTGTACTTTTTTTATGCGCAACTTTCTCCCCAAATTGGTATAAGAGACATGTGCTATCAGTTAAGCATTGTAAGTCTTTCCCTAGAAAGTGATGATACTAACCTCCAAAAATAGAAGCTCCCCTTGAGGAGTTCTTTGCTTTTGGACTGCTTCTTTTGTAATTAATGCTCACTGGCTTCATTTCTCCAGCAACGACCTTGTTGCTAAGTCCATCTGAAGAGCGGTTTCGGGGTTCAATTCTCTCTAGTCTTGCATTAATATCTTTTACCTGCATTCACATGTCTTTCTATAATAAAAGAACTAAAGAAAAGGTGCCAAAAAGAGTCCTTGTGGTGCGCAAAAGGTCAAAGAAGAAATTTTTGTACCAAATAATGTGACATCAACAATGGATTCTAATATTGCCAATAAGACAGTTTTGAAATGAATATTCACCATGGAAGCAGGAAGAGAATGTCGCTGAAGTTCATCGCGAAATTGATCACCTGCTTGAGCATACATCTCCTGCCAGTAAACTCTCAAGTTAATCTAATGAAGATTTGATGCTATAATTAGATGAACCAGGGGGGTTAAGGACACTGAGAATAAAGAAGTTCAATACAAGTATGTTAAGAATATTATCTGTTATTCCCAGTTATTCAAATTTAATCGATCAAATCTCCTAAAATAACCAAACCTAAGCAACGAATGATCACTTTCCATTAATTGGATCAATTAGATCAATCATTGGGACACTAAGACCATATGGACATGAACAGCTCACAATTGTTTTGAGTTCCGCTCAAAGACAAGTTGAGAACAGAAGACGCAAAATCATTTAAGTGAGCCATCACTGCTGATCAGTATACTGGCTACGACATTGTGAAGAAGAACATTAGAAATTCACAGGGCAAAAGAACAATTTCTATGATATCAAACATTCTGTGGTCATGAGATTAGTGGGATATTACATGGACTTAGGTTTATTAGTAATTGAGAGAGAGAGAGAGAGAGAGAGAGAGAGAGAGAAGGGAACTAAATAAAAGGTAAATCAATTCATAAACACTATAACAGACCATCATCATAGTGCCTGACTGAGACCGTACAGCATCTCAAGAGAGAGGGGGAGGGGACCTTCACTTATATCACCATTAATTCTTCCATTGCACAAAAACTAGCTCAACCTCACAGCCTAATCTAAAACTTATAATGACTAAAATACCTAAAGATGCAAAAGCCAAGTTAACGATTGAACTCTCTCTTCTGTCAGACAATCCTTCCCACCAACTTTTACCATCTTTCAGGAATATTCTCTTTGAAAGGCCCAAAGTGCTTCACGAGTCTGCCTTTTATCATCTTTCTAAGATCGTCCCACAAAAAAACCCCAAAAACTCACGTGGATAAATTGAAAGGAGTTCGTGAATGGCAATGCTGCACAAGTGACCTGAGTTGATAGCATATAGAATATCCAATACAACAAGAATCTTTCAGTGACCAAAGTAGCAAGATGATCAAGGTCAAGAAGAAATTGCGGAAAAGAAAACAGTTAGCATGTAATGTAAGCAAAATCTATCAATCATAAGTCATTGCTTCGATTGGAATTGTGGCTTTACTTTCACAATAAGTTCCCTTACCTGCATCCTAAAGCAGTCATTTCTTAATATTGATGAAACTATTGATCCAAAAAACAGTTCAAGCTTAAGCTGTTCTAGAACAAGATATGACTATAAACAGCTTTTAAAGTAATAGAGTGAGATACGGTTCAACTCCCAATTGACTTAGTCCAAGGGCAAAACTGGACTAACATTTGATAGAAAAGTTCCACAAGTATATAGTATAGCATCAAAATCACGTTTTACAGATTCAGATTAACATTTAATAGTACTGCGAAGTAATTTCAAGAACTTCACTGACCTCAATGCACAAAATAGCTGCTGCCCTAACACCATGATTCGAGTCATTCAACATTTGTAATATCTGGTGATTGAAAAGAGTCAATTAAATCCCACTTTAGCAAAGAGAAAACAGAAAAGCTGAAGAGCAGCATTGCCATCCAGATAAGTCAACGATCATACAGGAGGAAGAATTGCCCGCTGAAGGGGAAGCTCAGTAGATGCAAAAAGGCTGATAGCAGAAGTTACAGTTCGGGCAAACTCTTCTCTAATTCTCCAACTTTTGTGTCTCCAGGCATAAGAACCTGCTCTTTCCACAATGATCGTCGGAGAAGAGACCTGAACCATTCAGCATGTCAATTAAAAGCTCCTTTTCTTATTCAGTTTGTTCATGCTAAAACAAGAATACCAAAGTAAGGTCACATTGTGTCGAAACATTCATCTTTCGTTCACTCAGTCTAGAACGGCCAACAACAGAATTGGAACGAAACCGAAACATCAACCAACCAATTAGGGGGAGAGGAGAGTATCAGTCCAACCAACGCCTCTTTAGTATTCAATAACCAATACGCCAAAAGCTCGTTCATTTGAAACTAAAATAACACGAACCGACGCAGAATTCAATGCAATGCACCAACGCATAAGTTCACACGATCGTGCATTCGCTCCAATTACCTCCATCAGAGTGAGCAAGAGCCGCCTAGCCGCGTCCCTGACGGGCTGTTTACCATCGCCGAGCCGCTCGACCACCGCGGGGACGAGCGCGTTGAAATGCAATTTCAGGTGCTCGCCGGAGAGCACCGCGGCGGACGCCAGGGCCTGGAGCGCGCCCTGGGAGACCCTGAAGTTGCTGTCCTTGAGGAGATCCAAGCAGCAGTCCACCAGCGACGTGGCCTCCGCGGCGGAGAGGCCCTTCCAGGAGGCTTCGAGGAGCTGGTGGAGCCGCTCCACCCCGGCCATCCGCTCCTTCGTGTCCTTGGCGCGGGCGAGCTCCAGGGCCTCCTCCATTGGGAAAACGATCGGTCGATGAAGAACCGCGGTCGGATCTGGGCGGGCCCGGAGGTCAGATCTGCGCCGGCCGGAGATCGGAGACGGAGGTGGAGCGCCGGCAATGCGATTCGATCGAGGATGTTGCGATTGAGCGTCGAGCCTTTCGGAAGACGATAATGGCGAAGTTAGAAAGAGAGAGAGAGAGAGAGAGGATGTAGCGGTAGAGTGCCGCTAAACCCAGTGGGAGCGAACAAGCGAGAGAGAAGCTGGAGTGTCGGGAGAGATGAAGGCGAGCGTCGTTGGTTGGGGGAGTGGTTGAGATAATTGCCACTCGCAGTCGCTATAATTTACGACTTGTGCCACTGCATTCGACTTACATCTAGGAGGTGCACAGCGGACCGCCTCAATCAACCGCTCAGACCGAACCCAACTGACCTATTGGATCCGGTTCCTAATTCTTAAAAATAAAACTAGTGTCGGAACGATCTAATTTCCGTACCGAATCGAATTGATTAAATGTACTTTTTTTAATTATTTTTCAAAAAAATAAAAGTAATTGGTTTTTTTATTTCTTCAAAATATATAGCACTGAATATTAGAAAAAAGTGACCAGTTCCATTAAATCAATCACTTTTAAGTACAGCTCGATCCTGCATGTAAGAAAGGTCGAAATGTACTTCTCGAGAATTATATAAAGCGCACATGTTCTTTCTCTATCAAAATTCTTGTTTTCTTCGTATCATTTTCCTTCTCATATCCGATATGATCTATAGATTATACCGCCACGCAAAGTTAACATAACGGATAGATAAAAGTACGCTCGCTCGCGATTTTTTCTCAAAATTTCATTCAAATAAGCTGGCATACATAAGCTAGAGGAACACAATGGACGATCAAGCATTATTCTAGTAAGCCAAGCTTAGCCACGTCTAAGTACACTTCAAACTCATTCCCAGCCCCAAAAAAATAAGAAACAAAAGGAAAAGGAAAAAGGCACACTATAGAGAGTTACACGTTCTGACATATTCGACTTCCACAAATACTAAGGATAGGGATTGGGATCAGAGAAAGATCAGCGATCAGAAAAGAACTGTCGCCCGTTAAGTGCTAGAGTCCAAGGCCATGATGGTGCTGAGGTTCATGGGGCTCATGTACTGGGTGGTCCCCTTAAAGATCTGGTCGACTATGATCCGGTTGGCGCGCTCGGTCGGGTGGAACGGATCCCAGAACACGTACTCCTTCCGGTTCGGGCACAGGTTCGCCACCACGTTGCACGTCCCAAGCCCATTGTAGGGGCCTAGTCCGCAGCATGCTATTTTCGAGGTCGTGAAACCTGGTCGGACAAAATCAAGTCGGAGTTTCCAAAATCTCATTAGAGATGGACACACGAGCGTATTAGGAGCAAAAGATTTTCTGATAAATTGCGAGGAATCATAAGCAAAATTCACTTGACCGGCCTAGCGAAAATGATGTCCATGTTCATGACGTTAGTAATTATATGGTCGGGCTAGCCCAAGCCCAAGCCCAAGCCCAAGCGACGAATGTTCCAGAACAATATTCAATAATGGGTACTGTGACAAGAATCCAGGCGATTGGCAAATTAAGCTGAAATCGACTCTTGAGTTTTACTAATATCGTAAAGTATTTTGACAAAAAAAAAAAGATTAACTGAAATCTCCTTTGCCAAATCATTGCTGACAAATATTCAATTAGCAAACGACATCGTGTGGAGATCCGAACCGTATTTGCGGGGATTGGTGACGAAGTTCATGTTCATATCGAAGGCATTGGCGGAGATGAACACGTTCGAGCCGATCTCGCGGTTGAGCTCCTTAATCATTTGAAAGAGCTCCGGGTTGTATATGGCGGCGGCCTGCTGCAGCCGGGGCGCGCATTCCCCGTTCCTGCTCCCCGTCATGGCTAGCTCAGCCGGGACGCAGCCCAACGGTCCCGTGCCGGTGACCAAAACCCTCCGGGCCCCCAAGTCGTAAAGCCTCTGCAGCATATTGAACAACTCCCAGTTTTGCATCACAGCTCAAACAGATGAGATACAGAGCTGTACAGTACATGAAAATGTCGCATAGGCGAAAATTACCCGGAGAACTTTCTTGTACTCGGTAACGAGGTACCGGGCGTACTGCGGGATGGTGAATTGGCGTGATCTCGCGGACACG
This sequence comes from Corymbia calophylla, assembly GCA_014182845.1. Taxonomy (NCBI): domain Eukaryota; kingdom Viridiplantae; phylum Streptophyta; class Magnoliopsida; order Myrtales; family Myrtaceae; genus Corymbia; species Corymbia calophylla. The sequence continues at coordinate 28,721,761 of CM024703.1, read as the reverse complement.
GGCGTCAGGAAGTAGTTATTGACCCAGTCATTGCCGCCGAGGGTGATGAGGACGAGGGCCTGGTTCACTCGCTGCTGCGCCTGAGGCCGGCCGATGAGCGCGCTCAGCCTCGCTTGGTACTGCTGAAATAGTTGCAGTTGCCTGAAGATTCTTATGATGTTCAGCTGCGCAAGCATGGGAATTTACTAGATCAAAATTTCAGGTTATCTCTGCAAACATGGGAATTTACTGATGCGACGATGTCTGGCTTAGAAGGAAATGTGCTGGTGATGTGAATTAGGCTAATGACATACAAATTGAATCCCGGTGTCGTTGAGAATTCCGATCCCGGCCGAGGCGAAATTGGCGCCTACGAGCAGCTTTTGTCCGGTCAGCTGAGGGCTTAGGTATGGCAATGTGGGTTCTGCTCCGATCTTCTCACCTGTACATTCTCACATGCCGAAGTCAGTGAGCAAAAGATGGAGAGGAAAGAGCCTACCTACCCACGCTAATCAGTTTGAATAATGCATGATAAGCACTGGGAAAAGGGCGACGTACTTATGATGTCCGGGAGGTTCAAGCCGTTCGAGAACCGGCCCGTGGCCCTGTGAGTCGGGTAGTCAATGCCGTTGGGGGGATTGTCGGCGCGGGCGGTGGTGGCCAAGTAGTTGTTGTTGCCACTATCGACGAGCGAATCGCCGAACACGAAGAATGCACGAGCCGCCTCAGCCCGAGGCGCAGCGACCGACAGGAAGACTGCCATCGCCAGGAGTGCGGCTGCGAGAGCCCTGGAATTACCAATGCAGGCTACTCCGGACATGTTTGAAGAGTTGTAAGACTGACGGTTCTGTCCTTTCTTGACGGTACCGTGGCCTTTTGCTTTGTGCTGAGGATGGTGGGATGTAATGAGGCGGTTTATATAAGAAATTTATTAAGGCATGGTGCTCGGGATATTTTTTCTTTTGGAGGGATTGAAGCCATTTTATTAGTTGCGCGTCATAAATGGTCTCTTTCTAGACCTCATGCATTGAGCTTCAATTACCAAGATGCGATATTCCACCATTTGGTGCATATGACGATTCATTCGGTGTATATAGCGGTTCATTATTATTATCGCCTTGCTTTTTTGAGAACTTTGTTAAGAGCCAAATCTTATCTTGAGAATCACCTCCCGGCCTCATCAAATCGTGGTTTATCGCATGTGCATTAGGTGCAACTTCCGTTAAACCGCAATCACGAATAAAGGAGAAAGTGGAAGTGTAAAATCAGAGAAATTAATAATTTTTATGAAAAGGGAACTGAAATTTTTTTATTCTTGGGCATCCATTATGCATTTTGATCACATTTGCCTCCCCTTCCTCTTTTTAATTGGATACCCATTCCCCTCATATTCTCTCTTTTTTCCAAAGACAAATGATTGGTTGATAGTTTTTAATATATTGTAAAGATAATAGTTAGTTCTGAATCATAAAAATTAAATAATAAATAATTATAAATTGTTGCAATATATACTTATTCAAGAATTTGTGTAGAATTGAGTATAGTTCCAAGGTAGAACTTGAATCCTGAAACCTGAGAATGGGAACATGTAGGTTCTAAATTTTAAGATATGCACGGTAGATTTAGGTTCCAAGATATATAAGGTAAGTTCTAGATTCCAAAATTTGGAGAATTTGTTTTCATGAGTAGGTTCTAAGTTATAGGTTAGTAGAACCTATAACCTATAATTTAAAACCTAGAACAAGATTTTATGTTTTTCTTAGTTGTCTTCACATAATCCTAATGTATTCTATTGTATTTGATGATGAGTGTATAATATGAAATCACTAATATAAACTTTCATTTTATGATTTTAGACCATGAGACTAGCGAAATCTCCAATTGATTCTTTAATGTAGTTATGTTTGCTCCATTGCTTCTTTCAAAATAATAATTTTATATAATACAAAAGCAATCGGTGCATTAAAAATCATAAAATTTCCTTAATACTATTCAACAAGTGCATATGGATACTTGTTATTAGGCAATCGGTAATAAAATTATTGTTCATTTTTATTATTATATTTATTTTCATTTTACTTAGTTAAAGATTAAAAAAAAAAAAAACCTAAAATTTGGAACCAACCTTGAGATAAAAAAACTGCTAATTCATATGGAGCCATCAAACCAACCCAACCAGCAATCAAAGCTATATACATTCAAACGGTTGGGATCATTTGATATGACGGTATGAACACGATACCAAAGCAAATCCATGTAAATACCCATTTATCAACGAAAAATAGACATTATGTAACTTTATTGCATTGGAAAAAAATGTACAATGGACCTTCCCTTTCGAGGAGATTATCCCGGAGAAATGATTAATATTTGTAATAAGATAGGTTTCAAGTTCCAAATTTCAACAAATAAATTATAAGTTTCGAAAAATGATGAATTTATACTCAATAATTGATTTCAGGTTCTATGTGGAATTTGTAAAAAATTTGAAACTGCTCACCCCTAAATTTATGACTCATAATAAATTGTTATTTTTATGATATCTTAAATATTGTTATGTTAGTAAAATTCTTTTTTTAAAATGTAACCTCAAAAGTTTGACCAAAAGAGAAGAAAAGAAGGAAAAATAGCGTGACCTAGAAGTAAAAGGGAAGTGAGTGTAACGCATCGCTTCGTTGGGGTGGTTCGCATGACATTTAATGGATTTGTCTTGTATGCGCAGAGACAAGAGTCAAAAAGGGTACTTGGAAGAGTAGGCCCATGCACTATTTGCATCAAGAAAATTTCCTAATCTTGAACCTATTCGTACGGATGTTAATTCAATTTTAAATATTTTAATATTGTCGACTTAATCACCGCCCTTTGCACATTAGCTATTCAGGTCAATGTTCATAAAAAATCGCTTCATCAGTTATGGTTTTACGTGGTGTTTCCAGTTAAAATTGATTGAAATGATTACATTGGAATTTGATGTAAAAGTTTATAATTGAATTGAAAAAATTAAAAAATTTCAGACTGAATACAATAATTGAGGACTGATCAGACAATTTTCCCATTTGCATAGAATGCAACCTATAAGAATTTTTTATTTTTTTATTTTTTTAATCAAAGATATAGCACATTTGAAATAGTCGGACTTAATATTCCTATTACGGACCTCAAGAAAACAAAAGGACACCGTGCAGAGACTATGAAAAGTCATAAGTTCCATCAACCATTGACTTGAGGAAACTCAGCAAAGGGCCATGTCTTCCAGCTATAAGCCACAATGACCCACCGAAAGGAGAAGCAGATTATGATGCGTAAATGCGCCTCCCTTGCTAGTTTAAAATCAACCAACGGCAACACAAAGAGGAAAAGCAGACAAGGAAAGACCTAATCTTCATCTTCCTAACTCTGCTCTATCATTCATTAGGCCTAGATCCATCAAGCAAATGGGTTGGGTCGGAAATGGTGCAACCCAAATTAACCTACTTCTATATAATACAAATATATTAAATCATATCCGATCCGACTCATATTACTAAAACACTTATATATTTAACCAGATTTAGAAAAGAAAAGAAAACCATGCCCAAAATGAGATAAAAACACAAAGTGAGTAAGTGCGAGATCTAGTGAAAACAAGAGAATGAAGAGAGGGTTATAAAAGTGGGTTGGGTTTAAGTAAATCATAAACCCATTTAACTCTTGTATAATTTTGAATTTTACCATTGTAAATTTATTTATGACTCATTTATTTAATACAACTATTTATATAACAACCTAGTCTATGAAGTATGGGATAAGAAATAAGTTTATAACCCAATTTGACAAGTCTAATTAAGCCATCATGATAACAACAAAACATCATTAGAAATGCAAGCTATGTATACATATTTTTTTTTGGTACACATCCCACGTCTCTTGCACCTATTATGGATAATTTAGTTCTTAGCGAATGACTTATTACTCGCATTGACGAGGGGATGCGTAAACTAAAATTATAGTTTGTGTAAAAAAAAAAAATACAAACTTAGGGTGTGTTTGTTTCGATGAAAATAGTTTCCTGAAAAGTGTTTTCTGGACTTTCCGCTGTTTGTTTTTCCAAAAACGATTTGATCAATGAAAAATACTTTCCAGTCAACATAAATATTATGTACTATTTTAGGAAAATGAATTCCTATGCATGGGAAGGGGAAAACATTTTCCCTTTTTATGAGATCTTTAGGTTTTTTCATTTTTGTTAATTCAAATGTTATTCAATCATTTTCCAAATGCGATCCAAACACCTGAAAACATTTTCAATCACATATCATCAAATACAAGAAAAATAATCATTTTCCATGAAAATGATTTCCTGTAAAATATTTTCCAAAAATGATACGATTTTCGCGAAACAAATGCACCCTTAATTGTTGAACAAATAATACAAAGTTGTAGTCGTGACAAATTCCTTTCGAGGGCCAAAATTGCATATCAAAGATACTTTTAGGAAAATGTCACGAGCCACTCATCAATTTTTATTACTATCTAACGCGGTGGTCCTTCAAGTCACATCAATGGGATTAGCTGGAAAATAGAGGGATTTTGCCATTTCTTTAGCACAAATTATAGCTCGAAATCAAATCTAGTATTAAAAGGATATTACATTTTTATATGACTTCATTTATTTCGCGAAAAATAAATATATGAAAAATATTTTTCAAAAATATCATTTGTATCGCTTAAAATAATTAACGAATGAATAATATTTTTATTATTGATAGTAATCTATATTTAAATAATTTCATGAATGATGAAAATATTTTTCAAATAATTTATTTTTCATGAAATAAACACATAATTAATTTCTTGTATTTCAAAGTGATGAACAGGTGAGGATAAAGAAGAACTAGAAGCTTGTATAACTATCCCGAAGGATATTATTACTTGACCAAGCAATTTTTGGAGAGTGACTAGCAAGGTTCATTAAGTTGGAGGCTTAGCCTTTGATCTATGAACAGGTAACCCCACTTGTCCTACTCATGCTCAAGAGTCTTGAGAGATAAATGAGTGAGTTTGGGCAATGCCCTTATGAGAGAAAGCTCGACCAGTCTATCTTTAGCACAAACTTGACCCGACCCAAAAATTCCTTCAAAAGTTTATGTGATAGGCATGCTTGAACAACACATTAAGCTCAACCTTTCGGTCCCAACCCATCCAAATTCATCAAAATTCAACTTTCACTATTTGTTCGAATATGTTACCATTACAATTTCCGTCCTCCTCACACAAAATATGCCATGGGTCATTCATAGTCAAAGCAAGTAAAAACACATTAACCTGCAAGATTATTGGATAACCATTACATATGCACTCCAATAAAAAATGTGTTGAGAGAAGCAAGGAACAAAGAATGCCTTTATTTATAGAGACATGTTTATTAGAAATCCTAAAATTTATCATGAAAATGTAATTTAGTCTTATAATTTACAAAAAATGCAATTAAGTCTTAAAACTTGTCAAATTGTTTCAATCAAGTCATTCCATTAATTATGTCCAATTTGACTAACAGCAAATGCTGACGTAGCTTTTTTATTGTTATTTTTATACAAATTTAATTTAAATTAATTTCAAAAAAAAAGAAGAAGCTAGGCAAGGAGGGATGTAAGCTTTTGCCATTCCCAAATTTGGTAGAGGGATGCGAGTCTCACCACCAGCCCTTACCGACCTCTGCCTGTTGTCCCCACCGTTGCCTGCCCCTCCTAGAGATGGTGGGACAGCAATGGCAAGGGCTTGTAGCCCTCCCTGTCTGACTTCTCCTCTCTCTCTCTTTTTTTTTTAAATTTAAATTAAATTAAATTTGTATAAAAATAATAATAAGTAAACCATGTCATTGCCACATTAGCATTTTCCGTTAACCAAAGTACTTAATCAAACTAGCTTGATAAGTTTTAGGATTTAATTGCACTTTTTGCAAAATTTAAGAATTAATTACACATTCTTTACAAGTTTTAAGACTTCTAGTGAAATATTCTTTTGAGTAAACCTTAGAGAATCATCAGGACTAACTCCAAATACAAGTGAAGTATAGAAAGAGGCTCCAAGCATCCAAAAAATTAGAAAGTCTAGATGGTCTCACTTTTTTCACGAAATCAAGTATATACCTAAATTTGACCTATGCATGTATTATACGTCAATCAACACCATGTTAATGATAATGTAATTCTTTAATGTGAAAATTTAAAGAAAAAAGCGATGTTTGATTTTCATGATTTTTCATAATAATAGAGATGAAGGTATAACTTTATCTATAGCAATTTCATTGAAAATAATTATTATGAAAAAAAATCCAATTTCTCTCTCTAACCCACTTTTCTTAACGTGTAATACAATACAACATTTGTCAAGAGGATCGGATTTTATTTATATAAATCATCGATAAATATCTTCTATCAAAACACATTCCATTTTCATAAAAGTTGTATATTTTCATAAAATTACAATTTCTCATAAGAATCGCACCTTTTCATAAATGTTACAACTTCTCATAGTACTTAAATAATTATTAAATCATCAACCAATCATATCACGTGGCCCCAATAATTCTTTGAAACCTTTGAAACCGCTCATACGTTTCTCTCATGTTCACTCCTCGGAATTAACGTTTCTCTCTTTGGCTTCAGTCCGCAGCAAAAAAAACGAAGAAGAAGAAAGGGACTGTCAAGGACGACGGGACAGGTGATGAATCGATAAGGGCGGCGGGGGGTCCCCCCCGCCTTGGCCCCTGAAATCAAGGGGAGGTGGCTCCTTACCATTTCCCGACACAGTTTTGATCGGCGTCGGAAACCGTCGCCGCCTCATTGATGATCCCGGCGCGGTAATTTCATCGTCTCCGAATCGCTCTAACGTCGTTCGACATGATGGATAACGAGTCCGGCGTGACAATCATTGCACGCAGAGGTCGATCTCCCTCTGCTCTGACGCCGACATTCTCCTGTTACCAAAGTCTCCTCGTTGCAGCTGGCAGTGGCAGTCGGCCTGCACGGTGCGCCAGCGACAAGAAGTGGGTCGGGAGTTGCGCGTTCGGAGGGTGTCGGTCTTAAAACTCGACAACCTTTGAAAATGCTTTATGGCTCGCGTTACTTTTAATATCATGAAACGAACAATAATGGGTGAATCAAATTTCTCTTCGTGCCCCACTTTTTTTTCTGGACGGACTTGGTACCTCACGTTAGTATGTAAAGGTCAATTACAAGTAAAAAAGAAAGAAAGATATTGATACTTATACTGTATCTTATTTGTTTTTATTCAATAAGTAGATTAACTAAAAAAATGATTCACTTATGTTTGGATTGGATTGCAAATATTTTAGAAGACCATCAAAAAGGTAAGAAAATATGGATTATAAAATAAATATGGATGAATTAATTTCGCAAAATGGAATAGAAAAAGTGTAGTAATACATTCAATGATGGGTTGGAAAACCAAGTGAGCAAAAACAATACCAATAAGATCGTCTTATCTTTACATAGAGTAGTATAGCGGTAAATGAAAAAAAAAATCTGAAATTACTTTAAAAAACTAAGAGAAAAATAAATATAAAAAGCAAATGACATGTGGGGGGATTCAATCTTGACAACCTTTCACTCAAAGAATGTGCGGCAGGAACCACCTGATTCAATAATTACTCAGACTTAAAACCTTCAAAAAATATTATCAAAAGAAATACTTGATTTGATCAATTTGATAAGTTTTAACGCTTGATTGCACTCTTTGAAAATTTTAGGATTTAATTGCACTTTCGTAATAAGTTGTAGAACTAAATTTTACTTTGTTGATAAATTTTATGACTTCCAATACACTTATCTCTTCCTCAATATAATCTATCGGTTTCTTGATTCGTAGACTTTTTCTGTACCATTTACACCAAATGCAAGTTCTAATATCTTGTGTTTATTTGATTCGACGCACTTGACAAAAGCCTTTCTTGATTGATTTTTTGTTTTGCTGTCGAATGCCATGGTGTTAAGCTTTTTGCATGGTAGAGCTTCTCCAATCTAGATTTCTTCTACTTTGTATTGCACTTTTGTTTGGAAGGAGAATGTTATAATCACCAATTCCATCGGATTGGACTGGTCCGGTCTCCGTTTCCCAGTTTTTAGGAATCGATCGCTAGTGGGTTGAAAGACCAATCAAATTCCGATACATGACGAATTTAGGTAGCCACGCTGGGCTTCCTCTCTTAGTATATTATGCATGAAAGATTTCGAGTAAAAAGCGTATAAAATTAGCAGCATATTTGTCGTAGATGTTCTATTACGCCAAGCTAATAATTATATTTTTAGAGATAACAAAAGCCGAATGAATTATACACTACTATTGACACCCAAAGTTGCCTGTGTCATCACGTGCCAATCACGATGACAGAAGTAGTATTAAGCTGTCACATGCTAATCACAAGAATAAAGAATAGCTAGGTCATATAAGGATATTTGATCAAGCATTGATGAGTCTATGGATATAAATTTATAGTTCGACAGCAAGATAAGAGAATAATGCATGTCCAATTTTTGGAATTTGATCACAAGTACAAATTTCGAGCAATGTTGGTATCAAAGTTAGAGTAAAAGTGTTCAAATACGCAAAGGGCGCTGAGTCAAAGAGTAGTTAACATCTGCTAACCCAATCATGGAACCGTTGTCAATAAACCAAGAAAAATTAGGGCATGATTGAAGCAGTTATAGAGAGAAGAAGCACATCAATTATCAAAGGAAGAGTTCGTTCTTAGAACTAAAGGCGGTTACTTGAAGGCAATTAAACCGTTCAACGATTACTAGATTGTTCTATAAACACCACAAGTTACACAACGAAAAGCACCCCTAAACAACATATTAAATGCCTTTACTTTATCTTTACATTATTGTACTTTAGTTTCCAGAATTGTAGCTTTCAAATTCCCTTGATTAGATTTTAGCGAGTATCTATATTCCAGTATAACATCATTGATTAAATTCCAGTGTTGTATCATAAGTCCACCATTGTCGATTGAATTTCCCCATTGTATCTTCTATCCAGGTGCTTAATTGTTGATTGAATTCCAGTTTTGTACCCACTTATCCCTAAGCCATGTTGTCGATTGAATTCCAGTTTTGTACCCACTTATCCCTAAGCCATGTTGTCGATTGAATTCGATATAGATTAAAACCAGCAGCAGAAGTTAGCAAATTATCAATCATCAGGGTTGTAATGTACAGTTTGGAAATATCAATTGCATTTTGATATCCTCTGCTCAGACATAGTACACAATCTGCCATCTTCTGATAAAAATCGTAGTACATCGCTTGGTGAAGGATATTTTGTCATAGGATCAAAACCTGTGAAGCAATTACTAATCAATTATAAAGTAGTTAGATTACATTTATTTCCAAACAGTGTTATGTTGTTGTGCTAGACATTAAGCCAAACCCCCCGAGTAGTTGGCCAGAGCTCGAAGCTTCGAAACTTCGGATGGAGTCTATAACTTCGTCACCCATTTTTCCGGCCATTGAATTCGCTTCAGTACTCGGGAAGTTGAAGAGGACGAGCTCCATTATTGCTGCCAGTGATGAAAGAGCGGAAAAGGTCCTTCGATTCGAGCGCTTCTTTAGGAAGACGGCCCCCCTTTCAACTCGTGTATTAATTACTTCTCGACCTGCTTCGGGAGGGAAAAGTTGGACAAGACTTTTGGCCAATCGACTTCGATTGCATGCTTTGGGAACGTTTTGCATGAGAGAATCTGAGTCTTGCATTTTAGGGTTTTGAATGATTGGAAACTTTCCCAAATCGCTTACCGATGGACAAGTAACGTGACATATCTCTTTTGCACGGGACTGAACAAGCATTGGGGGTAAGTGATTTCGGTTTTATTCGGGATTCATCTTAAATGTGAAACTTATCTATTAAAACAAGCCCCCCTAATTAGGAATTTGGAAACTACCCTATTACAAGTTCCGAAGTCAGTTCTAGGGTCTATCTAGGCTCCACTTATACTCGTGATTGAATGATTGCAGTGAATGACAACTCATTTTTAGATATACGAAAATTACAAAATATTAATAAAATAAAAGTCTTAACCATCGATATTGCCAGAAATGAAAGTTTCCAATCAATGATTTTAGATTAGATACTTATTATTAGACACCTTAGAAAATTGCAATATTGCATGAAAATATAAAACAAGAAAAATAAAAGACTTACATCAGGTTTCCATTTCCATTGGAACATGCTATTTACTCTTTGGAACCTCATGCATATCCTACAACCTAGAGTAGGTTTGATTTTCAGGTTCATAGTTCCATTTTGAAATCATGCGCACCTCTAGTAAGTATCATTCGAAATTTCTATCGCGTGAAACTAGTCCACCCAAGTATTTTCGCTTTCAAACTTTCGATTCTGAAAAAAAATAAATGGAGGAGCAAGGACCGTTTATATATATATATTTTGGGGAAGGGCCAATTAATTTAAAAAGGAATAGAATAGGTGTGTCTATGGTGAGGCCCCCAAGTCAGCTAAGATGGGCCGGGGGAAGAGCGCGACTTCTCGGTCCATGGGTCCATGGTGCTAGCCCACCCAACCCAAAAAGAGGATACCCTTCATTATTAAGTAAGGAATGTGTAAATTAGGGACCAATGACTGGGTGTCAAAAAGGACCCAACCTGAACCGAAACTCTTGGATCTTTTCCAAGTCAGGTCTCCTTGCAATTTGGATCTCGACAGTTCAACTCCCATTGGATTTTGGTTAAGGCCAAACCGAACCCAAACAACTTCGCTCCCAGATCTATTAAAAATCGAAACACACATCGTGCTCAGTTAGCCTATCAACAGTATAAGTTGGTTTTGCCCGACCAGAACCTGCCTCTTTGGACCGCTTCTCCTTCCTCGTGAAACCGAAGAAGAAGTCTTTTTTAGGCCGGAAAGAGGAAAGGTGCCTTTTTCTTCATTTCACTCCTGTTTGATTTGGAATCATCTGCAAGATATTGTTCTGCCAGCAGCGACCTTGAATAAAGATCAGACAACAGGGAAAAAAAAGGGGGTAAAAGAAACAGAGAAACCCGAATCGACCTGAACCTACACGAATCGATTCTTCTGTTTTGGCTTTCGGGCTGAGCCACGAGGAACATGTGTTCTTCATATTCGGGTCGGGTATTCATTGGGACTTGACTTGACCTGTTGATACCCCCATTAGGCAGCTTTTTCTTTTCCATCTTATCAGCCGTGTATATAAAGTTCACGTGGGGTCTAATATTGAGTCCTCAATGTTTGTGGATATTAAATGTAGATTACTCAACGTGTTCTGGGGCATAACACCACATTTGATCATGAGTTATGGCTAGATGCTTTCCGAATAAAAGACACATGTCTAATGTGCTCATTGTTCTCGAGATACATTTAACCAGTATATTGGAAGTCGAATATGCATTCTTCAAACATTCAACTAGAGAAAATTTCAACACGTCTATACTACGATTTTTGTGGTCTTCTGCAAATTCAATGCAGTTTTGTCAGGTGTCTTTAACAAGACCCTAAATAGACCCCTTGAGAAATGAAGATGCAAGGGAGGATGCAGATAAGTATTTGATCATCTAAGAGCTATCCGAGGGACCTTTATGTCCAGCATAAAGGCGGTGTAAAAGCATATATTTCACGAGTGGGGCTTGGTTTGGACGATAACGCTGACAGAACAATATTCTCGTCAGTGGAATCTAAGTAGTTTATGTTTTTTTTTTTAAAAAGCACTGTCCTTAATGAGAAAAAAAAACCAAAAGAATAAGAATGAAAATTGAAAAAGAAACAATCAAGTTACTACATTCAATCGGGAAGTCGAGGAATTTTTAACTCGAGCACAGGAGGTGTAAACAATCGAGTTACTACCTAGATCGTTGAACCCTTACTAGTCTCTCACCTCTAGATTTGACGTGCCCTCACCAGCTACCATAATGCAAAGAGATGTATAGTACTAGCGAGAGGCAAAATTAAAAAACTAAAGAATTTGTGAGGGTAGTTTCAATTCTAATTTCAACATTTCGCAACTATTACTTTGGAAGGCCGGTTTATACATGCCTTGGGCTTTTAGCATATTCAATATCACTTTTTAGCCGAAAACTTGTTTCAAAATTACTTACCAAACATCTCAAACATTTTTCCAAAAGGCTTAGGAGGGTTGAAAGCCTGTTGAAAAAGTTAAACCAAATGCATCTTAAACTGGAGACTTGTCTGGACTTAATCGGTTCTTGATCACGAATGTAAGGTAATTGAGTCCCGATACTTATATTATATATTCTATAAAAAAAACATATGAAAAGAAAAAAAAAAAAAAAAGGATCTTACTTTATTTTTCGCAGGGGTGGAGAAGCGTGGGGGTCGGACACGGAGCATGGAGCCCGTAGGCCGCACGTCCCGGCACCACGACCACCCCCACCAACGGCCAAGAAAACGAAAAAGCAGAGGGGGAATGCCCAGCATATTCCTCGCGAGCCTTCGGTTTTCCGCAATAGAAATCGCAAAAAGAAAAAAAAAAGGAGAGAGGACGAAGCTCTCCGAATTCTCAATCTCAATCCATCCAAATCCAAATCCAACTCGAACTCGAACTCGAACTTCTTTCGGAAAGAGTTTGGAGCTTCATCGATCGGCCATAAATGCGTCGCAATTGCTGCCACGTCTCCCTCGGCTTCGTCCTCAAGCTGCTCAATTACCTCCAGGCCTTCGTCGGAATCTCCATCCTCCTCTACTCCCTATGGATGCTCCACCAGTGGGACGACCGCGCCCCCCCATCTTCCCCCGCCGGCCTCCCCGCCGGCCTCCTCCCCCCGCCCCCTCTCGAGCGCGCAGTCGGCGGCGATGGCCCTCTCCGACCGCAGCTCCGGCCTGGAGCTCGCCGCCGACGTGGTCTCCAGATGGGATGACGGCCTAGGGCTCGCCCTGAGGTCGTTCGAGCTCCCCGCTCCTTGGTACGTCCTCCGCTCGTCGGGTGGGCTCGTCGGGTTGCGTGTTGTGGTGATCGGGTTTGATCGTTATGATTCGGCATGGGATTTGTGTTGGTTTGGTTCGCGTTGTAGGTTTTGGTACGAGCGGTGATATGATGGATTCTCTTGTTGTGGCAGGTTCATCTATTCATTTATGGGATTGGGCATTGTGTTGTGCTGCATCTCGTTGATTGGCTGCATTGCTGCGGAAGCATTAAATGGATGTTGCCTCTGTTTTGTATCCTGCCATATGGAGGGCCTGCTTTAGGTTGAGCCATATAATGATCATCGTTGTGCTCGATCTTTGGTGAATGCACTGAACTAAAGAAGTATTGATATACAACCTTAGAACACCTAGTGTTTTCATCACATCTTCATTGGCCATTTTTATCGCCAATCGTGCATTATCCTACTAGCATAGTATCTGAGAATAGCTTCTGCATCAAATGTCATGTAACTGAAATTGGTCTCGTTGACTTGAACTTGTTAAGTACATCTCATATGGAAATACATTTTGCAGGTAGTTGTTACCCACGAGTGAATTGGAACATATAACATTTGCTTATGTGGTCGTTAATAAGTTTTCTAAGGGCGCTGTTTTTTACTAACTACTATGGATTAAGGTATTGTCAACAAGTGCCCATACACTAAATAGGGATGGTTTGATTTTCAAAGTATTGGTTATACATACTACAAATGGAGTTAGTAACGGACAGTTGTAAAATTTCTTAACGGTGTTTTTAACCTTCAATGAACGTTAGACATCAAAATATATGAATGACTCCATTGTTCTGCTAGTCTACAAGGTTTTCCTTTACTGTCGCAAAAATCAGCACACTCTTCTTGTATCTGTGCTCCTTCTCTTAGAAGCAGCTCTGGTGGCGTTTATTGCAATCGATCATCATTGGGAACAGGTAACTTTCTCTCTATAATAGATTGATCATCACTTCTGCTAGTTCTTGTTCATCACTTCGGTTCTATCATCCCTTACAGATTCTTCCTTCCGACCCTACTGGAGAACTTGATAGTCTTCGTTCGTTTATTGAAAGCAACATCGAAATGTGCAAGTGGATTGGCATTGCTGTTGTTGTAATACAGGTTTGTTGTTGTAATCTTTTTGATTTTTATGGTCACTTCACAAATGATGATTCAAAATTACCTTTTCTGACCCACTCACGAATCCTGTTGATCTTTGATGTAACTGTCCACCTAATTTTTGTTAAGAGCATTCTTGTGCGACTGTATCTGGGCTTTGTTTCTGTCAGCTGCCTTCATCTGAGAAGCTTTGAAATTCAAAAGTCCCCCCGTAAAATAATATTCGTAGATTCCCTTTTGTGCATAGCTGGTAAACCTTGCTTGGTTGGAGAAGTATGATGGTGGAGAGGATGTTGAGGATGATGATAGATGACAGCTGATCTGCTGTTACTTGTAGTTGCTTATAGATATGACTAGTCACAAGAAAAGGGTGTTGGTGATGGTTGGTCAGTGATTGCTCTTACCTTATAATTGGTTGGTAAGCTGACATTCTTTCAGGATATCGTTAGCTTCAAGAAATTGAGCAGGTGTTGATGATGGTTTGTTGGACTGATAATGGTTTGATGTTAATTGGTTATTGAGCTGATTTTTCTAGGTTATTGTTGGCAATTGTTAAGAGCAACCTATGCATCGGAAAATGCTGGGGAACTGATCAATGTGCTGACTCCACTTTGTGGGAATCATGTTGTTGTCTTTATATTTTCTTGTTATTGGATACCAATGAACATTCTACCACATCTAAACCATTTTGAGCTTGATAGATACTTGTCCTATATCTTTTAGCAATAAAACTGGAATTTGTTTTATTAAGTGGCAGCATAACTTTTGCGAATCACCGGATTATTGAAAGAGATAAATTGCTAGAGACAAAGGACTATATCTAGGTTTGGGTGCATGTTGTGAGCAGGCAACAGCGATGTTTATGAAGACCCCATTGTGGTGCTTTGAGTTGCATCTAAGCCGAGGAGCACTTTTGTAACTGTAGTTCATTAGCCTTTGGGTCATTATTCTATCTGTCTTGGCTTTCACACCCAAATTTATGAAGAATAGGAATTTGATCTTACCATATCATGTTCCTCTTAATATTTTTCAGATAGGGAGGGGATGTTCGACTTCTATATCTTTCTTTTCTTCCTTTTCTGTGAAGTGGATGGGTTTTGATTCCAGAAAATCGAACAATAATCTACTGTTTGATTTGCTGAACTTTAGATGGGAAAATTATCGCCAGAAAGTTTGCTTTTGGTGATTTTTGTGCAAAATGAAAGGCTGGATATGAATTCATCTAGCCTTTTGCGCTTTGTCCATTAGATCACCTTGTGCTAAGATGGAGTTTTCTTTTGTGCTCAGGGGTTGTCCCTGCTCCTTTCATTTGTTTTGCGAGCATTGGCTTCTCCTCGGCGAGCTGGTCATGATGATCTGGATGGTTATGACAACGTCGAAGGTCAGACCAGAGAACCACTTCTAAATCATAAATCAAGCACAACATCCGGGTCTGCTAAGGCTGACGTTAGAGGTGGTCACTCTGGTATTTGGAGTTCACTCATGAGAGAAAAGGTATTGTTTCCAAAAGCAATTGTTAATTGTATTTGAATAGTACAATTGAGTCCACTTCCTTATTTTGTTTTGAGAGTTTGATGATTTTATATGGTAATTTCTTTGTTTCAGTATGGATTAAACAACAGTGCCAAATTTGGTTCAGACAGCCAGAACGCATCAGGTAGTACAAAAACAAAGTGATTGGAATTGGATGTGATGCTGTATCATGAAGGCAAGGGAAAAGAGTAAAACCCATTCTCCATGAGTGATTGAAAGTATTTGCCATGTGGATTTGACTGAAAGCAATTTGCATATTGATTAGAGGTAGAACTTGTGATGTGCATAAACATTGAAAGATCATTTGTAAAGAGGAGTACCATTAGCTTGACTGGAAGGGTTGGTTTTCAGTGGCATGGGCGGATGACACCTCCATTCCTACTACGCAGCATGACGGTTGTTCTTACGTGATTAACAGTTGTTGGTTGTGTGTTCGTTTAGTTGTGCCGTCTCTCTCTTGTAGCATAATTTTCTTGTGTCTATAAACTTTTTGGAGCACCTCCATAGCAATGACATCTGTGATTCAACTTCATGTTCCCTCTATGATTTTCCCTTTTCTTGAGCCTATCCCGTTCATTCCATCAGATGGAAACATCCTAAATGCTTATACATAGCAATAGCATGTCAGGAGTTGAAAGGCTTGAATCTGAAATCATACGTATATGTTGCTTCAATGGTCTGCGGAGCCATGATGAAATGGTCTCCTGTGTGCCGCCTTGAAGATTAATATTTCGTGGTACAACTGTGATTTGTCCTCTGGTGAAAATTTTCTGGAAGCATGTCATCACCATCCATGAAATTTGAGAGTACCTTTTGTGATTGGAGTGAATTTGCAAGATGGAATTAGAATTGCCATGTAAATGGAGGAGAGGTGAATCTCGGCCTTGGCATCTCAATAGGCCGGCTCATCATCGAGCGGGCTTGGGTTCATGCATTTTGGGCTGTTGGGCTTGGCAATGTCAGGACCCAACTAATTTCTTTCATGTTGGACCAACAAGTGTCCCCCAATTGGCCCGGCCCACAGGCCTGACATAATTGCCTGGACCTTTCTAATTTTCTCAGTTGAGACTGAGAGCAGACTCGGGCAAGAATCTAGGTTTACTGGCTTAGAGCGCGCATGGTAACGCTTTTGTTCCCGGGTACAAATTCTGCTTAGAAATGATTTTTTTTATTCTCGTTTAGGAATTTTAAAGATTCGTTTGAAGGCGTTTGGTAGAATCGTTCAAAATTTTTATTCTCGGGATAGAAATGCGTTCGGTAAAACCTTAGAATTTCTAATCCAAAATATTTTATTTTAATATTTTATTAATTTAAATACATTTTTATTTTGTTTTTTGTCTTTTTTATTTTTCCCCTTCCCCATTGTGGCCGGTCACTACCACCGGCGATTGGCTGGGTGAGGTTCGACGAGCTCGTTGGAGCCTCGCCAGGCCAAGGTGAGGTCCGGCAAGCTCGTCGAAGGCTCGCCTAGCCTAGCGAGGGTCGACCTCGCCCAGGCGGCGCGAGGTCGGCCTTGCCCAGCCACCGGGAGCCTCGGCCTCGCCATGCCAGGGCGAGGCCAACCTCGTGCGCCGCTTGGGTGGGGTCGACTGTTGTTGGTGGCCAAGCAAGCCTTTGGTGAGCTCGTTGGACCTTGCCCAGCCACTTGCCGGCGGTGGCTGGCGTCGGCGACGGTGGTTAGTGGGTGGCTATGGGGCGGCAGTAGGCTGAGAGAGGAAGAAGAAAAGGAAAGAGAAAGAGAAAAGAAAAAAAAAAAAGGGAAAAAAAAACTTATTATTGAAGTTGTTCTCGAGAACAAGAAGTAACTTTTTTTATTTATTCTTGATTCAGTTCCAAATCTATTATCGGGAACAGATTTGTTCTCAGAAACAAAAAATTTACCAAACGCATTTATGTTCCTAAGAATAAAAAATCCGCTCCCGGAAACAAAAGAACAAAATCAGTTATTCTTGAGAGCAGTACCATGTAGGGCCTTATTATCTCGAGCTGGAAAGAACGGAACTGGGAGTCTACATCCTGGGGTTCGACTGGTGGCAGCTGGGCGCTGGCCAACCGGTACCATTGCCGTCAGGCTTATATCTCGACAGGCCTGCAACAGGGCCTTATCGACTGATCACCTCTCCAATTAATCCTGTGGGGGCTGAGTTGAAACCAAGAGAAAGGAATAAATGCATTCCTTTTGATATCGCACACTTGCATATCAAATGAATAAATGCATTCCTGCATTTCGACCAAAAATAAATAAATAAATAAAAATAAATGCATTCCTGCATGAAATGATGATGCCATACGACCTACCAGCCCGTCCGAGAAATCTGAGTGAAGAACAAGTAGGCCTAGGACAACTTGTGCACACAGACCCAGCATTGAATGAAGAAAATCCTCATGGCCTCGTCCACTGCCCAAGAAAATGACATAAGTGGCCCCAAAACTTTGACTTATCGTATAATATTATCCATTAACTTATAATTTATTTAGTGCAGTTTTTAAATTTTAAATATACAATATTGTCCTCAAACTTTGAATTTATTCGATGTGATCCCTAAATTATTAATACATGTTCAATTTAGTCTTTCGACTATATTGTTCCTAAATTTGAACTAACGAAAGGATAATTTTCGATAGTTACATATAGTTTAAAGATTATATTGAATGTTTTATAAAAGTTCAATGATTGCATTAAATAAATTAAAAATTCAGAAATAGTATTATACGTTGGGCTAAAATTCAAGGCTTATCCCTTCATTGGTCTGATCACATTAGATTAATGTAATCGTTTGATGTGTTAAATAAAGCCACAAAAAGAAAGGAAAAAAAGAGAGGAAACGGCGGAAGGGGCTTCTCAGATTCGTTGTCCGCACACCGCCCAGTCACTGTCGCGAGTGAATGACCCCTTAATCATATCCGTCAACCAATGTTGTGCAAAAGCTTTAATTGCATTGGCTTCCTAGGGAATTCTGGCCAGACAACGGGGACGGGCGCATAGCCAGACCTTGGGTTTTGGTTCAGCCACCATTTATAGCCGAGTGATGGGTCAATTCGATTCGGTTATGTAACCGCGAACACACGTAAGAAAAATAGGTACTTTACCTATGAGTGCTTTTGAGATACTCAATTACCGTACTTTATAGGTAAGGATTGTCATTTTCAAACGGATTGATTATAAATGATATGAGAGAGATAATTTTCAAATGTACTAATTATACTTGATACGAGAGAGATAATATATTAAGGAATAACCATTTCTCTTTTATCTATACTAACAAACGGCGACGGGTGTTTGTTAACAAATGTTTTATGAAAAAAAAGTTGGTATAAATCTGATGACTAGACTATGTAGGCGGAATGATATAGGTAAAAGATGCGAGTAGTTGCAGCAGGGATTTATAGAAGATCAAACTCGGGATTGGAATTCGCATCACTTGAGCGCCGGAAGAGATCTCTTATGTCTTGGGATTAGTTCGAATAGTTCCGGGAGTGATTACAGATCTGATCTCCTTCATTGATGGCGGGAGGCTGAGCACCTTCCAAGATTTTTATCCAATCTCGTGTCCTACTTCTCATCAGATTTAACTGAGGGATCAGTTTGATTGAATGGGGGCACTTCGAGTATGCGAAGAGGTAGTGGGTCTAAATTGCATTGCGGAAGATTTGTCCATGTTACATTTCGATATATAATATTTTTTTAAATCTCCTGAAAGTCGAAGATAATCAAATATATTCTATGTCAACCGCTGCTACAGAATTAGGATGAAAAGAAATAACTATTACCAGAGTTCTCAGTAAAAATGTGATGAAAAAAGTAATACTGAATAGTGCAAAAATTGAAAATCAATTACTTTGAAATTGAAAGCTTCAATAGCTCTCAATAAAAATGCAATGGAAAAAGTAATACGAATAGTGCAAAGATTGAAAATTGATGTCTCTGAAATTGAAACTCTCATAGCCTCAGCTACTCATATATTTTAAATAGATGAACAAAGCATGATGGGATATCTCAAATATCATGATTCTAGTTTGGGTTTTCGCAAGATTTACGCTTCTTGAAACCCTCCCCCCACCGACAAAGACAAAAAGTAAATCGTTATAAAAGATGGATTAAGACCGATGATTGTCATTCATTCCCTGGTACCGGACTTCTGCTCAAGTAGGCCAATCTCTAAAATGGTACCGGAAGCGCATGCATTGAATTCTCCGAGACGAACATATTAATGTACGTTTTTCGCATTCTCGAAGGATAATGATGTGTCGTATTCTATTTTGCCCCAAGCAGAGATGGGTACTTGACACCAAGCTGCCATAACTATTGCTTTCGTTTTCGTTGCAGTTCTCCGTCGCCAACCACCGGAGATGAATCTCATCACTACTCCATAACCTTCCTTAAATATGGCAGGGCATGGCTTGGACCACCCCTCAAAAAGAAAAACGAAAATCTCTTCGCCAAAACCCGCGAAGCTAAGGATTAAAGAAAGAAAATGAAATTTCAAGAGTACTCTTGAGTTTGTTCTTTTGCCGATATCACCTCAACTGTGCGCTTTCAAGATTCCCGCATTGTAATACGGACGAAACGGGTTGGAATCGAATCTTGTTGCTCAAAAGACGATGGAGAATCTAGTGTAATGGTTACTCATCAGGCAAAGAACCTTGTTGTAGTAACGGATTGTCATGACATGCTCCTTCAAGCAATAAGGATGACGCGAAGCACGACAGAACCTAGAATCTATTCTTTTGCCAATTGATTAAAGAAAGATTAGCGTAGTAAGTGGACAACAGTCATCCAAGCTGTCCTGAGCCAGACAAGAGAAAACAAATGCCAAGTAATGCACACCATCCTGTGTTAAATTATAATTTCAGTCAGTTTTGTCGAGTTCCTGAAGGTGGTGAGTCAACCTGAAGTGGCATGTCCTTCAAAAGTGGTGACTATGATCACCACCAACTGGACTCTAATGAAACACAGATGTATAATAAGATCCAAATCAACTGGACAAGGAGCAAGTTGATGTAAATGTATGATACGCGATTCAGCCACTAGCAATCAACAACAGATCTTTGCGAAAGAGATGATGCCGTCGCTCGACGGGAATAGGCTGTCATGTCAGGCAGCAAAGAAATGTGCTAAAACAATGGGTGCACAAATTGGGGAAGAATTAAATGCTTACTGAAACATCTGCAGCTTTTACCATTTTCTGTTTCTCATCACCACCCACCAGAATGCACAGATAATGGAGTAACGATATACACAGAAGAAAAAACGGAGAAGAAGAACTCATGACAGTCTACCTGTCAACTCAACAACAGCTTCATCCACAAGCTCGTCTAGCAACCTCCATTCTATTTCCTTCCTCAGGCTATGCATCTCCAATCTCAACTGCTCGATCCACCCTTTCCCAACCACCTCATTTCTCACCACTCTCTCCACCACCAGGCTGCTGCTGCCCCCATCACCTCTTGAAACACACCTAACCTCGTCGGGAAACCATTCCGTCATTTGAGCCCACACATGGTCCACCGTTATAGATAAGGTCTGCACTAATGTCCCATCTGAGGCATTGCAGCCTGGCCAGTCAATTGGGCCCAAATTTGGCCTGTAACTTGTGATTTCAATCAGTGCTTCATTCACACAGTCGAAAACAAGCTTTCGCTCCGATCTTCTTTGCCTCCGCTTCGCCTCAGGCATTGGTTCCTTAACATCCTTTGTGTTTGCAAATTTTTCTCGCAAAGATGGATCCAGTGGGCTTTCAGGCGTATGCCACCTTAAAAAAAATGTGTCTGGTTGCACTTCACCATCAAAGCTGGCAGCTGACAGAACCATTCTGACAAAAACAAGCCAATCCAGTTCTTCCTCCTCCAAATTAGAGCAAACCATGGTGGATCCTATTGGATATGAAGCAGATGTTTCGAAACAGGAATCATCATATGAGAGTGTCCGGGCAATGGATTCTATTGGTGGTGACTTGTCAATCAAGTTAGAATTGAGAGAATGGCCAAGCGTTTGTTTCCCTGTTTCATTAGAAGAGTATCCGTTATCCAGTGAGGGAAAAAGACGTATCTCAATATGTAAATAATGGAGGTCGGACTGTCATTATTACCAAAGGATTCTGTAGTTGAGTTGTCATCTTCTTCAAACAATGGTTCCAAAACTGAAATTGGACTTGGCTGCTCCTGACTACAATTCAAATTCCCCAACACCACAGGCATTGATCCCTGCAAAAGGGTTGGCATAATCAAGCCACTCTGAGACAATTGTCTAGGCTATAAAAATGCTATGTAACCCAACACAATCTTCCGAACGTGAAAATCAAAGCTAATTGCTTTCAATTACTAGCTCTACTCCAACAGATTTTAGACTGACAAAAGTTGTTGCACATGTCAAATGCATAATCATGGGTTGCGCAGCAAACAGATCATTCATGGGGAAAAGCACTATTTTGGGAGTCTTTAATATGTATGCATGAAGAGAATCAGAAATATGCTTTCTCAATCTTATGTCATTCAGGAGGCATTGCAGTAGACTGAAATGGCGATAGAAGTGACAGAGAATATCCTTAAGTGTACTAACATGCTTCCTTCGTTAACGGAACTGACAGAGAGCATCCAAATTATACAAGTTAACCAGACAAACTCGTCAGAAGGGTGAAATATGAATTACCTCCTGCGCAAACACTCCTTGTTCTTGTGCTATATCAGCGGAACCCAGTGAAGTTTTGCTCACTGATCCATGTTGACGAGGAGACAGGCACTCTTCGCTGATCTTACCCTCAACGCATTCAGAAGAATCAAAATTAATCTGTTCATGTTGATATGTTGAACAGCCTGGCGATTCATCTTTAGATTGAGACACATTGGATTTTCCTTTACTCGATCTTTTGTTTTTTGAGAAGAGGAGACTTGAAACTTTCCCCTTCAATGATGACCCCACACTTTTCTTGATCAGTTGCTTAGGAACATCAGACTGACCAGCTTGGGGATTGGGTGTTTCCGGACTGAGATTGTTACCATATAGCGATGAAGATACAGGAACAGACTTTGACCTTGAAAGATTTTTCGGCGAGGCAACAACCAATTCTTCTTTACTTAAGTTACTATTTAAAGGTGAGCTTGATCCCACTTGTTCTTGCTTTTTTTTGCTGCCATCTTCCTCACGTCTGACTGACTTCTTAGTGTCTGAAAGAGCAAGCATTTCACCCAATGTACTGGATCCTTTATGAACATGTCTTTGGTCTTGAGAATTCTGATTAGATGTCATCATGGCCCACCTCTCTGACAGCCGTTTCTTTGCCTCTCTACAAACTGATGACTCTGGAGAATAGGATGCACGGCTGAAGGACGAGATAGAGTATGGGCTGCCAACCCTGTTAATATAATCCCATGAGTGTCTAGAAGCTGGTGACATTACTTCCGAATCACTGAGATTTCCAACTGCATATTCGTTCTCTGATTTATTGAACGAACTGTCATCACCAATATAGCCATTAGAGAAAACAGAAGATAACAGAGTTTCATCCCTCCTGTGACCAGTCACATTTTCATGCATTTGACCAGGAAGCTCCTTCACTTCTCCTGATTGTTGAACACCATCATCTTCAGCTTCTTCAATAGTATTTTCATCACTTAGTATTCTCTGAGACCCAGACGTTGGTGAAACCACAGCCTTTAGATCATGAGCCTTCATAGCGCTTGGCTTTAGTACCACTATATGAGTTGGTTGACTGGGGCAGTCATTCGCATTCTGACAAGCGTATGTGGATGAGTAGCTGGACTTGTATTTATCCCATCCACCCTGTGCCGGGACCAGAGTTGGCATCTTGGTTGGATTTTCATTCTTCTTCCTAGGCATAGAATATTTATCATCATCAACCATCTTCGAGGGCCTAAGAATGGTAATGCGCTTTGTTTCAAGAGGCATAGAAATATGCTGAAGCTCATAAAGATGCTCAGAAAACATTGAATTTGGTTCCTGAAGGAATTTGAGAAATAACTCCTTATTGGAACTCAAGACTTCCAATGCATCATGGAATTCCTTGGACTGCCGCAGATTTTCATCTGTAGCTAGACGTTTTGCTTCCATGAACTTCTGACGAACAAGAGCCATCTTCTTCTCATTCGTACGATCTCTATACCTTCCCTTCTGTTGCTCTTTTCCACTCACAGAGTTTTTCTTAGACAGCGGTGACGACTTGTAAAAATCTCTATAATCATTTTCTTCATATTTAAGAACTTTGTGTTGCATCTGTTTGTCCAAGAAACCACGCTCTCCTTGCCAATATTCAGCCGCTATTTCCAAATTTCCCAACCTATGCTGCAAAGAACCTTCTGATTGGCTTCTCCGATCAACAGAATGAGGCTGCTGCTGTGGAAGGGTATCAAGCCCCATCAACTTGGCAATGACATTAGGAGGGCCATGTTTGGATTCAACTTCCTTTGACATTTCTTCTGCTATTAACATCTTCATGGGTGTACCCATTGATTTCTGGCTGGATGAAATTCTACGTGAGTTCAACACTGTCTGCATACCTCATACAAATGCATCAGAGATTAGGACACAGAGTGAGAAAAGGTACAGACAAATTTATGTGAGATTCCATATTTTACAGAGAAGATATGATTCGTCAAGAACAATTACAACTACTAAGTGGAAATATGCTTCACATCTCACCTTTTTTTCCTCCGTTTGATCCCCAAATGTAGGAGCGAATGTTGTTGCCATATCTGATAAACTCCTTGAGAGTGTGGAACCTGTGAATAAATGATCTTGATTTCATAAGTTTTAGGCAACAAATTCAAGGACATTCAACAAGAGAGGCCATTTGAGTAACAATTCCCAGGATCGAGGACAGCACGTCCCAAATCAAAAAGAGCATGAGAGGAATGCAAAATCAGAAAGCCAACTAGCCAAATAATGAGTTATAAGGATGAAAGACCATCACCATACGGATGCGGTTTATCTGTGAGTAGCCTGCTGCTAGTCACTCCTGCACTTAAATCAAAAAGGTTCACCACCCTTCCGAGGCACCCTGGAAACTGTTTCTCAAAGTTGTGCACTTTTCTGTTCTGAGAACCATACATTTTGCCAGCTGCAGATCAAAAATTAGAGAAGACAAGGATTAGAAGAAAAGGCTTCCACATATTGCTCCAACAATTTATCAACAAGAGAAGCTCGACCGAAATTACATGAGAGCAGACCAAAAGGACCAGTAACTCTTCTTTCACAATAAGCAACAACTCATGAAGGCACAAGCAATCCAGTGGAGGAAGCAGCCAAACTGGATCGATACCAAAAAAAAAAAAAAAAAAAAAAGAGAGAGAGAAGGAGAAAACACAGAAACTACACCGGAAAACAGTAGGCAGTACGAAGCATGGAAGTCTTAATGTTCTCACACCAAGCTCACTCTCGTTCGAATTCAATTTCCAGGTTTAGATTGCAGCCCCGTTCGCACCGATAAAAAAGACACAAACTATGACCCCCTCAAATACGAAAGCTCGGCTGCTGCGAAGTAGGTGACCGTGCGCACTGAGAAAGGATTGAACTTTTTATCTTCAGAAAAGAGTAAAGCCAGCTTATGCAAGACAAATCGTTGCTCCCCACGTAAATGCGAACAGTATAGAGACCTGTGACTGCCATTACAGAGCGAAATTCGGCACGTCACACGTACCAACACACCTTGTTTGACTGATGTGCCCTGCACAAACAATCTGTCTGCCACTTTAAACCAGTGGAGGACAGAGAAAGATGCCCGGCTCCAAATTCGCCATAACCAACCCGATCAGCCCGTCGAAAGAGCCCAAGGGAGCCGTCTAATTTGAAAACGAACTCACCACAAATTCATCATTCCTTGAGCTCGAAAGCGCCAAATCACCAAGCTAGTGAAGCCCAGAAAAACGAAAAGCCAATTTGAACTGAAAAGCCAAAGCATCATTGCGCCAAAAAGCCGAAAAAGGAAAGAAAAAGGAGCAGCAGCAGGGCACACGAAAAGGGACGGGACGGGTCTCGGAGTGAGACAGAGGGGGAAGGGACGGAATCATTGTTCCATAAAGACGCCGGCAATCATCAGCAGGCGCAAAAGGGGAAAGGTCGCAATTGAGGCGGTACACGATGGAGAGCGCGCGCTTTCAAAAGACACGAGAACCCATAAAAGAAGGCGTTTCAAAGAGATCAGCTTCACACAAAAGAAGGGAAAGAAAGGCTGCAGCGCACATTGCACACCTCCACACACACACACGCACACAAGCAATCTGGACAGAGCTCAGCGAACCAGATTCGGCAAGTGGCGAAAAAGCAACAGAGACTCGGGGGGTGGGAAGAGTGGAAGAAAAAGGAAGAGGACGAGGTTAAACTTGGAGGAAAGGCGAGATCGGGTGAAGCTAAAAAGGATGCCGAAAGGGAGAGAGAAAAACAAAAAGGCGAGTGGCGTAAAAGGAACAGCGATCAGACACAGAGACAAAGAAAGCTTAGAAAGCTCGTCGTCTGACGATAGAAAAAAGCTCGAAAGCGAAGTGGCGTGTGTAGAGAGAGAGAGAGAAACTAGAGCGAGAGAGAGAGGGAGGTACCGGAGAGGGGGGACCGGCGGCCGGTGCCGGGGGAATTCAGGGGCGAGAATGCGGCGGGAGAGGCGGAGCCATGGGAGGAGGAGGAGGAGGAGGAGGAGGAGGAGCTCGGCCGCCTCCGACGAGAGATCCGGGGAGCGCGGGCGGTCGGCTGGCTGAGC
The DNA here is from genome assembly GCA_014182845.1 of Corymbia calophylla. NCBI lineage: Eukaryota > Viridiplantae > Streptophyta > Magnoliopsida > Myrtales > Myrtaceae > Corymbia > Corymbia calophylla. The sequence continues at coordinate 28,695,483 of CM024703.1, read as the reverse complement.
TCGTGAGCTGGCGCTGTGCCCCTGTTTCTGTGTGTGAAGAAGAAGAAGAAGGAGATGGAAGTTGTTAGAGATAGAGAGAGAAAGAGAGAGGTGTAAAGTCGTTCCACCGACTAGTGTCGGGCTTGAGGAAGGAAAACCCATGCTGGCCTTTTCATTTTTTTATTTTTAATTTCTATTTCCCCCTCTTCTATTTTTAATTTCTCTATTTATCGGATTCTTCTTGTGTTTCTTTTTCCTCTTTTTCTTTTGCGGATATTAATTATGCAATCCTCCTGCAATTTTTTTGCGCGTTCGTCCCTTGAGAGAGAGAGAGAGAGAGCGTCGTGCGTGCGTAAATTTAGGAAACGTAAGGGGCTTCGTGGAAAATTCCTCGTCCCCACCCCCTCCTGGCGGGTGGCCTCCGTATTTTTCTTTTTCTTGGCCGTATTCATTCCCGAATTACGAAATTGGAACCAACTATTCTTCGGAATTTCACATTTGCCACTCTTCATGGCCCTACATTGGATTTTTCTTTCATTTGACCAAAAAAAAAAAGAGATTGGATTTTTTTCTTTTTTATTTATCGATTTGATCACGTAATTCGAATCTTTGCTCATAGCGAAAAAATTTCTCATTGGAACCTTGCACGGAGTAATAAAGAGGTGCGATCAACAGATCTCATAAACATGAACTTTTTCCCCCTCATTTTTAGTGGCTTTCTTAATTTACCCTCGCATGGAGTTCTTGCTATTGATGATTCTAGTAACTTCCCACTAATGACTACTCCCTCGTGTAACTACCGATTTTCTTTTGATGGTAACTACCGAGCTTCAAGCATGAGCATAGCTTGTATCTATATAGTAGTTTATTTTAAGTGAAAGAGATAAATTTACATTAATTATTCTATGGTACTTCATTTACAAATTTAATGAACGAAAGATATTGTGCAGTCCTTTTCTTTGTTTGTAATAAATCTTCAGTCTTTATAACTATAATAATGATCATTCGTCAAACATGCTCGATTGCAAGAGTTACTGATAATTATGCTTTATTCCAATGAATATGCATATGTATATATATTATATGCACACACGAGACAAGGTAAAGGACAAAAACAGAGGTATGAAATGTGAATTTCTAGAGATGGAACAAACAAGACTTCCAAGGACATCTCTTCACTCACTCTCATTTTCTCAAGAACATATAATAATATCGTGCATGATCTCCTTGAAATTCGCATTTGATTATCCCGCTGTTGAGAGAACGAGATTGGCTTGGAAACGGCGACCTGCGAAAGTCAAAAAACATATACGCATGAACTCGTCAAGGTTCATGATTGAAATAACATTGTCAATTCCCCCCCTCAACAAAAATAAAAAATAAGAAAATTTGTGCATTAATCATAAAAGCACCGGTCTATATGTAATTAGATGTTTTTAAATTATTATGTTTTTCACCAACCAATCATGCACTCGAGAACAACATAACCTCCGCCATTATAAAAAAAGAAGATTGCGTGGTAGCTTCAACCTCCAAATTATGTGTCAATTACTCCATTCTTGACATTTTAATTATGGCATTCATATAATTTGGTAATAATTAAGTTGAGATAATCTAAAAATCAAGATTATACTTTTTTGCATGACATTTTTGTAGACTATGCATATGTTTTCAAAATCCCCAAATTTGCTATTTATAGTACACCGCCCGCAACCATAAATACACCTTCAACTCCCCCCTCCAAAAGAAAAACTCATAAATTCATTATCTATCCACGTCTATTCACCGCACAAATAGCTTGTCTGCCATGCTTAATTAATTTTATATTGACTAATAAATTCATTAATTTGACCCACCGTTCTTGAAGAACAATCAATCATAAGTTGTGCATACATTAAAAAGAGTTGCCACAAGGTGTAGACACATGTATGATAATTTAAAAATAAAGAGGGTTCCACTCCACAAGGAATTAAAATAATTTGATATATAATATATATCGAAAAGATTCATGTTTGGACTGGGACTTAAGTAAATTAAGACTAAAGAAAAGGACAACGAGGGAGTTTTTTGTTGTTATTAGCTGATTAAGCAACAGCGTACGGACAGTATGCCAAGGATTAGGTTCTCCTTTTTTGTTAGTAACAATTTTGATTAGGTTAATTATATATGGGTGACTTGGAGTTCAGTCCTTGTCTGTGGGCTACCCCGGAAAACGCGGATTGGACGGTGAAAAAGCTTGCTGAAGAAAATAGTTAATCCATATAATTTTCCTTCAATCTCAAGTCTTTCAGATCTTATATCGAATTTTAGGTGCGCGGATATTGATTGAGTGAAAGTTAATATGCGCAAATGAAAGTGTTTTTTTTTTTTATAAAAAATTTGAGCAATACATTGCAATTTTATCCTTTCAAGTGAGATTTTCTTTTTTTGGAATTTAGTGAGACCGAATTCTGGTTTTCAATTTTCGAGTAATGTTAGGAATTAATGTGAAGATAATCAAAAAGGTTTACGAAATGATAATGGGAATTAATTTACTTTCCTTTTATCGGAAGTGTAGCGTAATGTCGCGAGAGAAAAGTAAAAGGATGGGAAAAATCATATGCTTGGCTTAGACTTCTGATTTAACTTTACTTTTAACCCCAAAAAGCAGGAGCTTCGAATATAAGAAATTTACAAGAGCATTGCGTTTACCCTATAAAACTTGGAAGCTACTTTGAGAAGTTTGAGTACACTCTTGCCGAGGAGACGTTTACTTTAAGTTGCAATTTTGAAAGCCCATCCCTAGTGGCATCACTCGTTTGATTATTTGACTACTTGAGATTTTTACCGGTGTAATTTAATTGAAGTAAGATTACCTATACATGTGCTGGTTGTAGTGGTCAAGATGATATGTCATATGGGTCGAGAATAGTGGGTGTGTGCATTTAGGAGAAGATGTTTCATAGATCGAATACACCATGTGATAGCGGCATGTGGAGAAACAAGACAATTATCAATAAGAGCTTTAAAATTGAAATGTTATTCTAATCGATACGTATATTGCACAAGTATTATAATTTCATCAGCTGCACAACAGCGATCAAGCTCTATGAATCAAGTGTATCTGGGATGATTGTTTTGTGTCATTTAAGATGCGCATGATAACTATTCTATTTTTAGTTAGAACTATTTTTTTGTCACCCCTGAATAGGTTTAAAACAGAAATCAATTTGGTAACATAATTTCATTTTTCAATTTTTAGAACAAATTTTTAGTTCAGAAATAGGTTTGGAATAAAAAAGAGAAATAAAAATTTTATACTTTTTTATTTCTAGAATAGAAATGAGAAATAAAAACTTTTATAATTACTCTCTCCGTTATGAGCTGCCATCGGACACCGTCCTCTATTTGCCACTGCTATTCGAGGAGGAAAAATTTTGTATTATTATCAAATAAATTTCTATATTATGAACACAAATTTTGTATCATTATCAAATAGGGATTTTTGCTCAAAAAATCATATGGAGAATAAAAATAGAAAAATTTATTTCTAGAATGAAAATTGATTTAGAAAACATAATAGTTATCGATCGCACTTTTAACTTCTTTATGTTTAAGTTCAAATGTTGGGCCTGGTGTCAACACACATAAAATGCTGTGTCGTGCATTTTGAGCAAAGGTCAATATGGTATCCGTGATATCTAGCCTTTGCCTTTCCCCCTCCCACTAGGATGTACACACACATAGACACACACAAATAGCTCGTACGCATATTGCATGTAGCTGATGGGTTTTTGCTTAGTATTAGACCAAAAGGAGGCTCATTAGCATAATAATGTTTATTATATATAGATTAGTATAACAGTGTTGAATACTCTTAGAAAAACAAGGGAAATCAGAAAAATAACTTTAATAGGTTAGTAAAAAGTCCCTTTACAAATTGCTACATTAGATTGTAGCTATGTGGACAACATAGCATATCAAATTTCAGAGAGAAAGTAAAGTGTCTTTTCCCATGGAAGGGAGAAATCTAGAAAGATATCATCTTTTTCATATTCTAAAGACATTATTATTAATCTTTTAAGGCGAAGAATGAAGAACGAAAATGAGCTAATACTTGTGTCTTTAATATAATCTTTAATTTGTAGTCGACATCGTAGGAAAATCCAAACCGAAATTCAAATCAAATCAATTACCAAATTTTACTAATAAGACACATGCAAAAAGTCTATGTTGCAGTTGCACGAGAGACCCATCTTTTGCTATCATTGGAGAATTGATTGAATTTTGAATTTGACTCCCCATCTTGAACTTTTATAATATGACAAATTCTCTCTAACCAACCTAAAGGTAGAGAGCTATGCATGGACTGGAATTGCTTGAGGTGTTTCCACTAGTTGGGCAAAAATCTTGCATGGGCCATCTCAGCAAATCTTATGTCCATGTCAAGGGGTCATATGGGGGGGAACACATGCACATGAAAGTGACTGTTGATCTTGATTACCCCGTTTGTCCTATAATTGATTTGTTAATACAGAGGTGAGGGACTAGGAGGGACTTGAGTAATTCAACTAGTTGGAGACTTTTAGTACAAACTGTAGACATTGATTGGCCTATTTCAACTAGAAACGTCAAGTTTCCCATCATTACTTAAGAAAAATTTTCCTCTATGACAAGATTTTCTTTGATTTGATGATCAATTTCAATCCTTCTGTCTCAATTTTTAAAGTAACGTGAAAATTAGGTTGTCCCGTGAAACGTGAAAATATTCTATTTATGTGTAAGATATGTGGGATATTTTGTTGAATAAAACTTTAAAGAATTATGGTATTTTCAACTTCAGACGTAATTGAATAAATTCGTGGAAGTTATTTCAATGATTTGAAGAGTTAGAGAATAATAATTCAAAAAATGATATTATAAAGTATACAGTTGAATAAGTTTTCTCAAATATTTACTCAACCTTTAAAAAGTTAACACATAAAATAGGTTTAGTCTCCCGTGGGACAGCTTTAGACCTGATCGGAAAAATAAAAAAAAATTGAGTGCTAAATAAAAAAAGCAGCAACGATTCTATGACCAAAGATGCTCTTACGAGCAAGAGATACTTCGCAGGAATAATGCACATTGCACTTTCGGTGCATGCAATGCTATACTCACGCATTTGAATTCTATCATCGGAATTAACCTTATGATGATAGATAGATCGACGTGGGTTCTTGAGGTTTCGAGAAACCGCTCCTTGAGAGAAATTTTGTGTTGAAATTACGAGAAAACATAAATCGCTACACATGCTACATTTAAAAAATCGTTAGTGAGAGCAACACATATTACTAATAATCCTTTTATTATTGCCAAATCGGGTAATAATCAATCTTTAGTAATATCTAAATGTGTAGATGTTGTGGCAGAAGCAGGGTCGGCTTCAAAAAATATTAAAAGGTACGGCTATCATTAACGGAGAGTTTTCAAGTAAATGTGATCAATGGACCTAAGAGGTGAATATGCACGCTTGAGCAATATCTTTATATGAAAGGGGCCGACTCACCCAACTTTAGCTTCAGCCTGGCTCAAATATTTCTATATTAATTTCATGCCACAGACAGCTTGGGCAACACCATTAAACTCGATAGTTGGACTGGGTTTGCCCAATGATCCCCTCTCCCCTCAAATATACACCCGGATATCCTCCATGTCCTTGCATCATTTTCTTCTAGTCATGGGGATTATCAAGGTTTACTCTCAACAGTCAATCCCTTTTTTTTTCCTCGACAGCGTAGACCGAATTCTGATGACCCTAAACGCCAAAATGTCATATAAAGGACACATGACATGATGATATCCCTGTTCCGTCCGGAGTCGTTCCCGTCAATCCACGAGGAAGACGAATTGCCCATGCGCGACCCCCGATATGAATGCGGAGGGGACAAGGTGTGGGGTCCGCACGACCTATAACGTGGGGCCCTCGAGAGGTGAAACCATTTGCAACGGCAGAAGACGAGGAGAGCGTGGGGGCAGTACTCACTTCACGGTTTCGGTCGCACGTCGCACGTGTTGGGACGCGCGTAAGATGTCACCGTCGCTCGATTGAATGCAGTACGCTCCGACCGGTCCGCACGCTACTCAATTTCAATAGGATCCGTTTTCCTCCAATCTGGCAGAAGGGTGTCTTAATTGGTGAATTATAAGTTATGTACATAACTCATACATAAATTAATATGAATCATGTCTATAGTTAAATGCACTGAGCATAAGGTAATAATTGAAGGGGATCTACTTCGATCTTGATTGGGGGAACATGCCCAGATTGCTAAGAGTTGCAATCCTTTGGAGTTGGAATTTGCATTTGAGCTACTCACGTTCAAATAAATGATGACACAATCAAGTTATCAAGCTGTTCATAAATTGAGCCACGCCTTTTCAGACACCAAAATTGGACAGCACACAGCAATTTCCTAGGTCACAATATACTCCTTTTTTTTTTTTTTTTTGGTCGAATGGTCACAAGATGTTCAAATATGTAAAAACTTAACCTAATATTTTCAGGACATATCAAGTGGACCCATCGATTAAACAGTTCCACCACTCTAGTATCAAACCGTTGATCGAATACCAAGACTCAAAAGACATGAACTTGATGAGGGGAATACGTAATTCAGTCTTCTTAGGAGGAACAAAAGATTGTTGTTGCGTGCAAAGCTTTCCTTAGATTAGTTTCTGTCGAAAAACTCATTTCGCAGTGACTAAGTAGAACATTCTTGCATCAAGAATGCATTATCACTTACAGCAGCAAAGTAACGACCAAAAGTACGAATGTCAACAAATGCATATATGCAGGACATCTATCGCTTACAGTTCAACATGTAGTTCAGTAGGATCAGCATGGCAGTGTTCTATAAGACTACATTGCCAATGTGAATATGCATCTGGTTGTTAGTTTCCTCAATAGTACTGTACCGTACATCTGAAGTTCAATTCGATGGGAGGATTATCTAGTGCGGATATTGTAAAATCAAAACTAAAATGCAAGGTTATGACAACTAACAAGCCACAACCCCACAATAGAGAAGTACAGAAGTTGAACTAAAACTGCCAGGATGCATCAAACTTAGAGATTTTGCTTCCAGGAACAATCACTTCTCCTTCATCTGAGCTTGATTCATCGGGAAGCAGAGGGTATGCCTTTTCTCTGTTGAAGATTTGAGTAAATAAACTTCTGCTAAAACCACCTAAGGCATCCATCTGAATGGAACTTTTGAGTCTTTTATACCAATCCTCCCCACATAGAAAGGACAACCATACTTCTCCATCTTGAGGAGATTGATAAGTGTGATTAGTGAATATATGATCTGCCAGTGAAGATACGGTAGATGAAAAGCACATCAATCTCAAATCAGAATCACATCCAAAAAAGTGCATAAAACCATTGGTTAGAGGATGATAATGTCTCTCACTGAAGCCCTTGTTGATAAATTGATCCTGTTCTGGAGGCGAAAGCACAGCACATGAGTCATCAAAATTGTCCCGACAAGAACTATATAAATTGCATGATAAAGAACAGGAAGATCACTAAAAATTGCAATATCTTCCTTCCTGTCATATTGTGTTTCATAATCATGGTTGTGAAAGCTGGTTGAAGGAATTTGTGGTGGAGAAAACTGTAAAGGATAATGAGGAGAGACAGAGAATGCATGTGATTCTCTCCCACCAAACCCAGATTCTAGAGTCTGTTGGTCATGATATCTTTCAAGATCATTATTGTGAATGCTGGTCGATTGGCATTGTGATGGCCAATACTGTGAAGGATAATGAGATGAGGCAAATAATGCAGATAACTCGCTCCCAACAAACCCAGATTCTAGAGTCTGCGGCTCATAATATGTTCCAATATCATCATCGCGAAATCTTGGATGGCATAGCGATGAACAAAATTTTGAAGGGTATTGAGATGAGACGGAGAATGCAGACAATTCCCTCCCACCAAACCCAGATTCTAGAATCTGCTGACAATCATTGCACCGGTATGTCAGCAATGCCGGTGCTGTAGTGAGCTCTCTACTTTGACGAACTAAGCATAAGTCTCTTTCATTATTCTTATTATTGAGAACCCATCCCCACTCTGAATCACGTGCCTCCTCTTCAATCAAGGATTTATTTGAAGCTTGGAACTCATCCTAGACAAACCAAATGAAATGGAGGTATATATCCATTATTGAAGAGAAATGGAAGTTTTTGTATAATATGGAGATGGAGCTCTTAAAATCTCTAATTGTCCATTAGTTACCTCAGATTCCTGCCAAGTAATGGTCTTGAGGGCAGCAACAGCTGGAAGATAATCCGGGATATTTCTTTCCATAGATTTATTTAGCCACCCAGAAGATAGAGAACAATCCAAATACTGTCCATCTTCAGCTTCCAGAAAGTCCCATGTGCAATTCTGATTAAACTCTTTTAACTGAATATCGGACTGAGGGTAAGCATGCAGCTCAGAGCTCATGCTGGAGTCAAGTTGCTTCCTATCAAGATTTGTGGAATCCTGTAAAAAATATTGGTTACTTGGTAACAGCAATAAGGAGATAACCAAATAATTATTCCACAAGACTAAAATACAAGCATACATTGTCCTCATTGCTCATTGGGTTTAGGCGACTTAAGAGTACGGAAACAAAACCATACCTATCGGAAATTCCAAAAGTCCCCAGTAAGAGTCATTCAGCTAAAACGAAGAAACAACAACTTATGAGATGCGATGCTTCTTACCCCTTTGAGCAGAGTTCGACAATTTCAGGAAAGGAGGTAGTTTTGACCCACAGAATTAGGTTCTCCCTCTTCTTAATAAAGACTTCACCAGATTTATAGCTATACCAAGTCCCTGAAGATAGTCTCAATTTTTCAGAGATGCAACTTGAGGTATTTTTAAAGAACGTGACCAACCTGAACATAAGAACAGCTGCAGGTAATAGATGTATTTAATAATTTAGGTGGCCAAGGTGGAGGAGATAGACTGAGGAAACCTTAGACAATGATGTCAGTACAGAAATCTTAGGGCAAGGGTGACTTCATAAATGGGAACCGTTGTGCTGAGGTAAGGAGACGGTCAAACAGTAATAATGAATGTCATGGCTGAAATGAAGATATAAAACAAACAAGAGCTTGCCCAAGGCTGTAACCGGTCAAAGCAGTATGGGACTCAGTCATGAATAATGCAGTGTATTACACAAAGAAATAACTTATGGAGAACACTGGCAAGAATTTTATAATGCAGACCTGATTTTGTGGAAACACTACCAACTGAAGCTCGAAGTGAGGCGAAATTTTTAGGTGTAACATCCTGGTGAAGCAGTGACGACCCAGATTCCTTATGAACACTATCGACCACGTGGGTACTTGCTGAAAGAAGATAGAAATAGTCAATACATTCTACATTACAAAGTGAGCAAGATAAAGTTTCTCAGCATACTGCTGGGATTGTGGTCAGATATGAACTTCTTAGCTGGAGCAGCCTCATTTTGCATGGAACGGGAGTTAAATCTGTGACCTTTGTTCTCCTTCAATTTCTTGAAAAATGCATACTCAGATGTCTTTGGCACATTGGCTGCATGTCATGTTCATGCTTTGGTTATAAGATTGAGTTCTTCACGTTTACATACTAAACACAGTGTATTTCAAGATAATGCGGCACAAAACAATTATTATATATCTTCAGAGAGCAATCATATGCACATGAGCTTACATATTCGAACCCCAGCTCCTTCACAAGTTGTAGCTTCATCTTCCATGAAGCCTAAGCAGTTCTCCTCACAATGATCAGCAAACCTAACTCTCTTTCTGCTCCCAGTTTCTTAACAAAATAAAGAAAATAAATACTGCTCTTAGCTCATTGTCATAACAAGAAGTCTTGTTTTACTGTTGTAGTGGCTTTAGTATGCATGTGCCATATGTATAGATTGAGAAGAAGAGCGCTAGATTCATGGATGAGGGTTGACACCTGCCGGTAATTGCACTGGATTATAACCAATCCAAGTGCGATAACAGAACAAAATTATATTCCTAATCTCGCAAGTGGAACTCCATAACAGATCCAGGTACAAGAGAAAACCCTCTATCTAAAGAATGGCGTAATCACCAAACTTTCAGAAAATTAGGCCACCCAACAGGCGCGGATTGTCCCCAGGTAAACAAACATAACACAGCAATGGAAACCCGACAGGCACAAACAAGGAAAGAATCAACATTTCTTAAATTAAAAAACGCCAACAAGTGCAGGAAGGAAACGAGCAAGGTAAGATAATTCACCAAGTCACAAAACAAAAATACTTTGTGCGATTACTTCCCATGACGCTGCTCTGCAAGGAAACTTCCCAACAGGAACGAAAAAAATGCACTAAAATTCTACAGATAGCTAATCCAATATCGACATTACTAAAGAAGACGCTGCGAAGAGCCCTAAGTCGAGAATCAAGCCAATCGGTAAACTTGAACAGGGGAAGCCATTCGCATCTACGAAATCGAACTCGCCGGGAGAGCGATACCTTGACCCGATCGAGGGATCACCACGGGTTCCGAACGGGTCACGGAGCTCCGAAATGAGCGGAACCCGGCCCCGCCAGGAGCCCGTCCGCGCGGTCGACCTCCGGCGTTCGCATTCCGAGCAACGATCTTCATTCTCGACCTCGACAACACAGTGGATTCGAATCGATCGACCGAGATCGATCGAAGAAGGATGGGATGATCGGCGAAATCGAAACCCTAAGCAAAGCGTCGGGTGGCGATGACCGAGAGTGGAAGAAGAGAGCGAGAGAGGCTGAACATTTTGCGCGCCAAGATGGAGGTTTCGGTTTATAAAGTGTGATTTAGTAAAAAAAATAAAATAATTATTTCAGTTTAGAGAGGAAAAAAAAAATGGAAAGAGTTAATTCCACCTGGGTTTGCTGCTTTTTTTTTCTTTCTTTCTATGGGTTGCGAAAGAAGCTAATTAATTTTTTATTTTGTCATTGAGGATTTAAATTAAAAGTTCTATTATCAATAATTTATGTGAAAACTAACATGGTCGTGGCTAAAGAAGAAGAAGAAGCAAGATTAGTTTTAATTTTACAGTTAAAATATTAGTAGATTTTGCGTGACAGCAAGGCCCTTATTAAAGATCTATCGCCAAGCATTCATTTGTATACATGACTTTTATTATTATAAGAGCAATTATCATATTACCGTAACGATAGTCATCGAAGAAAGATGCCTATAAACTTTGAAATTTCAATTTGAGATACTGAAAACTGGCTTCAATTTTTAGGTACCATTCATAGTGTGATTTCTTGTTAAAGAGAGAGAAGCTTTTAATTGTCATCATTGGCAGAACAATGCCAATCTTGTCTCTTTTTTATTATAGAAATGTACTAATAGGTCAAAAGTTTCGAGAAGACAAAGCTCAGTTTACAATTAAGTCAAACTCGCCGTCTTATTTAAATATTCCGAATATAATCCTGTACGATTCATTAAATTATGTGGAATTAGGAAACGACCTTTTTCTTGGGCAACAGAGTAGACTAGAGAGGTGGTCCTTTTTTCTTGCATCTCACTTATGATTTTCATATAAAAGTCTTTATTTATTTATTTTAGGTGATCACAGTGAAAATATCGGATAATTTAATTCCATTATCTCTCATACACGGAAAAATACAAGCAAAGGTGGTATAATTCAACAAATGAAACTGAACTTTCCATGTAACAACTCTCCGCTCAAGTCTCTGAAAGTCAAAGATTGAACAAGAAGGGGAAAGGATGATGAATGCGTGATCACCAAGGTGACAGACTTGAAGAACAAGAAACCAAGTCTGACTTTGTCGCTAGAAAACTTTTAAAGAGCTACATAAGAAACCCATCCATCACAGATTAGGACTCGGAAGAACAAGGAAATTGTTCTGACAAGTCCTGGTTCATGGAGGGAGTGAAGTTGCTCGGAACTTGGCCTAGTCCCTTCAGTTACAGAGTCATATGGGCTCTCAAGCTCAAGGGAGTGGAATACGAGTATGTGGAGGAAGATCTCGGCAACAAGAGTGATGAATTGCTGCGGTGCAATCCAGTTCACAAGAAGATCCCTGTGCTCATCCATGGAGGGAGACCAGTGGCAGAGTCCGCTGTGATACTGGAGTACATCGAAGAGAGTTGGCCACAGAACCCTCTGCTTCCTCAGGATCCTTATGAGAAGGCCGTGGCCCGGTTCTGGATCAAATTCAATGAGGATAAGGTGTGTTGCGAACTTTGAAATGGAATTGTTGAAGTAACAGTTTCGTTCAGCTATTGCACAGAAGTTTCACTTGGAGACTATTGTTTTTTGGTTTCGATAGCAATTATCTTCAAACATCGAGATTCACAGAAATTTCACCTGGAAATATCAGTTTTGGTATGTTTCAGTTAGATTTCTTTTCTGAGAACTAGGTGTGGTTCATGTCTCAATAGCTTCGTTCTCGAGCTTACCTTGAAGTGAAAACAGGAATTTCCATGGAAAATGTTAGAAGTTCTCTCTAATCAGATCACGTAAATCTTGTGATGTTACTCAGAACAAAGAATAAGACCCTGGAGCTAAGTAAGATAATTCAAGAAAGCAATAAGCATGATTAAGTCCTCCGTCCACTGTCTAACAATGAAAATTCTGGGTGACGAAGTCCCCGATTTTCTTCAGATGTGCTCATTGCACAGGGGAGCAACTGGAGGAGGCAACAAAAGAAGCCAAGGAAGTCCTGAAAACCATTGAAGAACATGCTCTTAGAGAGGAGGACAAGTTCTTTGCAGGGGACCAAATCGGCTTGCAAGATCTGGTCTTTGGATGGTTAGCTTGGTGGCTTCAAACCCTGGAAGAAGTGGTCGGCATGAAATTATTGGAAGCCAGTGAATATCCTCGCCTGCACAGATGGGTGCAGAATTTCAGAGCGCATGATGTGATCAGAAGCAACCTTCCTGAGCGTGATGCCATGCTTGTCTACTTCAAGCGAATCAGGGAGACTTTCATTGCATCTTCTACATCAGCAGTGTAGTCACTTGGACAGAGTCTAGATGACAACTTTTTACTTTTTGTGAGCAAGTTCTGCAAATAAATTTCCAGAGTCTCCACGTGGATTTATGTGATGAGTAGTGATGGTACTAAAATGCGAATATACATGCTATCTAAATAAAGTATAAGGTTGGTATGTCGAAACTTGATGGACTCCAGATATTAAATTAACAGAGGAAATTGCACATCTGTCTTTCTTGATGAGATTCATCATTCATGTATAATGTGCTTTTTCGTTATGATTTGCACCTAACCCTTGTTGTTCACTAATCCTTAATGCTCTCCCTGTAAAAAGCTATGCAACTAGCCCTCTCAGGGTCCAAATAAGCAAGAAAACTCCTTAATGGCCTTGAACTTGAGGGTCTGCTTGCAGCATAGGCTCGAGTTCTATCCCGGCACAGCTTCATTGTTTCTGCACTGAAGAACGATCAAGAAGAAAAGTCAATATCTTATTCTCTGTGCACTGTCCATCTTGGAATCCATTAGTCGCAAATTACATAAGATGTGCCATTATGCTCTAGTCTCCAATATGGAAGTTTCATGTCCTTGTGAGATTCGAGAATCTCAGTTTCACACGTGTCTTAGCTGTCATGAAAAACTTTATGCTTTTTAAGAAGACAAAAGGCGATGTAATCAAGAGAGAGCAGAGTAAGCAACCATTATTACATAGATGGACTCTCCACAGCACAACTATTCAGAAACACGAGTACTTAAAACAAAATCAATGAGAGAAGTACATTTGTGTTCAGACTTGATAATAACAAATTGCATCAGGGCCTCATTATGGATGGATATGAGGCTTGATAATAACAAACATTGTGTGAGGATATTGAATTTCATGAAGTACGCCCGAGGGGTCGCCCGTTTAATAATTGAACTAGTGTTGTCCATGTTCAGCTATCATGTCTCAGAATATTCTAAGTTGATAAAGGGTCCTCATTGTCCCTAGTTTACCTGAGGCTATACCTGAAATTTCTCAGAGTAGTTTTAATTGGCTATTTATCACTACTCTCTACTCCTATTCAAATACTATCTCTCTCAGTTTGGATCAGTTGCTAGATTATTTGTGTCGACGTACCAAGTTTCCGCATCAATCATTTAATTTGGAGCAAGTGCTGTCTTCCTTCAAAGAACTTTGCATGGAAGAGCACATTTTTCTGCTTCGGCCTTGACAGGTAATCCCAATGTAGCAAATATGTTGGTACTTGCAGAAGGCCGGGGCGCCAAGTCTAGTCATTTGACTTATTTTGGTTATAGTTAGTGCGTTCTAATATGAGGTTAAGATACGACTCTCATCTCTGCACATAAATGACGCTACAGCACAACCACTATGGTCTGAAACTGAGTGTCTCTATGTAAAGTCTACTGACCTACAATGAAATGACAGCTCCAGGGCCACAGGGGCTTCAAGAACATGCATGCAAGTTGAACTGTATGTCACTTGTAAGAGGATTTCAGAGTTGATGCTGTGAATTGATGGTCGATAATACATATGTGCTTCATGATTCATGCAATGCCTGGTGTACTTATATCGAGTTTTGTATTATCCCGACTGCACAAGTTCTCACAGCTTCACCTTCATGAAATTTTCTGAATTTTCTTGCAATAAAACTAGTCTCATTTGATAGTAAATAGAATCTAGGAAGAAACGACATGAAAAGCGTGCAATATTAGTTGTACTCAGTGTGATAGAACTATTTGTACTTTTGTCCCCCTTATGAATTGGTAAGTTGTGCTTGTAATGTCCTTTCATGTGATGGACAAGTAGGTGTACTGTATATTTGTGATCACTTGGTGTTAATTTAGTCCAACCAACGAATGCTAGCTTCACCAGTTTAACAATTAAACCAGCGTTATCATTCAGCTATCATTTGTTCGAGATCATCAAAGTTGATAAGACGTCCCAGCTGGGGTCACAAAGTCCCCGCTTTCTTCATATTCTTTCACACCATAGCGGAGCAACTTTAAAATAAAGTAGGGTTTTCTCAACTGGTGGTGGACTTTTTTACTTTGATGCCTAACAGATACATAAGTTAGAAGATAATGAATAGAACAAACCTTAAAGAAGTGGTCTTTTCTTCGTTTTGTTTTTGTTCATTTACCATATGAATCGGTAATGTTGGGGGGGGAGAGGGGGAGAGAGAGTTAACTTTTAAGAGGAATTTCTGCAGGATTAACTTGTAAACTACACAGATTGAACAAACAAATTCCGTGTCATTCAACTTCACCAATAGGTCAGTATACATAACATCTTTACAACACATTACATCAAAAAATGGGAAATGAAAAGCCTAGTCATCCTAAAATTACAAAATGCCCACACTTGGGCCTTTAGGAGAGGAAACAGTAAAGAGGTATTATGCATGTGACACGGTTTGCGAATCCTCCTGTACTTGTGACACTTGTGAGTGATGCTTGAGATTACCCGGTGAAAAGCGAGTGATGCAAAGAGAATAAATACAACTGGTCTGTGGGTGTGGCATCAGGACGGTTGGTGCTAGGAGTTCTAGGATTAAACAATTATAATACTTAGGAGCTCTGATGGCGGGGTTGGCCTTCTGTACACAAATTGGTCGAGAGCCGATGCTGCTCTCTTGATGAGGCCATGGCAGATCGAAACTAATTATCGAGTCTAAAGTAATATGTTGTCTTACTCGAAGAACTAGACACTTAAGCAAAACTAGGCATAGTACGATCTTGCATGAGGAAACTATTCACTGTACTAATGAATGAAGGCTGGCCTAGCTAATTCTGCTCACTAGGCACCGCGCGGGTCATTCTATGGCCAAGGAACTATCAACCTGTGACAAATATGGTATAAGACCAGGAATCTTTCCAGTAAGTGGGTTGAGCTGAAACAACCCTATGGTCTACTTGGTCCTACGAGAGTGGAGAGTGAATTGCTGGGGCAAAATGTGCTCGAACAAAGTGCAGCTTTCGACCAGCTTCTAGGATGACAATAGGGGCACATGGAAGATCTGATTCCTCGTTGAATGGGGATAACATTCTTGGATTGATTGGTGAATGTTAAGAAGAGGTATGTTGCCACATTTTCGACAAGAAACAAACCTCTATTGGTTTGCTAGGATCAAGATGCTTAGTAGGCAAAATGGTGTTGCCAAAAGATGCAGTTGGCGAAGGATGCCACACTTGCCAAGGAAAGCACAAGTGACCACAAAGGGCCCGAACGACCGTGATCAAAAGAGGCTACCAATGGAGCAAACTCCTTTTTTTTGGGCGAGCTGGACCATTTGATGTAGAGTACAAAAGTGGCGCATCAATGGTTAAGGAGCTACAAGGAAGTAATAGAACAGACCGCAACAATTTTAGTAATTAGGAGCTTTGAAGGCGGGGTTTGTTTTCCATACACAAACTGGTCGAGAGTTGATATCGCTTTCCTAATAAGATTAGGGTAGCTGAAACCAGTTGTTAAGCCTAAAGTAATCTGCTGTCTCGTTTGAAGGACTAGACACTTGAGTAAAGCTGAGTATGATACGATTTCGTATAAGGAAGTTATTCGCCGTATTGTTCTTTGGAACAACTAATGAATGAAGGTTGGTTTGGCTAATTTCGCTCACCAGGC
The DNA here is from genome assembly GCA_014182845.1 of Corymbia calophylla. Classification (NCBI taxonomy): domain Eukaryota; kingdom Viridiplantae; phylum Streptophyta; class Magnoliopsida; order Myrtales; family Myrtaceae; genus Corymbia; species Corymbia calophylla. The sequence goes on along the minus strand of CM024703.1, from coordinate 28,678,894 downwards.
GCTGCACGGGTCATTTTGTGGCCAAGGAACTATCAATCCCTGACACATGAATATGTTTGTGCACTAGAAATATCTCATAGCGGGAAGGCTTAGAGATTGTAAAGGATAGCAAGGGAATGGATGTATTCCAGCCCAACATACTCCGGTGAACGAGTTGAGAGAGATAGGGAGGAGAGTGGGATACAAGAAATATAGTGAATAGTTAAGTAGCTCCTGAAACTTGGGCACATCATGTGTCTTAGAACTTGGAGATACATCTCCTGTGGCAAGCATCGGTCCTCTATTTCTGCCTGGTCCCCACCTTCCAAACCTTGCTGATGTCCTAAGCAATCCTCATGGCATCAAGAGAATGCCCCGGACAGCCTCTCCTCGTGAGCCCAACTCCATATAGCCCAGCATTGCACTTCCAGCCTTTGGGAAATTGCGATTTTGGGTAGCCATTCTTGGAGAAGAACTCACTTTCCTAATTCCATGAAAAGTAATCATAACAACATCAGCCCAGTGTGTCCAACACTTTGTTCACTTCATGAGAAGACCCGACATTAGAAAGAAACTTCCAAAATAGTGAACTTTTTAGGGGAAGATTTTTGACTTTCTTTGACTTTCCATTTGGGTCAGGACCAAGAATGTCAAAGTTGTCAACTCTTTTCCAAAAAATAAGCTATAATAGAAATTATTTTCACTGCCCAGAACATAAAAACTTCAAGAACAGGACATTTTTACCCACTTGAAGCCAAGAGGGGACATTGCTTTTGTACCCAATGGCAAGAACCACCGACTCAAAGTCAAGCTTGTCTCCATTCACCAGTTCCCCAACATGTTGGAACCAAAAGAGTAATGAAAACTTCGGAAATTTGGAACAACACAAATAAAGACTGGACGGAGAACTTTTTATTGAAATGCAAATGCTTTTGCTTTGGGTACTTGTCTACAAATTTGAACTTCACAACCTTTTATGGTGGCTAGATGCACACAACTTAGCACAACCATATGACAACATTAAACGAAGAAAAAACAATAAAGCCCGATTACTTAACAAAAACACACAAACAAAGTCAATACAATAAATGCATTTGAAGACAAGCGTAGTAATTCGTGGAGGACTCATGAATGACCTTTGTTGGCATTCTTTGTCTTCATGCTTAGAAGCCCTTCTTCATTAAATGCTTGCATTTTTTTGTCTCATTCTTCTTCGGTGCCTACATTGTATCGGGACTTTCTTTGAACAACCAACGTGCTCAAATCCAACAATCAATTTTATATTATCCGAAAACAACATGGCCACATGACAACCTCTTGATCCCAAGGACAACCTTAACCTCTCAAGATCTGATCTTTTCCAGACCTCCTACGTCCATGACTAGGGTCTTGCCTCTCTCATTCTTGACCTCCATTGGTCCCATCGATTGACTTTAGCCCATATAATTTGATGTCCCCAAGAACCAACCATGCTAGAATCGAAATTATCCTGTTGACCAACCTAAGTGGTAGCCAATTTCATCAGCAAAATAGCCAGCTCAAATGTGGACTTCTGAAGAACTTTTCTTGGCAATATGTGAACTTGTTCATTATTGAGCAACCATAAACACGAATTCGAATGAACTCTCTCCATTCATAATGTCTTAAAGTTTGGATTTTTTTTTCCGCATAAGAATTGGTGGCTTACCAAGCGGCAGACCACCATCGAAGGCTCAACATTGGTGGTTGCAAGGTCTAGGGACACTTCCATGCCAAAGTTGCCACGGCCGACTACTAGGACACCCCTCCCAGCAAAATTCTCGTCTGACTTGAAGTCACAGGCATACAAGACCTTGCCCCTGAACTCTGCCAGCCCATCTATTTTTGACACCGCACTCTTGGATTTCTCCCCTGTCACCACCACGAGCCCCGGCAAATGTGCTTGATCTAGGAGCAACTCGAGCCCCTGGCCTAGACTGTTTGAATGCACCCCAGGCCTTTGGTCTCCTCATAGTGCTTTGGCTAGATGCACTCGTCGAAGTTGGGGCTAATATTGAATCGCCTTGCGTAGGACTCAAGGTACTTGATGAATTGCCCCCTAGTGGGGGTACTCAGGGAATAGCTTTTCAGGAAGCTGGCAAAAATTGCTCGGGAAGGAGAAGTCTAAGCTAGTCATAGCTCCTCTCTTGCCATAACGCATGCCACCGCAGCATGCCTGGTTGGTTCAGGGCGAGAGGATGGAGGAGCCGAGTGCAATTTACCAATCATGGCAATAGAGGACCTATGACAAACTCAAACTTCACATTCCCGAGCAATTCTGCCAGCTTCCTAAAATGCCATTCCTTGAGGACTTCCCTCCCCCAACCCAAGCCCCAAGTGGGCAATTGATGAAGCCATCCCCCACCAGGGGGCAGTTCATTGAGTACCTTGAGTCCTATGCAAGGCGCTTCGAGATCGACTTGGGTGGTTTGGAAGTAGAGGACGGGGGGGTTTAAATAGGGAGAAAGAGGAGGCCTTGAGACATGTTGCATGTGATGGGACTTGGGGGGAGTTAATGCAGGCCTGCGTTGCACTCCTCGAATCATGAGCTCATGGCGATCGTCCTCTAGTTTAATAGGTATAACACATGGTAAGAGAGCTTCATTTTCTAAATTCTATATTTACTCGGCAAAAATGGGAATATAGCACGGGCTTGGCAAATTTGAAGTACGTAGTACATCGCCTGGCATTTAGTATTATTTAACTTTGCACAGGGAGGGTGAAGAATCTCCAAGGAAGTTTATTAGCTGTACCACTTGGAGCACATGGGCTAAGCGAATGAATGTGATTCTCCGGATATCCCGATGAAGTGGCGTGTCCTTGGTTTTGATTCCATGGAGTGGAAGTAAGGGCCGCCACCGGCCAATCGTCTCCTTCCAAATTCTCTTCCATTCAATGGGTGTTGATAATTGGGGCTCAAAGGATCAAAGTCCCTCTTCGTGTTTGTCACCATCACATGGCCATGCTTTTTATGTAATTGTTTGGGCCAGAAAATTGATTAGGCCATCATATGGATAGGCATGCGACTTAAAAATGAGTTGTTGGTAGACACGTGAGCCATTGTTGACGGCCATAAGAAATGTAATCCATATTGATGTACATTGATAGATTACCAATTATGACACCAAGAGAAGACTAGATACTTAGAGGGAATACCTCTATAGAATTTCAAATTTGAAATCACTGGTGAGTGAATGGCCCAATAAATTGTGGCGTAAGAATGGATGCGGTAACATATGGACATGAAGGATCGGAATGCTATTTAAGGGAGCAACAACCTAAAGACAAGATCGGGTTATCGTGAGAGCATGAGCACAAGAGAGCTGCTCCCAAACAGTCACGTCATGAACATTATAAATAACAATGTCTGCATTTGTCTACTACAAACCCACACACAAACAAATAAACATGTCATCTTTCAATTATCTTAGCCATACTTTATAGATTTGCATTGTCGTTGTATATTTCGGGTGCCTCGTTGCCGATTAAATTCCCATGTTGCATTTTTACATTTTCAGGCTTTGTCAAATAAATTCTGACATAGTTTTGTTTACTAGTTTGAAGTGCTAACGTTCTCAAACTTTGTCATCGATTAAATTCTGGTGCAGATTGTGTAGTTTAGTTCCATTTGAAATGAAGTTATCGATTCTTTTGTCTACCTGTGATATTTCTAGTGTGGAATCGTCGTAGAACCTATTTTTTATAATAAAAACTGAAGAATGACTTTTGATATTTTGTCGTGGAGTCAAATTCCAATGAAATTGTAATATATTTTTCAGTCTTGTTCAAGGAACTCTGAAATATTATGTGAGCATGATATATTTTGATTATTTTTCTTGTGCATATCTTTTCGTTCTAGATGTTGCTCAAGTGAAAGTGAAAGTCTCTTACAGGATGCTCTGACCAATGCCACTTTCTTGATGCTGGGTAAGGGAAACACCGGGATGCTTTGCTCTTACTTCATCTGCTTAAGTTTTCATCTCTCTTTGCCTTGATCTAATTTTTTTAGGTAAAATTGAAAAACTTGTCAAAGGGATGCTTTAACGCCACTTCGCCAACTGGCCTATTTTCTCCAAAAGTCGAATGATCCTGGAAACCAAACGTCTTCGCTTATATGTGACTTCCTCCCATGGATTTGGGTTTTGATTGCATGGCTGATTTTGGGTCATATATTCTGAATTTTCCTGGTGGGGACTTTGGATACTCTCTAAAGCATTGTGAGTTTGATTCAACTTTGCAAATAAACTTTGAGTATAATACAAATGCTGGAACCCAAAGCCCTTTGGAGAAATACAAATTGTGTTTGGTAAAATTTTTTTAAAAAGGACTTTGGGTTCAAGTAGTGTTTGACAAAAAAAAAAGCTTTTGTAATGGGTTTTGGCTATACTTTTTTTGTTTTTTTTATAATAAAACTCAAACCCTCGCCGGAGTTGAAAAGTGGGTTGTGGTCGCCGGTGAGCTAGATTTGGCTTCAATGGCCATTGGTTGAGGTCCCTAACCTCAGATGACCTCCAGTGAGGGTCGCTTGTGGTCTCAAGACCTAGATGACCTTTGCCAGAGGTCACAAGACCTAACCACCACTTGGACCTTGCGACCCTCACCGACTAGATCTAGCCTCTCTGGCTGCCCTCGTGCCAAGAAGATGAATAGTTACAAAGAGGGGCAAAATTGAAAAACTAAAGAATTGGTGAAGGTTGTTTTAGAAGGGAAAAATATTTTAATCCTAGTTTCAACATTCCACAAATCCTACTTCGAAATACTGGATGAGAAGAGCATTGGGCTTTTGACATTTCCAAGACTATAAGCTACTTTAAAATGCTTGCCTAATGCTAATCCTGCCCGACGTTGCTGCTCCCCTTTGATGCTTCCACCGTGACGAGTCCTATTCCGAGCATTTCCCTGCTGTTGTTCAGAATGACGAGCTGCCGCAGAGTCAACAAGCTGCTGTCCTGTTTGCCCGAGTTGTTCCCGACGAGACCGTGATCTCTCTTGCATCGAACGCCCACAGCAGCCCCACTTGCTCCGTTGCCCTAGTAGCGTTTATAGCCGTGTGCCAGCTCCAGCGTGCTCTTCTTTTGCAGGTTTACGGAGCCCCATCGCGAGCACCACTCACGGACCGTGGTTCGCAGGTTGCTGAATTTGGAAGCTAATATTCGGATTAGGTAAAATCTCGTCTAAAATTTCTTAACGCCGGAGGCTTTTTTCTTGGGTGAGGAAAGTTGAACCAAACGTACCCTTTGTGCTATTGGTTATTTGTTTTTCATTGATGCACATCAAGTATAGAAACTATGTTTGGTTAGTTGGATAAAACTCTGCATAAGATAACTCTTATCCTATTCTTTTCTAATCCAATGTTTCGGTAAAGAGAAATTCAGATATGTTGATATAATCCTAATATAATCCAAATAAAATTATCCCACTTAGGGGGAGAGATATAATTCACATATTGCAATAATTTGAGGTTCAAGATTCCTGACCACGACAAAGCTTGATCATTAACCAAAAAATAGTTAACTTATCAAATTTCATAGTGACTAAGTACAAGATTCTTGTATTGAGAATGCACTATCATCTAAGAGCAACGCCGTAGTAACCTCAACTATGAATGTCAACGAATGCCTAATGTGCAGAACATCTATTGGTTACAGTTCAATATGTAGTTTAGTAAACATCAACAACACATTCAATGCTTTGTAAGACTACACTACTTAATTGAATATGCATCTAGGTTGTCAATATCCTTAGTAGTTCCACACATCTGAAGTTCAATTTGATGGGAAGAATATCTAGTTTGGATACTGTCAAATCAAAATTAAATTGCAAGTTTATGACCATTTTTGTTTAGAGTCAAAGAGAAAATAACAACATAGTGTTTATGGTAGCTCAACTACAATTAGGGTTGTGTGATACGTATTTATAGGAATAACTAATTACACAAAAGTACAAACATAATTATTGAAATACCCCATGATATATAAATTACACATTAATATTTCTCAATCCAAAGTAGGTGTAACAACTGAGAAATTGAATCTCAATAATGTGTGACACGAGCTAGGTATTCCCATGGCGAAGATATCTACCAACCGATCTGTTGTAGGCACATCGCGAACACGTAGATTGCTGGAAGCCACTTGTTCTCAAACAAAGTGGTAGTTCAACTCAATGTGTATGCTGCAAACATGAAACAAAGGGTTGATAGCAAAATAGGTACTAGAGATGTTGTCACAATAAACAGTGAGAGGATTATAAAGGGGACCCGAGCTCAAGAAATAATTGACAAATCCAAATAATCTCGACAACACATTGATTGACAACATGATACTTAGCCTCTGTACTAGAACGAGCCACAATGGGTAGCTTCTTGGCACTCAATGAAACAAGATTGATGCCTAGAAAAACACAAAACCTAGAGGTGGACTATCGAGTATTGAAGCATCCAGCCTAGTCTACATCGACATAAGCAATCAGTGAAGTGGGAGAACACCGCTCAATGAGCAATCCATGGGTGGAGGTGCCGGCTAAATATTGGTATATATGTTTGACGGCATGGAGATGATGTAATCTTGGTTGATGCATAAATTGACTAGTCAAGTTCACAGCAAAGCTAATACCTGGTTTGGTCATAGACGCATACTGTAGATTGCCAACCATTTGTTGATACAACGTTAGAGAAGCGAGAACCTCACCATCGTTAGCAAACAATAAAGTTTTTGAGGCTAGAGGAGTAGATATAGGCTTGACCTTAACAAGGTCAAACTTGTGCAAAAGGTTATCAACATACTTAGCTTGAGATAAAAGTGTACCCTTAGACCAATGATAAGTCTCAATACCAAGAAAATAGTAAATTGGTCTAAGATTCTTTATAGCAAATTCCTATGAGAGTGGAGTAATCACATATCTTAATAACTAAGAGTATCACCAATGACAAAAATATCATCAACATATAGCAGAAGATACACATGGCCCTAAGAAAAAGCCTAGATGAATAATGAAGGATTCGCTTTACTCGCCATGAAACCTAAAGATAATAAAAAGCTACTGAAGTGATGAAACTATGCACATGGAGCCTATTTTAAATCATATATGGCTTTTTGGAGACGGCACATATGATTCGCGAATTTAAGATGAGAGAAACTGGGAGGTTAGCGCATGTAAACTTCCTCACTAAGGATGTCATCACACAAGAAGGCATTCTTAACATCAAGTTGACATATGGTAAAATTGCAATAGAGAGAACAACCTAAATTGTAGTGGATTTAACGATCGAGCTAAATGTCTTGTCATAGTCCAGTCCAACCTTGCTACTTAAATTCCTGTGTAACAAGGCGACTTTGAAGTATTTCATAGTTCTATCAAATTTTTCTTTAATCTTAAAAACCATTTACAATTGACTAAATTCTTAGAAGGATCAGGTGGTACAAGATCTCTCTTGTGATTGATGACCAATGCATTACATTCATCTCCATGCCACTTTCCAACGTGGGTCAAGAATGACCTTAGAGTAGCAAGTCAATGTCTCTTCACGAAAAGAATGAGAGAGATTAACAATTTTCCTAGGTTTAGAAATTCCAAATTTGGCACAGCAATATGTAGGGTGAGCCAGAAAAGCAAATGGAAGTGAAGGAGCTAGATAAAGATGTAGAGGGGATTTGCGGGTCTGATATGGGAGGAATTTGGTTGGAAGAGGAGTGAGGTTGGGACATAGTGAGTGAATTTAGAGGAGGGGAGGTAGAGGCAAAAAGAATTGGAATTAGGTTTGGTAGGTCAAGAGGAGGAGAGAGGCAAATTAGGAGATTGAGCTAGAGAAGAAGGAAGAGGCAGATGAAGAGCTTGAGGGCCAAAGGAGGTAAAAGAAAGAATAGATTGATTGGAGTAGACAAAAAGCGAAGGAGGTGATTTGGAACAGCGGGTTACATGACTGAGATTTGATGGTTTTGATGAAAAGGGAAAATTCTCCTTATCAAACTAAACATAACGACTAATAAGAAAGCACTTGACTGATCAAGGCAATAATAGCTTATGTGATGTGATGCATACCAAGAAATACACATGGCACAAAATGAGGTGTCAGCTTATGAGAGATAGGAGACGGAAGAAAAGAATAACAAGCATATCCAAAAACCCAAAAGAACAAGTAGTCAAATTTGAATCCAAATAAATAATGAAAATGAGAAATATTAGATATGACAGGAGTCGAAAGTCGATTAATAGTGTAAACAATAGTGAGAAGAGCATCGACCCAATATGAAGGAGGCATATGAGCATGGATTAATAAGGTTTGAGACATTTTGACTAAGTATATGAGTTTACGTTCTAACAAACCATTTTGGGATGGGTGTTTGGACAAAAAAAAATGTTGAATAATACCATTTTCACATAAGTATGTTTGAAATGCATTACTGGTATATTCACTTTCCCCATCAGTTTGTAAAAATTTAATTTTGGTATTGCACAAATTTTTGATAAAACAACGAAAGCGATAAAAGTGTGTAGTTACTTTAGATTTATCTTTCATGGGAAAGACCCAAGTGAACCAAGAGTAGTCATCAATGAATGGAATAACACTAGATATTTGAAACTAGAATGAGATAAAATTGGACTCATCCATATGTTAGTATGAATTACAACTAAATGAAAAGATGCACGATGACTAACAGACTCAAAAGGTAGTTGATGAGATTTGCCTACAAGACATGACTCACAAGATACTGACTTAGAACTAGAACAACTCAAAACTTGTTTATTTGGATAACCAAAACAAGCATGCCGGCGAGCAAGCAAAGCAAAAGAAGTCATGATAGGATGCAAGTGAGAAGACGCCATTGCCATGAGAAGAATCAGCTTGGAGGAGAATATTTCTAGTTCGATTTTCCTTCAAAGAAAAGGATTAACCATTAAAATCAATGGCACAAAATTTTTATGGCAAAGTTGAGCAACTGAGAAGAGATCGCGAGCAAGATTAGGAACATGATAAATGGGAGATGATAATAAAGATCCAGGTTTATTGACTTGCTTAATAGGCAATAATCAACCATCATCAACCCTAGACTTTTGTCAAATTGTAAAAAGTTCTAGGATCTAATATGCTACCAATATCACTAGTTATGTGTGCCTATGCTCTGTTGTCAAGATACCAAGTTGAACTAGAGGTCATTCTAATCAAGAGAGTAGAGAATGAGTCCAACAGATTAGTAGCAATAAAAGCATGGTTAAATCATTGGTGACATTGTAGTGTGGTGTGCCCAACTCCATAACAAATTTGACAAATAAGATGAGGGCTAGATTTGAGAATAACACCCTGTGTGAATACGAGAACATAGGACTTCAAACCACCACGAGGTTGACCAAAGGAGGTGGAGGAGGCATAAGGGGGCTTATAATGATTGCGAATTGAATAGGAAAATTACCAACTCGATTGATCATGTGAGAACCATCCACCTTGTCCTTGACCAAATTTATGGCCTCTAGAATTACGCCCACCCCGAAATCCTCAAAATGGTGGATTGGGCGAAGTGGCATGACCGATCAAAACATGATGAATATCATATTTAGATGACACACTTGATTTTCGAAGAAATCGTTCTTCTTAGATTAGGAGGCCTAACCGCATATCTCCAAAGGAGAGAATTGTATGGACGTTTGTGACCATGGTGACAAAAGGATTGTACTCAAACAAGAGCTCATTGAGGGCTTGAATCACCAAGTCCTTACTAGAGACGGAGCAATTGATTGCGGCAAGAGAGTTTGCAATTAATTTTAGATGCTGGAGATAATTAGACATTGACTTATCGGGTCTCTTCACAGCATTTTGAAAATCAAGTTTTAGTCCTATTTCTTTAGCCACCCAACGATCAATAAAATGTTGTCCTAAAGCAAGCCAAATCTCCTAAGATGTCCGATGGTTGTGAATTTCACATAAAATCTCAATTGTGAGGGTCAAATTTATCAAACTAAGGATGCATTGATCGGTCTTTACCCAAGTGGAATAGGAGATATTGACCACTGTGATGCCATTTTGATTATTGCTAAGCTTTGGTAGACACAGGAAAAGAGCCCAGAAAATCATTGCAGATTACAGATTCAAATTGAGATTTTCACAAAAGATAATTATTAGTATCGAGTTTGATGGAGACGAGACTTGTAATGTTGGGAAGAACGAGAGATAGCGAGGATGATTGGCTAGCCGTAATTTAAGCAATTGGAGAAGAGGGAAAAAGAGGTGAAAGTGGGCACAATATTATAGGGAAGCGATGGGAAATTGGGATTAACAGAAAAATAAGATAGTAGGTAAAGAGATGGGAGAGAAGAAGAAAAATTTAGAGATGTATTTGACATTGTTGAGATAGTAATTGGAGCAAAGGAAATGTTGAGGGTAGAGATGTTGAAGAATTTGATCCGTTTTCCCTACTTTGATATTATGTTGATGTTTAGAGTCAGAGAGAAAATAATAACAAGGTGTTTATGGTGGCTTAACCCCAATTAGGAGCCTGTCCGCGCGGTCGACCTCCGCCGTTCGCATTCTGAGCAATGATCTTCATTCTCCACCTCGACAACACAGTGGTTTCAAATCAATCGATTGATCGAAGAAGGATGGGATGATCGGCGAAATCGAAACCCTAAGCAAAGTGTCGGGTGGCGATGACCGAGAGTGGAAGAAGAGAGCAAGAGAGGCTGAACATTTTGCGCACCAAGATGGAGGTTTCGGTTTATAAAGTGTGATTTTTATTTTGCTCCGTTAGTAAAAAAAAAAATTATTTCAGTTTAGAGAGGAAAAAAAATGGAAAGAGTTGATTCCACCTCGGTTTGCTGCTTTTTTTTTTTCTTTCTATGGGTTGCGAAAGAAGCTAATTAATTTTTTTTTGTCATTGAGAATTTAAATTAAAAGTTCTATTATCAATAATTTCTTGTTACAAATATGTGAAAATCTAACATGATCGTGGCTAAAGAAGAAGAAAGATTAGTTTTAATTTTACAGTTAAAATATTAGTAGATTTTGCATGATAGCGAGGCCCTTATCAAAGATCTATCGCCAAGCATTCATTTGTATACATGAATTTTATTATTATAAGAGCAATTACCATATTACTATAACGATCGTCATCGAAGAAGGATGCCAATAAACTTTGAAATTTCAATTTGGGATACGGAAAATGACTTCTATTTTTAGGTACCATTCATAGTGTGATTTCTTGTTAAAGAGAGAAGCTTAATTTTCATCATTCAGAACAATGCCAATCTTGTCTCTTTTTTATTATAGAAATGTATTAATAGGTCAAAAGTTTCAAGAAGACAAAGCTCAATTTACAATTAAGTCAAACTCGCTATCTTAATTAAATATTCCGAATATAATCCTGTACAATTCATTAAATCATGTGGAATTAGGTACCGACCTTTTTCTTGGGCAATAGAGTAGACTAGAGAGGTGGTCCTTTTTTCTTGCATCTCACTTATGATTTTCATATAAAATTCTTTTTTTTTCCTTTTTTATATTTTAGGTGACCACGGTGAAAATTTCGGATAATTCAATTCCATTATCATTCATACACGGAAAAATACAAGCAAAGGTGGTATAATTCAATAAATGAAACTGAACTTTCCATGTAACAACTCCCTGCCAAAGTCTCTGAAAGTCAAAGATTGAACAAGAAGGGTCAAGAATGATAAATGCGTGATCACCAAGGTCCCAGACTTGAAGAACAAGAAACCAAGTCTGACTTTGTCGCTAGAAAACTTTCAAAGAGCTACATAAGAAGCCAATCCATCACAGATCAGGACTCGGAAGAACAAGGAAATTGTTCTGACAAGGCCGGGTTCATGGAGGGAGTGAAGTTGCTCGGAGCTTGGCCTAGTCAATTTAGTTACAGAGTCATATGGGCTCTCAAGCTCAAGGGAGTGGAATACGAGTATGTGGAGGAAGATCTCGGCAACAAGAGCGATGAATTGCTGCGGTGCAATCCAGTTCACAAGAAGATCCCTGTGCTCATCCATGGAGGGAGGCCAGTGGCAGAGTCCGCTGTGATACTGCAGTACATCGAAGAGAGTTGGCCACAGAACCCTCTGCTTCCTCAGGATCCTTATGAGAAGGCCATGGCCCGGTTCTGGATCAAATTCAATGAGGATAAGGTGTGTTGCGAACTTTGAAATGGAATTGTTTAAGTAACAGTTTCGTTCAGCTATTGCACAGAAGTTTCACCTGGAGACTATTGTTTTTTGGTTTCGATAGCAATTATCTTCAAACATCGAGATTCACAGAAATTTCACCTGGAAATATCAGTTATGGTATGTTTCAGTCAGATTTCTTTTCTGAGAACTAGGTGTATTTCATGTCTCAATAGTTTCGTTCTCAAGCTTACCTCAAGTGAAAACAGGAATTTCCATGGAAAATGTTAGAAGTTCTCTCTAATCAGATCACGGTAAATCTTCTGATGTTACTCAGAACAAAGAATAAGACCCTGAAGAGCTAAGTAAGATAATTCAAGAAAGCAATAAACATGATTAAGTCCTCCGTCCACTGTCTAACAATGAAAATTCTGGGTGACGAAGTCCCCGATTTTCTTCAGATGCTCTCAGTGCACAGGGGAGCAACAAGAGGAGGCAACGAAAGAAGCCAAGGAAGTCCTGAAAACCATTGAAGAACATGCTCTTAGAGAGGAGGACAAGTTCTTTGCAGGGGACCAAATCGGCTTGCAAGACCTGGTCTTTGGATGGTTAGCTTGGTGGCTTCAAGCCCTGGAAGAAGTGGTCGGCATAAAATTATTGGAAGCCAGCGAATATCCTCGCCTGCACAGATGGGTGCAGAATTTCAGAGCGCATGATGTGATCAGAAGCAACCTTCCTGAGCGTGATGCTATGCTTGTCTACTACAAGCGAATCAGGGAGACTTTCGTTGCATCTTCTACATCAGCTGTGTAGTCACTTGGACCGAGTCTGGATGACAGCTTTTTACTTTTTGTGAGCAAGTTCGGAAATAAATTTCCAGTCTCCACGTGGATTTATGTGATGAGTAGTGATGGTACTAAAATGCGAATATTCATGCTATCTAAATAAAGTAAAGTATAAGGTTGGTATGTCGAAACTTGATGGACTGGAAGATATGAAATTAACAGAGAGGAAATTGCACATCTGTCGCTCTTGATGAGATTCGTCATTCATGTATGATGTGCTTTTTCATTATGATTTGCACCTAATCCTTCTTGTTCACTAATCCTTAATGCTCTCCCTGTAAAAAGCTATGCAACTAGCCCTCTCAGGGTCCAAATAAGCAAGAAAACTCCTTAATGGCCTTGAACTTGAGGGTCTGCTTGCAGCAAAGGCTCGAGTTCTATCCCGGCACAGCTTCATTGTTTCTGCACTGAAGAACGATCAAGAAGAAAAGTCAATATCTTCTTCTCTGTGCACTGTCCATCTTGTAATCCATTAGTTGCAAATTACAAAAGATGTGCCATTATGCTCTAGTCTCCAATATCGAAGTTTCATGTCCTTGTGAGATTCGAGAATCTCAGTTTCACGCATGTCTTAGCTGTCATGAAAAACTTTATGCTTTCTAAGAAGACAAAAGGCGATGTAATCAAGAGATAGCAGAGTAAGCAACCAATATTACATATATGGACTCTCCACAGCACAACTATTCAGAAACACAAGTACTTAAAACAAAATCAATGAGAGAAGTACATTTGTGTTCAGGCTTGATAATAACAAATTGCATCAGGGCCTCATCATGGATGGATATGAGGCTTGATAATAACAAATATTGTGTAAGGATATTGAATTTCATGAGGTACACCCGAGGGGTCGCCCGTTTAATAATTGAACTAGTGTTGTCCGTGTTCAGCTATCATGTCAGAATATTCTGAGTTGATAAAGGGTCCTCATTGTCCCTAGTTTACCTAAGGCTATACCTGAAATTTCTATTAGTAGTTTTAATTGGCTATTTATCACTACTCTCTACTCCAATTCAAATACTATCTCTCTCAGTTTGGATCAGTTGCCAGATTATTTGTGTCGACGTACAAAGTTTCTGCATCAATCATTTAATTTGGAGCAAGTGCTGTCTTCCTTCAAAGAATTTTGCATGGAAGAGCACATTTTTTTGCTTCGGCCTTGACAAGTAATCCCAATGTAGCAAATATGTTGGTACTTGTAGAAGGCCGGGGCGCCAGGTCTAGTCATTTGACTTATTTTGGTTATAGCTAGTGCGTTCTAATATGAGGTTAAGATACGACTCTCATCTCTGCACATAAATGACGCTACAGCACAACCACTATGGTTTGAAACTGAGTGTCTCTATGTAAAGTCTACTGTCCTACAATGAAATGACAGCTCCAGAGCCACAGGGGCTTCAAGAACATACATGCAGGTTGAACTGTATGTCACTTGTAAGAGGATTTCAGAGTTAGATGCTGTGAATTGATAGTCGATAATACATATGTGCTTCACGATTCATGCAATGCGTCGTGTACTTATATCGAGTTTTGTATTATCCCGACTGCACAAGCTCTCACGGCTTCACCTTCATGAAATCTTCTGAATTTTCTTGCAATGGAACAAGTCTCATTTGATAGTAAATAGAATTTAGGAAGAAACGACTTGAAAAGCGTGCAATGTTAGTTGTACTCAATGTGATAGAGCTATTTGTACTTTTGTCCCCCTTATGGATTGGTAAGTTGTGCTTGTAATGTCCTTTGATGTGATGGACAAGTAGGTGTACCGTATATATGTGATCACTTGGTGTTAATTTAGTCCAACTAGCGAATACTAGCTTCACCAATTTACCAATGAATGGTAGCTTCACCAATTTAACAATAAACCAGTGTTATCATTCAGCTATCATTTGTTTGAGATCATCAAAGTTGATAAGACGTCCCAACTGGGGTCACAAAGTCCCCGCTTTCTTCAAATTCTTTCACACCATAGCGGAGCAACTTCAAAATAAAGTAGGGTTTTCTCAACTGGTGGTGGACTTTTTTACTTTGATGCATAACAAATACAAAAGTTAGAAGATAATGAACAGAACAAACCTTAAAGAAGTGGTCTTTTCTTCGTTTTGTTTTTGTTCATTTACCATATGAACCGGTAATGTGGGGGGGGGGGGGGGAGGGGGGAGAGAGAGTTAACTTTTAAGAGGAATTTCTGCAGGATTAACTTGTAAACTACACAGGTTGAACAAACAAATTTCGTATCATTCAACTTCACCAACAGGTCAGTATACAGAACATCTTTAAACACATTACATCAAAAGATGGGAAATGAAAAGCCCAGTCACCCTAAAATTACAAAAAATGCCCACACTTGGCCTTTGGGAGAGGAAACAAGTAAAGAGGTATTATGCATGTGACACGGTCCGCAATCCTCCCGTACTTGTGACACTTGTGAGTGATGTTTGAGATTATCCGGTGAAGAGCAAGTGATGTAGAGAGAATGAATACAATTGGCCCATGGTGTGGCGTTAGGACGGTTGATGCTAAGAGTTCTAGGATTAAACGATTATAGTACTTAGGAGCTCTGAAGGTGAGTTTGGTCTTTCGTGTACAAATTGGTTGAGAGTTGATGTTGCTCTCCTGATGAGGCCATGGCAGGTCAAAACCAGTTATCGAGCCTAAAGTAATCTGCTGTCTCGCTCAAAGGATTAGACGCTCAAGCAAAGCTGGGCGTAGTACGATCTCGCATGAGGAAGCTATTCGCTGTACGAATGAATGAAGGTTGGCCTAGCTAATTCTGCTCGCCAGGCGCCACACGGGTCATTCTATGGCCAAGGAACTGTTAGCCTGTGACAAATATGGTATTAGAGCATGAATCTCTCTAGTAAGTGGGTTGAGCTGGAACGACCCTATGATCTACTCAATCCTACAAGAGTGGAGAGTGAATCATCGAGGCAATAGGTGCTCGAACAAAGCGCGGCTCTCGACCAGCTTCTAGGATGACAATGGGGGCATAGGGAAAATTTGGTTCCTCGCTGAATGGGGATAATATTCTTGGATCGATTGGTGAATGTTAAGAAGAGGTATGTTGCCACGTTTTCAACAAGAAAAGAACCTCTATTGGTTTGTGAGGGTCAAAGATGCTTAGTAGGCAAAATTGTGCTACCAAAAGATGCAGTTGGCAAAGGATGCCACACTTGCCAAGGAAAGCACAGGTGACTGCAAAAGGCCCGAATGGCTACGATCAAAAGAGGCTACCAATGGAGCAAAATCCGTTTTGTTGGGCGAGCTGGACCATTCGGTGTAGAGTCCAAAAGCGGTGCATCAATGGTTAAGGAGCTACAAGGAAGTGATAGAATAGACCACAATAATTTTAGTACTTAGGAGCTTTGAAGGCAAGGTTGGCTTTCCGTGCATAAATTGGTCGAGAGTTGATATCGCTTTTCTAATGAGATCATGGTAGGCCGAAACCAATTGTCGAGCCTAAAGTAATCTGCTATCTCACTTGCAGGACTAGACGCCAAGTAAAGCTAAGTATAATACGATTTCGCATAAGGAAGCTATTCGCCGTATTGTTCTCTAGAACAACTAATGAATAAAGGCCGGCATGGCTAATTTCGCTCACCAGGCCGCACGGGTCATTCTGTGGCCAAGGAACTATCAGCCCCTAACACATGAATATACTTGTGCATTGGAAATATCGTATAGCGGGAAGGCCCTAAGATCGTAAAGGATGACATGGGAATGGATGTATTCCAGCCCAACATACTCCGGTGAATGAGTTTAGAGAGATAGGGAGGAGAGTGGGATACAAGAAGTATAGTGGACAGTTAAGTGGCTTCTGAAATTTGGGCACATCATGTATGTGTCTTAGAACTGGGAGATATATCTCCTATGGCAAGCAGTGGTCCTCTATATTTGCCTGGTCTCCACCTTCCAAACCTTGCCGATGTCCTGAGCAATCCTCATGGCATCAGAGGATGCCCTAGACAGCCCTCTCCTCGTGAGCCCAACTACATATAGCCAAGCATTGCCCTTCCAGCCTTTAGGGAATTGCAATTTTGGGTAGCCATTCTTGGAGAAGAACTCACTTTCCTAGTTCCATGAAAAGTAATCTTAACAACATCAGCCCAGTGTGTCCAACACTCTGCTCACTTCATGAGATGACCCGACATTAGAAAGAAACTTCCAAAACAGTAAACTTTTTAGGGAAAGATTTTTGACTTTCTTTGACTTTCCATTTGGGTCAGGACCAAGAATGTCAAAGTTGTCAACTCTTTTCCAAAAAATAAGCTATAACAGAAATTATTTTCGCTGCCCAGAACATAAAAACTTCAAGAATAGGACATTTTTACTCACCTGAAGCCAAGAGGGGACATTGCTTTTGTACCCAGTGGCAAGAATTGCCAACTCAAAGTCGAGCTTGTCTCCATTCACCAGCTCCCCAACATGTTGGAACCAAAAGAGTAATGAAAACTTCGGAAATTTGGAACAACAACACAAATAAAGACTGGACGGAGAACTTTTTGTTGAAATGCAAATGCTTTTGCTTCGGGTACCTATCTACAAATCTTAACTTCACAACCTTTTATGGTGGCTAGATGCACAAACCTTAGCACAACCATATCACAACATTAAACGAAGAAAAAACAATAAAGCCCGATTACTTAACAAAAACACACAAAGTCAATACAATAAATGCATTTGAAGACAAGCGTAGTAATCCATGGAGGACTCATGAATGACCTTTGTTGGCATTCTTTGTCTTCATGCTTAGAAGCCCTTCTTCATTAAACGCTTGCAGTTTTTTGTCTCATTCTTCTTCGGCGCCTACATTGTATCAAGACTTTCTTTGAACAACCAACATGCTCAAATCCAACAATCAATTTTATATTATTCGAAAACAGCATGGCCACATGACAACCTCCTGATTCTAGGGACTACCTTAACCTCTCAAGATCTGATCTTTTCCAGACCTCCAACGTCCATGACAAGGGTCTTGCCTCTCTCATTCTTGAGCTCCATTGGTCCCATCGATGGACTTTAACCCATATAATTCGATGTCCCCGAGAACCAACCATGCCAGAATCGGAATTATCCTGTCGACCAGCTTAAGTGGTAGCCAATTTCATCATCAAAACAGCCAGCTCAAATGTGGACTTCTGAAGAACTTTTCTTGGCAATACGTGAACCTGTTCATTACCGAGCAACCATAAACACGAACTAGAATGAACTCTCTCCATTCATAACGTCTTAAAGTTTGGATTTTTTTTTTCTGCATAAGAATTGGTGGCTTACCAAGTGGTAAACCACCATCGAAGGCTCAACATTGGTGGTTGCAAGGTCTAGGGACACTCCCATGCCAAAGTTGCCACAGCCGACTACTAGGACACCCCTCCTAGCAAAATTCTCGTCGGACTTAAAGTCATAGGCATACAAGACCTTGCCCCTGAACTCTACCGGCCCATCTATTTCTGACACCGCACTTTTGGATTTCTCCCCTGTCACCACCACGAGCCCCGGCAAATGTGCTTGATCTAGGAGTAGCTTGAGCCCCTAGGCCTGGACTGTTTGAATGCACCATAGGCCTTTGGTCTCCTCATAGCGCTTCGGTTGGATGCACTCATCGAAGTTGGGGCTAATATTGAATCGCCTTGCATAGGACTCAAGGTACTCGATGAACTACCCCCGGTGGGGGTACTTAGGGAAGTCCTCAGGGAATGGCTTTTCAGGAAGCTGGCTAAAATTGCTCGGGAAGGAGAAGTCTAAGATAGCTTCTCTCTTGCCATAACGCATGCCACCGTAGCATGCCTGGTTGGTTCAGGGGGAGAGGATGGAGGAGCCGAGTGCAATTTACCAATCATGGCAACAGAGGACCTATGACAAACTCAAACTTCACCTTCCCGAGCAATTATGCCAGCTTCCTAAAATGACATTCCCTGAGGACTTCCCTAGTATCCCCCACCAAGGGGCAGTTCATCAAGTACCTCGAGTCCTATGCAAGGCACTTCGAGATCGACTTGGTTGGTCTAGAAGTAGAGGACGGGGGTTTAAATAGGGAGAAAGAGGAGGCCTTGAGACATTGTTGCATGTGATGGGACTTGGGGGGATTAATGCAGGCCTACGTTGCACTCCTCGAATCATGAGCTCGTGACGATCGTCCTCTAGTTTAATAGGTATAACACATGGAAAGAGAGCTTCATTTTCTAAATTCTATATTTACTTGGCAAAAGTGGGAATATAGTACGGGCTTGGCGAATTTGAAGTATGTAGTACATCGCCTGGCATTTAGTATTATTTAACTTTGCGCAAGGAGGGTGAGGAAGCTCCAAGGAAATTTATTAGTTGTACCACCTGGAGCACATGGGCTCAGCGAATGAATGTGATTCTCCAGATATCTCGGTGAAGTGGCGTGTCCTTGGTTTTGATTCCATGGGGTGGAAGTAAGGGCTGCCACCGGCCACCGTCTCCTTCTAAATTCTCTTCCATTCAATGGGTGATGATAATTGGGGCTCAAAGAATCAAAATCCCTCTTCGTGTTTATCACCATCACATGGACATGCTTTTTAGGTAATTGTTTGTCCTAGAAAATTGATAAGGTCGTCGATATAGATAGGCATGCGACTAAAACATGAGTTGTTGGTAGACACGTGAGCCATTGTTGATGGCCGTAAGAAATGTAATCCATATTGATGTACATCGATAGATTACCAATTATGACACCAAGAGAAGACTAGATACTTTCCCTCTATAGAATTTTATATTTGAAATCACTAGTGAGTGAATGGTTCTATAAATTGTGGCATAAGAATGGATGTGGTAACATATGGACATGAAGGATCGGAATGCTATTTTAAGGGAGCAACAACTTGAAGACAAGATCGGGTCATCATGAGAGTATGAGCGCAAGATTCTCGAAGATGTGGAGGCATGGATATAACTAAAAGAGAGCTGCTCCCAAACAATTGCATCATGAACATTATAAATAACAGCGTATGCATTTGTCTACTACAAACTCGCACACAAACAAATAAACATGTCATCTTTCAATTATCTTAGCCATACTTTACAGATTCGCATTGTCGTTGTATATTTTGGGTGCCTCATTGCCGATTAAATTTCCATGTTGCATTTTTACATTTTCAGGCTTTGTCGTCGAATAAATTCTAACATAGTTTTGTTTACTAGTTTGAAGTGCTAACCTTTGCAGACTTTGTCATCGATTAAATTCTGGTGCAAATTGTGTAGTTTAGTTCCATTTGAAGTGAAGTTATCGACTCTTTTGTTTACTGGAGATATTTCTAATGTGGAATCGTCGCAGAACCTATTTTTATAATAAAAACCGAAGAATGACTTTTGATATTTTGTCGTGGGGTCAAATTCGATGAAATTGTAATACATTTTTCAGTCTCATTCAAGGAACTGCGAAATATTATGTGAGCATGATATCTTTTGATTATTTTTCTTGTGCGCATCTTTTCGTTCTAGACATTGCTCAAGTGAAAGCCTCTTACGAGATGCTCTGACCAATGCCACTTTCTTGATGCCGGGTAAGGGAAACACCAGGATGCTTTGCTTTTACTTCATCTTCTTGAGTTTTCATCTCTCTTTGCCTTGATCTGATTTTTATGGTAAAATTGAAATGCTTGTCAAAGGAATGCTCTAACGCCACTTCGCCAACTGGCCTATTTTCTCCAAAAGTCTAATGATCCTGGAAACCAAAGGTCTACACTTATATGTGACTTCCTTCCGTGGATTTGGGTTCTGATTGCGTAGCTGATTTTGGGTCATATATTCTGAATTTTTCCTTGGTGGGGACTTTGGATACTCTCTAAAGCATTGTAAATTTGGTTCAACTTTGCAAATGAATTTTAGGTATGATACAAATGCTGGAACCCAAAGCTCTTTGGAGAAATACAAATTATGTTTGGTAAAAACTTTTCATAAAAGGACTTTGGGTTCAAGTAGTGTTTGACAAAAAAAAAAAAATTTTGTAATGGGTTTTGGCTATATTTTTTTGTTTTTTTATATTAAAACTCAAACCCTCGTTGGAGTCGACAAAGGGCTATGGCCACTAGTGAGCTAGATTTGGCTTCAACAGCCGTCGGTTGAGGTCCCTAACCTTAAATGACCTCCGGCGAAGGTCACTTGTGGTCTCAAGACCTAGATGACCTTTGCCAGAGGTCACAGGACCTTGGTCGACCGCCACTTGGATCTTGTGACCCTCACTAGCCAGATCTAGCCTCTTTGGTTGCCCTCATGTGAAGAAGATGAATAGTTACAAAGAGGGGCACAACCGAAAAACTAAAGAATTGGCGAGGATTGTTTTAGAAGGGAAAAATATTTTAATCCTAGTTTCAGCATTCCCAAGACTATAAGCTACTTCAAAATGCTTGCCTAATGTTTCAGCATTTCCCCAATGAGCTTTGGACGCTGAAAGTCCCTTGGGAAAGTTGAACCAAACGCACCATTTGTGCTATTGGTTATTTGTTTTCATTGATGCACATTAAGTATATAAACTATGTTTGGTTAGTCGGATATAACTCTGCATAAGATAACTCTTATCTTGTTCTTCTCTAATCCGATGTTTCAGTAAAGAGAAATTCAAATATGTTGATATAATTCTAATATAATCCAAATAAAATTATCCCACTTAGGGGGAGAGATATAATTCAGATATTGTAATAATTTGAGGTTCAAGATTCCTGACAACGACAAAGCTTGATCATTAACCAAAAAATAGTTAACTTATCAAATTTCATAGTGACTAAGTACAAGATTCTTGCATTGAGAATGCACTATCATCTAAGAGCAGCGCCATAGTAACCTCAACTATGAATGTCAATGAATGCCTAATGTGTAGAACATCTATTGGTTATAGTTCAACATGTAGTTTAGTAAAGATCAACAATACATTCAATGCTCTGTAAGACTACACTACTTAATTGAATATGCATCTAGGTTGTTAGTTTCCTTTGTAGTTCCACAGATCTGAAGTTCAATTTGATGGGAAGAATATCTAGTTCGGATATTGTCAAATCAAAATTAAATTGCAAGTTTATGACCTTTTTTGTTTAGAGTCAAAGAGAAAATAACAACATAGTGTTTATGGTAGCTCAACTAGAATTAGGGTTGTATGATATGTATTTATAGGAATAACTAATTAGATGAAAAGTACAAACACAATAACTGAAGTACCCCACGATACATATAAATTACATTAATATTTCTCAATTTGAAGTAGGTATAACGACTAATAGATTGAATCTCAACAATGGTGACACAAGCTAGGTATTCCCATGGCGAAGATATCTACCAACTGATCCATTGTAGGCACATCGCGAACACGTAGATCGTTGGAAGCAACCTGTTCTCAAACAAAGTGGTAATAACTCAATGTGTATGCTACGAGCATGTAACAAAGGGTTGATAGCAATATAGGCACTAGAAATGTTGTCACAGTAAACAGTGAGAGGATTATAAAATGGAGACCCTAAGCTCATGAAATAATGACAAATCCAAATAATCTCGGCAACACATTGATCGACAACATGACGCTCAGCCTCTATACTAGAACGGGCCACAATGGGTAGCTTCTTGGCACTCCATGAAACAAAATTGATGCCTAGAAAAACACAAAACCCAAAGGTAAACTATTGAGTATTGAAGTATCCAGCCTAGTCTACATCCACATAAGTAATTAATGAAGTGGGAGAACATCGCTCAATGAGCAATCCATGGGTGGAGGTGCTAGTTAAAATATTGGGACATATGTTTGACAGCCTGGAGATGAACTAATCCTGGTTGATGCATAAATTGACTAGTCAAGTTCACAGCAAAGCTAATACCTGGTTTGGTCATAGATGCATACTGTAGATTGCCAACAATTTGTTAATACAATGTTAGAGAAGCGAGAACCTCACCATCGTTAGCAAACAATAGAATTTTTGAGGCTAGAGGAGCGGATATAGGCTTGACCTTAACAACGTCAAACTTGCGCAAAAGGTTATCAACATACTTGGCTTGAGATAAAAGTGTGCCCTTAGATCAATCTCAATACCAAGAAAATAATAAATTGGTCCAAGATTCTTTATAGCAAATTCCTATGAGAGTCGAATAATCACATATCTTAATAACTCAGGAATATCACTAATGATAAGAATATCATCAACATATAGCAGAAGATACACACGGTCTCAAGAAAAAGCTTAGACGAATATTAAAGGATTGGCTTTACTCGCCATGAAACCTAAAGATAATAAAAAGCTATTGAAGCGATGAAACTATGCACATGGAGCCTATTTTAAATCATATATGGCTTTTTGGAGACGATACGCATGATTCGCGAATTTAAGATGAGAGAAACTAGGAGGTTGGCGCATGTAAACTTCCTCACTAAGGATGTCATCATGCAATAAGGCATTCTTAACATCAAGTTGACATATGGTGAAAGTGCAATAGAGAGAACAACCTAAATTGTAGTGGATTTAACAACTGAGCTAAATGTCTTGTCATTGTCTAGTCCAACCTGCTGCTTAAATTCCTGTGTAACAAGGCAACTTTGAAGCGTTTCATAGTTCTATCAGATTTTTCTTTAATCTTAAAACCCCATTTACAACTAACTAAATTCTTAGAAGGATAAGGTGATACAAGATCCCTCGTGTGATTGATGATGAATGCATTAAATTCATCTCCATGCCACTTTCCGACGTGGGTCGAGAATGACCTTAGAGTAGCAAGTCAATATCTCTTCACGAAAAGAATGAGAGAGATTAAAAATTATCCAAGGTTTAGAAATTCCAAATTTAGCATAGCGGTGTGTAGGGTGAGCTAGAAAAGGAAATGGAAGTGAAGGAGCTAGATAAAGATGTAGATGGGATTTGCGGGTCTGATATGGGAGGAATTTGGTTGGAAGAGGAGTGAGGTTGGGACATAGTGAGTGAATTTAGAGGGAGGGGAGGTAGAGGCGAAAAAGAATTGGAATTAGGTTTGGTAGGTCGAGAGGATGAGATAGGCAAATTAGGAGGTTGAGCTAGAGAAGAAGGAAGAGGCAAATGAGGAGCTTGAGAGTCGAAGGAGGTGGAAGAAAGAATAGAAAATTGGAGTAGACAAAAATTGAAGGTAGTGATTTGGAACGAGTTACATGACTATAATTCAATGGTTTTGATGAAAAGGAAAAATTCTACTTATCAAACTAAACATAACAATTGATAAGAAAGCACTCGACTGATCAAGACAACAATAGCTTATGTGATGTGATGCGTACCAAGAAATACACATGGCACAAAATGAGGTAGGAGATGGAAGAAAAGAATAACAAGCATATCCAAAAACTCGAAAGAACAAGTAGTCAAATTTGAATCCAAATAAACAATGAAAATGAGAAATATTAGATATGACGGGAGTCGAAAGTCAATTAATAGTGTAAACAATAATGAGAAAAGCATCGATCCAATATGAAGGAGGCATACGAGCATGGATTAATAAGGTTCGAGACATTTCGACTAAGTATATGAGTTTACGTTCTAACAAACCATTTTGAGATGGGTGTCTGGATAAAAAAAAATGTTGAATAATACCATTTTCACATAAGTATGTTTGAAACACATTACTGGTATATTCACTTTCTCCATCAGTTTGTAAAAGTTTAATTTTGGTATTGCACAAATTTTTGATAAAACAACAAAAGCGATAAAAGTGTGTAGGCACTTCAAATTTTATCTTTCATGAGAAAGACTCGAGTGAACCGAGAGTAGTCATCAATGAATGGAATAACAGTAGATATTTGAAACCAAAATGAGATAAAATTGGACTCATCCATATTTTAGTATGAATTACAACTAAATGAAAAGATGCACGATGACTAACAGACTCAAAAGGTAGTTGATGAGATTTGCCTACAAGACATGACTCACATGATACCGACTTAGAACTAGAATTGCAAATACAACTCAAAACTTGTTTATTTGGATAACTTAAACAAGCATGCCGGCGAGCAAGCAAAGCAAGATACCAAGTTGAACTAGAGGTCTTACCAATCAAGAAGTCATGATAGGATGCAAGTGAGAAGACACCATTGCCATGAGAAGAATTAGCTTGGAGGAGAATATTTCTAGTACGCCCACCCCGAAATCCTCAAAATGGTGGATTGGGTGAAGTGGCATGACCGATCAAAACATGATGAAAATCATATGAAGATGATGCCTTTGATTTTCAGAGAAATTGTTCTTCTTAGATTAGGAGGCCTAACCGCATATTACCAAATGAGAGAATTGTATGGACGTTTGTGACCATGGTGACAAAAGGATTGTACTCAAACATGAGCTCATTGAGGGCTTGAATCGCCAAGTCCTTACTAGAGACGAAGCAATTGATTGTGGCAATAGAGTTTGCAATTAATTTCAGATGCTGGAGATAATTAGATATTGACTTATTCGCTCTCTTCACAGCATTTTGAAAATCAAGTTTTAGTCCTATTTCTTTAGCCACCCAGCGATCAGTAAAATGTTGTCCTAAAGCAAGCCAAATCTCCTGAGAAATCCAGTAGCCATGAATTTCACAAAAATCTCAATTGTGAGGGTCTAATTTATCAAACTAAGGACACATTGATCTGTCTTTACCCAAGTGGAATAGGAGGTATTGACTGTGACGGCCCAGGCAACGATGCGTGAGGAGGAGGGATGGTGGTGCGTCCGCGCCTCGGTCCTCGGACGTGCACAGGGGAGGGAGGGACATGTCTCTTGTCCCACATCGCCTAGGGAGAGAGTCCTAGACTAGCTTATAAGCATATGGGTTCTCTACTTGTACATACACGTTTTCTGGGCGAAGCCTAAAGGAACAAAACTGTGCGGGCCTCGGCCCAAAGCGGACAATATGTGTATATGCCATCTTGATCATTGCTAAGCTTCAGTAGACACGGAAAAGATGCCAGCATATCATTGCAAATTACAAATTTTTTTCACAAAAGATAATTATTAGTATCGATTTTGATGGAGACGAGACTTATAGCTGTAATTGGAGCAGTAGTGGAGAAGAGGGAAGAAGAGGTGAAAGTGGGCGCATTATAGGAGGGAAGCGATGGGAAATTGGGATTAACAAAAAAATAAGATAGTAGGTAAAGAGATGGGAGAGAAGAAGAAAAATTTAGAGATGTATTTGACATTGTTGAGATAGTAATTGGAGCACAAGAAATGTTGAAGAATTTGATCCGTTTTCCCTACTCTGATATCATGTTGATATTTAGAGTCGGAGAGAAAATGATAACAAAATGTTTATGGTGGCTTAACCCCAATTAGGATTGTATGATATATATTTACAAGAGTGACTAATTATAGAAATGATACAAATAGAAACATAATTATTGAAATACCCCATGATACATATAGATTACACACCAATAACGAAAACTAACAAGTCATAACCTCACAAAAGTGATGTGCAGGAGTCGGAACAAAAAATGCACGATGCATCAAACCAACAGATTTTGCTTCCATGAACTATCACTTCTCCTTCATCCTTGCTTGATTTATGCGGAGGCAGAGGGTATGCCTTTTCTCTATTGAAGATTTGAGTAAATAAACTTCTGCTAAAACGACGAGGCATCCATATGAATGGAACTTTTGAGTCTTTTACACTAATCCACCCCGAAGCACAACAATACTTCTCCATCATTGAATATATGGTCTCCCTGTGAAGATGGGAGATGAAAAGCACACCAATCTCAATCCATAATCACATCCAAGGGAGTGCATAAAACCATCGGTTAGAAAATGATAATGTCCCTCACTGAAGCCTTAGTTGATGAACTGACCCTGTTATGGAGGTGAAAGCACTGCATACGAGTTGTCAAAATTGTTGTCTTCAGCTCGAAGAGATTATATGAATCGCATCATAAAGAACAAGGGAGATCACTAAAAATCGCCATATGTTCCTTCTTGTCATAGTGTTTCATAATCATGGTTGTGATAGCTGGTTGAAGGACATTGTGATAGACAAAACTGTGAAGGATAATGTGACGAGACAAAGAATGAAGGTGACGCTTTCCAGCCAAACCCAAATTCTAGAGTCTGTTGATCATAATATGCTTCAGGATCATTATTGGGAAAGCTGGTTGATTGGCATTGTGATGGCCAATAATGTGAAGAATAATAAGATGAGACAAATAGCGCGGACAATATTTTGAAGGATGATGAGAAGAGACACAGAATACAAATAATTCCCATCCACCAAACCCAGATTCTGGAGTCTACTGGCAATCATCGCACCAGTAAGTCAATCAGCACTGTAGTGAGCTATCTACTTCGACAAACTAAGCATCAATCTCCCGTTATTCTTATTATCAAAAATCCATCCCCACTCTAAATCAAGTGTCTCCTCTTCAATCCAGGATGTATTTGAAGCTCGGAACTCATCCTGGACAAACTAAGTGAAACAGAGATACATATCCAATAATAGAAAGAATCGGAATTTTTGGTATGGTATGGAGATGTAGCTCTGAAAATCTCTAATTGTCCATTGGCTACCTCAGATTCCTGCCAACTAATGGTCTTGAGGGCGGCAATAGTAGGAGGATCGAAATCTGGAATAATTCTTTCCACACGTTTATTTCACCACCCAGAAGATAAAGAACAGTCCAAATGCCAACCACCTTCAGCTTCCGGAAAGTCCCATGTCCAATTCTGATTAAACTCTTTCAACTGAATACCATACTGAGGGTAAGCATGGAGAGCTCATACTTAAGTCAAGTTGCTTCCTATCAAGATTTGTAGAATCCTGTCAAAAGTACTGGTTACTTGGTAACAGCAATTAGGAGATATACAAATTATTATTTCACAAGACTAAAAATACAAGCATACATTGTCCTCATTGCTCATTGGGTTTAGACGACTTAAAGAGTACGGAAACAAGACCACACCTTTTTGGAAATTTCAAAAGTCCCCAGTAAGAATCATATAGCTGAAGCCAGAAGGAACGACTGCACATACTTGATGTTGCTAGTATAAACACCTAGAGGGGGGTGAATAGGTGTAGAGAGATTATTCGCGCAAATATATATAACTATTGCAATCAACAAACTGAAATCAAGTAGAGAGACTTAGAGAAGATTGCAAACACTATTTATAGTGGTTCGGCTTTTGACAAGCCTACGTCCACTATCCGGGCAACCAGCCAATCGGCTATATTTCACTATATGATCAACGGTGATTACACACTCTTGAGTGTTTGTACTTGGTGATGATCTGTCTCACTAAGTCACTCTCTTTTTGTAATACACTAAGATCACTCAAATGCGCACTATGAACAACAATTGAAGAATTGAATCAGCTTTGGAATAATGTTTATCTGTCCTACCCCTAGGTCTCATCCTATCCTTAAATACTCTCCAAGCCATACTCGACCGTTGGCTCTTTCCTTGAGAGTTTAGTCTTCCCTTTCTTGGACATACTTTATAAGGCAAGTCTTTTTGACCGTTGAGGGTAGATCGGATCCCCTTAGATTACGTTCGCCCATACAATCGAAATCCGGGCTTCCATAAGTGCTCTATTCTTTTTTGGAAGTTGCCCACTAATTGATCATGTAAATCAGATTAGTATAACAGAATCAACATAAATAAGGTAAGTGAAATACTCTACCATTGGTGATCTTATCGTGTAGGTTCATCTTAAATCTGATGGTCTTAAGTTAAGTGCACTTTAGATTTTCGATGCCTCCGGTTCGTTCGGACTTAAACTCTCGATGCAGGTACGGTCGGTCGGACTTAAAACTCGATGCAGTACGGTCAGACTTAAATCTCTGTTTGGATGAGTCTTTCCGTCTGGTACGGTCAGACTCTAAGACATCTCATGCTTTATCTTCTGCAATCAGCAGATTTTAAAGCCTATGTCATTCTGTGTCCTTTTCCTTTAAGAGATTGATATAAATATCATTCATAAAATGTTTTGTTAGCATCAAAACTAGGAGTTTTTTCAACAATCTCCCCATTTTTTATGGTGACAAAACATTTTATACATATGGCTTAATGTCCCTGCAAAATATGGTTATATAGAGCTTGCTTCCAACTATTATGCACAACTCATAAGAATAGCTTATATCAACCATGTATAGACAATACAGCAGCAACATAATTTCATATCAAAGCTCAACATGATTAAGACTTTATCAGTACTGTGTGATCAGCATATAAGAAAATATCATTAGCTATGCATAATCAGAGCTTTCATATCACAGTATCATGCATCAGCACATGCATCAACAGTATCATGTATCAACACAATGATAAAGCCAACTGTAATGCATATCAAAGCATTCAAAACATCAAAAGCCATATATACTCTCCCCCTTTTTGTCAATTTCAAAAAAAATTAGTTGGTTCACAATCAAGTTTCTAAAGCAAAAGATGTTTTTAAGAGGTTTTCTTGTTTGGTGTCTGAACAAGGGTGAAATCCTCCATATCTGATGCAGACTTCTCAATCCTGTCAATACACTGATTGACTGTCTTCTCGAGAGTCTCCAGTCTGTTATGGAAGGAGGTTTCCATTTGTACCTGCCGATCCCTGATCTCAGTTAGAAGTGCTAAGATCTTCTGATAATCAGTATTCCTAGATGAAGCTGCAGGAACTTGAATTTCAATATTTTTAGAATGATGCTCCCCCTGAGTTGATGCTTCATTATGTCCTTGTTGCCCCTCTTTTTCCCTATCCCCATCTCCTTCTTCTTCTTCTTCTTCTTCTTCGTCTTCTTCTTCTTCTGAATCATCCGCTGGTTCAAATTCATCATTCTTCTCTTGTTCTGTGCTGAGAATGTTTTCGCATGTGTTTCGCTTTCGGTTCGACATTCTCTCGAGAAGTTTGACGCATATTTGCAAGAATTGCGGAGATACTTTCTTCTTCATATTCTTCATCTACCGGTAGGAGTTGTCTTCTCCTTTTAGAACTTGGCTCGGCCACTCGATTCTTTGCCTTTTCGTTTTGCTGTTTCTGCTCTAGCCAATTCCTTTTCTTTTCATCTCCATGTCTCTGCAACATCCTTCAGTCTCATCTTATTGATCATCCTCATATCAATGGCCATTGTGGGAAGAGTTTTAGTGCTAAATCTTCTAGGTATGTCTATCTTAAAATGATCAAAGATCCTTGTCACTAAAGCTCCATAGGGTAGCTGTCCTTTGTCTTTCGACACTGTCCGATACATATGCAATATAATTGTGTGAGGCAATGAGAACAGTACTCCATTTTCAATAGCCCACATCAGTTTGGCCTCAAATTTGGATACATCAGTCTTCGATAAGGCTTTTGGACGAATACAAAGTGATAATGATCTTATGCAAAATAGTTCTTGCGAAGTTAGAAGATGATAAGTTATAGTGACCCTCACAGACTTTGTAAGAAACTTACAAACTGTCTCATAAGAGACGTCTATTGGCCTGAATGCTCCTCTCTCAACTTTTATAATGTCAGCCAGAGTGTCTGAGCTAACATTATAGAACCTGTCATTCACACTGAATTGCATTCTGTCTGGAGATAGAAATGTTAAATTCGAGTAAAAATATGTTGTTAATTCAGGATAAACAGCAGCAGAATCAGTGCAAAATTGGTCAATCTGCAATTTTTCAAAGCATTCTCGCAGATTTACTTCAGCAGCATCCAAATAATCAAAATCCACAATTCCGTGGTTCATGATTCATCGATCCATCAGTTTGTTAAAGAAAGTCTTATGCTCTCTGGATCGAAATAATTTCCTGGTTGTGTTTCGGGTTACAGTAGCTATTCCCATTCTCACTTCAAAATTTCTGTAAATATTCTCATCATCTTCCTTTACATTATCTCTACTTCTCCCTTTATCACTTACTCGTTCTCTACGAGTAGATGGTGATTTTGTAGCCTGTACTGCTTGAATGAGACGGAGTTCATTCGCATACCCTTTCTCTCTCAAGAAGAACAGTTTGACATCGTCCCTAACATTTCTTTGGACTAATTTCTCATATCTCCTCATTACTACATGAGGACTTTCAGTAGGTATGGGTAGAGTTAGTCTAGACGTACCTCTACGTGAGACATTCCTTTCTTCAGATTGTGAGCGGAGAACTCTTGGTGATTCCTCAGTATCATCTTCATTTCTTTGAGAAGAAACTCTTGGAGATTTTCCTTGAGTATCTTCGGAAGTCTGTGTGAGGTCGAAATGCGTCTGCCCTCCGTCGATTCTTCTTCCTCCTCTCCCAGCAATCCTGTTTGATCTTCTTCTAGGAGATGGAGATCTTGATCTGGATATGGAGGATCTCGAGGCCATGTTCGGAGAAAGTTGGGTTTGGAGAATATTGATTTAGAAGACGTTTTCTCTGTTAGGGTTTGTAAACAAAATGTTCTGAAGAGTTGTGAGGAAAAGACCCGACTTTTAGACGTTTTTATACCCTTCGTTAGGAGAACGAGTGAACAGTCGCAACCCAAAACAAATTAAAATGGCAGTTATTCTAAACTTAACAATAATATTCAATCATCATTGAATATTCAGTCATCATAGAATATGCCAGAAAATATGCAAATCAATCATGCATATCAAAAACTTACTAATAAAGATTTATCAGATTTTAATAAGGAAATAACACACCAACCTAAAATACCATTATTTCCTTTTTCAATCTTCTTTTAAGAGTGGTCTGTCTAGACAATTGCTTCTATCAAACTTTGTCATGTTCTCATAGAATTTATAAAAAAGGGTTAATAATATTTAATCTCCCACATATTGAATCGAATGTACCTTTGTCCAGCGGCTTTGTGAAGATATCTGCTAATTGATTCTTAGAATCAATGAATTCCACAAATATCTCTCCATTTTGCATATGGTCTCTAATAAAGTGATGTTTGATCTCAATGTGCTTAGCCCTGGAATGTAGAATTGGATTCTTGGTGAGCTTTATGGCACTCGTATTATCACATCTTATTTACGTGCGGGATTCTTCCTTTCCATAGTCTCTTAGTTCTTTGTCTCATCCACGAGAATCGTAAACAACGGTTTCCAAGTGCTACATATTCTGCTTCGCTGTTGATAGTGCCACCGTATTCGCTTTTGGAGAACCATGAAACTAACATTTTTCCCAGAAGTTGGCATGTTCCTGAAGTACTCTTTCTGTCTACTTTGTAGCCTGCTAAATCTACATCTGAGTAACCAAGAAGAGTAAAATCTGTTTCTTTTGGGTACCATAACCCCAAGTTTGGTTAAGTGGCTATATACTTAATTATACGTTTAACAGCAGAAAGATGTGATTTTCTAGGATCCACTTGAAATCTCGCACAAAGACAAACACTATATAAAATATCTGATCCAGATGCAGTAAGGTAGAGAAGAGAACCGATCATGCTTCTATAATTCTTCTGATCAACCTTCTTCCCTTTTTCATCCTGATCTAGTTTGATGGAGGTTGCCATTGGAATTTCAGTCCTCTTGGAATTCTCCATTCCAAATTTTTTAATCAAGTCTTTGGTATACTTCTCTTGATTGATAAAAGTTCCACGTTTCGTTTGATTGACTTGAAGTCCTAGGAAGAATGTCAGTTCTCCCATCATGCTCATTTCAAATTCTTCCCCGCATAGACTTTGAGAAGATCTTGCACAAGTGCTCATTAGATGAACCAAAAATGATATCATCTACATAAATTTGTACCAGCAGTATATCTTTACCTTCCTTTTTAATGAACAAGATTGTATCTACCATACTTTTCCTGAATTTATTGTCTAGTAGAAACTTGCTCAATCGTTCGTACCAAGCTCGAGGTGCCTGTTTCAGACCATAAAGTGCCTTTTTTAATTTGTATACATGGTCTGGCTTTCTTGGTTCTTCGAATCCAGGAGGCTGTTCTACAAAGACTTCTTCTTTGATGACCCCATTCAGAAAAGCACTTTTCACGTCCATTTGATATAACTTGAAATTTCGATAGCAAGCATAGGCAAGTAGTAGTCTAATTGCTTCTAGTCTTGCAACTGGGGCATAGGTTTCATTATAGTCTATTCCTTCATATTGAGAATAACATTTTGCCACGAGCCTTGCCTTGTTTCTAGTGACTTTTCCAAGTTCATTGACTTTGTTTCTGAAAACCCATTTAGTCCCAATGATAGTTCGTCCTTTGGGTTTGGGCGCCAATTCCCATATATAATTTCTCTTGAACTGTTGAAGCTCTTCTTGCATTGCCTCTATCCAGCTTTCATTTTCCAGAGCTTCATTAATTCATTTGAGTTCAATTTCAGATATTAGTGCAACAATACCTGTGTCCTTTTTGTTTCTTGATCTGGTTTGAATCCTCTCGTTGATGTTTCCAATCACAAGCTCCTTAGGATGACTAGACTTATGCTTCCAATTTATGTTTGGAACTTCATTATTATCATAATCTTCTGCTGATGCAGGCATATCAGTCTGAGTTAGTCGTTCTTCATCAGTTGCTTCTTTGACTGTTTCCTGGGAAGATTCTGCTTCTTTGTTGAGACCGAGATCTTTCGGGAGCAGCATTTGATTCGATTCTTCATTTACTTTGTCTTTGCTCTGTTTTAAAACTTCTTTCTCCAGAAACTTCATGTTCATGGATTCTTCCACTGTTTGAGTGTTCTTGTTGAACACTCTATATGCTTTACTAAAGTTTGAATAGCCCAGAAAAATACCTTCATCTGACCTTCTTTCAAACTTACTAGGTTGATGATTAACATTTTTAAGGATATAGCATAGACAACCAAAGATTCGGAAGTAGGAAACAATAGGTTTTCTTTCTTTGAAAATCTCATAGGGGGTTTTCTCAAGAATTGGTCTAAGAAATACTCGTTAATAATATGGCAAGAAGTAGAAACCGCTTCGCCCGAACCAGTTGCCACATTGCTTTCTATAAGCAATGTTCTGGCCATTTCCTGCAAAGACCTATTTTTTCTTTCCACCATTCCATTTTGTTCTAGAGTGTAGGAAGATGAAAAAGTATGCTGTATTCCATTTTTGTCACAAAAATTTGCAAAGTCTTGATTATCAAATTCTCCCCTATGATCTGTTTTGATACTTGAAATAGAGTATCCTTTTTCATTTTGGACCCTCTTTACAAATGTTGAGAAATATGAGAAGGTATCTCCTTTATTTGCAAGAAAATATACCCATGTAAATCGAGAGTAATCATCTACTATCACAAGACAGTACTTCTTACCTCCAATGCTCGGGTTACGGTTGGTCCAAATAAATCCATGTGAAGAAGGCGTAACACACGATTAGTAGAAATCTGTTTTATAGACTTGAAAGAGCTTCTTACCTGTTTTCCCAGTGTACATGCAGAGCAAAGCTCTGTTTTCTTGTAACTTAGTGAAGGCAAGTCACGAACAAGTTTTTTGCTGGCAAGCTTGGAAATTTGTTTCATGCTTACATGCCCAAGTTTGCGGTGCCACATATCTGCTTCATCTTGGACTGATAATAGACATTTTGCAGTATCTTCATTTATGTCCAGAAGATAAATGTTCCTATGCCTTCGTCCAGTAAAAGTCTGTGAAGAGTCATTGCTTGTTCCAGAACATAGGTTCTCTTTGAAGTTTATTCTGAAGTCGGCATCACATAACTGGCTGATGCTCAGAAGATTGTAGTTTAATACTTTGACTAGAGAAACGTTGTTGATGATTAAACTACCGATCTTGACAGTTCCCAGTCCTATAATGTTTCCTTTGGTGTTTCCTCCAAACGAAACTGTTCCTCCCTTGATTCTTTCGAATCCAATGAACATCTTTGAGTCTCCATCATATGTATTGAACATCCACTATCCAAATACCATTTCTTCTTACTTTTGAAGCTTACCTGCAATGTTTACATATACTCATTTTTTCTTTGGTACCCAAATTTTCTTGAATCCATTGAAGTTAGTAGTATAAGCTTTTTCTATCCATTTCTTTTGAACAGGTCTCTAGACTTTAGGACATTTATTCTCAAAATGTTCTCTTTCTCCACATTTAGAACACTTTAGATTTTCACGACCAACGGATTTAACAAAATTCCTTCTAAAATGGTTTTTATATGCCTGTTGAGGAAGTCTCTGTTTAATCATTTCCTTGACCTTAGGAAAATCAATTAACGATTTACTTTTCTTGCAAAACCCAAGTCCCGACTTATCATAATGAGGAATTTGGATAGAAAGAATATGCTGCAGATTTTTCGTTCCTTCAGAAAACTTTACATTAATATTTGAAATTTCCTTTCTAAGGAATAGATTCTCGTTTTGTAAGGTACTTTGACTTTCCTTTATTTCCAAAAGTTCCTTTTTAAGGGTCTCATTTTCATTTTTGATGGAATCCGACTATTCTCCATTTCCGTAAATTCCTTTTTAAGATCATTAAACTTTCCTATAAACGAACAATTCTGATGACTCAGCTTACGATTTTCTACCTTCAAATTTGAGATCCTTTTCAAGGTAGATTTTAGATTTAAACACAGCTCATTTATATAATCAGAGATTTCTATTGGTATATCGGAATGATTTACCTCGATTTCTCTATCTGAATCTGAGTCTGAGCCTGAATCTGTTTCAGAGTCTGAGTCTAAGTGTGCCATAAGATAGATGTTTCCATATTCGTCTTCACCATCCTCAACTTCTGTGTCACTCCATGTTTCAGCTTTAAGGGCCTTCTTGTACTTCTCGAATTTCCCTTTGTTCTTTTTGAGCTTGGGACAATTCTGTTTAATATGTCCCTTTTTCTTACACTCAAAACAAATGACTTCTTTGGCATAATCATCCTCGTCATCAGTTCTACGTTGTCCAGATTGTCTGTTTTGTTTCCTGTTGTTGAACTTCCTGCCTTTTCTGTTTAATTTCTTTACTTTTTTTATCATCAATGCAAGTTCCTCGTCGTCCAGCTCTTCCTCAGAATCTGTATCATCAGAATCAGTGTTAGACTTAAGAGCAATGGACTTTTTACCTCTGGATTCCACTTCCTCGTTCATTTGTTCTGCCTCATAGGACTGTAGAGTACCAACGAGCTCATCGACTGTTAGTAGTGAAATCCGCAGAGTTTCTCTGATAGATGTCTTCACATTGTTCCATTCTTTTGACAGTCCTCTCAGAAGTTTGTTGACCTTCATTGGTCCGAACAGTGTCCTTGATATGCCAATCCGTTTACAATTTACGTAAAACGACCGAACATATCTCCTATGGATTCTCCATGCTTCATCTTAAAATATTCATATTGACCAAGTAATATGTTTACTTTGGTCTCCTTGACGCGATTAGTTCCTTCATATGTCACATGTAGTCTATCCCATATTTCCTTTGCTGTATCACAAGAAGATATACGATTATATTCATTAGGTGATAAAGCACAATATAGAGAGTAAATAGCCTTTGCATCAATGGTTTGTCTCTTTGTTATCTCTTCTGGAGAGAAAGTGGCTGATGGTTCTGTTTCTTTCCCATCGGTACTCTTTGACGTCTTTCTGGCGTTATTAGTGGGCTCAATTCCCCTCTCAACCACATCACATTCCAGTGGATCTTTCGACCTGAGAAATGCCTTCATTTTATTCTTCCAGATATTGTAATCATTGCCGTCGAAGTATGGTGGACGAGTGTTGCTCTGCCCCTCAATTAAACCTGGTGCAAGAATACTAGCCATAGAGGATCTTTAACTCAGAAGTAACAAACACTTCAAGATCTCGAGCACGAGGCTCTGATACCAATTGATGTTGCTAGTATAAACACCTAGAGGGGGGTGAATAGGTGTAGAGAGATTATTCGCGCAAATATATATAACTATTGCAATCAACGAACTGAAATCAAGTAGAGAGAGTTAGAGAAGATTGCAAACACTGTTTATAGTGGTTCGGCTTTTGACAAGCCTACGTCCACTCTCCGAGCGACCAGCCAATCGGCTATATTTCACTATATGATCAACGGTGATTACACACTCTCGAGTGTTTGTACTTGGTGATGATCTGTCTCACTAAGTCACTCTCTTTTTGTAATACACTAAGATCACTCAAATGCGCACTATGAACAACAATTGAAGAATTGAATCAGCTTTGGAATAATGTTTATCTGTCCTACCCCTAGGTCTCATCCTATCCTTAAATACTCTCCAAGCCATACTCGACCGTTGTCTCTTTCCTTGAGAGTTTAGTCTTCCCTTTCTTAGACAGACTTTATAAGGCAAGTCTTTTTGACCGTTGAGGGTAGATCAGATCCCCTTAGATTATGTTCGCCCATACAATCAGAATCTGGGCTTCCATAAATGCTCTATTATTCTTTGGAAGTTGCCCACTAATTGATCCTGTAAATCAGATTAGTATAACATAATCAACATAAATAAGGTAAGTGAAATACTCTACCGTTGGTGATCTTATCGTGTAGGTTCATCTTAAGTCGATGGTCTTAAGTTAAGTCCCGCCAGATTTTCGATGCAGTTCGTTCGGACTTAAACTCTCGATGCAGGTACGGTCGAGACTTAAAACTCGATGCCTGTACGGTCAGACTTAAATCTCTGTCTAGATGAGTCTTTCCGTCTGGTACGGTCAAACTCTAAGACATCTCATGCTTTATCTTCTGCAATCAGCAGATTTTAAAGCTTATGTCATTCTGTGTCCTTTTCCTTCAAGAGATTGATATAAATATCATTCATAAAATGTTTTGTTAGCATCAAAACTAGGAGTTTTCTCAACAATACTCTTATGGTTTCACCTTCATGTAATCGAGGATCTGAACTTTCTTAAAATGGAAAATTCCCAATTTTTTTGGTCGGATAAAAGGTCCCATTTGACAGTAACTAGAATCCTAGTCAGCTCAAGCAAGAAGAAACGATATAAAAAGCAGGCAATGTTCATTGTACTTAGTGTGATAGAGCTATTTGTACTTTTTTCCCTCTTGGATTAGTAACTTATGCTTGTGATGTCCTTTCGTGTGATGGACAAGTAACGGTACTGTATTTATGTGATCATTTGGTGTTAATTGAGTCAATCAGTGAATGATAGCTTCACCAATTTAACAATTAAACCAATGTTATCATGCAGCTATAATGTCCGAGATCATCAAAGTTGATAAGATGTCTTGGCTGAAGGTTGTACCTGTAATTTCTAGGAGTAGTATTAATTGGCTGTGTATCTCTACCTAACCCAAATATCATCTCTAACAGATGGATCAGTCACCAGATAATTTGAGTGGACACATAAACTTTCTGCTTCATCGTTATTTTGGAGCAAGTGCCAAATTTACAAACACACTTTGCCTGGATTAATGAACTCTTCTGCTCCGACTCTGACAGGCTTGTCTAATATGGCGAATGTGTATGCACTTTCGTAGTAGGCCAGCATGCCAAGTCTAGTCGCTTGCCTATAGCTGGCATGACTTTGTATTGGGCTACAATTGTATTGTTTTCTCTGCATATAAATGAAGCAACAGCATGACACTTAAATACGATCTCAAAATTGATGTCTCTTTCTAGTGCCCTGCTACAAAATGATAAAGACACCACAGCACGGAGGGGCTTCACGAACGTGGATGCAGGTAAGTTGTTGCCTGTAAAAGGTTTCAGAGTCAGCATCATGAAATGATCAACAAAAGTATCTCTCATTTAAAATCTATACATAATAGTTCATGCAATATCTATGGTACTAATGTCGATTTTTTACGATCAACTGGTCGCACAAACTCTTGTGGATGTCACTGTTGCAAGAATTGAGTATCTCTACTTTCCTAAAATGGGAAATCCCTGTCAGTTCATGTTGCTCAAATCAATATGGAAGTACAGAAGCATCAGCCAACCAACAAGCATAGTCTCTCAAAGAACACATATACGCTTGACTCCCAGTTCTTCTGGTCATGATCCAATAACAATGATATTTGGTTTTCTGTTTCATTCAACACAGACAACTACCAACCGAGCAAGATAATCTGTCCAGGGTCAGATCGTATATCGACACTGCCATGTGGAAGAACAACTTTCTGTGTCATCACAGACATCAAAGTGCTGCTGAAGTAAGAGCAAAATGGGACCTGATAATGGTTACCCAGCAAGGAACAATGGAGGCAATGCCATGTGTGTCATTGATCCCTTTTGTAGCAAATGTCCAAGCAAGAATAGATTGCTTATTGAATTGAGAGAACATGAAGTTGGAAGGGGTTAGCACTCTTGAGCTCATACATAGCAATCAGTGGCCAGAGGCTTAGAAAAAGTAGTTGCTGCCAATTTGACTGCGCGATCTCGATGTTTCATTCCATTTTTCAGTACACGCCTACTCCTAAAGTTTTCAGTGATAGTGTAATGAAGCTCCTAATGGATGTTTCAAGAAGTAAACCTTGAAAGGGGTTGGTTGAAGAGCATATTAAGAAAAAGTGATCTGACGACTCTGAAAGAAGTTGTGATTGGGGCCTCCAAGAGTATGGTAGTGACAATCTCATGTGTTTGCTATTTATTGTGCTGGGCAGAGATGTCATTTTCCTTTGGTGTGATAGAAATGAATAGGGCGCAAGCAAACAAAAGAGGAGAGCAAGTTGGAAGAAGGTGATCTAATGAAGTGATCAGGTCTTGTTTTGACACCCAAAAAAAAAAACAAGAAACTTGCTTGGCGACTTTGAGAATTGTGACCAGGAAAAGGGAACAGGAGAAGCCTGGCAAGGAGATCAGAATTTCACCTTTCTTCTCTGATTTGTCAAAACACTAGGCATGGGGGCACTCATGTGAGATGTTTCTTGTGTCTGTGCACAAAGGATGTCGAAGAAAAGGACTCAGGTTTGCTCTTTGATTTCAAGTTGGACTGAGGAACATTTTTGGTGTCTTTGAAAGGGATTAACAAGGGCTTTTTTTCTGACTATAGTGCGAATGATGAACAGCAGGAAATAGTCTCGTTTAATGTTGTTGCACCATCATTGGAATACTTTTGTCATCAAAGGTGCAATTAGACTCATGAATCCTCTCTATATTCGGTGTAACAAGCTACGCCATTTCATATGAGTCAAGTGCTGAGAAGAGTATTCAATGTGACCAGTAAAGATGGTGTCCATTTAGGGGTGAATCTTATCTGTGAATTACTGGACGAGACATATCTCATTCAATATGGGTTATTAAGATGTAATCAACACTCCCACCCTGAAAACACCGATGTCTTCATCATACTTTCTCCCGTTGTTCAATCCGTGATCTGCTCTATTCATTTTCTGATATTGTCCAAAGAGTTTACCAAGATTCATAGCTCGTTCAATTCTTTTCTTCCCGGTAATCACTCCCGCCCTCATTGAGTCAATTAGTGCCTAGTCCGTCCTTGAGCACACTTCTACTTAGGGAAATTGACACAAATGGTCCATGAATGTATAATATAGTTTATGAACTTTAACCCAATATGCAATATGATCCATGAAATTTCAATTTGTTCAATGTCGATCTTAGACTTTTGGTATATGTTTAGTTTAGTCCATGAACTATATAAAAATATTCAATATAGTCCTCGGACTTGAATTAATGGAAGAATAACATTAAACATTTTATATAGTTCAAGAACTATGTTGAATATGTATCAATAGTTCAAAAACTACATTGAACAAATTGAAAGTTCATGAATCATATCAAATAAATTAAAAATTCAGGAACATTAGGTCAAAATTTATGGATTATTTGTGTTATTATCCCCTCTACTTAGGGGGATTTTATTCTAATATCTTTTATGATGACCCCGTTCAATCCATATAGACAAAGGCCTAAAAAAGGAATACTCAATATGACCTCTCAATGGCGATCATTAGGGGGGAATCTTACTTCTAAATCACTTTATTAGACCTCTCCTATTAATGTTGGACTTTGGAGAGCTACACTCGGCGTGGTTGGTAAACCTTTAATCAAATCGAAGAAATGGATTCAGTTTCCAGTACGCCAAAGCCAGCCTTGGAGTATGGAGGATAATTAGATGGAAGAGGATGGACGAGAAAGGTGAGTAAAAAGAAGGGCACAGCACTATGGCACGACTACCTAGAGGCTTATAAACCACTTTGTACACCTCATAAACCGGTTTAATTTCAACTTTTGTTTCATACAGGTGGCCCTAACCCTTAATAATTTACACATAATTGATGAAATTTGAACAGATAATTTCTCATTTGTGAACTGAAAATCGTCCCCAAATAACTTCACCAACATGAATGTGAGCAATGGACGTCAAAGCAGAAGGGGCGTGAGAAAAACATCGAAGTTTCGCAGTACTACAAGGTTGGGGAAAATTATTAAAGAAAGCATTCAAGCTGTCATATCAAATACCAATTATACAAGACCCAGTAGCCCCTTACCCCACAAATTCTATTATCATTGCCAGAGGTATTCTTTAATTGCTTCTTTTTAAAACCTTTTCAGCTAGCCGAGAGTGAATCAACAGTATCTTCTTCTGAAAGCGATTCTTTTACTGATGCAATGCCTATTAGTTCGTTTCTAGGTTATATTATTAAGGTAGATGCCGTAAGCACAATTGGTGTCGTGGTGTAGTTGGTTATCACGTCAGTCTAACACACTGAAGGTCTCCGGTTCGAACCCGGGCGACGCCATGGTCATCGTCCTTTTTCATTTCTGCAAAGATTTTCCTCATTTTTTTGATGATTTTTTTTCCATTTCTGAAAAGATTCTCCTCTTTTTTTTTTTTGACCATTGAGCCCGGAAAAGGTAACCCGTTCTTTGATTTACATTTATCATAGATAGAACCATGCACAAATGAATTCGCAAGCGCATCATGATGAAACCAATTAACGGAATGTACTTTTCATTCACGTGAAAGATCATCTCAGTTTTCAATCGAACCCCAATAACATTTAGACTCCAAGTTCAGGGCCCGTGGTAGACCTTTCCCTTTTGCCTTTTTCCTTCCTACTGGCTGCGAAGCGGGTGGTCGAATTTTGCTGCTTTGATGCGCATTATAGTTGCAGAAGTTAGAAGACAGTGAACCCAACCACCTTAAAAAACGATCTTTTCTTGATCCTGTGTTCGTTTGTTCAGTGGACCATATGAGTCGGTAACGTTTGGAGAGAGAGAGAGGTGATGAATGGCTCAAGGAATTACTCGGTTCGGATACTGTTAAGAGTGTGGAGGGAGCTTTAGCTATTGCAAAAAGCATAAAGAAATGCTTTGCATGCAGTACCAAGTTCATGTCGACCCAAAGTCCTAATGTAATTTCTGCAGGGTTATTAACTTGTACACAACACAGATTGAACGAAAAAATCCTGTGTCATTCAGCTTCACCAACAGGTCAGTCTACAGAAGATCTTTAATACACATATCAGATCAGAAAAGGGGGCAAAAAGAAAGCCTCATCATCCTAAAATTACAAAATGCCCACATGCGGGCCTTTTGGAGAGGGCTCTTCCTCTGTGTGCCTATGCGCTGTCTCTAATTTTCCTTAACAGTATGCGTAGTAGTCTGGCTATCATTCTTTTCTTCTTTACACGTTGAATAAAACCAAATAATCATCCAAAAAAGGGGGAAAATGAGCAAAAAAAAAAACTGAAACTTGGGGCATTGTCATGTATGTGTGTCTTAGAACTGGGAGATGCATCTCCTGTGGCAAGCGGTGGTCCTCTTTTTCTGCCTGGTCTCCACTTTCCAGACCTTGCCGATGTCCTGAGCGATCCTCATGGCATCAGAGGATGCACCAGACAGCCCTCTCCTCGTGAACCCAACTGCATATAGCCCAGCATTGCCCTTCCAGCCATCGGGGAATTGAGTTTTTGGGTAGCCATTCTTGGAGAAGAACTCGCTCTCCTGATACCATGAAAAGAAAACAACATTAGCCCAATTTGTCCAACACTCGTTCACTTCATAAGAAAGAAAATTCCAAAACAGTGAACTTTTTAGGGGAAAATTTTCAGACTTTCTTTGACGTTTTAT
The DNA here is from genome assembly GCA_014182845.1 of Corymbia calophylla. Taxonomy (NCBI): domain Eukaryota; kingdom Viridiplantae; phylum Streptophyta; class Magnoliopsida; order Myrtales; family Myrtaceae; genus Corymbia; species Corymbia calophylla. The sequence continues at coordinate 28,636,134 of CM024703.1, read as the reverse complement.
TTGGGTCAAGACCAAGAATGTCAAGGTGTTGATTTTTTTTCCGGAAAAAAAAAGCCAAAATGAAGATATTTTCCGCATGCACAGAACATAAAAACTTCAAGAACAGGACATTTTAACACACCTGAAGCCAAGAGGGGACATTGCTTTTGTACCCAGTGGCAAGAACCACCGCGTCAACGTCGAGCTCGTCTCCATTCTCCAGCTCCACGACATGGCCACGTGAGAACCTCTTGATCCCAGGGACAACCTGAATCTCTCCAGATCTGATCTTTTTCAGAGCTCCAATGTCCAAGACTGGGGTCTTTCCTCTCTCGTTCTTGAGCTGCAATGGTCCCATTGATGGCCTCTTGAGACCATATTTTCCGGTGTTTCCGAGCACCAGCCATGCCAGGATCAGAAGTATCTTGTCGACCAGCCAAAGGGGTAGCCAAATCATCAGCAAAAAGGCCAGCTCGAACGTGGACTTCCCCAGAATTTCTCTAGGCAATACGTGAACCTGTTCATTACCAAGCAATCAAATTCACGAATTAGAATCAACTCTCTCCAGTGATAACGTCTTAAAAGTTGGTTTTTTTCTTTTTCTTTTTCGCATTAGAATTGGAAGCTTACCGAGCTGCGGACCACCATCGAAGGCTCAGCTTTGTAATTGCAAAGGTCTAGGGACACTTCCATGCCAGAGTTGCCGCAGCCAACGACTAGGACCTTCTTCCCGGTGAACTTCTCGCCGGACTTGTAGTCGCAGGCGTGGATGACCTCACCCTTGAACTCCGCCAGCCCTTCTATGTCTGGCATCACGCGCTCCGAGTTCTCCCCTGTCGCCACCACGAGCCACTGGCAGATGTACTCGATTTCAGAGCGGCTAGAGCCCCTGGCCTGGACCGTTCGGATACGCCACAGGCCGCTGGTCTCGTCATAGCGGGCTGACTGGACGCACTCGTTGAAGTTGGGGCTTATCTCGAAGCCCCTTGCATAGGACTCAAGGTACTCGATGAACTGCCTCCTGGTGGGGTACTCAGGGAAGTCCTCGGGGAACGGCATTTTAGGAAGCTGGCAAAACTGCTTGGGAAGGTGAAGCTTGAGCCTGTCATAGGTCCGCTTTTGCCACAACGAGGCAATGCAGTCCGCTCTCTCCAGGACCACAAAGGGCACTCCTTGTTCTCTGAGGCAGGCGGCCGTGGCGAGCCCAGAAGGCCCCGCACCAATGATGACCGGCCCGCTGACCCAAACGCAGCGGCGAGCGAAGAAGTCCTCATGGTCGGCTAGGCGGAACAAGTTCTCCATTGTTTGATGTTGAAGATGTAACGGAGTAGCTAAAAAAGGGGTGTGGGTGCTTGAATTGCAAAGCGTGTTCTCTCTTTTGCTGTTCTGGGTCTTGTAGGCAGATGGAGGAAGTTGATGATAAGAGAGAGAGAGAGAGAGAGAGAGAGAGAGAGAGAGAGAGAGATTGAATGTGTTGTGTCTTGTGTGTCTGAAGATTGACTTGGTTTGGTTTGGAGGGAGAGGAGGGGGGGAGGGGGTTTATATAAGGGGAGGAGGAGGCCAGGAGGGAGAGGGTTGCATGTGAGGGAACTTGGAGGAGGGTTATTGGGTGGACTTGCATTTCACTACTCCTCAAATCATGAGCTTGTGACTATTTTATTAGGGATATAAAATATGGTAGAGAGAGCTTTGGTTTTTTTAATTTTACTTAATTCCCTTGGAAAAAAGTGGGCATATAATATTTGGGTTTGGGGGATTTTGATATTGGGTCTTTTGGGAAAGGCTTCATCATGGGTGATGGCGTGAACGATTTTGAACTATGGACATTGCTTCGCTTTTAATATTATTTTCTTTGCGAGTAGCTTTTGCCCAACCCAAAAAGAAGAAATCAAAAATGGAAAAGATTGAGAAGCGCCGTGAAGTGGCCGTGTGTGGATGAGCGAGGCAAGGCTATGAAGCAAGATGGAAAATTATTAGCTACACTCGGAGGGCATGGATTCGATGTATGTATGCATGTAATTCTTCAGATCTCGCGGACCTCATGTAAAATCCACACGATCAAGCGGTCGATGTGCATCTTGTCAACTGCATTAGGCAGGTTGTATAACTTCTCGTGATGGAATGGCGTGTCCTTAGGTTCCGATTCCATGGGAATGGAAATGAATAACCACGGTTGACATGAAGGTCCAAAAATGCACTGAGCCAAAAAGCAAAACCCCTAAATTGCATCAAACGCGTGGTGGATAAGAAGCGTGGCCAGGATCAGCGTTGAAAAAGGGCGATTGTTTTGAGTGCTTTTTACTCCAATCGGAGAACCGACGAAGCTTCGTTAGCAAAAATTACTAAGAACAGAAGTCGAACGACAGGTCATTTCTCTGGTCAGCTTTCCTTCAATCCATCCGCCATTGATGGAAAAACCCATGCGCGATCAACCCGACTTTTTTTGCCGATACTAAAGGGACGGTGGTGCATCGATTTCACCTTGGCTAGGAGGTTGGCTTCTGCGGCCTACTCTTCGCCCTTTTTACGGACGCTATTGTCGGTCAGCTATGACAAAACCGTGTGCAAGAGCTTTGTGAGCTTTAGGCAACTTCGTCGACGACCGGCTGGTTCACCTCATCTGGATTCAGTAATAGCCCAACACCTAACATCAAGAGAGAGTGCTGAAAAGCTAAATGATACAAGAGGGTTCGTGAAAATACCCGAGTATATAAAGGAAAGAATAGAAAAGAAGTGGTGTCGATAATTGACTCTCCCTAGATCGATGGACCAAGTTAATCACGTTGCTTCTATTTTTCAACGATGATAATGTGAGTTCACATTGCTTCCGTTTTCTATAACTATGATGTGAATTGTGTTTCCAAGTAAGAGCTACAAGTTAGTTCAGAAAGATAGTCAAAAACAAGATGTTATCATAAAGGGATAGCTTAGCTTGCTCGCTACCCGTAATGAACAGGTCGGTCGATCCTTTACTATAGTTTAATCTAGTAACCTTATTAACGAGCAGCTGGGAAATTTCCCCTGGAAAGTGCGTCGTCCTGCTTGAACCTTAAGCCAGCGATAATTCGGATTTAAAAGAAAATGAAACCATTTTCTGTTCTTATGATCACACTATGGACGGGAGGCACGAGTACTCGATTGAAGATAAAAATACAAAAAAATTACAAGCTTTCGGTCGTAGCTGTAGCTTTTGATGGTAAATGCACCCTGGTTTGACACGCGTCCACGTGTGATTGAGGGTGCAAAAAGTGGGTTTTTATCAACGGAGAGAGATGGCAATATTAGGAATTCTTTTTCTTGGTATTTCGAGGTGGATACATGATCATGATCATCAAGCGAAGCTTTTAAAAAAATATCGATGCATGAGGAGGCTTGAGCTGGAGAAAAACAAGGGTGGCGCCCCACTTAACCCACTTGGGGTTATCGAGTGAAAATTTTCTTGGGAAAATAGAGGTGGTCATGTGCATGCAAACCCCCTTGATTGCACATACTCTCTCCTTTCAAAGGACGAGCATTATAACGTTCCTAGGGAAAAGAAAATGTCCAAGTACAAGAAATCAAATGTTTCTCAATGAATCCACGTCATGTCATGACATTATTTCGAACAAACTCACAATTGAGAAATTAGACTAAGCAGACATATAAGAAAATTTACAATGAACTAGAGTGATAACTAATTATCAATTTTTATTATTCTTGTCAATTAACTATTCGAGATAAAGTAGTGTGAAGAGATTAAATAGTTAGATTATATCGTGGGTCAATGTGAAAGGAGGGGGAAAGTGCCCCCTAAGTCCTATGACCTATGTTTGACACAACCATTATAATCAAACAAGAGGAGGAGAAAGAGAAAGGCCCTGAAATGTTATTTTCACACCATAAATTCGAGCATTATTTAGATGCCATAGGGAATGAATGTTATTTAATCATCCTAGCCTTTTTTTCACCAGCCTTGCAATGCCTCGAAGCCAGCTAGGGACAATGAGGAGTCTTTGAGCTTTTCGAATATGAGAAGGAATCATTCCTCCCATCAAATATAACCAATCCACCCCCCTCCTTTTTTTCCCCATTCATTTCTCTATTAGTAGCAACTTCTCGGCGGTGTTCTCATGACCTAATTCAACCTTTTTTGCGTGGTCGGCGTCGGTACTCAAAAGGGCTCGATTTGAATCGATTAGTTTGAAGGGGCGATGCTATAAAAATAGGGCAAGTGGGTATTGTTAAGTTTCGATCGAGCCAAAAGGGCATCCGTTGCGAGTTTTGTGTGTTTTAACTGGAGTCACGCGTAAAGGAAAAGTTCGAGAAAAGGCCGTGGTTTTCAATGTTAATGGGAGATTAGGGTTTTTATTGTTTCTTTAATTTATCGATTTGCATGCTTCTTGGAAATCTCGAGGGTTCTTCGCTTTCTGAGCTGTTGCAGCGAGCTGCCAACTTCGCCACCCCAGCGGAAATTACTTGTATCGACGTGAGGCGAAAGGTGGTGCCACGTCACGCAGTGGGCTGCGTAACGGGAGCACATGTCAAAGTCGTTGATTCTCGTTTCGTCTTTGGACTTCAAGAATGTTTCGATTCGGCGGCTCGTCAAATGTCTCCATCCAGAACGAACGTCAACACGTCTGATCAAGTCTTTGGACTGGTAGATCATGTTGAACTTCTCCGGAATTCATATGTCGGGAGTATACTTGGATTACTGTCCGCGTTCACATCTCTTATCCGATATTGTTTTGTAATTTTGTGTACGACAACGCGCGCTTAAAGGAAATGCGCGAATTCCTGATAGGCAAGCGCATTCAAGGCTTGTCTCCAAGGCAACTCATCGGCAGTTTAACCCTTTTTTTTAATAAACCAATGCACATATAGTGAGCTTGGCATGTCGATGACTTCCTATGAGTAATTAGCATCTTGGCAGACCAATTAAACGAAGTTCTCACAAGCGGATGTAATGATATTACGCTCGATTCACTTCTGATTTTTTGCAATAACCCGGCTTAAAACTTTGAGATGCTTACCTAACATATTTCTTTCGTAGGTCAGACTTCCCTGCGAAATACGAGTGAAGTCCAAAAGCACAATCCGCATTGGTTATAAGAATATGGTTTCTTTCGAGTTCTGATAACAAGGCATTAGCATTGATGCCACAATGTATGAAACATGTGCACTGTTCCACCAAGTACGACAAAGCATAGCTAACTAAAGATTAGCGAGAAGTCTTGAACACAGTTAGGCTAAACCCTTTTGAGCTGGCTTCGGTTCTTCCCCCACCTTGCTCGTCTGCGCAAAGCCCTTTGGTCAAACCCTAAAATTAGAAATAGAGCATATTTGCATATCCTATTATTAGAAAACCTTTAGCGCTCTCTCTCTCTCTCCCCCTTTGATTTAGGTTTTAAAGGAGGATCTCACCAGCCACCCCAATCATCAATTGCCAATTAGTAACTCAATAATGGCCCAAAAAAAAACCCTCATAAACTAAAATTATTCTGCCCTACAGAACTTTAAGGAGAGGGGAGGGAACCCCAGTTTCTCATTAGTTTTATGTCATCTCCAAAATCGCAAATGATGAAGATGTGGATCACATGGCGACCCCTAGCTAGCAAAGTCGGACGGATTCATATTAGTCTATTTAGTGAAAATCTAATTGAATCTAGAGGGGCACATTAGAATCTTGAGAAAGTTCTTTGGAAGATCTTCCTTCCCCTTCTCAAAATTTCCTCTCGTTTTAGGCTCATGTGGCTCGCTTCCAATTATTTATAGCCCACAGATCTTTCGATCATTTCTTGCGTAGATCATCTAGATATGAGAGATTTTGGTATCGGTGAAACTTTTTGTGAGGATCTAAATAATTTACATGTCCTTTCAAGAGAGGAATTCCTCATAAAAGTTTCATGGTTTTTGCTTTTGTATTGAGTAAATTATCTTTATAATTATTCTATATGAGTGGCAAACGTTTTTCCGAACAAATTTGATTGAACGATATGTGTGGAATTGAATTTTAGTGAATATATATCACATTCGAATTGCTCTGCTTTGATTGTTAGACCCGCAATTGGTACAAGAGTGAACGGTTCTCAATTCTATACAAATTTTACTTGAAACTTGAAACCTACATGTTGGAATAGGTTTCTCATTTTTTAGAATCTAGAACCTATCTTGCATACCCTAAAACCTGGATTGTAACACCCTGAAACCTGGAGATTACCTTGTCACAATCCAAGTTCCAGGTTCCACCTAGGTTCTACCTATTTTATTAACTAAACAATTACAATAATCCATTAACCATAATTTATATCTAGACACACAAAGATTATGAAATATTAACAAAATAAAAGTTAGTTATAAAATGAAATTTTAGACTAGTGGTTTCAAATTATACACTTATCATCAGACGCCATGAAATATTGTATGATCATGCAAAGATATAGACAAAAAAAACACAAAAATTTATTTTAGGTTCTTGGTTCTTCCTACTTAGAACCTAAAACCTGCATGTCAAAATAAATTATGTAATTTTTGAAATCTAGAACCTACCTTGCATATATTAGAATCTAGAATTAGGATAGGCTTCCACTATTCACCAATCCGGTTCTTTGATTTTAGGTTCTGCCCTAAAACCATACTCACCCCTAATTGGTACCAAAAAATTAGCACCTAATGGGAACCAAACAAAAATCCCAACTATTATTCAGGATTTTGTTAACAGAAACTTTGTCAAGTTTACTCAATGTAATTCCCAGAAATCTACTTGAGTGACTTATTTTAAGTACATGGGCATCATGCCTCCGATAATGTCTACTCTACTGAGGATATAATTGTACCTACAAATTGTTAATCCACATAAGTGAATTTTTTTTTATTCTAATGTGTGCCCTTTTCATTCAATTTAACCTATATGCATCATCACTAGTTTGGCTAGCCATGAGTATATTATTTTCGAAAATTTGACCCATTTATAAATTTCTTCTTTTAGCTTAACCCCAATGCAATAATATACAATTGCATTATGGAAATACGAAAAAGTGGTGTATCTTATTTTTCAAAACTTGGGGCGGGGTCATCTAACAACCGCCAGGGGTCCCATAGATTAGGAGCTTGTGCTGTGATTAAATCAAGGAATATGGATCTACAACGAATAATTAAACCGAAACAAATCCCGGATAAGCAATTAATTTTTTATAATTAGGATTTCCAAACAATTAATGCTTTTTTCCCAAGTATATGGTCGAGAACATGGAATGATGTAATATAAACTCAAAAACCCAAAAAAGAAAAATAAAATAAAAGAAAAGAATATGCGCGTCGCCAATGATGGAGCCCATTAATGCGATGGAGAGCATTTAGAATCGGTACTTGCGATCTTTCTTTCAATTAAATTAATCAATTAATTAATCTATAAACCATGGGTCGGTAAACATCAGTTGGACGAACTTTGGAAGTCAAAATCAAAAAATAGTCATCCAGGTGCCACGTCAGGAGCATTGCACTTGGCACCATTAGGGCCCGGCACGTGGCACGAATTCTTGCAATCCAATTTTAATTCATAATAATTATAGTATATGTTATTAACTTTTTAAATGGCTTCTCTTAATCCAAGACGCCGCCCCTTCCATTTTTATTGCACCAACATCCACAGATCCCGAATTATAAGGTAATTAATTCCATATTTTTTTCAAATTTTTAAAAAGTGGGGTTATTAGAGAGAGAGTTAAAGTCGGTAATGAAGATTTTCTTTGAGATTAGGATTTGGGGTTACCATGTGATCATGAACTGCAGCAGAAGAAGAGAGGTGGTGCCGTCCTTTTTTTAATTGGCAAATATTTATGTTAGGACTAATGAAACATGACATGAGAAAATTCAACTTTAAATATGACATTTTCGACTTTGTTCTCATTTATCGAAAATTATGAGATTACATGTATATCAATAGCAATGTCAAGTTGGTCAAACAATAACAAGATGAGAACATCACTAAGTATATATATTTCAAGACTAACAAATTATTTTCCAAAAAATATTATTGTGAAATAAGGCAAAAATCTCATATGGGTCTCCAATCGATCTAAATGTACTCGAAATTTTCTTGTTCTTTTAACACGATTTAGTTATCCGTTGATATTTTTTTTTCCCCTAGAAAGACAATTCATTTATTAATTACACATCTCAAGGACGTTTTTACCGAGGTGCTCATGGGAATTCCAAATGTCGACGTGGATGTTTCATGGAGAACGAGGATTCACTCCTTCCCAAGAACAACCCCATTGGACTTCCACACATTCATCCCTCCATCCCTCCCAAAAGACAGCTCTCAATAGCCGTAAAAAGTAGGCAAGAGAATGTAATAATCTCACGTTCTTGACTTTAATTTCTTTTAAATAAAATTTCCCCCATTTATTTTTCCCGTTTCCCAAGGGTTCATTCCTCGAAAATATCAAGAAAATTGGAAAAAAGAAGAAGGGGAATTTTGATTTATCCCAAGAACAGTGCCGGTTGTGAGCCTCGAGTTGATAAACTAGTACGCGTCTACGTTTCGTTTTGGAGGTCGGGATCACATGGGGTTGTGGCCACCACCATGGGGAGGGAGGCCGGTCGATCCACTTCGCTTCGAAATCGAGTGGCGACCGTCCAACATAAATTGCCTCAGCCGCTCGCATGTGCTCATGTTGGGATCCTTTCCTATTAGCGGCTCGCTCCCCTTCAAGCCATCGACCTAATTTTCCGATTTGCCGTATCGAAACAAGATGACAAAGAAAGATGGGAGGAAAAAGAAATGAATGAAGCCGATCGACCTAATTTCCCGTAAGAAGAAAGTCTAAAGTTGGAATCTGGGGAGCATTTTTTGTGCCACGACCAACCCAACACTTCTCTCACTTCTTTCTCTCTCTCTCTCTCATCTATTTATTTTTTATTTTAATGGAGAAGAAAATTTGATTTGGTACTCTTCATAAACGAAAGAGAAGTGCAATACCTTCACCCGAAAATATTGTCAAGGGGAATCAAAATCCAAGCCTATCGACATATTTTAAATGGATCATTTTCATTTAATTATAAAGTAGGAGACATTTCTAACACAATTCGCACATGCTCCCCCTTGATTCATGTATCGTCTTAAATCTCCATCAACGCCTAACTTCATATGTGATCTCTTTCTTCAGATTGAATCATAGAATCAACCATTGAACCCGTGTCAACTAAACCATTTCCCCTTCACACATGAGCTTCTCCATCAATGCCTCAATATATCCCAAGTCTTTTCCTCTGGACCGAATCATGAAATCTATGCCACAACACAACGTGCACTATCCAAAGATTGTAGTGGTCATCAAGATTCATTCTTTGAAACATTCACTCGCGTTGCTATACCACAACGCCCACTGTCCGAAAACCACAACTATCACCTCCAAACATCAGAACAAATTGAGGACCCCACAAATTCACCATCAATTCTGATATCATTGTTAAAAGCATGCAACAAAATTCTAAAACCTTCACTGGGTAGATATAGTCAACAGGACCCTAAGTTCAAGTCGGTTAATATATCCAATTTGATTCATATTCACTCAAAAATTTAAGTTAATAAGTTATGAGCGAATCATGATATATTAATTATTTTACACCACATTAATTATTTGACATGAGACTTTTCTAATACAACTTACAAATATAACTCAATAAAGCACTTGTCAAAATTTTCGTCGTAAAAATTAGGGCGATTGCCCTATCGATCATTGCGTGCAAATGATAAAATTCAAAAGTTTTAATCCAACACAAAGGTCTATCTGCCTAGAGCCGAACCATGCCGTTCACGATCCATGTGTGATCGTCACATGAGAAAGAAGACGACAAAATAAAATTCGGAGGCAAATCCTTATCAAGAACTGGTGGAAATCTATTTGACTCTGCACTATTCCATGGGGCCATGTTACCAGACCACACATTGACCATGTGCTGAATAAACAAAGTCAATTTGACCAGAAACATAATTTAGCACAAGCATTTGCAGCTGCCCCTTTTTATTAATACAAGATTCTCGATAACCAACTTCATGGCTATTATAACTACATTAACCGTAGGAATAAGAATAATTTTGGTAATGTATATTACTTAGTTTCTGGACTATTAGCCTTATCTCCAGAACATGTATGGAGCTTCTTTGATGCAGAATCAGGAACATGCATCGCCCAGAATATATGCTTACACAACAGCTGCATCACCACAGCAGCAGCAACAACAACATTAGGGTTTGACCAGATTGAGAGAGATCTTGGGAACACATGAGATCACATGGAGCTGGCCCGATTGCTGCTACTAACCACAACTTGGAATATCATCAAACTTCACGAGACCATTGATTAACCCTCAAAAAAGAAATTAGTCAAACGATGCTTTTTTAAAGTAACATGTGCATTGGATAATTGCCACATCCCTCAATCATATGTCTTCGTGACCAGTCCCACCAACCCGCCCTCCCCCTCCAACCTTCCATTAATTTCTTCAAATTATGGTCAATGTTTCGAAAGGGGCAATTTAACTAAGTGGTACTTATCTTGGACATGATCCTTGTATCTTATGTTATGACTTACTATGATTGATTCTAGACAAGGAACCTTTATGGGGTTTAAACTCGAGTCTCGACCAAGGGAGGGGACAAGCCTGCGTTAGTATTTGTAAGTGGATTGAGATCCTTTCGAGCAGTGTTGTTCTAGACAGTCAAGATTATGATGGGTCGGTTTGGGAACATGGCACGAGCTCAAGGGGAAATTAGCTCAATTTGCCTTCTTCTTCTTTTGTAGATTGAAGAATAATCCAAAATATTTCAAAGCGAAAAAAAGGGAGAAAAGCAAATTGGGCCCAACGAAGGGCAGATGAATGATTCCGGAGAATAATCCAAAATATTTCAAACCATGCTTAGTTGCATAGTTAATGGAGTAGGGGACCAAAGTCCATGGACCAATGTTGCGCATGTTTAGTAAGCCTAATCAGGTGAACAATTTAGGGAAAATGGGCCAAATCTCGACCATAGGCCCAGCTCGTCCTGTTTGGATGCAGATGGAGTCGTATCCACGGTTCTGCTGGACCAGGTCAGGATTTCATTTTCCACAATTTTAGAGAGCGAAGATGGTCCAACCAAACGTAACTCGGCATTTTGCTTGATGTGTATGCGCATGGGGCGACTGAAAAGTGCATGCGAAATCCTCATTGAATGGTCCCCGAAATCCTCTCCTTTCCTAACGAAAATGGAGGACTTCGTCTCAAATGGTCGTCGATGCTTAATTGCTTAGAAGATTAGCTTTTCCGGTACCTCCCGAGATACCTAGAAATGTCCTATGATGCGCAAGGTTATGAATCCTGATGCGTTGATGTAAGAGTTACAACGGATCATAATCTGGAGAATTAACGAAAACAGGGGTCTCGTTATGTTATTGAGGAGCAATAAGCATAGGTGAAAATTAATTTTCAAAAGGGCGCAGGAATTTAAAACATGAGTGGCTTCTCATATTAAACCGAAACAAGGAGGATTAGGAGATAATTATGTACACGGATCACTTGGCGTTAGACATGGTATCGGACCTTTGCTTGCATGTGGCACGTCTGCCGTGGGATGACCCCTGAGTCGCAATGTTCATGTGGGTTTCAATCAATGGCATGCCTAATGAGCAGATTAAGCCCAAAACTGCTCCTGCATGAGTTAGGAAAATATTGAAATTTCTATCTAATACTAACCATGTCAATGCGGGCTTGGACTGGCCGAGGAGGGGCAGGCTGAAACAAAGAACCAGGCCCACCTTTGATCAGGTCTGCTCGCAATAACACAAACTACGAAATAATTCTGGATCTAAACCAAATCAACACAGTTCCACTCAGGTTATCTAATCCTATTGTTTCACAAGCAATCGACAATTTGAAAAAAAAAAAAAAATTGGAAAACACATTTTATAAAAAAAAGTTATGAATTTTTCGTGAAATAAATAGGGTTCTAGAGAAAATCCTTTGACTTTAGTACTGTTAGAGATAATTAGGATATTTTCCTACATAAGATAATTTCTATTAATTTTCAATATCATTCAGATTGCGCAGATATCTTATATGACTGTGTATATCTTAATTGCTATTATTACTTTATATAATCATTTTATAAAGCCTATAAATAGGCTCTTTATGTACTCTTTTATACATATCAAATTATATAGAAAATTTCCTATTCCTGTCTTTTACTTTATCTTTATTTTATTTGGTATTGGAGCCTCCTTCCTTGAGGCAATTTTAGTGAATCGGATGCACCCTAGAAATTTCCCCAATATTTCTGTTTTATCTTCCTAGCTTTGCACCCTGATGCACATATCCAAATAAAGCCATGCTCATTAATGTTCACTTCATGTGTACAAATCGAGTCATTTATATGATAGTCATGTTTCATTAACATTCGGTTTGCACAGGAGTGGCCGTACCAAGAGGAATGAAAATACAAATCGAACATCCACCATCTCTTGGAGAAACCATCTCGCTAAAAGCCGGGAGACATCAAAACCCGAAAAGAGTAGACCGAAAAGCTGTTCGAGGTTTTTGCATGTTCCAAAGAATAGTAGAATGTTTCCGGAACGTATAAAGATCGCGACTGGGCTTTTCGAAAGTTTAAAGCGCGCACACGCTGAATCCGTGTGGACACTCTTCCCTTAACGACGGGACCGACACTCTCCTTTTCGGACTCGAAGCTTTTGCCTCGGCCGGCAGCAGCGGCCTCGACAGGAGGAGGAGGAGGAGGAGGAAAGCCGACAAAGAAGGAGCGACAAAAGGTCGCGAAAAACAGCCAAAGACACGTCCGTGCAGAATCGCAGCGAAGGAACACCCCAAGGACCCCGTCGGCCCGGCGACAGAGAAAAGCTGCGCACGTCCTCTCTCTGTCCCACGAGCCGCCGTGCGTCACTGCGCCCCTCCTCTCGTCTCGTCCGCACGGTGCGCGCACGCCGGCGTGGGACCGCGAGTGAGGCGGCCGTCGGCACTCGCGCGAGTCGATCTTGGAGCGGGAGGATGGCGGGGAGCTGGAACACGGACGCGACATTGTTGGCGTGAGAACGCTTTTGCTTTTGGGACGGAGGCGACCATTCGGGGGAGGACTAGGTGTTGTGTAGGGCCTTTTTAGTCCCCCAGTAGATAGGGCATCATGGCCCACGAGATCTCTAAAAAAAAAAGCTATTATTTATTTGGCCTTTATCACCTGATTATTAAAAATATTAATTAGATTTTCTAGGCCTTTTTAATAAATTTATAAGCCATTGAGCGTGGTCATTTGAGATGAGCATGATAATCATTGTATTTCTGTTATATAATTATTTTTCTATTTTGGATTTATTTTTAAAATAAAAATCCATTTGGTACGCAATTTAATTTTTCTATTTCTGGAATAAATATTTAATCTAGAAATAGATTTTAAATAGAAATGAAAAGTAAATATTTTATATTTCTCTACATTTTGAATAGAAATGAGAAATAACTACTATTCTCATCACTCGTCATTGTTATTAGCTAGCCACTCACTCGCCATTATCACATGCCATTCGCCACCACCAATCGCCGTCCACCACCTCTAGCCATCTACCGCCATTTGGAAGGAAGAAATTTTGTATTGTTATTAGAGTGAACATGGTTGTGGGGCAAAATTTGGAATCTGAGAACTAAACTAGTGAAAAGCTGTCTAATTCTAAATTCCAAGATATGTAATGTAGATTTCAAGTTTAAAAAATTGAAGGACTTACTTTGACAAATAAATTCCAAGTTCCAAGTTGGTTCCAAATTTCAAGTTGGAGGAACTTGGAATTTGGAACCTATAATCTAGAACAAGTTTTTATATTTCTTTTTTTGTTTGTGTCTTCACATAGTATTCCATGGTGTTTGATAATAAGTGAGACTTTTATTTTGTTAATGTTCATATTTTTCATCTATTTAAATAAGTTATAATTAGTGAATTGTAGTAGTAAGTAGTGGCCATTAAAAGTCACTATAATTATTCAATTAATAATAAAGGTAAAACTCAAGTAGACTCTTGAACCAACTTTTGAACCTATAACGGGATAAGTTTTGGGTTATAATGTATGTAGAATATGTTTTAAATTTGAAAAATAAAGAAGCTGTTCCAACGTGTAGTTCCAAATTTCTGGTAAAACCTATATAAAAACTATAATTGCTCACCGCTAGTTGTTATCAAAAGAATTTCTATCGCGAGAACAAAAATTTTGAGTCATTATCAAAGCATGTATTATTTATCAAAAACTCATCCAGGAATAAAAAAGATTTTCTATTTTTGTTCCAAAAATCAATTTCTAGCCAAAACAATTGTCATTCGCACCCTTAATAATGCTTTTGTTTCTTAATTTTTATGTTCTTTTGTTCCCCATAATAGAAAAAAAAAACATAAATCCGTTTTGTGACGTCTGCTAATTTTTCTATTTCCTTGAATAGATCAATGGCCAGGGAATAGATTTGGAAAATAAATAAGAAATATAAAAAACGTACTTCTTTATTCCTATGAACAATTTCTAAAAATATGTCATTTTCTTTTCATTTCTTTTTTTCCCTTTTTGTTCATCTTCCTCCTCTAGCTGATCGATGGGTCTTAGCAATGGCCAACAACTGGCCAGAGACAAGGTCCGACCTCACTGACCTTTGGGGAGCCTTGTTGGCCCTCAATGAGGTTAATCTCACTAGGCTCGCCCAACCACCTCGAGGTCGGCTAGAGGGAAGAAGAATGGAGGAAAAGAAAAAGAAAAGAAAATTGAAAAAATTCAGAAAAAATCTTGGAAAATTAAAAAGTATTTATGTCAAAAAAAATTTGAGGGTCGTATAAAGCATGTTCTTATTTTTTTTCTATTCCATAAATAGAAATTTTATACAATTAGCAAACGCATTCGAATGTTCAGAATTTCATCTAGGGAAAAGAAATGAAAAAACTTATTTTGAAAAGAAATTATTTTCGATAACAGAAATATTACCAAACATATTTTGAATAACTAAATATGATCTATCAATTTTTGAGTGTCAATCACCCAATCAAACTAGATAACTCTGTCGCAATTTGGTTTGCGACATATTAGAAATGCTCATATTTTCTAAACCCGATAAACTGTACCTACAAACCGATAGTATGCGATGCGATAATCATATGAGATGTTATGTTGCAAAGCAACAATCATTTTATCTATACCAAGCTCTTTACCTCCCCCTTATTGTCAAATGTCTTGCAGTTCACGTCACCATATCCTTACTCATGATCGGTCCATATCATAATCTACTGATCGAGGGGGAGAAGGAAGAAAAGCATTCAATCGTGATTCAGACTCAACCCGTCCCATTTCTTCTCTCCATCAGGCATCGAGCGCCACGGAGTTGATAATCCGAGACGATGGCGGTCGAGATGAAACAGAGTCACATAAGCTTCCTATCGAATAAAGTGAAAACAGTGTTTAAAAAACAAAGGAGCGGAAAATCGAATCAGACAACCGTGTAAATCCAACAAAGCAGAGCAACCGAAGATAAAAAAGGGATTGGGGAGAGTACTTACGAAGGACACAATCTTTAGAAATGATGTGTTTTTCACAGTTGGATGACAACTACAAAAGTTGTCGGTGGGCCCCCAGAAGATTTTAGAAGCGCGAGGGGGGGTTTGGGTGTGCTGAGTGGGGCCCAAGGCAAGGGCAAGCCTGCCTGCACCCACGCTCGAGGGACACAATAGGGCCGGGACCGCGAAACACTCGCCCTCATCGATGCTACCGCCATGCCAAGACAGACGAAACATTCTCCAAAACTGTGTAAAATTAATAAATAAAAAATCATTTAAAAAAAAAAAAAAAGAAGACAAAATTTGAAAAAGAAAAAGAAAAACCCGAAAGAGAGCACAATTTCGCTGCAAGACCTCGGACTCCGAGTTCGACATTATTTGCCCTTTTTTCTTCTATTCTTTTCTTTTCTCACTCTTTTTTTTTTTTTTTTTTTTTGGGTGGGGACGGGTAAGGAAGGTGAAAAGAATAGGGCTTGTGGATTCTGGCACGGCCCCGTGCTGATCTGCTCGACTGGCAAAAGGCTCCATTTCGCAGGCGCGTCGCGATGCACGTCTCCTCTCCTCTCCTCTCTCTCTCTCTCACTTTCATTTATGGGGGAAGGTACTTTGTCTCTCTGCTCTGCTCGCGCTTCTCGTGCCGTCGGTCAAAGTCAACCGCTCGAGTAAATGATGCCGGGCCAAGGGAGTACGACTTTGGGGGGTTTTTACTCGTATCAATTGCTCTCTAATCGCTCTCCAGCAGAACCGTCTAATGATGTTGGTGGGCATAATGAGGTCATTATTACATGACGACTCCTTCACCCTTTTCGTGAGACTTCGGGATGATGATGACGACGACCATGGCGGCCGGTTTTTCGTTAGTAAAAACACTGTGTGCGATGGGATGCGATGCGTTTGGTTAAGTATTGGAAGAAAGGGAGCAGTACTACCTCCATGGGATCCTGATAAGGAGGTGTTGGATTATGGGACTCTGAATGGCAGTAGAATCGAAAAGGGTGTTTCGATATGAAGAGCTTTGGAAGCGTAGTTCGATAGCTGGCTTTTCTAGATTGGTACGTGGGAATCCCTGCGCTTTCAATGTTGGAGCAACGATGTTGCTGTAGAATGTTTATTTGCTCCGTTTGCATATTGAAAAACGGATTTTGCAAAATGGTTCGTTTTATTTTATTCGGGATTAATATCATGAAAAAGTCCAAATCGATACACTTATAACAAATTTATTTTAAATTAATATTTTATCACAAAAATCCCCAAATTAATAAACATGTAATAAATTTACCTTTCATTAGTTTTCGTTAAATTTTACTATCAAATTAAATTAGATTATACATGACGGTTGACGGGTGTATTAATTTAATATTTTGCTCTATATTTGTCACAGGTTTATCAGTTTGTGATTTTTCATGGTATCAAACTAATTTAATAAAAATCATCAAGGGTAAATTTATCATACATTTGTTAATTTGAGTTTTTCATGGTCAAAAAATTAATTTGAGATAAATTTCTCATAAACGTACCACTTTAGAGATTTTAGTAGTCAAAAAATTAATTTAAGATATATTTGTCACCAGTTTGAAATTTTTTATGTATTAGTCCTTTTTATTTTTTATGTTTGGCTTTATTGCTTTTTTTGTAAATAAACCGATTCGAAGCTAGTTTTATTTATTTATTTATTTATTTTTTGGGTCTGTACTGTAAGATACTGAGCTCGTTGGCACTGGTAGGTGAAAACATGCCCAAATGGGGTCGCATAAAACCAGCATTCAGTGGAAAAGACTCATGTTTTAACGTAAACAACCAAAAAAGTGGGGCCCAACATATGCATTCTTGTCACCAGAAATTATCTGCCCCCGGGAGCCAACCCCCATTGGTGCGTCCCTCCCACGCGCCGTTTCCCCACGCGCCGCTTCCCACGCCAAGACAAAAGCCCTATTCTATTCTCCTCCCCTCGTCCTCCTCAAAATGCATGCTGCTCTCGTCTCGTCATTTCAGTCTAAGCACGCCTTTCTGTACACGAACCCAGCTCTCACTGCTCCATCAACCCTCTTTCTCTCTCTTGCTCTCTCTCTCTCCGTCTGCCATGAACGGCAACGGCACCCTCGTCGGCGGCGTCTCCGGCAAGGAGAAGCTGGTCGTGGAGGTGGTGGCGGCGCACAACCTCATGCCCAAGGACGGCGAGGGCTCTTCGTCGCCCTTCGTCGAGGTCGAGTTCGACAACCAGCGGCAGCGGACCCAGGTCAAGCACAAGGACCTCAACCCCGTCTGGAACGAGCGCCTCGCCTTCCACGTCGCCAACCCCGCCGACCTCCCCTACCGGACCCTCGAGGTCAACGTCTTCAACGAGCGGAGGTCCGGCAACAGCCGCAACTTCCTCGGCAAGGTCCGGATCTCCGGCTCCGGCGTCGCCAGGGAAGGCGAGGAGGTGGTCCAGCTCTTCACGCTTGACAAAAGGAGCCTCTTCAGTCACATCCGCGGCGAGATAAGCCTGAAGCTCTACCTGTCGACGCGGGAGGAGGTGAAGAGCCAGGCGGTCAACGTCGGCGGCGGCGTCTGCGGGTTGTTGTCGTCGTCTTCGTCCGTGGTCCAGAGGAAGAGCAAGAAGCTGCACCACCAGCCCAACGTGGCCTTGCTGTCCGTACAACAGCAGCAGAAGCTGATGCAAGAACAGAGCAAGCCGGCCCAGCAGGTACAAAGCAAGCCGGCTCAGCCGGCGGAGCCGGGCCCCGGAGAGATGAAGCCGGTCTTGATAGCCGCGGCGCCGCGGCCCGTCACCCCGACGGGCGGCGGCGGAGGTGGAGTCCTGGGCGGATTCTTGGGCGGGGGGTCGAGCGAGTTCTTGCTCAAGGAGACGAGGCCAAGCCTAGGCGGTGGGCCCACGAGCAAGGACAAGACGAGCTCGACCTACGACCTCGTCGAGCAAATGCAGTATCTTTACGTGAAGGTGGTGAAGGCGAAGGAGGTCTCGACGCCGTTCGGGGGCGGCGGCGACTTGGTGGCCGAGGTCAAACTCGGGAATTACAGGGGCATCACGAAGAGGGTCGGGTCCGGGTCGGGTTCTGGCTCGAACGGTGTCGAATGGGACCAAGTCTTCGCCTTTTCCAAGGATTGCATACAGTCCTCGGTCGCGGAGGTGTTCGTGAAGGAGAGTAACAAAGATGATTTCTTGGGACGTGTCTGGTTCGATCTCAGTGAAGTCCCCAAGAGAGTGCCTCCGGATAGCCCGCTGGCGCCGCAGTGGTACAGGATGGAGGACCGGAAGGGCGAGAAGGCGAAGTCCGGGGAGGTGATGATCTCCATCTGGTTCGGGACGCAGGCCGACGAGGCCTTCGCCGAGGCATGGCACTCCAAGGCGCCGAACGTGAACTTCGACGGCCTGTGCTCGATCAAGTCCAAGGTTTATCTGTCGCCGAAGCTGTGGTACCTGCGCCTGAGCGTCATCGAGGCTCAGGACATCGTTCCGGCGGAGCGGCCCTCGGCCATGGCCCGGTTCCCTGAGCTCTCCGCGAAAGCCCAGGTGGGCAACCAGGTCCTCCGGACGAGGGTTTCCGCGGCTGTGCCGAACCGGAGCCTCTCGAACCCGTTTTGGAATGAGGACATGATATTTGTCGTTGCGGAACCATTCGAGGATTATTTGATCGTCTCTGTCGAGGACCGGCTCGGGCCTGGCCGTGATGAAGTCGTCGGGCGGGTGCTTCTCCCGGCGACGGTGATCGAGAGGAGGACCGACGATAAGCCGGTGGTTTCTAGGTGGTTCAATCTCGACAGCCATGTCGGCAACGCCGCCAATTCGAAGATCGTGACCAGGTTCGGTTCTAGGATCCATCTCCGCATCTCTCTCGACGGAGGTTACCATGTGCTGGATGAGGCGACCATGTACTGCAGTGATGTTAGGCCGACCGCGAAACAGCTCTGGAAGCCTCACATTGGCGTGCTCGAAATGGGGATCCTCGGAGCCACCGGCCTCATGCCTATGAAAATCAAGGAAGGGAAGGGTGGATCCACGACCGATGCATACTGCGTCGCCAAGTACGGCCAGAAGTGGGTTCGGACTCGGACCGTGGTCGATAGCTTGGCACCCAAGTGGAACGAGCAATACACTTGGGAGGTTTATGACCCGTGCACCGTGATCACAGTCGGCGTGTTCGATAATTCCCGGGTCGACAAGAGCATTGCGAGCAACGCCAGCCTGAGGGATGCGCGGATCGGGAAAGTAAGGATTCGGCTATCGTCTCTCGAGTCGGACCGGGTGTACACGCACTCGTATCCGCTGTTGATGCTGCACACTTCAGGAGTTAAGAAAATGGGCGAGCTTCACTTGGCCGTGCGGTTCTCTAGCGCTAACATGGCCAACATGCTGCATATGTACACAATCCCATTGCTCCCGAAGATGCATTACGTCCATCCGTTGTCTGTAAACCAATTGGACAGCCTGAGATACCAGGCCATGAACGTGGTGGCGTCGCGGCTGAGCCGCACCGAGCCTCCCTTGGGGCGGGAGGTGGTTGAGTACATGCTTGACCACGACTCCCACAGGTGGAGCATGAGGAGGAGCAAGGCCAACTTCTTTAGGCTGATGAGCGTTCTCTCTGGCGCCGTGGCCATCAACCGCTGGGTCGAGTCGATGCGCAATTGGCACAAACCGGTGTACTCGGCATTGTTCGTGGCTGTCTTCCTGTGGCTCGTTTGCTGCCCTGAGCTCATTATCCCCATCATGCTCGTATTCATGGCCTTGATGGGTCTCTGCCGGTACCGGTCCCGGCCACGCTACCCACCACACATGGACACACGCCTCTCTCACGCGGAGAGCGTTTTCTCTGATGAACTCGATGAGGAGTTCGACTCGTTCCCGACGAGCCGCAGTGCAGAGGTAGTGAGGATGAGGTACGACCGGCTCAGGAGTGTGGCTGGGAGGATCCAGACTGTGGTCGGCGACATGGCCACTCAGGGCGAGCGGTTCCACGCTCTCCTGAGCTGGCGTGACCCGAGGGCGACCTTCTTGTTCATATTTTCCTGCCTCTTTGCTTCGGTCGGGTTTTATGCGGTGCCTTTCAGGGTGGTGGTGGCTCTGTGGGGGTTGTACGTGCTGAGGCCGCCGAGGTTTCGAAGCAAGCTGCCCAGCCGAGCTCTGAGCTTCTTCAGGAGGTTGCCCACCAAGGCTGATAGCTTGTTGTAGTAAAGCATAGTCTAATGGAACTACTATAAGGTAATTTGGTGATGAAGTTGAGTACAACATGGGTGGTTCTTTTTGTGATGGTTATTGATGGTTGGTGTCATGTCATGTCTAGATGTTAAAAATGTAGGTGCTTGTGTGGTAAGTGGGGCATTTAATGTGGTTTTCATGGGAGCATTTTGTATGTATTCTGGGTATGAAGAATTTAAGCAGTTCCCTTTAAATGATGCATTGGTGTAGTAATTATTCTGCTCTTTTCATGTCTAGGCAGTCATTTCTATCCAACTTTCCTAGAGACCAACCCTCCATTCTTAATCTTTTAAGATATTTTTTCGGTAACTCTTACACATAATGTCAGCAACATATGAAGATGGGAAAACTTTGCGACAATTGGTCCGCATTTGTTCTTTTTCTTATCCGATAATCTCTAGAGATTGCAAGTTTTATTGCCAAAACGATCTTTAGAAAAACATCTCTATTATTCCTTATCACTGTCGATTTGATTCTACTAAACAAGTTAAGAAATTTATCTCTCTTGAAATGGTAACATTAGCTAATTATTCACTATCACTGCCCATTTGATTCTACTAAACAAGCTAAGCTAATTATTCAATTCTACTAAACAAGCTAAGAGTTTTTTTTTTTGTCAGTCCTTTCCTACCTTAAGATAAGATTTAGATTTTTGCCCAACCTCTTTGGAGAATGTGGGAGTCATTTCTGAAATTAAATTGTCCCCCATCCTAACTTTCTTTGAAGCCTAACTTTCTTTGAAGCGGGGATTCACACCCCCACATCCCCTCCTCATAAGAAAAGGGTGGCTACTACAAACCCGGTGGTTAAATAAGCTAAGGGTTGGCCATGCTGAGAGTCGGCCATTGAAGTATGATCTATTAAAAGCTATCGAATATCATCACTATTGCTCCTACTATCAAATGCCAGACGAATCTCTAGGAGCCATGATTTATTTACTCAGCTAGATCACATACACTGAACTACATTGTCCATGCTGCACAGAACACGACCTGAGTGAAATATAGGGATTATACTTAATAACTGATTCGCAATTTTATCCCCAACCAAAAGAAGGTGGAGAAAATGCACAATTTTACAAGTGAGGAGAAAAAATGACTCGGTTTCCATCGATTTCCAGCTTATAACGGATGGTTTCCGATTTGCTGTACAGGCATTACCTTCAATTTTGAGGACTCGCTGTTCAATGATATAAAGAACTTACTTGATCTGTTCCGCTTATTCACCATCAGAGACTCCAAGATTTGTTATCACAAAAGAAGACCTACCATCTCCGTGCTAAGTTAGTAAACAGGAGTTCAATTACGAGGTCTACGGCCATGGTGGTCTAACTCATTCAAACGTTCAGGAAGTCTTTCCAACTGCAGATACATAAAAGCACTCACACATGCACGCTCACGCACAGAGAGAGAGAGAGAGAGAGAGAGAGAGAGAGAGAGTTCTCATTTTCTTTCCACGTGAGAATTCACTGAAAGTAAGGGGCAAGGCGTGGATCTGTGCGGTGAGGAAGACCGGCACGAGCTCCTAAAGCTCGGCAGTTGGCAGCAGCCTGAAATCAGAACACATCAGCAATGTCGAGATGAAGGTAAATACATCTAGGAAATTGTTCACAGATAATCAAGCGTCGCTAATACTCACCACTTGGGCTGCAAAAGGCAACATCTTTTCAGGTGGCATGCCAGCACAGAGAGCTGCCAATAATTAAAAGAGAGATGAATGTGAGCATCAGCAATAATCACAACAAAGGGAGAATTCTTGAACTGCACAAGCTGTGTAGTTTGCTATTGGACATCAGATGTAGAGTCAGTCGTGCAAAGACTTACAAAGCCAAAGTTTGTAAGTCCAAAGAGAGAAATGGAGAATTTCAAAAGCCAATTAGACATTCATGTTGGCGTTGTATAATCAAGTAAAAGCTTGACCCAAAAAATCAAAAGACCATCTTCTTCCATGAGCATATCACCCATATAGAGACTCCATTGTATGAAATCAGAGCATGCTTCGGTCAAAGTTCTATCAGCAAAAAGCTGGACAACAGAGAGCCTCAAACCAATATTTCTCCAGCAATGAAAATGATCAACATTATGTTTTACTGATATGACTGCTCCATGTGATGAAAATAAAGTCACTAACTATAGGTGAAAAGGAATAATAAAAACCTCTGAAATATCTAAGTGGGATCTGGCTGTTGTCTCATTTAGACAAATTGTACTACATAGTGCGGACTTTTCTAAAACTGCAAAAGATTTGAGAGGGAGTGAACATCGGGTCACAGGGAAACAATAACTTAGCATTGCACGTGTTCCTGGGCTGACAAATGAGTTGGTGGAAAACCGTACCATACAAGGTTGCTCCTATGAATGCATCCCCAGCCCCTGTTGTATCGACAAGTCCTGATGGTGGTATCTTTTCAGCTGTTCCCAGATATAACCTTCCACTCACAGTCCCAATCTCCTTTGCTGTCAATTTCATCTTTGGCTAACCAAAAGATTGCCACAATAAAGAACATTGCTGTTTCTTTAAGCTGAATTCAAATGCAGAGAATTTGAATGCAAGCAACATGTGAAAGGATGTCAACAGTTTCCTTGGTCCAACTAGCCCTTACAAACATGGAGATGCTTCTCCAAAGAAATGCAGTTTTGGCCGTCTAATCACAACATCAAAATATGTTCAGGTAACAAAGCAAATCATGCACACAAGGACGACCATGTCAATCAATAGTGAATGACTTTAACTAAGCTATATCCAATCAATTAAACTAGCACCAGAGGAAAAAAATATTTCTGAGCCCCAGATAAAAAAAATCTTTTCAATTGGGAAAAGAACTCTATTTATTTGAACAAAAACAGAATATGTGCTCAGGGTATATAATAATTTGTAGACATAAGACTAGATGACTACTGAAGCCTGTTCTGCACTTGGAAGTCCACTTTTCAGCAGATAGAAATTCAAGATTTACTTTGTCGACGGACAAATCCAAAAAAGAGGCCCAACCTTTTGAGCTGACCCAAAAAAATCCATGGATTTTTACCCCAAGAGACAAAAAATAGCCAGTGATGAGTTTTCTGTCCAAGCAAGCTGATCTGGCATATGAAGTGGCTAACCTAACCGTGACACTTTAGACAAATAGATTAGTAGAGAAAAGAGTAGATGTAAATTCCCAAAACGTACACATAGCAGATTAATCCAATTAAGAAAAACCAGACAACAATCCTATTGGGTCCGCGGCGCGTTTTGGTTCAAGCTGACATGTCTTTTGGCACACATTGGCGCTGTTAGCCATGCCATATGCTACATCAGAAGTTTGCACGGACAAAAAACTTAATTTTGGGGGGGGGGGGATTTGTCCCTCGAGTAAAAGTTCGTGAGTTTATTTGGGTTTTCTTGAAAGGTTGGGGAAATTTTTTGTCCCCCGAGTGAGTTTTTGTGTGACTGGCCCTTTGTGGATAGGGATTGGCTCATGACTCCTAGATACTAAATCCTCCAAAATTTTGGAGACCAGCCAAATCTGCATTATAAGGTGCAGCAATAAATATGGCAACCACCCAATTTTCAGAAACTTCAAATTAGAGGAACATCATGAACTCATATCAAATGATGTAATCACTAATCACTCTCAACAAAGTTTAAGAATGCAAAAGCTTAGAGGACAGCAATAGTTGCTTAAGTCCCCTATCTATGTACCCAATGCATAGGGGTTCATCACCCAGCATGATGGAATAAGGGAGAACAACAAATCTGCGGCATCATTGCACAGAGGTTCAATTGTTGCTTGGTTGTTGACAAAGCCCACACAATTGCATACGCACATCGCTTCTACAAACTTATAATAGTTTCAGGGTTCCAAAATTTAACATGGTATCGGAGCAAAAACCAATATTTGGAATCAAAGCTCTAAAATCTAAAATGATTTCACAACATGAGTTGTCTAATTAATCCTATAAAAAGCTTCAGCAAAACTAAGAAAAACAATGACATAATCTTTGTGACACAATATTAAAACCCATACTGTGAAGAAAATAAAATTCATTTTGGAAATCACATAGTCAAGATGTTTGAATGCTACTAAGAGCAAAATCAAAAGAGAAATGGCATAATATCATTCCATCAGGAATTATCGGAGCTGAGACCTATTTTTTCAAGTTATAAATCAGAAATGAAAAGTACCATTTCTTCCATTTCAATTACCAAAAACAAAGCCACAACAAATAACCATCTAGGTAACTTCAATGCCACAACATTATTTCGTTCAGATGATAGTCTCGCGTTCTGTCTTAAACTTTGGTGATTTTCTTCATTTGATTATAAAAAGATAAAACAAGGGTTTAATCATCTGAGCTTGTACAAGCATAATAAGGAAGGCCACATAGTAAAAAGAAAACATGATGTCACAGAGAGAGAGAGAGAGAGAGAGAGAGGTAATCGGAAAAGGATTAAAAAGAGAAAAAAGAATGCAAGAGAGATTTTGTCTTTTAAATTGTGAGTTCTTGTCTTTTCCTGAAGTGCACTGTTTTGATCATCTTTTACTTTTTGGGCTTGGATATTCCCTGTGCAAGCAAACAATTGAAAAAAGGCCCAAAATCTGATATGGTTAGAATTGCCTCCAAAATCGTGATTCTAGCAATTTCAACAACCCAACACGTGGTTTTAGCCAGTTTTACTTCTCTATGCTTTCTGAATGCACTGACTCATTCCAACATATTTGAATCCTGAGATCACACGGTCTCACGATTCAAATCAAGAGTTCAACATTGATTAAGCATTCATGAATGAAACTTTGATATTAATCGAGACAAGTGGTTACCGACAAAATACATGTTGGCAGTGTCATGTAATTGGGGCTTTTCAGCTTCAGTGAGTCCAACAAAATGTCCACATCCTCTTCTCCAGAGTCAGGATTATCTGCCAAAGAGTAATTCCCAGTGAAATTATCAGCTGGACAAAGAGACTGAACCTTTAAATAATATGCATATCACCGGTTGAACAATTGTAAACTGACCATCCACGCTTCTTTCAAGCATTATACATCCATCTGCGCCCATGGTGACTATAACAAATTGCAAATTTGCCAGCCTCAGCATAATGGAAAGCAGTGCCCTTGCAATGGATGCTTCATTTGTCCAGGCCTACACATGGAACAAAAAATTCCACACGTATGCCTATCTTAACAAAGTAGAGCCATTTTACAGGCACTAAATCTTGAAAATACCACTTTAAACACAAAACCAACTAGTGATTTGTAACCCTTTGACTTCACTTCAAAGTACCTTTCATTGGTTCCAAAGTTTCAAATTGCATTTTGATGATAATAACAGAGATTGAAGGTCTACCCATGCATTTTAATGGCTGTTAAAGTAAGAGATTGGAGAGAAAATGAAGCTTGAAAGTGCTCAATGGAAAAGAGGTGATTACAGGCATGAAGCTAAAAGAAATCAAAAGCTCAACCATTTTTCCCATGAATTAGACATAATCGCATGGATCAGTCATAGTGTTCAATTTTCTCACAGGATGTTAATACAACGACACAAGCCATGCCCTCTAGCCAATGTCAAGTACTAATTAAGAGAGAAGTGCTTGCCGTGGGAAATTTTGCTGAGCACACTGCATAATCAGCCACTACCAGGAGATCATCCAATCCCTCTCTTAACCTTTCTGCCTCTACTAAAACTGGAATGTGTTTGGAGACAGCCTGCACTGAAGATTTTGATAATTGCTATTTTTTAGCCCATGATAAACATAATTACATGTAGAAAACACAAATGGAAGATGCTTCCAAGTCAAACACTAATCAAACCGCAATCTTGGCTTGTTCATCCAATCACATTTATGCTGAAAGCCAAGGCGAGAGAGATGAAGAACAGATTTCATTCTGTTCTGCCAAGCCATTGTTTTCTCAGACATAACCACTTTAGTTATATTTATGGAACAAAAAAAATGACGTAAAACTGTGTAAGAGGGTATATTCAACATAGTGCACCTAATTTATGATCAATGTGAGAACAATCTCGATTTGAATGCTACTTCTTTTCAAGGCCTCAATGTATGAATTATCAATCTCTAAACATCGCCACCAAATTCAGAAGTTGCATGTGTTGCATGGATATAAACTCTGAAGAGTGACCAATGTGTTGATAAAGATGCTGAAAGAAGTACAAGATGAAGTGTAAGAACTGCAAAATAGCAGTCCAATTACCTCTCGTGCAATCTTTAAAGCAGTTTCAGGAAACCTTCCATCAAAGAAAACGATTCTTGCTTCATCAAGAGCAGATGTCAAACTTGATAGAGGAAGTTCATCTGGTAGCAAGGGTGGATGGCCAACGGTCTGTATGCAAGTCCGTGTTTTACTGAAAGTAGATGACATTGATAGGATGTTGCAGGTGAATTGATAAGGAAAAAAAAAAAAAAAAATATATATATATATATATATATACACAATGAGCAAATTAACTAGAAACACAAGCGGGCACGCACGAGAGAGAGAGAGAGAGAACAGTAAAATGAGGTTCTCACGTTTTGTTATCAACGATGACATAAGTGAATGGGGAGTTACCATCCAGAGACACCTGTACATACGCCGTGTTGAGTTAGGTGGATAGGAGATTGAGGCAGTAAAAGTAAGAGATGATCTGGTCACAATAGAAGATATGCATTTGATTCTTAGCAGCATGGGTACAAATCTTATATGGATACACAGGAGCCCACATATAAATGTCAAACCGAAAGATGACATGTGCATGTAATCAAAAATCGCTTGTGTCCATACATGATATGAAGCCCAATGACTTAATGCACCTAGCAATTAATCATCATGTGCACGAGTCAACTTCTGGCAACTTTGTTGACCGCTCATTTAGAGCTAGTTTCTACATCACTAAGTGTTGCTTGGACTAATGACCGATCTTCCAAGACACTTCTAGCAAGAGTAATAAATCATGCCAGTTGTAACCTTCTAATAGAAGAAAAACAGTTTTGCCTCCCTCCCCTAGTGAGCATCATGGTAGAAACTAATGGGACAAACCTTTTCTTTTATTGCCCTTTTCAAGCTACCAAAACTCAGACAGCATCATAGAATGCATTATAATGAATTTGCAAGACTTAGCACTGATAAGCATCCATTTCAATCCACAGAATAGTAAAAGAATCGGGGTAGAGGAATTTGAGGACTTTTGGAAACGAACATTTAGATAAGTAACGAAAGAAAAGGCGATGGTCTCCATAAATGGATTGCCAAAAAAGCACTTGCAACATTACGTAATTAACCAACAAATATCTTAAGTGGTGAATACTAATATGCAATAGAAGCTAAGAGTTTTTAGCTTTTTGAATGCCAATCTATCAAACAAGACAACAAAAAAGGATCAAGATTGAGGTTACACAAAGCTACTGAGTGTTGAAGTATCTGATTGCATCTGATGCTTACAACAAAGAAAGAAGTATCTACACCATCAGCCTTCAGCTCTTCTAAAATTTCTCTGCCTTGAGTGTCATCAGCTACCTAATTCCAGAAAACATCCAGAAGGTAAAGAACCGACATGCTTATACTATAAACCCAACTTCAATAGAAGCCAAAGGATGGGCTCACTAAGAAAATTCTGAAACCAGGAAAAAAGAAACACTGCACCTTGGAAATAAGCCTTGGTTTTAAACCCAAACGAGCGGCACAAGTCAAAGCATTTCCCGCATTTCCACCTCCTTGAACCTGAAAAAACCAACAAACCAGATCACGACATCAATGCCAATGTCTTCGAGAGTAGCACACATACAACGCTCTGCATCAGTACGCCGTGCCATTAACAAGACCACCCATTCAGTATTTAGAAAAAGTAATGGATTACACTCTAAGAATCCGACGAAAATCGCCCAGAGCCAATAACAACAGGTGACTGCGGCGACCAATCAACCGGAAAGTTTAATCAATCGAAAGTAGCTAGGCGCAAAGACGACCAACGCTTGTACCCAGAAGCACACGGAAGCAATCCAAAAATCTTGAAGCGGGAGAGAGAAGTGGCAACAGAATCCGGGAGCGATACGACGCGATGACGAGGAGTACCTTCAGATCGGTGGTTCTGATCTTGTCGTCGGGATTGGGATAAGAAGCCACGGCCCCAAGGAAATCCAGACACACCAACCCGCACCCTACCTGCTCGCGCACACACATATTCACGGATCACGTTACGACTACCGCAATCGAACTGATCACGAACCTTCGAGTGCTCAACCAAGAATATCGCATGCATCAGTGAGTGAGTGAGTAAGAAAGAGAGAGTTACGACGACGTGGTGGCGAGGTGGAGGAGGAGGAGGAGGAGGAGGGAAGGAGATGGGATCGGAAGACATCGCGATGACTCCAGCCGAAGCACGAGCGAACTCGAAGGGGAGCAGATTTTGATGCTTTAGCTAGTCGCTGCAGTTGTGCCGGAGAGAGGAGAGACAGGCGAAGAGGGAAGGAGACAGAGCTGACGGCGCGTGGAGAAACAGAACATAA
Organism: Corymbia calophylla; assembly: GCA_014182845.1. Taxonomy (NCBI): domain Eukaryota; kingdom Viridiplantae; phylum Streptophyta; class Magnoliopsida; order Myrtales; family Myrtaceae; genus Corymbia; species Corymbia calophylla. The sequence goes on along the minus strand of CM024703.1, from coordinate 28,606,930 downwards.
ATACATTCTATAATGTCATTTAATCTTTCTGTTTCTCCTCGTAGAAAAGTGCATAGCGAATGGTTTTGAAAAGGAGGATTTTTCACTGATCCTTTGACTTAGACAGTACTATCTTTTATAGACCCACCATTCCCGATACAAATATTACAAAAGTCATCTTTTTTTAGTTTTTTTAGTTTTTTTTAAGCAGATCCCACTTTTCCTCTTCTTCTTTCTTTTCACGCTTTTGATGTCTCCGTTCTCCATTCTTACAAATAGTATCTCTATTCTCTCTCACAGGTCAATCTCTTCTTTTCATGCCTCGCTCCTTTTTCTTTTTCCATGAATCTCTCCTGCAAACTCCAAAAGCAAAAGAACTGCTTACTTCAACGCTCGTGGCATTGAAAACTACGTTCAAATTATATCACTAATTTGAATCTCGCTTCATATTATCTAAAAGAACACGACTTGTTTATTGCCCTTGACTTTTATGTCTACATACGGTGAAGACACATTTTATTTCTCTAGATACTCACTTGTGCAAGAAAAGGAGAGAAAAATATATAAAAAGGGAAGAGAGATTAGCAACGCTTCTCAATATTACCTTCCATGGTGCAAGAAGAGTTTGCGTGTGGCAGGAGGAAAAAAACAAGAAAAAGAAAAGGCTTGTTGGGGGAGGTTGCTGGTGAGCCTAATGTCGGAAGTGTGGAGGACAACGTGATTGGGCATCATAGATAGAAAATAGAGGATGACGGAGTTTGTGGAAGGAGGAGGAGTAGGAGGCGTAGAAAGAAGAGAATGACGTGCAAGAAAGCAAACGGAGAGGCGATTTGCTTAAGCCAAAAAAAAAAATGTCAAAAGGTAGGATAAAAAGGATGAAGAAAAGTGGGACCTACAATGAAAAAAAGAAACAAAATAAAAAGTGTTAGACCAAATAATAGTATTAGAAGTGGTGATCTCATCAAGAGTAAACGATTTCAAGTTTCATACAAATTCTATTAAAATCTGAAACTTACCCATTGTAATATATTTCTTATTTTCTAGAACCTAGAACTTATCACACATACTTAAAACCTGAAACTTACATTGTCACAGGTTTTGGGATTAGTTTTAGGGTCTACCTAAGTTCTATCTATATTATTAATTGAATGATTGCAGTGAATTATTATATTTAATGACCACTATTTGCTATTACTATTCACTTACCATAACTTATATTTAAATACATAAAAAATATGAAATATTAACAAAGTAAAAGTTTGATAATAAAATTGAAACTTAGACTAGTGGTTTTAAATTATATATTTATCATCATCAAATGCCATGGAATATCGCAAGATTAAGCGAAGACGTAAGGCCAAGAAAAACACAAAAAATTGTTTTAGATTATAAATTCAAGTTCCATCAACTAAGAACCTAAAACCTACCCATTTAAATAAATTTCTTAAATTTTGGAACCTAGAATCTACTCATGTATATCTTATAACTTGGAATCGACAAGTTCCCATATATGTGGTTCTCAAGTTCAAGTTCTATCCTAGCACTATGCTCATTCTTAGGTCTCCCAAAGATAAAAGTGAATGGCTAAACCAAAAAATGAGTGGAAAAAGTGCGGCCTGTTCAAAATAGAAACAAGTAAAAAAAATCTACTTCTTTCTTCTCAAGAATAGAAATGAAAAAATTATTTCAGAACAAAAATTGTTCCCGAAAAGAAAAGTGTTGTTAAATGCACTAGTAATAGTCAATTTGTGTCATTTTGAATCGCCTGCATCTGATTTTTATCGACATTGAATTTCCCTCCCAGGCAACAAAGAAAAATCCTAACAGAGATACCAGATCCTACCCTCTGCTGTTGCCTGCATCCTTGGACGCCACTCCAACCATCAAAATCGACGTTCTCGCCACTCGATCCAAGTCGCCGTTGCCGTTTTCTTCAAAGTCTTGGTTCAGCATCACGCCCTCTCCTCTTGTTTCTCTCTTGTTTGGGCACAAAGTCGGAGGCTTTTTCCTCGATCGAGCCAGACTTGGCTCCGCTGTGGGGGTGATGATGGCGGGGGCAAGGAATTGTTTTTAAGTGTGTTCTCTTCACAAAATCAGAATCTTTCACACCTTTAATAACCGTTGATGAATCACAACTTGTGACATTAAGTTGACAGCACACTGGCGGCTAGAGCAAGGCCCGATGACAGACACCGTGCTCAAGCAACAGTTGCCACACGGTCACCTAGAACTGGCTCGACCATCCATCCCCTGCTCTCCTACTTTTCCTTTTCAATTCGGTTGAAAAGAACCACGGATCAGGCCTCGAAGCCGGAACTTACCCTTGAATCAACTCTTTATCTCATGAGCTCAAATCCAACTTACCCTTTGTTGCTACCAATTCCATGAAGCAAACTTATCAAAGAGAAAAAAAATGAGGACCGTGTGGAATTAGGGAGTGTAAGGAAGACAACCATTTGCAATACCTCTTTATACAACAGATTTACTCCCCAAAGATTGGTGATCTAACGCCAGAATTCGGAATTTTATGTAATTTACTCTTGTACAAACCTTCGTATCATCTTTACTCCGTTAGATGTCCTAGGTCCTAATTACTTCGATCGATCAACAAAGCTCACTCAGCCAAAAAGCATGAATGGACCACAAAGAAAATCTCAGATTGCCAACTCATACCCATGACATTGATGCCGCAATAGGCGATCTGCCTGCTCCAAAGTTTATGGAGGGCTAATTCAAGCTTAGCACGTCAAACATTGCTGAGAACTTGTAATTCAATGCAAAATTGAATTAAACTAATACATCTACATATACAATGGAGAGAGTGTAGAAACCTCCGACTTTGTGGTGTGATGAATCAAAGTGTTCAGAATCAGCATTTGCAGATCATTTTTTTTTTTTTTTTCACTCTTCCCAAACTTCAGGTAACCCAAATTTTATGAAAAGTACACCAATAACCACCCAAAGAAACCCTGGCTGATTGGAACTGTACACTTGCCCCTTCAATGAAAGCCTCATACCTCATATCCATCATGCCAGTAATGCCGCGGAAGAAGACCGCCATGCTCACTCACACTCCCTCCTCTCAATCTGTAGAAGGCTGGTTTGCTCCTTGCAGTCCTCAAAGGACCCGATCTGTTCCCATGCTGAACTGGGAGAGAGACATGGTCCCCAATGAAACTCGAAGCTGAAAATGGTCTGTTCTCCACATCTTCTAATGGGCCTGAACTGTACTCCATCGTGATGAAAGATGTGGCCTGCCCATAAGTCAGACGAGGGGTGGCGCCACCAGCATTCCACCAACTGCTATCTGAAGGTGCCAAATCCCCCTTGAAGTCGGAGTCCGGAACTGAAGAGTCTTTTTGACTGCAATAATCCCCGCAAGTCTCATCAGCATCATTGTAAATAAGCTTCAGAGCTTGCACAACCTCACCCATGAATGGTCTCTGTGTCACCTCAGGGTGTACACACATGGAGGCGATAGAAGCCACCTTAGCCATGTCATCAAAATTGTAGCTTCCAGCCAAGGCGGGGTCCACCAATTGCTCCAAGCCATCTCTACAAGTTAGCAAAGGCCGTGCCCACGTTACAAGATTTTCCTGTCCCTGAGGTTGGGACATGTCCACAGGCTTCCGACCAGTTATAAGTTCAAGCAATACAACGCCATAGCTGTATACATCACTCTTGACAAGTAGATGGCCAGTCATTGCATACTCGGGGGCAACATATCTGCAAATATATCAAGTAGACACACGTCAAAGGAAAGATGTTATTGCGTTTGCAACTAACATTATCTAATTGCGAAACTTACACTATGCCGTAGAGAGGAAGAAAAGAGTAAACAGATATTTTGCGTGCAGAATAAGAGGAAAACCACCAGGATAGTGCACAAGAATTACAGAGCCTAGATCATCATTTATGTGGAAATGTATGGTACTCTGGTTGTCTAAAATGATAAGGAAACCTGATCCCACAGGTGCCAAACTGAAGATGAGCACCCACATTCTTAGATTGCTCTACATAAATAAGCTGACAAGTTTCTCTGTTAATAGGTATTAGGAACTTATTACCGATAAACTATAAACAATATGACATGATCATGTACAAAAGCCAAAGAGAATTACCCAAAAGTTCCCATGACACGAGTAGATATATGCTGACTGCCCTCGGTTGCTTCCCTTGCCAACCCAAAATCAGAAACCTTGGGAGTGAAATCATCCTCCAGCAAAACGTTACTAGCCTTAAAATCTCGGTGTATCACACGGGGGTTAGAATCTTCATGAAGATAGGCCAATCCCCTAGCTGCTCCAAGGGCAATTTTCATCCGAGCCTCCCAATCAAGAGGTCCCTTCTTCTTATCAGCACCTGAAATAATAAGATAGTCACTGGTCCAACCTAATAAAAGAATGCATGTAGGGAGACAAATAATTTACATAGACAAAATATTATTTAGTCGAAAGACAAGATTCATAGGGAAGTAAGTACCATGCAAGTGGGATTCAACACTGCCATTGTGAACAACCTCATATACTAGGCAGCGCGTACGTCCTTCAATACATATGCCTAGCAACTTCACAAGATTGCGGTGATGCAATCTGCTCAGCATCTCTACTTCAGCAATAAATTCACGGTCACCATTCTGCTGATCTCTTGTAAGCAGCTTAACTGCAGTTTCAGTTCCATCTTCCATGATCCCTTTGTAAACACGCCCAAATCCCCCTTCACCCAAAACCCTCTTGGAGCTAAATTTATCTGTTGCTTTCTCAAGCTCAGCTAGGCCAAATGTTTTAACAGAGAGCATACAAGGAGCCATGGTGGACATTAGTGATCCAGATGCTGAGCTTGCAATGGTACTAGTCAAAACAGAACCAACACCTACACATATGTAAACATTAAAAACAAGTACAATTAAAAGTAAAAAACCGGGCTTGACAACAGAACTAGAATAGTTATTTTCTGCTTCCTACTCACATGAACCCATATCCTTGTTTTTCAATCAATCTCTAATTCTAAAGGCATCATCATTGCATGACGACCAATCACATAGCATCTCCTATATAGACTCAGCTGACTAAATAGGAAAAAGGATCTAGGACCCCAAGAAAACCTGCAATAGCTGGAGGAAAAGGGCATACACCAAGGAACCAACTTGTTCTACAGAAGAATAACATTTCATTTTACCTTTGACCTTTGTAAAACCAACATAAGGGAAGAAATGACATGCATATAAGACAGTGACAAATCTTACAAAGAAGCGAAGTCAGGGGGAAAAGAAAAATAAAACCTCTCCTATGCAAACTGCAAACCATTTGAAGAACACACTGGAGTCGAACAACAATGAATAATTGAATATAAATCCCAGCATAAACAATTGATTAGATGGGCATGAAAAATTGAACTTAGCCCTAGCATTCCCTGTTAAAGGATCTAATTCAAAAACTTAAACTGCTAAATGAAAGCATAGGAAACTATTTACAGTGTCACTAACAAAAAATGGGTGTTGCTTGCCAAAAGGAACATCCCAGAACACACCAGATTGTTTGTTTATGGAGGAGGTGAATGCTGGACCAACGGCACTTGATGGTTTTCCAAACTTCTTCCATTTTAAAAATATGGAAAATCCTCCAATCAGAACCAATAGAAGCACAAAGGCAGACAGAGATATTATAGCAATGGTTCTATTGTTCATCCTCTGGTTCTTGTTGGGAAAATTTGCAGTGATAGGGAATTCTCCAGAAGCTCCAGTGGGTCCATGGCTGATGAAATCCCCAAATGGAGATGAAGGAATGCCTGACAAGAACTCTTTCAGTGACAAGCACAAGCCTTTAGAAGCCAAGCTTTTTATTTTGCAAGGAGAGTTAGAGTACTACCTGTATAAGTAATGTTCATCACTTGGTAATTACCAAAGAGTGAAGTATTTAAAGGCACTTTTTTATGCCAAAGCCTGTCATATATCAGTATTGCAGTGGTATTATCAAACTTCTCTCCCAGTGGAACTAAGTTTATATCGACTATGGTCCTCCCTTGATTTTGAGTATCAGCACTTGCACCCATTATCTTCACTTGACTTTGTTCCAAATATGTGCCAGATGCGATCTCAATCTCTAGCTCATTCATTACTGGAAAGACAGCATAAGGAGCTACATCTAGGAGAAGCCTGACTTTCATTGGAAACACACAACCACAAGGTGAACCAAAGGGAGTTGCTGTAAGTGGCTCCACACAAATTTGATCACAACCTGCCAGAACATCACTTATTTAAACAGCAGAACTTTTGTTTCTTCGGGTTTCAAGCAACAGTAAAGAATTCCATAACAAGAGCACCAAAGAAAGAAAAGTTTTACACAATAACAATATTGAAGCTGGGGATTAAGAAGGAGAGAAGAGCAATGTGCTATCAGTTAAAGACAAGTGCTATTGAAAACATCTGCTATGTGATACATTGTGGCGAAGAGAAACAAAAAAAAGATACAAAAGAACTATCTTCATCTTGGTACAGTCCAGTTATAAGAATTCAAAATACTAGACTGTTAAAAAATCACAGCCAATCCACTACTAGAGTAGCAACTTATGCCGATGTAATGCCTACTCTTGTGTCTCCAATCTGGGTATCAACTAAGTTTCTAGACTATTGAAAGTATGGCTCTCCAATAGCTTCAGTTTTTCATGCTGTCCAAATTACTATTTACTCCACAAAAACCACAAAATCAACAGATTCAGAGTGATAATTTCTCTTCCAGACAAATGTGAAACAACTCAAAAATTATTCACCAACTTTCAACCATAACATCTCATGCATACAAACAATTTATAGAGATTTCCAGAAAATGTAACTGCCAATGAAACATGCTTCAAAATTTTAAACCTAAACCTGGTCCTTTCAAAGGGGAAGGAGCAGCCACATGAGGTCTGGCTCGATGGTGATGATGGCCATGGCGTCTTGCCAAGGGACTGTTAGGACCGGGAGTAGGAGCTATAACAAAAGATTGAGCCAGTAAGTAAAAAGATAGTTATGACCAAGGGCCAACAATTATCAACACAGGATCTAAATACACACCAGAATAACTGGGGGAGGGTGCTGGTGCTAGGGATGATCCCAAAGGAAGGCCAACCAACTGCTTCCGGGAATGTTTTGACAGAGCAGATGACACGCTTGTCAGAAGTATTCTGGCTGCATGAAATGGAAAAACACCATGTGTGACCCCCATGTGCATGTTTATATTTCTCTAACATTACCATAAATGCATGATGACTTTTGAGCAGTTTAATAGGTACACTCAAGCATGGAATCACTTTATAGAAACCTTCAGACGAGATTAAGAAAGATGGACGACTGTAGCCACTGAGCAAGATCATTCAGTGTCAACAGCATAGAGCACTTATGCCTGATCATTGATCAGAACACTTACCACTTGCTGCCGACCTTCTAGCTAAAAATGGCTGACTCGGCTGAAGAGAGGGAAACAAGTATATATGTGATGAAGGGAGACCTGGCATAAAAAGAAAACGACCTGTTAAATACGTAGGTCATTTGTTTTCCCAGATTTTTTTAAGTTATAGACTAGTTCATAAATAAAAATGATAAAAAAAGCTCCTATGAGTAAACTCTTTCATCTTCATGTGAATGAAAACAATGGAGGGCTATGCATGTTACCCCCTTTTAATATGCATAACCATTTAGTTAAATACTTGGCTTAGCTCAAGTAATGAGGCATCTACACAGTTATGCATATTAGGAGGGTCTTCAAAAGAGAATGCAATGACATTCTTCTATGAGATAATTCTAGCTTGAACAAAGAAAAGGCGGTGCTTAAGAAATCACAGTAAAAGGAACACATTATCTGAGTTAAATAGAATTATTTAAAATGCCCATTTTCATTAGCTGACATATGAGCAGAGTATGCTCCTTCACTTGGATAAATTCTGTCAAAGCAAAGGAACAAGCCATTGGTTTCTTTAGGTATTCTCTTGTGGGCAACATACTTCACGTAAAGGCAGATACGACATTCCAACTCATTTCGTGTCAGTCAAAACCCATAGTAATCGTCACTAACAACGACCGAGGCATCTATCCAAATAGTCTATTCTATATAATATCACAGAATATTGTTGGTAAAGGATTTGACTGGCTGATATTGACTTTTACCACAGAGGATTATTCAAAGTATCGCAAACAAATTATTATTCTTCTTTCTTCTCATTGCTATCGATAGCTCTGGGTTCCTTGACACTGACAATTGAAATGGAAGCTACATTTCCCAATTCTTCACTCTCTGCCGTCGGAAACACTCGAACTAGTAGATTCCAGCGAACGCAGACACATACGAAAGTGCTAAAATCAAGTAGAATCGCAAGCAGCCAAACACGGGAACAACCCACCATCGAAGGGGGGAAAAAACAGACCGAAATCCGACCTGAGCAGAGAAAAAGCAAGTTGAGAAGAGAGAGAAGGCTCGGGATCAGAGCACACGGTGGCATCGGCATCGGCATGGGCATCTTCCTTCACGCGCGGACGAAAACCCCCCACACCCACACACAGCATCGTCAGAAACGGAGGCCCCGACGCGCGCCGGCCCTGCCGGAGGAGCACCGGGTGGCCGCAGGCCGAGGGCGGGAGAGCGAGCAGCGGCGGCCGGAGGAGAATCCGGTCGGGGGGAGAGGCGAGCGCATGGTCCTGGTACCGGGTATCAGGGGTCGGCGGAGAAACCCTAGGGAAGGAGAGGGGAGGAGGAGGGGGGAAGGGGCAATGCGGGAGCGCGGGGCGGCTGCAGATCCATGGGAACGCGGTCGCGGGGCTGGGAAAGGCGTGCCCTTTGCGCGTTATGCGTGTCGGGGAAAGGTTGTTGCTGGAGGAGAGTTAGTAGCTTTTCCTACAGGTGTACAGAGAGAGAGAGAGAGAGAGAGTGAAAATGGCCAGTAGAGAAGTGGTGGATCTGGAGAGAGAGAGAGAGAGGAGAAGAGAACAAAAGAGAGATCTTGGAAAGTCTGGGGGAGAGAGAGAAATGAGTGAGAGTGAAGTGACAGACAGAGAGAGAGAGAAAAAAAGAGAGAGAGAGAGAGAGAGAGAGAGGGGAGGGAGACAAGACAATTATGTGGTCATTTTATTCCGGGTTAATAATTCATTTGGAAATCACTCTTCTGACTCTCTAACCAGAAAACTCTTGGGAAAAATTTTTAGTTGGAGTACTGTCCTCTCGGCTTCTCTTCGCAGCAGCTTAAAAAAAGAAAGTTCTGCGCTTTTTCTTTTTTTTACAATTTGTTTTGGAAATAAATATTTATGGCCGGAGTTTGGGCATAAGTGAGTTTTAAGTCACTCGGACTTGACTACGTGAATATTTAAGATCGACTTGTCTAATTTCATGTCGAGCTCATGCTGTCATACTCAAGCTTTTATTATTATTGGAAATATATGGGAATATAAATTGATTTCTTCATAGAAGACATTTATTTTACTCCGAGTGTCTTGAGATTGATATCGAGTTTTTTGATGAGCTAGTTTTCATAAATATTCTGAAAATTAGGACCTAAGTTAATCGGCTATTGTATGACAAATCTTGGCTCAAGGGAGGAGTTGGCCAGGCAATTTGTGTGACGCATGTCCTGCCCAATATGACTTGAGGAACTCCACCCTATTAATTGAGATGTTGTCGACGTCGAGCGAGAACTATCCACGAAAGCTTGGAGCCTCACACAGAAAAGGCAATCATAACGTGTGAGTTCTTCTAGCATGTTAGCATTAATCACTAATGAGGTGAATAAATATTTTAGTTGAGATTATAATAGCTATATTGAAAAGATTGAATGAGACATCATTGAGGTGAATGAATATTTCAATCGAGATGATAGCAGTTATATTGAAAAGATTGAAGGAGACATTGCTGATGATTTGCTGTGGCGAAAGACCAAAGCTTCGTGTTGTCCTATTTTTTAAGGGGGAGCTCATGACATCCTCACCCATCGACATCAACTATGTCATTCCACTGTCAACACTAATGGATAAATCATTGAGGGCAAAGACCGAGTGACAAGAAATTTGGAAATGACTGTCGTCTGCACCTCTTGCCTCAAAAAGGAGATAGTGTAAAAAATACGCCCAACATTGAGCACCAAACAATGACACTAAATTTATCGAAATTATGGCAATGAGATTATTCGTATCGATATAGTGATCAACGACAATAGGCGATATTTAATGGTGCTTTCACTTTTTTTCGAAAATTTTCAAGATTTTATTTCTCTAATGTATTGGTATATTATCGAGACAAATTTGTCATGCTGTAATTTTAATTATATTTTCAATGAAGTAAAAAAAAATTTATCGTTAGAATTCGCGTGAATTTTGACCAATTCCTTAGAAGTTTCGTAATTATGAAGATAATACTTTAAGGTAACGAAAGAAACAAAACCCGGCGTGGCAGTTGGCCATTCTCAGGTGGGGGCCCACTGCTTTTGCTTGCGGCAAATTGATGATGGTCGCTGTCTAGCGCACGCGCGGGACGAGGCACGTGGCGTAAACGTCCCGGCCTACGTTCTCGCTTGGAGTGTTTTAAAAGTCCATAGCTTTGTATAAAATATTCAAGGATTATCCTCATTTTCAGGTCTCCCGTACATTAAAAAATTTAAATACGATAATTAAATAAGTACTTTGTAGCTCGTATAAAACCAACATAATTAATAATTATAGAGATAACGTCATGAATAGTTCTGAATTTTGGCTTGATATTTAATGTGACTCATAAACTTTAAATTTATATTCAATGAGATATTCGAATTTTTAATTTATTTAATATAATCTTTATACTTTTTAAATTATATCAGATTATTCAATATAGTCCATGATTATGAATTAATAAAATATGCTACATTTATTTACGTTTTCAATATATTCTAAAACTTCGAAACTACATTAAATTAAAATTCAGAGAATACAAAATTAAAATTCAGTTAAAAATCAAAGACTAGTCATTTCTCTTGATAATTATATTCAAAATGAAATTTTCCTCATGATAGTTTAATTCTTTTTGTCAGCCCTAAGAATAATTTAATCGAATGGAGTTCTCCAAGAGATTCTTGATATGTTCATTTTTATTTCTATCATCCTGCCACAGGATGCTCCCTCAGAAGTAGGGAAGGAATACTCGCCGACGGGCTCGGGCGCAGGATTTCAATAGACAAACGAAAAAATAATATAAAACATATATGATCAATGCACTGAATTGATTTACAAAATAAAATATATAAAACACGCCTGAACTTTTTTCCAATGAGCTATTTTTAAAATTACAAGTTACGTAACTCACCTCAGCAAAATAATGCACTTATTTACACGGTCGCCTTCCGTTTTTCCACATACGCCCCCACTTTTTTCTTTTTTTCCCCTAGCGTCCAAAATCTAGCAACGAAGCACAAGGTCAAGCTGCCGGCGGAACGACGAAGGTGGTGGTCGGCGGCGAAGAGAGGGTGGTGGCTGAGAAGGCTGAGGGGTTTGGGGCGTGCCTGTTGTGAGGTTAGGGTGCTGGAATGTCTACATAAGAAAGGATCATTAGATTGTTTTGGTGAAGTAGATTTAAGAGATTGAGGTCAATAAATTACTTTCGTGCAATTTGAGATTGATGGAAAATTATGAGAAGGAAGAAATGGATTGCTTCCATATCTCACTTGCAATCAATTGCAAAATTTTAAAATTTCACCGTGCATGGAGAATGGTACCGTATTATGTCAACTTGTAAAGTAGAAGTAACGAATAGGGTTGGCAAAATGGGTCATATGCCCATATTTTAACTCAGTTTTAAGAGGCTTGCTTTTATTTGGGTAACTCATTTTCTTTTAAAATGGTTAAAATGGGTTGAGAAAAAAAAGCCCCAAAAAACCGGTCAAATATGGGTCACCAAAAATGACCCATATTTAACCCATATTTTTGAAACTCACGCAACACTCATGATATGCCTTTTCACTTTAGTTCGTCTCCATTTTCTTCTTCTTCACTAAGAATGACAAACACAAGTAGGAATTGATGAGCCGTTTCCGGCACGGGAAGTCGACGAAGTGACTGATGTAGATGTTGAGAGAGTGGCAGTGAAGGAGGAGGTCAAAGTTGAACCTTAGACCGAATTGAACCGAATTGGATTTTTGGTTCAATTCAGTTTGGATCCAAAAAGAAAAGAAAAAATTGCAAATCCGAATTGAACTGAACTAGATTTTCGATTTGGATCATATTCAGTTCGGTTCGGTTTAAGCATGCAATGCAACAATTCAGTTTTTTTTCACATGCGGTCAAGTTACGCAGCACAATCACATTTGAGCTTCACCCACTTTCATTAATACATACAAATATGGACAAGATATATATATATCTACTAGTGTATCTATTGCATGCGCCATAGACAAGTTGGGCCATAGACAAGTTGGACAATTATCGCATCCCTTGGGTCATGCATGCCCTACATGACCCGCACAATTCAACAATTCAATAGGTGTGGTGAAGTGCGTGCATAATGTATCCACATTACTGAAGGAAAATCCAATTCTCTTGCACTACTCCCAGTATCTGACGTACGGTTCAAGCAAGGACCTGGAAAGGGGATGGTTCCACACCACCGATTTCCACCATTCCTCCTCGTCTCTATGAATCTGAATTTCTTGTAGACAATTAGAAGGAGGTTCCCCATCTTGAGGGAGTCGCACAAGGAGAGATGCATTCTAGCTTCGGACATAACCTTAGGGATGCTCTTTCGAGAGAATGACAGCTTATCGATGCCGTACATATGCTTTTCAGGGCAGGAAGTCCCCGTAACTTTAAGGTCTTCATCTTATGGAGGGACAGAGCGGAAGCATGATGAACACGATTGGCCTCACTCCTCGGGTAGCTCCAACTGGTGTCCCCCTCGTCCTTGCACTCCATAGCTACTTCCGTCATTGCTATGACCTCCTCCATTTGATCACACCATTCGATAGAAAGATCCTCCAGGTTTGCAAGGAGGGGTAGCAACACATGCGTCAGGAGCCTCTTCATTTTCTCACAACCATTGATATTGAGTACCTTGAGACCCCAAAACTTGTTACCTTCCTCGAGCACTCCCGGTACTGCAGGCGCAACAGCACAGAGTTCTTGCTCAGCTAGCACATGCAGATCCATCATGCCTTCAAGTGTGAGAAACTCTAGGCTTGGAAGAGGAGAAGACGAGGATTGCGACACTGACACCACATATATCATGCCACGTATTTCCCTCAGTGTGCACATCGTCAGCTTTGAGTTTGTTACGCTTGGAATGTCCGTCAAGCTCCTAAGCTCATCCACTGCATCTATGATATCCAAGTGCTGAACATCTTTTGGGAGCACGAGGGGGATTTAGGTCCATCTTCTCTGACATGGCACCCGCGTAGCCTCACTGTTCTGCTGCAAATGGGAACATTCGCAAAGCTGACACCAACACCCGAAGGACTCTCAACTAACTCGAGGTCCCAATCCTTGGGACCACCGGCCTGTAAGTGTTTCACATACAAGTCATAGTTTTGGACATCGCCAAACTTGCAACTCAGCTTCTCCAACTTACTCAAACTCATTATTTCCTGAGCCTGTACTGTCAAGCTGTTGCACCAACCCTTAAGACAAAGGGTCTGCAAGTTATAGAGCTTTGGCAGAATTCCGAGAGGCAATTTCTTTAGTTTGACCAGCCAAAATCCAGGCATCTTAAATTCACCAATTCCTGCAGCCCTTCAGGGACCTCTTCAATCACACTTTTATAGAGATCCAACGTTCTTAATGCCCTCAGTTTTGCCAATGAAGGCACGTGCTGTAAAAAGGTACAATGGCGCAGTAACAAATGCGTGATTGAACTGGGCAACATCATAATCCTTGCCCAGGAAAGGTCTAGAACTTGAAGAGCGGGCATGCAACCAAAGAATGAACCATCTATCCTTCCCAAGATATTAGCACTTATATGAAGTTCCAAAAGTCGAGGCAGAGCCCGCCTTTGCTGTCTCGTTGCTGGGATTTCCTTTATTGAATTTTGAATCAAGGACACTTTCTCTAAGTCCTCAAACCATTCTTCCTCCGCTGGAAGTGTGCTCAAACCTAGCCCAGCTTTCACCATGCATTGAGAGCCCATCATATTGATTGCCGTGTCCCTAACTAAATCATGCATCTTCAAGCTGTCGGAATAGGAAGCCCGTGATCTTTCCAGCAAGCACACGTTGACTAATTTATTCACAATGGTGTGACCCCTATCATACTGTGCTTCTTGACTTTTCAAGTCACTAAAGAAATCGAGATAAACAAGTTTTTGCAGCAAGTCTGCAGTCAGAATTTCAAAATCCTCATGGTACAGTGCCAGATGCAGGAAACACTGTTGTACAACCGGATCATTCAGGCAAATAAAACTGAACCTTAATACTCTAAATACCCTATCCTCCATGCCTTTTCCTTCATACTTTGCTTCTTTTAACTCTTTCAGGGCACTTCTCCACTCGTGAATGTCCTCCTTCCCTCGCATACTTCCGAAACCACCACAATCCCAAGAGGCAATCCTGCACATTCCTTTGCAACAGACCTTGCAACACTTTCTACCTCAGGAGCGAAAACAACTCCTCGTCCAAGATTTTTTGCAAACAGTTGCCAGGCTTCATTTTCGGGAAGTGACTCTAACTTTATCAGTTCATCGCATCTCATCTGCCGACATATTTCCGAGGACCGAGTTGTTAGAATTAACTTACATCCATTCACACCAAGTGGAATTCCAACCTCCTGCAGATCATAAGTTTGCCATAAATCATCTAAAATGATGACGGTGCTTTCTCTCTTCAATAAGTGTGCAATTCAGCAGCCCGTTTGATCTTATCTTCCTCCTCTCTCAGGTCATGGTTAAAACATTTCGATATCCTTTGTTGCAACGTGGGAACATCACATTCTAGGGACACTGTTACCCAGCACACTTTCCTCGAAGTGCTTGCCTCTAGGAGATGGTTATGGATATGGGTGACAAGGGTTGTTTTTCCCACTCCGCCCATACCACAAATGCCGACGGTCAACACTTCATCTTCCATCAAATGAGACAGCACTTTATTTAGATTTTGTCCGAAAGCCTTACCACAACAACTCATATGCTCTGGTATCCTCTCCAACATGTGTGAGCCCTCTAGAAAATTCACCTTGCTCTATAAGTTCCTCCACCTCCGTGGTCAATTGGTTCATTCGATTCACCAAGCTTACCCGTGAACAAACTCCCTTCCTGCCACTTCTTGTTCTATTCCCGAGATGTCGCCCTTTACTTTCTGAACATTTCTCAGCCACGTCTCAACTTCTCTCTTCCTTTTATTTCCAAGCCTTGATTCCGCATATTCAACTTCCGTAAGGATGTCAGATTCCCTGCTAGTTAGTCTCTCCAGCTTTCGACAAAGGCCATCCATCTTCCCACCAACATTAGTGAAAGCACTGGCCATTTGAGCAAGACCAATGCTTGTGCCCACCACTTCCATCGTTTCCTTAACTATGTTCAGCTTGTCCATCCCTGCAGCCTGAAAGGACAAATTTACCCAAAACCTTTAAATGAGATTCTGTGATCGGATTGCTTTTGAATGCAATCTTTCTATTGAGATCATACCTGCCACAAACGACCCAAACATGTCTTTGTTTACCAAACCATGGTTGGCATACCATTTTTTTCTCTTTCTTTTGGTTTAATACCATAAAAATCTCAAATTGTTACAACTGTGATAATTTTACCCTTTATTAGTTTTCATTAAATTTTACTATGAAATTGTTGAGTTAGATATTGGTTTGTGTTTTTATGTGGTATCAATCCAATAAAAAGAAACTAACAGAGGATAAATTTTTCACAAAAAAATTTGATTGTTTTGGTAAATTTGTCACAAGCATACTAGTTTGGAGTTGTTAGTGATAAAAAGAATTAGTTTAAGGGGTAAATTTTTCACAAAAAAATTTGAATATTTTGGTAAATTTGTCACAGGCGTACTAGTTTGGAATTGTTAGTGATAAAAAGAATTAGTTTAAGGGGTAAATTTATCATAATTCTACTGGTTTGAGATTTTTCGTGATATTAGCCATTTTCTTTTTCATTTTCCAATTCTTTTGTCCCTTTCTAATCTCATTCTATGTTTGGTGGTCATGATAAAATTAAGATAGAATAAAATTTATGCTATCTTGCGTTTGGTGCATACTCAAGACATGATAAAATCGGATATAAAGGGGATATAGACCAAATAAAATTATCCTATGGGCAAGGTGGGATAAATGTGACTAGAATTTCTAATTTTAAAGAAGGAAAGTTGAAACTTCTTAAATTAACAAATCTAAAATTATATTTCAATATAAATAATATTTGAATTCTAGTATAAGGAATTCAAAAGAACAAAAAATAACAATTTGATTTTTTAATTTAATCTTATTTTTATTTATATATTCAAATTTAATTCTATCTTATAATATAAATTCAATACAAATATATATTTATTACATATTTTAGGTGTTTTGATTCTATCTTATACATTTTTCTATTTAATAAAATTTTATTAGAGAATGATGGAAGGGGATTAAAGAAATAAAAAGAAATTAATTAAAAAAGAGAGTAAAATAAAATAATAAAATAAAAATTAAGTAAACAATAGTGTTTGCGAGAGATTTTTACCATCTCTATTTGTAAAAATTGTGGTTCTTTATATTAATATGTCGTTTATACTAAATAATATATATGCTATGAATATATCTAATTTATTTATTGTAATTACCAAATAGTTGATAAGATATAATAAAATCATCTTAATTTCATATCCTATCCTATCTAGTTTTATCCTGATTAGAAATCCGGACAACCAAACGTAGCCATACAAGATCAAGAGTACAAGGATGGATCAACTCTGTCTAAAAGTTTCTAACACTACGTTTAAGGCAAACGAACCCAACCTTTGCTCGTGGATTGACGTTTCATGTGTGCAAAAGGAAGTGGGCTTTAGCTATCTAAAGAAGAAAGAAACGACGAGCGTACCTGGAGCCAAGCGCACCGATCCTTGTGGGAGAACTTCCGACGACCAGAATGCAAGGAGAGAAGACGGCCGGTGATACTGCTACTCAAATTCAATAGAGAGAGCGAATGCCTGGTGTAGGTTTGTGGAGGAGCGGAAACTGCTTTATGGCCTCAGAGGGCTTGATTAAACAAAGCATTGACTTTAAGCCAACTAGTGCATTTGTCCCTGATTTAAATATTTCGCCAGAAAGGAAAGAAAGACACTAGGAAGGACCAATGAGTAAGTAAACAACGGAGAAAGAAATGCAGAAGCATGATAGGCCGAACGATAGATAGGCCTTTTTCTATTAAAGCGTAATTAAATAATAAATAGGTAAAGCCCAGGTCAAGAGAAAAGTACCCAAAAAATCATAAATTTATTATATTGGTACTATTTTTGTGATAAATATTTTGTTAAACTAAACTAGTCTTAAACTTTTTCATATTATTAATCATCTACCCGATTTAGATTAAAAATCGCTAACATATAGATATCGGTTATTCCATATGACATAACTATCGTTGGCCAAGATATTTTTAAAATTATTTTATTATTTTAAAATTTTTGTTTTTCTTTTCCTTTCTCTTTATTGCTTCATTTTGGCCGGGCAACCCTCACTGGCTGCGTGGGAGGCAGCCCTCATCAGCCAAAATGAAGAAAAAAAGGATAAAATAAAATAAAAATTATTAAAAATGTCTATGTTAGCATCGGTTGTCTGTATTATGTAAGGCAATCGACATTTAAATGGACTGAAGTAGTACAAATATGAAAAATATTTAAGATTAAAATGATATAATCAAAATGTTAATAGCTTTATCGAAATCAATACAACACGTTTATAACTTTTTTTGGGTACTTTTGCCTCTGGGCCAATGAAATATCCCAATAAAGTCAATGTATCAAGCACGACGCGAGCTGAAGTCTCACCAGTCTGCTCGTTGATCATAATAAGCCCAATGCATAGGTCCGCAAGCACCCGATTCCATCTCCAAAAGTTCATCAGAGAACAAAACTCGTGTAGCCTTTCTGTCAATATTAACACTAACGGCACTGACTGAGACATTAGGGAGCATCACAAGAGTTAGAACAAGGAAAACACACGGTTGTCTCGTTCCCATCTTGCAGAATACGCGCAACAGAATTGCAGATTTTAACTTAAAGCACCTTTGGATTAGAGCAAACGAGAGGTTGATGACCCTAGTTAGGAAACTAATTGTAAAGCATTTTTACATGATTATTAGTTGGCAAATTTGCTATTATTGAAAATTTCGGGTTTTTTCAGATTGGGTCTCCTACCGGTTTGGACAATAGATTTAAAATAAGCATCTTAACAGTCTCGGTGACCAAAAAAAAGTCTCGGTTCGTATATGACCCGAACCGAAACACATCAAATTTCAAACCATACTCCCAAAGATCGTGAATCCCCTTTCCCAAACCAAAAGCTCAAAGCATGCTCTCAATCAGAGTTCCCCGTTTTGACAGTTCTTCATTTGTTTTTAACAGCCGCAACGATGCTATCATCCCTGGCGACACCATTGACCAAGTCGCCAGCTGATTCAGCGCCACCGTCGTCTCCGCCTTCTCCTCCTCCCTCCTGTCGATGTCTCTACCGCCAACTAAAACACATCAGAGTTCAAATCATACACTCAAAGACTCGTGATCTCTCCGAGAACTCGCCTTCCCCGTTGTCATTCGCATCACAATCTCCGTCTCCCTCTTTGTCCAGCCGTCGCTCCTCTGCTCCTCGCACGATGTCGTCGCCCCACTAGGTCTCCCATTGCTCATCCCATCTGTCTCCTCGCACCCACCCTACCAAGCGCGGCGCAACCAAACCCAAGACAAGAGGCAAGCTGAGATCTGGCGCTCGCGTCTGGTTGAGCTCGATCGAGCCGAGATTTGAAAACGTAGGGCTTGAATCTAGGTTGATCCAGTCGGCTTGTGTGGGCCTTGATCTAAGGTCGAAAGGGGAAAATGAGAGAAATAGAGGTGCGACTAGATCACTAGGCGACTTTGTCCTTGCCATCAAGCTTAGAGGGGCGACGACATTTGCTGCGAGGGACAATAGCTTGAGCATGGCAGAAGACAGAGAGGAAAGGGGGATACTTTTCTAGAGGGTGTGTTAAAAGAAAGGAAAATTTCCAAATAAGGATTTAGGCTCCGCTCATTTCGTAAAAATAACTTTTAAGAAAATATTTTTCGGATTTTTCGACATTCATTTAATGAAAAATGAACTACTTGGGGAAAACATTTTCCATCAAAGGAAAAAAATTTTCTACACTAAAGGAAAATGTTTTTTACTTTTCAAAATAAGGAAAACATTTTCCTTACTCACTTTCTCTTATTTCACACTCATGTGAATCTTTCCATCTTTTTTATTTTCATTTTTAAAAAAATTGAAACTTTCCTTTTCCTTTTTTTCTCTTTTTTTTTTACTTTTGTCTTGGCCGGTCACTAGCCATGACGACAGCTGTCGACCGGCCACAAGCGAGCCTCGAGCTTGCCGGCCATCTTGGCCGATGCTCCGGCTCACCAATCGAAGGGCCTCAAGCTCACCAATTTGGCCAGCATTGAGGGCTTCGATCATTGATTTGGCCAATGGTGGGAACCTCGAGCTCGCCACTCACCTAGCTCGTTGCCGATGGCGAGGGGCGAGGCTCGACGCCTCAAACTCGCCACTCACCATTGGTAGTGAGCTAGGCGACCGGCAAGCTCGAGGCTCGCCGCTCACGCCTGACGCCTCGAGCTCACCACTCACCAGATCGGTGAGCCAAGCGAGTGGCGAGCTCATGCTTGCCTTTAGCCAAGTGCCGACCACCTGTGCTAGCGCTTGGCTAAAGAAGAAGACAAAAAGAAAAATAAAAACAATATAAAAATCGATTTCTTAAAAATAATTAAAAATAATGTTTAAAAATAAAAAAATATTTAAAAAAGAATGAATGAAGGAAAAGATTTTCCTTTTTGAACAAAGGAAAATATTTTTCACTTCATCTTCAGGTTTTAGCCAAACATCGGAATATAAGCACATTTTCTTGAAAAATCACTTCTTGGAAAACATTTTCCAAAAATGCTACATTTTCCGTGAAACGAACGGAGCCCTAATGTGCATTGATTTTCTCAAATAAGAGCTCGAAGTTGATATTATTTCAAATAAATGTTCAAAGTGTAATCATTTTTTAAAATAAAGGCCCAAAGTGAATTTTATCTCAAATAAATGCCTAAGATGGTCATATTAGTTTCAAATAAAGGTCTGAACTCGAGGGCAATTTCGTCTTTTTAAATTTTTTAACTGTTAACTTTTTCTATTTTTTCCTTTTCAAAAGACAAACTTAAAAAAAAAGCCAAAAAGGGGGAAAACATAGGTGGGAGGGCTCCGGCCTATGGCCACCGCACCAGTAGCCCTTACTCAGGCATTGGTGACCCTATCGACCATTGCTATCGCCCCACCAGTGATGGGACAACAACTACAAGCCCACCTGCCTGTGTTTTCCTTTTTTTTTCTTTTAAATTTTTAAAAATTTTAATATCATTTAATTTAAATTTAACTTGTCTTTTAACAAAAATATCCTTCATCGGCAAGAATATTTTACTGGCCGGCGAGCCGATGAGGCTAGACCTTTATTTGAAACAATTATAATCATTTCAAGCCCTTCTTTGGTATTGATATTGTCACTTTATGCCCTTATTTGAAATAAAATTCATTTCAAGCCTTTTTTTGAAAAAATGAGGGCACTTCAGGCCCTTATTTGGAATTTTCCTTGTCAAGAAAGAGAGGAGAGAAAGAAAATGTCTAAAGAGTGGGTTGTGGGAAAACTAAGGAAAGAAAAAGGAGAGAAAACTAAAACCCAAATCGGACCAAAACTCATTTTGCGTTTGAGTCTCGATTTGGTTCACACAACCTTTATGGTTCGGTTTGAGTATCATGGAAATCTAAATCAAACAAAATCGTTGAGACCCCTAGTTATAAAGTAGAAGGAGGTTCACCTCGTTGGGATGAGTGCGAACCTAAACGCATCAACATTGGGGGAATGTGTGGTTGGGATTGTCACAACCCCAAGTAAAACACTGTGTCACTCAACCAAGGCGATACATATCTCACTTAGACTAAGTTGACCCAAGTGAGTGACTCCCTTAAGGTTGCGCGATCTCGATGAAGACAACTACATTGATGGTAAAAAGGAATTATGAAATAAGCATACCAATAGCCCCAAAACTTATTGTGGAAATATGTTGAATCTTAAAATTTTTAAAAATTGCAATCAAATTCTAAAATTTGTTAAATTAGTGTAATCATGTCATTTTGTTAACTCTATATAATTTGGCTAATAAAAATACTGATAGGGATTTTTTATTACTTATCTCTCTTATGTGGCGTTAAGGTTAAACTAATCTTGTGCTGGTCCAAATCCTAATTTTCACCTCAAATTTTAATTAAATTAGATTAAAAATATTAAAAAGCCAAAAAAATTTCCCAAATAAAAGGACACAAACGCCCCTCACTCCCCAAAAATAGAAAAAGGGAATACAACCTCACATGATGGGGCGGCCACTGCCCCACCGTCACTAGGATAGGCCGGTTGCCTTCCTTGAATCTCTAGACAAGGATGGCCCCGCCCTAAATCTCGGCGAGAGTCATTGACCATTGCCAAGGCCTAGCAACTCTAGCTGTCCATTTTTGGTGATGGTGGGGACACCACCCCCACCAAATGTGGTTGTAAGCCCTTTTTTTAAACTGTGTCTTTTTCCAAAACTTTCAGACTTTTTTTAACCTAATTTAATTAAGTTGGGTGTAATAAATTAGGATTTGGACCAAAACAGTGTCATTTTAGTATTTTAGTTAACCTTAACACCCCATGGGACACTATATAAAGAGAGAAAATAATAAAAAGAACACATGTTTGTAATTTTCGTTAGCCAAATTGGATAGAATTAACAAAATGACTTGATCGCACCAATTTTACAAGTTTAGAATTTGATTATATTTTTGAAAGTTTTAGGACTCAATTGTATTTTTTTAATAGTTTTAGAATTCAAATATACTTGGGCAATTTATTCTCATTATAATAACTCTCCAACAGTAGGATAGGAGGCTTGAAAAATGCTCACCGATCAGTATAAGTGGACATCTACTGGGAGTGTAGGTTTTGTAAAGGCAATTTTAGCCTCAAAACGACTAAACATCAATAGGGGCTTGTCCTATCGAAGTCGACGGAGCCAAGCCCTAGGTGGAGCCAATTTTGACTCTGCCCTATTTGCATGAGTTAGATCCAGCTCGGTTGAGGCTCCGTCCTTCTCAACCCGGCCAGATTTGTTTCTCTCTTCCGTTGGACAGAGCAAGTCAAAAATAGGGAAACGTTAAGAGTGAGGGAACTCTTGTGCCTGACAAAGAGAACGGTGGTGGGGACACCAGAGAGAGTGAGAGGGATGAGGGTTCAAGGGTCACTCTTGAGATAAAGAATTAAGATGTTAAAATGGATCATAAATTCATATTATGATTCATTTTTAATTAAATTGATAATGTGAAAATTAAATATAAGTCATAAATGGATTTTAAAAAATAAAGTAAAAATAAAAATGAGTTTTAATGGATTGTTAGAAAAACTACTTTGAACCCATGGGTCCTAAAGCCTTCCTCCTCTCTCTCTTCTTCCATCCTCCTTCTCGTCTCTGTGTCCTTAATCATCATGTCGCATCTCCTTCGCTTATCCTAATTGTAGCCATCGCCTACTCGTCGCCATCTCCATCGCCGATCCCGAGCTTTCTGGCCCTAGTCGAGTCGTGGCTCACCCGATCTGGGTAGAAGACCTCGAGCTCGCTCGGATCTGGGCTAGCGAGCCCCGAGCTCATTGGCAAGAGCTCAACTTGGATCTAGGCAGGTGAGCCACGAGCTTGCCGATCTTCCCGAGCTCTAGCTTGCCTGGATTTAGGGAGGTGAGTCGTGAGCTCGGGCTTGGTTGGATCAACCGAGTCGTGAGCTCACCAACCTTCAAATGCGGAGAGTCACGAGCTCGCCGGCCATGATGGAGCTCGGGCTGGTTGCCATTGACGGAGGAACGAGGGGAAGATAAAGGAAGAAGAAGGAAGAAAAGAGAAAAGAAGAAGAAAAAAAGAACATAAAGAAAAAAGAATTAAATAAATAATAAAAAATTCAAAATTTTTAAAAATATTAAAACTTTAATTTTTTAAAAATATTAAAATTTTGATTTTTAAAAAAATTATTTTTCAAAAGTATTTCAATTTAAAGGTGTTCACATTTTTTTTATTTACAAATTTTTTTATTATATAATTTACTTTTTAAATTTAATATGAAGTTTTTATTCAAGTAACTTATATGTGAATAGCTTAAAGTTGATTAAATAGGTGAAAGTAAATTTTCTTAAATTAAGTTAAATGTTAATGTGTTTTGGTAATATGGATCATGTCGGGTATGGGTTGGGTCGAATACCCGTCACCAAATTTACATTGTATGAAAATTGATCAAAACAGGTTAAATGGGTCATATAGGTCAGACTATTTTCGATTTGACCACAAACCCAACTCGACCCACCCATTTGATACCCTTACAAAGAATCATGGTTAGAGGCTCGCAACACAAAGCTATTAGCTACGGTCACTAGTGTCGAAAGTAGTGATGATAGCGACGAGGGGTCGATGGTGGGTGGTTGAGGGTGGGGGAAGGGATTATGGTTTTCCCTTGTTATGGTTAAACTAAGGCCTTTTTTGGTTTGACTTTGAGCAAATGTTCTTGGAAAAATGTAAATACCATTTGAGTTAAAAAGGTTTTTCAAAATGTAAATAACATTTGGTAAATTATAATTTTAAATTGTATTGCAAAATATCTTTGACTTAAATGCTTTGTTTGGTAAAAATTACATTTTACAAATGACTTTTGCTAATTTTTTTATAAAAAAATTTTTAAAATTTTTTTTTATTTAGTCACTAGTAGCCAAATTTGGCGGCCGAACAGTCTTGCTTGAGGTCGTTACCTAAGGTTGCACAATCTCAGGTTACTTGGGTCACGCGACTCGGGTGTTGCTTGAGGTTTGGTGACCTTAGGCGGTGGTCACTTAAGTCCGCAAACTCAAGTTATGGAGGCGATTGCTTGAGTTGTTCGTGACAAAATTGTCGCCTTCATCGATTGGGTTCGACCTAGGCAACGCTTGAGGTCACCGAGGTCGGGTGACCCGGGCGGCGATTCTTTGGCACGAGCGACCCCTTGGTAGGTGGTTGTCGGCCTCCGTTCGTTTTTCCAAAGAAGATGAGCAGTTCGTGTGAACAATAACCAACTTACATTTCAAATGTCTAACTTTCCAAAGAAGCTCCGAACTTGACTTGAGCTAAAAGCTTTTAGAGCCATTTGGAGATGCAATTGCATCTGATCAAGGTTCTCCAAAAAATTGAACCAAATGGGTTTGCTTTTGGCCAAGGACCTTCAGAGACCCAAAGTTCCTTCACAAAGCCAAACTAAATAGAGCCTTAATCATAATTTTTTTTTATTGGATACATAAATGTGGGCCACCAGATCTGGTAGCATTCCCAATTGCAGCATAACACTATCAATTGTAAATAAAAAAATTCCATGATAAATGAAAATGGCTTTCGGGAAATCATATTTTAGGAAAATGGTTAGTTTTCCTTTATGTGGTGATATGTGATCAAAAATATTTTTCGGTATTTATATCTTATTTGGAAAATGAGGAAATGACAATCTTCTCACTTAGCTCGTGAATGCACTCGTGACTCGGCCCTCCCGACTCAGCCCGATGCCTCTACCCCCACCCAGTGGAAACCTACCTCCGGCCAACGCCCCTACAAGGCTGTAACCATTGTCACAGCTCTTGGTGCCGCTTGTTCACCGTACCACCTTGCAGCCCCGATACCCTAGCGGCCTCCCAAAACCAGTTGAAACCCCTCAACGGCAAGAACTCCAAGCCCGAGAAGCCTCGCGATTCGACCTTAAAGCACAGTGCATTGAGCTCCATGCTCGACTCTCCTCGGAGCTCCAAATCGGGACTCAGAATTGTTGGCCGAATCAATGCCCCCGGATCTTGTTGCCTGGCCGAGTCTCTCCGAATCGACTCCAATTCCGCCCATGATGCTGATGCGGCTCCTAATTCCTTTGCGGACCTGGCCAAGCAGCTGCGCTCCAGTGATTGCAGCTTCCAAGCCCAGTTGGAGAGTTTCCAAATGATGAAGCTGCAGATAGAGAGCTTCTGAGCACCCTCCAAGGGACTACAAGCTGTGCACAAGGGTCTATTGTCGTCCAGATCGAGTTCCAGAGAGAGAGATACAAGTCGATTTCACTTGGGAGAGAGAGAGAAAAGCACTTTTAGAAAGTATTTTCACATTGTTAGATTTATGAATTTATTTTTCTAATTTTATACATGAATGTTTTCATTGATCAGAGAACATTTTCGATTGATTAATCATTTTCAGCGAACTGAATAAGTAAAAGTTTGGAAAATGCTTTCACTAAATCAAAAGCACCCTGGGTTTTACTCAAATGGAGCTCATTCAACACGATATATGTACATTCTGTAAACAAACTCGAACTTTTCTCCTGCTTCAAAAGTAAAACAATCGGCATCAGATTCACAATCTTTTGACCGGTCAAAGAACCGCTAAAGCTAAATCTATGTTGTGAAGAGTGAAGACTAAGAACAAGAATTTTGCTCAATTGGGGCATTCACGCATTGACTGACTATTCTGTCCTTTGAACCAGGAGACAACTTCGTTTCTCCAAAGTCTAATTAATAAGTTAACACAAGAAAAGGATGACATATTTAAATACATAATCTTGAAAGAATAATCACTTACATACAAAATTACGATGCGAACATAACAAGAGACTACATATGTATCTATGGATGTCTTTAATAATCATGCATCTAGGAGTGTGTTAAGAATGACTAGGAAGAAGAAGATGCTGACGACGAAGATGGCTCGAATTTGTAGTACTTATCGATGGAAACAGACACCTCCCAAGTGCAACTGATACCCTTGGGAATGGTCACCAAGTCTCCTGCGGCAAATTCCACGAAGTCCGAAGATGGTGCCGACACTGGCAACCCTTTTGAATATGCCTTGACCTTGCCCTTGAGAAGGTAACACGTTTCTTCTGCATCAAACTTGAGCCGATACTTCCCAGGTGAGCAAGCCCATCTTCTCATCAGGAATTAATAAAAAAGAAAAGGAGACAGACACAGAGAAAAGTAGGTTAACTGTGTATCTACATCCGCGTGTAGTTTAGTTGAATCACGCAAAATCAACTCTCAACTTTCTAAAGGCCAGGACTAGAACTTTCGGCGCCATACTCTTTTTTCAGTATAAGCCTCTTCACTGTAACTGGTAATTTTCCAAAGTTTTGGACGAGCCAAAGTGGAAAAATTGAGGAAAAAAGAGGCAACAAAACTTATAAATGATGACGAAGAATTAACACATATTACTTCCGACCCAAGATAAGTTTTCGCTTCTCAATTCTCTGCTACAAAAAGAGCCTCTCGAGGTTGCTTCCTCAGTATCTGCTTATTACCTTAGTCGTTCTTTGTCTTATTTTCTTACATCCGCATGTCATGTTTGAGATACTCATGCACCAAATCTCAGGCAGGATATGTCGAGAAATATCGCACATGAGAGAGAGAGAGAGAGAGAGAGAGAGAGAGAGAGAGAGAGAGAAGATTTACTTGGGCCAGTGTTTGATGTTCAGCTCAGACAGTCTGGACTCCGAAGGGTTTCTTTCGACAATGATCTTCGGCTTCTCTGGAGAACTACATGGAGTAGAGACCGCAGCCATTATTGACGAAGAAGAGAAATGGGTTTACCAGATGCTTCTTCTTTTACTGTCTTGCGCACACAGAGAGAGAGAGAGAGAGAGAGAGAGAGAGAGAGAGAGAGAGAGAGAGAGATAGAGATCTTCCTTACGAAAGAAGAAGAATGAAAGAGCAATGGTCAGTGGAGGTTATAAATAGGCAAAACAACTTTAAAGAAGGTCGAGAGAGAGAGAGATATCTTCCTCACGAAAGAAGAAGAATGAAAGAACAATGGTCAGTGGAGGTTATAAATTTGGCAAAACAACTTTAAAGAAGGTGGGTTCGGTTGGGGAAGAGACAGCTGGACCTTTCATTTATCTGCTTTGCCCTATGAATAATACCAACAGAATATTTTGACTAAATCTTATTCTCGCCCATGTCGCTATTTAATTCTCCTTGCGTCTTACAACATTCACTAACCATCACGCATATGTACCGACACCAGACTTGACTGGGAATTTCGAATTTTCTCTCTTATCACATTTTGCTGGAAATTATTCTTTTGACAATCGTCATCCCTCAAAACCTGAATTTTTTCTTAAACCATTGACTCTTCACAAATACTCTTTTCTTAAAAGAGGACACTTTCAATCATACTATGGAGAGCATTTTGTGCCGTGTGGGCACCCATTTTGGCTTTTCTTATTTTCGATTTTTGATTCTCAATATATTGAAAGAAAATCTAAAATTTGCAGACCAAAAAGTTTTTTTTCAGCCGAGTTTGATTATTGTGAAGGATAAAAACATGATTATTAATTATTCAATCTAAAAGTGCATTATAATATGACATTGTCAAACATTCTATGATATAGTAACACAACAACTATAATTACTGATAATTACTTAAATTTAATATTGTACACAAAAAGTAACGGTAATTACTATAATTTTATTAGTAATTATAGAATAGTTAGATTAATATAACTTCACACCATACGTAGTTATGCATAATTGAACAATGGCCAGTTTATTGATATTTCACTGAAGAAATAAATAATGCGAAGGATAATATGAGATGTTTAATGTAATATATATATGACATGTCTAAAACAATTTATCATACGTTCTTTGTAACTATGTAACATGCAATTGATTTAACATACTTATTTGATTCTTATATGATCAGCTATATTATAATTGTTCTACTTTTAAGATAGTTGTCTCCTTTTAAGCATCCAGCTTATTTTCAAAACCTATATTGCGATAAACTAAATATATGCGGTAGATTATCGTAATCACTTTCTTGTCCATGCTATGCCCCATATTCATTTCTTTTTTGAGAGGCCAAAATAATGTTAGCAAGAATATCCAACCTCTGCTAAAAAATAACTTTTTTTTCGTTCCATAGAAAAGGCAAGTTTTTAGATTTTCTCTTAATTTGATTGAGATGATAAAAAATTGAGAAAACCCACAAGAAAGCTAACAGGGCACAAATTGCTCTTAAAAGGAAAATAAGACTAAAATGGCTTTCTTTTGTTAAAAAGAAAGTGTGTATAGAATGAGGACTTAGGGGAAAAAGAGAAGAACACCCCCCCCAAAAAAAAAAAAAAAAAAAAAAAAAAAACCACCATAGAAACGTCTGCTTAATGCATAGAAGTTTTAATCAAGTCTCAAGTAGTTTTGCAGACAGACTGCGGAAGCCAATATCAAATTTTCCTCGTCCGGCGTCGGAAAAAACCTAAGAAATTCCCACTGTTCTTGGAGGAGATCAATCATCCGATGTCTAGAGATCAGAGGAAAGTTTCAAATGGATAACCTCGACTTGTTTGTGGTATTGAATTAAGAAAACTACCAATGGGCGAGGACGATCATTTTAACACGTCTAACGAGCCAATTCGCATGTGGGATAACTAGCCGCCGGAAAGGCACGTGCCTGAAAATAGAGATCGACAGTATATCTCTAGGGATTGATTTTAGTGGAAGTACTGCTCGGTGCTTGAGAAAACACCCGCACTTAAAATGCATGGAATGACCGTTTTAGGTTTTATTAGAGTTAATATCACAAAAATCTCAAATTCATACGCTTGTAATAAAATCCGAATTAGTTTTTGGACCATCAAAAACTATACATTAACACATTTATGATAAATTTACTCTCTGTTAATTTCCGTTAAATAAGATTAATATCACAAAAAGCCACAAAACCAACACACTTATGATAAATGGAGGGTAAAACCCCAAATTGGTATATCTACCAACTGCCACGTATCATCTGATTTCGTAATTTGACTATAAAATTTTACGGAAATTAACGGAGAGTAAATTAATCACTTGTATACCAACTTATGATTTTTGGTGGTAAAAAAATTAATTTATGGTAAATTTGTCATAGTTATACTAATTTAAGGTTTTTATAGTATTAACCCATTTTATTACTATAGGGAAAACGATCCAAAAAATCATAAACTTATTGTACGACGACAGATTTAATCATAAACTTTTTAATTTGGCCAATTAGTTATAAATCTTTGGACAATATTTCAATGCAGTTGTTCTGACCAATTTTGGTCAAAAATTGTTAATGTGGATGTTGGACGACCAACGCTGACATGGATAGCCTTTGCCTTTTTTGGGGATTTTTTAATTTTTTTCCTATATCAAATTTTTGGCCAGTAGGGTTGTTAGGGTCCTAGCAATGGCTAGCAAGCCTTGCTTGGATCTAGTTGAGAGCCATGATGCCCTCATCTAGAACTTGGCAAGAGTTGCTATCATAGGAGGTGCAGCACTAGCTAGGTATTTATGTAGGCATTTTTTGGCCAAAATTGGTGGGAGGATTATATTAACGAATCGTCGGAAGGTTTACAACAAAATTGATAAAATTAAAAAGTTTCGAACAATAAATTAAGACTTTTTAGATTATTATCCATTAAAATATTAAAAGTACATCAAGCGCGTCATAGATTCTCTCTATACTCTTTTGTTCTATCATTGATTTTGTTTTTTTTAATTGATCTTACTTTACTTCTATTTTAACTCTCATTTTTAAATTTTTATCATGCCTTATTATGGGCGCATGAGAATTGAAAACCACATTTGAACATGGATCATTCCTACTTCAATCTCCTGAGAATGTGAATGGTTAGTAATGTGATGATATGAAGAGGTAGTTGAGCGAGGTTCAACGAAAGACTAATTCAAGAGGTTAGCGTGAACAAATTCAGACAACTAAAATCAAAAGAAACTTTAAAAAGATGAATGGCCCTAATTGGAGAATGGATTTGATGGAGGGTATGGTTCCTCCGGTCAAAGGGTTGACCGGAGTATCCCCTGCTATGGGGCATTGGGACATCAGAGTTTGACCGACATCGCCCTTTGCTGTGCCAAAATTCCCAATGGAAAGAGACATTTGGAATTTTTTGGATCGGTTCGGGCTGCCGTACGTACTGAAAGTTCCTGTCGAAATTGCCCGGAAACACTCACCCGTTTATTTGTTCGGCTTCTAGAAAATTCCTTTTTGTACCATCTGGACACGTGGCCCCGGACTGGTGGTCTATAAAGCACAACAATGTCCAAGATGACCGCGCATGCCTTTTTTTTTTTTTTTTTTTTGAACTATTTTTTTTTAGTGACCCCGCCGACAGCCGGGAGAGTAAACCCTGGAGGCCGCACTTTTTTTTAGTGACCCAGGGAACCCCGCACCCCGCCGAAACAATGCCAGGTGTGAGAAAATGCTGCCGCACACGCATCTTACCACACACACGTCTTGGGCCTTATGACGGGCTGGGATTCGAACTCTCGACCTTTTACGAAAAGAATAGAGCACGAACCAGCAACGCCACCCAGGGGGGTGGTATGACCGCGCATGCCTTGAACCTTATAAAGGATTAGAATTTTCAAGAGTACTTCAAAAGGTTTGCAAATATATTAAGGATGATGTACCCTCGTATCCTAGAGAATTCTAATATTTAATGACGATAGAGGGCAGGTTGAGAGATTGAACCTCCACTGTTAGATTAGAAACAAATCTATGTTTGTAATTAGAAGGGCTTGAATAAAAGTGATAAAAGTGTTCTCTCTCAAAACACTTCCTTTTCTAATTATTTTTTTCAACGATTTGGTGTGGGCCAAGTGATCAAGTGTGTGATAAAGTTGAGGGGAAGGTTGAACTTAGGTGACTTCAGTTAAGAAGTCTAAGGACCACACTGTTGCAATTGCAGCTGTTGGCCCAACACATGAACATAGAGATACGAATACCCAAACACCTACTAAAATGCGCCATAAGCTAATGAAATATTCATGCATGTGCTATTTTGCCGTTTTCGTCGATCACCTTGATGCAAAAGAGGGATAAAATCAACTGCAAAACTCGAATTGTTAATGTTTCGATACACGGCATTGATGGTTTGTATTATGCTACAAGGTCTAGCACTTTCGATGAGAGAATAGTGTTACTGATAAGATTCTTATAGTGTAGCTAAAGTAGCTCGAAACTAATATCAAGTGTCTATCAACAATATACATAAATCAAATGATTAATACATAAGGGATAATGGCACAAATAACCCCTAAATTTTAGGCAAATGTGCAAAGTGGTTTATGCATTTTTAATTTATTCAATGTAGTCTATAAATTTTAACTTTATATTCAATGTGGTCCATGAACTTTTGATATATATTCAATGTAATTGCTGAATTATATAAAAATATTTAACGTAGTCCTTGAATTTGAAATAATGGAAAGATTACATTGAATATTTTCAAATAGTTTAGGGACTAAATTGAACATATAACAAAAGTTCAAGAGCAACATTGAACAAATTAAAAGTTGATGGATCACATTATATATTAGACCAAAGTTCAGGGATCACATTGAATAAATCAAAAGTTCAAGGAGCACATTACATATTAGATTAAAGTTCACGGACTACATTAAACACATCAAAAGTTTAAGGACCACATTCACATTTGATCAATGTTTAGGGACTATGTATGTAATTTTCTCATTACATTACAATTCGAGGAGAATTCCGTTTTTATTTGAAAGTAAAATGAATAACGCTAGCTACAATGTGATTTTTCACTAAAACAACAGGTTAATTCCAAAAAAAAGCACCAACTTTAGGTCGAATGCCAAATTTGACCCAAACTTTTATTAGTCTAAAAAAAAGCACAAACTTTCACTTAAATCTCAAATTTGGCTCCCTTAACTTAGATCCATTGATTGTCATCAATAATAAATCAATGTGTACTTGCTGGCTGGATTTAAAGCACTATTCATTATTTTCTTGTTTGAGCCACACTTTAAAGAATAACAGTGAAGTTGTTCATCATCTTCTATACTCAAAACGATCTCCAAATTGAATTTCCCTGGCTAGACTTCGCTGTTCTGTCGTAATATTAAACTGTGGACAACCGCCCATTGAAAGATATCATGGACGAGATCCACTAAGCTCACGACTAAAACATTTTTTTCTTGAAACAAGGTTGACTTCAAACATATAGTTAACGGTAGGACCAAATTTGGAATAAGGATGAAACTTGGTGATTTTTTATGAGACAAAAAAAAGTTTAGGTCAGATTTGACACTCGACCCAAAGTTGATATTTTATTACGAGGCAAAAAAAGTTTGGACCAAATTTGACACTTGACCTAAAGATAGTGCTTTTTTACGAGACAAAAAAAAGTTTAAGCTAAATTTGATACTTAACCTAAAGTTCGTATTTTTTATTTTTTTTACAACTATCCCCTAAAACAATGTATCGAGTATTCGATTGCTAAAAGCGTGACTAGCACGTTTATTGAAATGACTCGTTGAGATAATCAATAGAAATTTGGCATGTCTGTGCGTCGAGACTTTCACTCCGTATGAGTTCCAAAAGCTTTGGTCGTAAGTTGGGCCCAATCTAGTTGTAAACAGTGGAAATCATTTTTAGGAAAATGATTATTTTTTTATTTATTTTGTAATATGTGAATGAAAATATATTTCGATATTTGTATCTCATTTGGAAAATGAGTAAATAACAGTCTCCTCACACAGCTCATGAATGCGCTCTTGCCTCGGCCCTCCCGACTTAGCCCGATGCCTCTACCCCCACCTAGAGGAAACCTACCTCCGGCCAACGCCCTCGCAACCATTGTCGCACCTCTTGGTGCGGCTAGTTCACCGTGCCACCTTCCAGCCCCGAGACCCTAGCGGCCTCCCAAAACCAGATGAAACCCCTCAACGGCAAGAACTCCAGGCCCGAGAAGCCTCGCGAGTTGATCTTAAAGCACAGTGAATTGAGCTCCATGCTCAACTTTCCTCGGAGCTCCAAATCGGGACTTGGCATTGTTGGCCGAATCGATTCCCCCGGATCTTGTCGCCTAGCCGAGTCTCTCCGATCGATTCTGATTCCGTCCATGATACTGATCCGGCTCCTAATTCCTTAGCGTATGTGGCCAAGCAGCTGCAATCCAGTGACTGCAGCTTCCACGCCCAGTCGGAGAGGTTCCAAATGATGAAGCTGCAGATAGAGAGCTTCTGAGCACCCTCCGAGGGGCTACAAGCTGTGCACGAGGGTCTATCGTCGTCCAGATCGAGTTCCAGAGAGAGAGATACCAGTCGATTTGACTCGGGAGAGAGAGAAGCACTTTCGGAAAGCATTTTCACATTGTTGGATGTAGCGCAGTTGGGGGATAGACCCCCATATTTTTTATATGAAGCCACCTACGGCTTAGTCTAGGATGATTTTGAACCTCCTGGTTTCCTTTGTTTCTAGCTTATATCTTAACTTGGTGATTACGGTACCTTTCACTCCAGAGACGTGTTGTCTAGCTGAGTGCCTATTGGTATCGTGATTCCCCGTACAAGTCTTTGGTTGATTATTATATATACTTATCTTACCAAAAAAGAAAAATTCATTTTCCTAATTTTATACATGAATATTTTCATTGGTCAAAGAGTGTTTTTGGTTAACGATCATTTTCGGGAATAAAACAGGTAAAAGTCCAGAAAATGCTTCACTAAAACAAATAATGTTCCAATTGAGAAAATTCTTATTCTTATTCTTAGTCTTCGGAGTATTGATTTAGCTTTCAGCGGTTCTTTGACTGGTCAAAAAATTGTGATTCTGATGCCGATTGTTTTACTTTTGCAGCAGGGAGAGAAGTCCAAGTTTGTTTACAAAATGTACATATATCGTGTTGAATGAGCTCCATTTGAGTAAAACCCACTGACTATTCTGTCCTTTGAACCAGGAGACAACTTCGTTACTCCAAAATCTATAGTTAATTAGCTAACACGAGATGAGGATGACATATTCAGATACATAATCTTGAAAGAATAAGCACTAACATACAAAATCACGATGCGAACATAACAAGAGACTACATATATATCTATGGGATGTCCCTAATAACCATGCACGTAGGAGTATGTTAAAGAATGACTAGGAAGAAGAAGATGCCGACGATGAAGATGGCTCGAATTTGTAGTACTTATCGACAGCAACAGACACCTCCCAAGTGCAACTGATCCCCTTGGGAATGGTCACCAAGTCTCCCGCGGCAAACTCCACAAAGTCCGAAGACGACACCGACAACGCCGGTAATTCTTTTGAATATGCCCTGACCTTGCCCTTGAGAAAATAACACGTTTCTTCTGCATCAAACTTGAGCCGATACTTCCCAGGTGGGCAAGCCCATCTTCTCATCAGGAAACAATAAAAAAGAAAAGGAGACAGACACAGAGAAAAGCCGGTTAACTGTGTGTCTACAATTTATTATCTTCATGCATAAGGATACTGCATTCCCTAGTAGAAACTGAATCAACTCTCAACTTTCTAAAGGCCAGGACAAGAACTTTCGGCGCCATACTCTTTTTTCAGCATAAGCCTCTTCACTATAACTGGTAATTTTCCAAAGTTTTGGAAGAGCCAAACTGGAAAAATGGAGGAAAAAAGAGGCAACGAACTTATAAACGGTGACGGAGAATTAGCACACGTTACTTCTGACTCAAGATAAGTTTTTGCTTGTCAATTCTCAGTCACAAAAATCGCCTCTCTCGAGCTTGCTTTCTCAGTATCTGCTTATTACCGCAGTTGTTCTTTGTCTGATTTTTTTATATCCACATGTCATGTTTGACATACTCATGCACCAAATCTTAGGCAGGATATGTCAAGATATATCGCACATGAGAGAGAGAGAGAGAGAGAGAGAGAGAGAGAAGATTTACTTGGGCCAGTGTTTGATGTTCAGCTCAGACAGTCTGGACTCCAAAGGGTTTCTTTCGACAACGATCTTTGGCTTCTCCGAAGAACTACTTGGATTTGAGACCGCAGCCATTGTTGACGAAGAAGAGAAATGGGTTAACCAGATGCCTCCTTCTTTTACTGTCTTGCGCAGAGAGAGAGAGAGAGAGAGAGAGAGAGATCTTCCTTAGGAAAGAAGAAGAATGAAAGAGCGATGGTCAGTATAGGTTATAAATAGGCGAGACAACTTTAAAGAAGGTCGGTTGGGGGAAGAGATAGCTGGACGTTATTAATATCTGTTTTGCCCTTTGAATAATACCAACATAATGACTAAAATCTTGTTCTCGCCCATGTCGCTATTTAATTCTCCTTGCGTCTTACAACATTCACGAAACATCACACATATGTACCAGCACCCACGTTTGACTGGGAATTTGACATTTTCTATCTTATCACATTTTGCCAGAGATTATTCTTTTAAATATCGCCGTTCTTTAAAATCCGAGTTTTTTTTCGAATCATTGGCTCTTCACAAATACTCTTTTCCTAAAAGAGGGCACTTTCAATCGTACTATGGAGAGCATTTTGTGCTGTATGAGCACCCATTATGGCTTTTCTTATTTTCGATTATTGATTCTCGATATATTGAAAGAAAATGTAAAATTTGCCCACAATTTTTTTTTCTTTTCAGCCAAGTTTGATTATTGTGTAGGATAAAAACATGATTATTCATTATTCAATCTAAAAGAGCATTATAATATGACATTGTCAAACAATCTATGATATAGTAACGCAATAACAATAATTACTGATAATTACTTAAATTTAATACTGTACACGTAAAGTAATGGTAATTACTACAATATTATTAGTAGTTATAGAATTGGTAGATAGTTAGATTAATATAACTTCACACCATACGTAGTTATGCATAATTGAATAATGGCCAGTTTATTGATATTTCACTGAAGAAATAAACAGTATGAAGGATAATAAAAGATATTTATTGTAATATATATGATGCGTCTACAACAATTTATCATACATTATTCTTAACTATGTAGCATGGAATTAGTCTAATATATTTATTTGATTCTTATAGGATCAGATTTATCATAATTGTTCTAGTTTTAAAGATAGTGGCCTCTTTTTAAGCATCCAGCTTATTTCAAAAATCTGTATTACAATAAACTAAATATATGCTGTAGATTATCGTAAACACTTTCTCGCCCATGCTATGCCCCATGTTTATTTCTTTTTTGAGAGGCCAAAGCTATGTTCCCTAGGAAATTTTTTTTTTTTATCAGACATAACATCCAACCTCTGCTAAAAATAATGAAAAAAGGTAATTTTTTAGATTTTCTCTTAATTTGATTGACATAATAAACAAATTGAAAACATTTGAGAAAACCCCGCATAAACCCTCCGTACAAACTTATGCTTTATGCATAGAAAGTTCTAGTCGAGTCTCACATAGTTTTGCAGACAGAGACTGCGGTAGCCAATCTCAAATTTTCCTCGTCCGGCGCAGAAAAAAAAAAAAAAAACCTAAGAAATTCCACTGGCTCTTGGATGAGTTCAAGCATCAGAGGAAAGTTTCAAATAGGAAACCTCGACTCGTTTGTGGATATTAAATTAAGAAAGCTACCAATCGGCGAGGACGGTCCTTTTAACACGTCTAACAAGCCAATTCGCACATGTGATAACTAGCCACCGCATGCGCGCGCACCTGAAAATATAGAGATCGACAATGTTTCTGTAGGGATTGATGTTAGTGGAAGTACTGCCCAGTGCTTAAAAAACATCCGCACTTAATTTTTAGCTTTATTAGAAGTAATATCATAAAAAAATCAAATTGATATATTTATAATAAATTTATCTCGGATGATCACAAAAAATTGAAAGATCTTGCCACAATCGTTGAAAGAAATTTTTGAATTAAAAGAATAAGAACTTTTGATGCTATGCTTGGTACATTTGTGATAAATTTACCCTCTATTAGTTTCCGTTAAATTTGATTAATATATCGAAAAACCACAAAATGGTATACCTATAATAAATGGAGGGTAAAACTCCAAATTGGTACACTCATCAAAGGTTATTCATCTCTATAGTTTGACGATAAAATCTAACAAAAACTAATGGAAGTAAATTTATCACAGTTGTAGTTTGAGATTTTTTATGGTCAAAAAATTATTTTAGGGTAAATTTGTCA
Source organism: Corymbia calophylla (assembly GCA_014182845.1). Lineage (NCBI taxonomy): Eukaryota > Viridiplantae > Streptophyta > Magnoliopsida > Myrtales > Myrtaceae > Corymbia > Corymbia calophylla. The sequence continues at coordinate 28,569,747 of CM024703.1, read as the reverse complement.
CACGTCTAACACTTTATGGTTTTCATGGTATTAGTTCATTTCATTATTATAGGGAAAATTGTCCAAAAAGTCATAGACTTATTGAGTGGCTACTTATTTAATCCTCAATTTGACCAATTTTTTTTTGGCCTTATTCTATTCCTACTCTAATTGCTTAAACTTTTGTCTTGCCTCCTTACAGGGCGTCAGAGTCGAAACGCACTCCTTAAAATAAATCTTCCTCACTCCAACTTCCCTAAGAAGGTAGGAATTTGAACCCCCGCCTTTCCTTTCTCATGTGGGAAGGGTGGCCAAACCGCACTAGTTAATTTTGTCAATTAAATTATAAATCTTTTAATGGAATTTCGAATATGGTTATTCTAACCAATTTTAGCAAGAAATGGCTCACGTGGATGTTGGTCATCTAATGTAGTATGATTAGTGATAACATAGATAGTCTTTTCTTTTGGGTGGGTGGGGGGGGGGGGGATTTTCTAATTTTTTTTTCCTTTATTGGATTTTTGACCGACAGGGCTGTTAATGTTGTAAATTATGTTGGATCGCAATCAATTGCATCGGAATTCTAATTGTTAAAATCGTGTAATATTGCGAAATATAAATAACATAGCACAACATACCAGAAATTTTTATGTGAAAAACCCAAGATGAGGAAAACCACATAACGTTGATCCAAGAACTCTTCACTATAATCAAAGGATTACAAGTAACACTCTAATGGTGTTTCTCTCACAATAAATGTACTCACAACCATTACAAAACACTGTTACAAAACAACCCCTCTCTTGATGAACTCTCAAGATCTCTTGTGTTTATACCCATTGTCGAAGAATCTTGTGGTTTCTCTAAAGTATTTTCTGGTGCTTTATTAAATCTCTATCCAAACCCTTCTATTTATAATGGTAGATGGCCACCCAAATTAGGAATCCTCCTTAATTGATTTGGTAATCACCTCCTAATTAGAAATCTCCTTGATTTATTGAATTCCTCTTATTCGGGCAATCATCAGAATTGATTATATCCTAGTATTCTTCCTAAATAAAACTTATTCTTATTTAGATTTCTTTCTTTTGATTTCTTTCTTTTCAAAGTCCTACCATAATAGGACTCCTTCCTATTAAGGCCCTAGCAACAGCTAGCATGGATTTGAGCGAAGGCCATGGTGCCCTTGTCGAGAACTTGGTAAGAGTTGCCAACCACAATATGTAGGACATGTAACACTAGCTATGTATCTATGAAAGTATTTGTTAGCCAAAATTGGCCGAGAGGACTATATTAACGAATCGTAAAAATGTCTATGACAAAATTGATAAATTAAAAATGCTTGAACTAAATATATAATAAATTTAGGATTTTTTTGCATAATAATCCATATTGTTATAGGAACCATTAAAATATTAAAAGTACATCTAGGGCGCTATAGATTCTCTAATCTTTTCTTCTATCATTGATTTTGTTTCGTTGGATAGTTAGTAATACGATGATATGAAGAGGTAGCTTAGAGTAGTTCAACGAAAACTATTCAAGAGGTTAGCGTGAACAAATTCAGACAACTCAAAATCAAAAGAAACCTTAAAAAGAGGGAACATCCCTTATTGGAGAACGGATTTGATGGAGGATACGGTTCCCCCGGTCAAAGGGTTGACCCGACTATCCCCAGCATGGGGCGTTGGGACGTCGGAGTTTGACTGACACCGGCCTTTGCTGTGCCAAAATTCCCGATGGAAAAAGACACATTTGGAATTCTCGGATCGGTTTGGGCTTGCTTAGACCTATTAAACGGGTGGGTCGGGTCATAAATGGTCCGACCCAAATTGACCCATTAACCCGTTTATGACCCATTTAAGCATAGTATAAAATTTTTGACCCATACCCAATTCAACCCATACCCGACCCACACCCGACCCAACCCATATTATTAAAACACTTCCCTATCTAACTAAACTTAGAAAAACTTATTCTTATAATTTTTTTTAAAGATTATATTCGTTTAATATTGTTTATTTTTTTAAAAATCGAATTATTAATATTTTTTATTTTAAATATTTTAAATATTTTTTTATTTTTGAAAAATCACACATATGGAGGAACGAAACTCACCTGGGTTTTGACGACCAATCAAGCCAGCAAGGCGCGGCGGCTAGGGTTGTGCGAGCGCGAGCGGAAGTCGGAGATCAAGAGAGGTCCGACGATGATGGCGACCACGTGCGATAGCGTCATTGGGTGAGCGAAAGGAAGAACTGCTGTACGAGCGGTGGGAGTGAGACAACGCGCTGTCGTACGATGAGGAATGTTTCTTCATTTTGATTTGAGAGCGGAGAGGAGAGTAATCATCTCTAAGAACTAATGAATAGTTGAGTTCTAAGTAGGTTTAAACCTTGACCCATTAATGACCCATTAACAACCCATGTATTTTAGTCTTTTTAGTCTTAAACCTATTATAGGTGATTGAAAAGGAAAGCTTGACCAATTTATGACCTATTTAATATTTAAATGGGTTATAAATGGGTTATGCACCCATTTTGACAGGTGTAGGCTTGCTGCACGCGCTGGAAGTTCGTGTCAAATTTGTCCGGAAACCCTCACATTTACTTGTTCGGCTTCTAGAAAATTCATTTTCGTACCCTACGGACACGTGTCCCGGACAGGAGGTTTATAAACCATAATGTCCAAGGTGATCGAGCATGCTTGAACCTTCTAAAGGATTAGAATTTTCATGGGTACTTTCAAACGTTTGCAAATATATTAAGGATGATGTACACTTGTATTTTAGAGGATTTCTAATATTTAATGACAATAGAGAGGAGGTTGAGAGATTGAATCTCGACCGCTAAATCAAAATATATATATATATATATATATATTATAATATATATATATATATATATATGCTTGTAATTATAGGGGTTTAATTAGACGGTTAGATTTCTTTGACTCGTTCATTCCTCATTGAAGTCACTTAAGTTCAACCTTCCCCTTACTTGGCCCAGCCCAAATCATTGAAAAATAAATAAATAGAAATGGCAGTTTTTAAAGTATTGCACCGTGGCAATTGCAATTGTTGGCTCGACACATGAATGTAAAGGTCCAAATATCCAAAGTCCTACGAAAATGCGCTATAAGCTCGTGAAATATTCATGCATGTGCTATTTTGCTGTCGTCGTTGATCACGTCGATGCAGAAGAGGTGTAAAATCAACTCTCAATCATACGAAACTCAAATTGTTAATGTTTTGATGCACACGGTATCGATTCTTTGCATTATGCTATAAGGTTTGGCACTTTTGATGAGAGAATAGTGTTCCCGATAAGATTATTATAGTGTAGCTAAAGTTGCTTGAAATCCGTTTCAAGTGCCTATCAACAATATACATAGATCGATTGATTAATTATGTAAGGAAAAATGGCACAAATAATCATTATACATTTTACAATATGATAAAAGCACTTTTAATTTGTTCAATATAGTCCATGAACTTTAACATAATATTCGATGTGATTTCTTAATTTTTAATTTGTTCAATATAGTCCCTGAACTTAAAATTGAATATATACCAAAAGTGAACATTTTTATATAGTTTATGAACTGAATTGAACATATACCAAAAGTTTAAAGACAACATTGAACAAATTAAAAATTAGGGACCACATTGCATATCAAACCAAAATTCATGTACTATATTGAATAAATCAAAAGCTTAATGACCACATTGCACATTTAACCAAAATTTAGAGACTATGTGTGTAATTTTCTCATTACACAACAATTCAAGGAGAATTCCATTTTTATTATGAAAGTAAAATGAAACAACGTATTGAGAATTCAACTGTTAAAAGTGCTGACCCGCGCGTTTGCTTAAATGACCCGTTTAGATAATCAATAGAAATCCGTCATGTCTCTGTATTGAGACTTCCACTCAGAACGAGTTCAGAAGGCTTCTGTCGTAAGCTGGGCCCGACCCAGTTCTAGGCAATGGGTGGGCCGGGTCGACCCCGCATCTTATTCAAGGCCCATCCACAAAGCGAAGATGTTAATTCTCCTTTTCAGTGAGAATGATTGAGCCGAGCTAGCTGGGCCCGAAAAGAAAAATAGCTCATCGGGCTAGAGTGGGCCCATCGATAGCCTAAAAATCACTATTTCTAAACAGTGGGCGGCAGTCGTCAAAACCACTCGCTAGAAGTTTTCTCCTTCCACTTAAAAAGTTATATAAAGTATGCATTAGTTATATTATATACAAGATGTCCAATAGCTAATCCCACTCTTATCTTAGCTTTCATGTGGCTCCTTTCGAGATTTTTATTAACAATTTCAGATGGACCCAACAAATTATATTTTGCATTTTTCTTATCGAGTCGCTGTATGATGTAATCACTTTATACATCGCAGGAAGCTATTGTAACATATTATTATTTTTCAAGTTTATCACCCCGGAAGTTATTTGGGGCCGGTGAAATCTTAACTGTGATTACGAACCACGTCATATGCTTAATTAATATTATCTTAGCCTTATTCTATAAAGTTGGCATCACCAACCCCAGAAAGAGTACAAAACTAGCCTGGCAGGACTCATGCCCTGCGGGGAGAATCTTGATTATTAAAGATCATCCCCTATTATTTCCTGAAAGATCCCCGAAGAAGAAGACAATTTTCAGGGAAAGAAATCGCGGGGGATGTCACTGGAATTCCTTCCTTTATCGAGGCCTATAAAATTTTGTTATTTTATTTTATTCTTTTGGTCGAAATTTTTTTGTTTTTGAATGGCTGAGGTTTGTTTAATGTACAATTGCAGGGCCAGTCCCATCCAGCTTGGTCTTTCTGCCTTTTGTCTTCTCTGTTTTTCCTCGTATAAATACGGAGGATCAGAAGGCGTTTCGGAGCAACCCTCGCTGAATCCCGCAAGCCCCGCCCGGCAGAATTCACAGGCAAAGCGGCGATGTCTCTGGTTCAAGGAAAATGGGTCAAGGTCGGTTTTTTTTTTATGCCCTCCTCTCATGTATGTGATTTCTTGCTTGTAAGCAGCGTCCTGTGTCGTGGGCCGCTTTCTGATCTGCACTCTGTCCCTGATCTGTAATGGGAAGAGAGGTGGATCGGTTCTAGCAATTTAGCAAACGGGATCACATGTTTAGGTTGACCTTGTTGCTTTCGATGGAATTGTTCTTCGATGAGGGTGTAGTTGCAGTTGCAGGGGAGATACCTCTGTTAGTTTTGATTTGAGAAAGGAGAAAGGAATCTCATTTGACTTTTGATATCACTCGACTAATTGTTGATCTTGCTGCTACATGCAATAATTCCGTGATTGGAGATGATGGGGGTTAGAATTATTTCCCAGAAACGTTAGACGAAAAGGGGAGGAACGTGTATCTTTCTTATCATGCTCAAAGAGAAGTGAGCGCTTCGGTCGTTTTCTCTCTCCTAGTTCTTCAATCTGTCAATGCTAGTTTGACCTTTCTGGTGAATCCGAGTCCACTGATTTTGATATGTTTTCGTTTTTGGAGTGATGTTCAATTCAATCTCACTCTTCCGTTCGCTTACTCATTACCCAGAACGAGAAAGGCACGATCTTTAGGTTTCGTATCGGATGTTGCACGCCTCTTTTCATTAGTAAATTCTATGTTTTTTTGGCTTTTTTTCTGTCTATCAGATCGGACAGAAAGGAACTGCACCTGGGGCCAGAAGCTCACATGCCATAACAATAGTGGGTCACAAGGTCTATGCATTTGGTGGCGAATTCGCGCCGCGCGTCCCCGTCGACAACAAGGTCTATGTGTTCGACCTCCAGGAGCAGGCTTGGTCTGTGGCTGATGCCTCTGGGGACATCCCGCCTCCGCGGGTTGGTGTCACTATGGCCACGGTCGGTGACACCATTTATGTCTTTGGAGGTAGGGACAGCACCCACACGGAGCTCAACGAGCTCTACTCTTTCGACACGCGCACAAGCAAGTGGGCCCTGCTCTCCAGTGGAGATGTGGGTCCGCCGCACCGGAGCTACCACTCGACGGCCGCCGATGACCGCCGGGTGTACGTGTTCGGGGGGTGCGGCGTGAACGGGCGGCTCAATGATCTGTGGGTTTTCGATGTGGTCGATCAGAAGTGGGCCCAATACCCCACTGCCGGCGAAAAGTGCAAGGGGAGAGGTGGACCTGGGCTGGTGGTAGCCCAAGGAAAAACATGGGTCGTGTATGGTTTCGCGGGGAAGGAAGCGGATGACGTGCATTGCTTCGACCTGGTGCAGAACGAGTGGACCCAAGTCGAGACCGTTGGCGAGAAGCCCACTGCGAGGAGCGTGTTCTCTACGGTCGGCATTGGAAAGTACATAATAATATGCGGCGGTGAAGTGGACCCGAGTGACCTGGGCCACCTCGGTGCTGGGAAGTTCTCGCTTGAGAGTTACTCCTTGGACACAGAGACGCTGGCTTGGAAGAAGCTGGAGGATGGGCCCGATTCCGGCCACCATCCAGGGCCCCGCGGCTGGTGTGCATTTGCAGAGGGGGAGCTGAACGGGGCAAAGGGACTCCTGGTGTATGGTGGCAATTCACCCAGCAATGACCGGCTAGATGACATCTACTTCTTCACTCCCTTTCTTGCCTGAGGGCTCAATTGAGGTTTTGGTGTTCCGTACTGTTTGACGGGTGACTCTAGAGTCGTGAGTGTGGTTATATAAATAAGAACTTGGTTCCGGTTGAAGTAATGCTCTCTTGATTTGGATTGAAACAGAAGCACATCATCTCCTACATGTAGATAAAATCAATGAATTCGGCATGCTTTATGAGAAGTGCAAATGCAGAACCTCACTCAATTTCTCCTTTGGCTCTGCTATGGTTGATAGTTAAGTAGATTCCTCTTCAGTTATGGTTGCCTATTGAGCCCTATGAATCAACCAAAAACAGAGAATGCTCCAAAATGTTCTTTTTAGAAACAGATTATCCTGCACAGCTGAAGAAGAGGATGCGAGTTCTCAAGAGACAATGTATGCATTAACTCTTGTAGAGATGCTTTTAGAATGGATCTCAATATCTGTAAAGGAAGTCTCAATGACAGATGAAAGTTTGTGGGTAAGATAAGAAATTCTGCAAAAGCGTAGCTTGGGGAAGGGGAGGGCAAAATGAAGAAATCTTACATTAATTATCAGACAGTATAGTACAAAATTTGCTAAAAATTGCACAGCACACCGATCGACTCGTGACAACGGCAGTCCCACTAATCCCCTTAAGCTGGTCATTCTTTGGGGGGTGGCAATGGTTTCTATAATCTTGGCCATCCCTAATTCAGCATGGTGCACCGTGACTGTATGAATGACTAGCATGCTCATAGCAATCATCTTCTCTTGGAGAGGAGTCATCTTTAAATAAAAGAAAACAACAATGCATCAGGTCGATTGATTTACAGTGGATGATGCATAGAAGAAGGAGGTCTTATTAAAAGAACAGCAAGTGGGGTTCCATCACATGACCCTTTAAACTTTTAATACTTTAAAGTGCATCAAGAGAAAACAAAGGGCCAATAGCACTAAATGCTTTAGAGGGGTATCCAAAGCTCCCCCACCGGGGCAAAATTCAGAAGTGAGCAGAGCATAACATGTCCCAAAACCCTAATTCTTCACATCAGACCCACAGGTGGTAAGAAAATATGGAAAACAGAACCAGCTTTAAAGTGACTAACTCAAGCTTCAATTTCAAACCTTGAGCACTTGATGGATCCCATGGATATGTCGATTTCAATCAGATTATCATCTTCCTCATTCATCTCATTGATCTCGGCAAATAGATCAGCTAGACAGTTCCGTTGGAAAATGGAGTCTGGTGTGAAATCTGTGAATTTTTGCTTCAAACAGGACTTGGGCTCGTCCTCCTCTTTTTGACCAACATAATGCCCACTTGGGATGGAAATCTCAATTAAGCTCTCCTCATCCGTGATCGAGCCATCGTCCGAGCAATCCGGGCTGTGATCCATGTCTTCCTTGAAGGGCCATTCCACTTCTGAATCTTCACTTGTGGAGAAGTTATTGATGCATTCGCTCTCTGAACTTGAATCCAGTGATGATCTAACCGTGCACCCTTCAGGCTGAAACATCTTTGCTTGTTCTTGGGCTTCTCTCATCTGGGGCATTGACTCAATTCGTGGCTGGGTAAGCGATGCTCCATCCTCTTTATTAGGCAGAGTTTCTTGATCAGATCTGAAAATCTCCTCCTCGAGAGGTTCCGCCGCGAAGACTGGCTTTCTCCTAGATAATGCGAAGAGAACACTCGACGAGAGTAAAGCCATAGATGTGAAGAGGATTGATGCTAAACCAAACTCCAGTAGATGACCCAAAATCAGCCATGTGATCAGAACCGAAATCCACGGAAGTAAGTCACATATAAGTGAAGACATTTGATTTCCAGTTTCAGTTTCCAGGAACATTGACTTTTGGGGAAAAAAGGGGGGAAAATATTGATGCTGTTCTCTGAATGATGGACAAAGTGAAAAGATAGTCTTTCACTTTGTATGGATAGAAAAAGCACCAGATGTGACCAGATGGGGAAGGAGTGCAGCTCGTGCTTTATGTTGGAAAGTCGAGGAACAGAAAAGAAACAGAAGGTACCTTCAGCTGAAAATTAACAACCAAGCCAACCAAGGGGACCAAGGAGACGTAAGAAAGGCAGGAGATTGCTAGATGGAATTGCAATAGAATCGGAAACAGACAAAGCAACTTGGCTAATGGCAACTTATCCGCAGAAAGAGCAAGAGCAACACTTCCCCTCTTTGAGCTCAAAATGTTGCTGAAAGGCTTTGAAAACCAAGAAAAATTAAGATTTTACATGGAGTTAAAGAGGGCTAGGGCTACTGCTAGGACTTCACTTCAACAAGGAAGCGGAAAAACAACATTACCAAAGCGACCCATATGAACATAACCCAGCAGTCAGAACCGAAATTTGGGGAGCAAGCATTTGCCTGAAACTGGGTTTTGCAGAACAAGAAGCAAGTTGAGATAGTTGAAAGAAAAGGACTAAATTTTTTTCTGGATCTTTTCTTTTATCACCGTCTCACAAATCACACTTCCCAAGTTAAAAATATAAGAAAAGGGGGAAAAAAAGGAACTCGGTTTTTGGTTTCCCCACACCAATCAGACGGTTCTCTGCAGCGACTGATTCTCTAGGAAAACCCAAAACCCTGCCTTCCCCTGCATTAGTTTACAGCGCTTAGAGCTTGGAAATAGGAGGAGCCATGTGCTCACATCTGAGCTCAACACATGGCACTTTTCCTTCCAAAACACCAAGCTCAAGCAGCCGAAGCAGAACAGCACAGTGACAGGAAAACAGCCGAGGGCACTAGCATTATATTATCCCCTCGCTCCTGCCACCCTTCTGCACCCGAGAAGACCCTGATATCAAACCCAATACCTGAAGCTTCACCATGGCACGAGAAAAGAGAGTCACATGAGATCCGTTTGACTGTTCAGGCTTTTTCTTCATGCACTTTATCTGGATAATAGACCGTCAGCCTTTTCGCCTGAAACTTCACCGATGTTTTTCTTTGATTTTACCGCAACCTCACAATGCTCACTGTCTTCAGAAAAAGCAGAACCGCTTTCCTTGATTCAGCGCCGAAGGGACGGACTGAGAACCTGAGTACAGGTTGAGACTATTTGAACGTGAAGGAGTTTGGAGTCGCCAGACCTGGAATAAAATATTCAAGAGCTTTTTGTTAGAGATTCCAAAGCTTTACATCAACCTCAAAAGATCATCACAGTCGGCGGAAAGGCAAAGGAGAGCACCCAATTGCAGAAGGAAAAAATCTCGACATAAACATACCAAGGATAGGATCGTTTGACTTTGGCTCCGTGTGATCAAATTCAAGAATGGGAACGAAAATTCAAGTAAAAAGAATACCCTTTTTTATATATATATATAGTTCGACCAAATCCACTGAATTAGGCAAAGCTTTAGTCATCATTTCGATGTTAACAAGCTCGGCGCTCCAGTAAATTCTCTATCTTTTATCCCCGAAATTGCCGACAATGCAGGCTCGAAAGTTTGAAACTTTAAGCTGAGGGGGACGATCCAGCGACGCTTATAGTCACGAGAACACTCGATCGCATGGAATTCCAATGTTCTGTTCACGCTCATCACTTCCCTTGTAATGATGGTTTCGATAACGCTTTGACATTTCGGAGGAGAACTTATGGTCTCGGCACTCTGGCCATCATGGAGCGTCCCCACTTGCCCTCGAATAGTTGCCCAAACAGTAGGATTTTTCTCAAGCGGGCGAGCGAGAGAAGATGCCCAATGTTCTTGGCTCGCAATCGAACGTGGAACTGTAATATTACCTCAGTGACAATATCAGATTACTTGTCCGGGGAAGAGCGGATCTGTTTGATGTCCTTTTAGATGAAATATATATTTTATCACCTAATGATTGATTTTTTTTTTTTTTTGGGTCTGTACGTAATGATCGATTGAGCCGATAAAATTAGTGACTAAGACAAAAGTGACTGTAGTTTTACTAAACTAAATTTGTACTTCCGACCATTTTATGTCTTGATGATTAATCTTAAAAAACCTAGCTGACAATACGCTCAAGCATCAATATTGGTTGAATTTAGATTAGGCAGGACAGTGAAAAGCTTGACATGCACAATTAAAAGGGAGACGAATGAAGTTCTCATTGAAGTTAAATGTTTAATTAGCTATTTGAAAATGAAAGGACGAAAATAGCAAAACCATGAAATAACTTGCCTTTGCATTACCTCAATCATCTTTTCTTTCTATCAGGTCGGGCTTTATTATTATTGAGTTAGGTCTAAGAAATTTTTCGTTTGGCAATACATCATTACAGGAAAACAACAATTATCCTCAAGAAGTTCTAAACATATTGTATTTTTACTTATTCAATCCCAAACATTTTTTGCATTTGTATTAATTGAGTCTATTTGACCAATTTAGGACCGCAAACTGTTAACATGGATGTTGACCGTCCAACGTGGCACGATTGATCTTGATGTGACTTTTTAAAAATTTTAAAATATATTTATGAAAAATTTCTGAAATATTTAATTTTTTATTAATTTTTCTTTTCTTTTTCCTCTTTTCTTCTCTTTTCCTCTTTTCTTTTTCTTTTCCACCGGTGGTCGGAGAGTACTAGACAAGGGCCGCCAAAGCTTGTTGGCCACTGGGCTATGGCCGCGCAGCCCTCACCCAGCCTCACCCAAATGTGGGAGGCGATTCCATTGATTTTCTTCTTTAATATCCTTCTTCTCTTGCAACTGGAATCTACTCTGTCTTCTTCAAGCAGGAACCCTACTTTCATTCAATCTCGTCATTCACACACACGCACTCCATTGACGTAGAGGTTACCCACGGACGTAGACCCACCTCTGTTTCTCTCATATCTAGTCAGGGTCCTTGTCTGACTTTTGTATCTTGGAAAATGCGGTTGAGGGCAAGGCCAACCTTGCCAAGGCCTCACCGGCCTCGCTTGCAATCGCTAGAGCCTTGCCCCAGTCTAGAGAAGGCCAAGCAAGGGCCACGACCCTAGTTGGTGGTAGATGAGGGCTCTGCGGCCCTCACCCAATGTCAGGCTTGCCGGTTACTGGTGGGAAAGAAAAAAAAAAAAGAGGAAAAGAGAAGAAAATTAAATAAATAAAAAATAAATTTTTTTATTAAAATATCTATATTACCATCAACCATGTTATTTCACGTCAATAATTTCCGACCTTAATTAATCAAAATGACTAAATTGGTATTACTATAAAATATTTAAGGCTGAATTAATATAATTAAAAATTTTATAATTAAATTGATATTAATATAATAAGTTGATCGATTTTTTTAGCATGTTTCCTTACTTCATTCTATAGCTAGGTAGAGCGACAACCTAGAAAAATTTATGTCAACTCAAATGTACGACGAGATGATCTTTCTTAGTTTCCACTCAACGAGTGCATGATTGCATTGTACAAGCCATCTATCAGTCAGCACTAGAGGTTATCATCCTCTTCCTAAATTATAAGAACTCCATAGATTACTAGGAAATTCTTTGTACTTTGAGAGTAGTTAAAATTTTTAGTTTTCCTTAAATAATCAAAGTTGGAATTTTCTTTTTCTTTTTAATAATCAAAGTTCAGGTACTTCTTTTTTTAATTTCCCGAAATAATCATGATCCTGAGGAGCTCTAAGATTGTTTAAATTTAGCGTACGTAGTTGATTAGATTGTTTTGTTGAGCCCCTCACTAGGCGGAAGGTCGGACACGCAGCAGCGCAACTTAAAGATTTATCTTCCTAATCTTGTCATAATTGCGGCTTTAGGTGGGATGGCTTCTCGTGCAATGTATGATAATGATGACTTCAACTACTATTAATTCCCACTTAACCACAGGAATATTCCTCTCCTTTTATTTTTAACAAGTTTAATGGGCCTCTTTTTATAAATAAAAAAATAACAATAAATAATCATCATCATCATTCTCCGAACTGAGGATATTCTCATCTCTTGATATTATGAGCGGCATGGCTAAAAAAGGGTGTGAGATATTTGAAAGGTTTCCTCCCTATTTGCGATTATTGATTCTTGTAGGGACAACAATTCACATGGAAAAATCATTCGAAAAGTCATAAATCAATTATAATATTGCTAATTCAGTCATAATTCTTTTAATTGTGTCAATTGAATTCTAAATTTTTCACATTTTGCCAATCAATCCACCCATCAATTTTGGCTGAAAAATCGCTAATATGGATGCCAAGTGTCCTATGTGGCACAGTTGGCACTGACAAAGACGATTTTAAATAATAATTTTTTTTATTTTTTTATATTTTCTTTTTTTCCCTTTTTCCTTTTTTTATTTATTGTTAAGCACTAGCCGGAGGCCATCGGTTGAGGCTCGATGACCCCGGTCATTGGGTGAGGGCTTGCGAGCCCTCCCCCAATGGCCGGTGAGGGGTCACTGCCCTCACATGCAACTAGCAAGGGTTGTGTGGCCTTGGTTGATAGCCGTCAACCCCTATTGACCCTTAATAATAATAAAAAAATAAGAAGGGAAAAGAAAAACATTAAAAATAATGAGTTGTGCCATTTAGGACAGTCAGTGCTCACGTGATTTTCGATCAAAATTGATTGGATGACTATTGGGAAAACATGAAAATGCTTAGAACTTAATTGGCGCAATTTAAAAATTTAGGACTGAAATAGCAAAAATTTAATAAGTTTAAGACTTTCAAGACAATTTTCCCGTATTCAAATATCTCTGAAATTGCAAAGTCCACATGTAAGAATATAGGTGGCACAATTGGTCTTCCACTAAAAATTTTTCCTAGGAAAAAAAGTAGATCCAGACGTGCTTTTCATCAGTAATGTGGATAAATCACGTTCCCTATAGTAGATGAGACAGTTTATTATTAATTTTTTAGAGTTTTGAATGACATATGAGTTAAGCTCTCCAAGCCGTCCATTGCAAACAATCTCGTAATGTAATCTATCCACCTACCCAAGTTTTGATTTTTATTTCTAAACCGATTTATGAGATAAGGGATGATAACAAGCACTCAGGATATAAGTCCATCGATGGTAAGAGTTTCATGATCATGGGAATTCGTCAACAGTTTTGTCAATACCCTTTGGCCTTTTCACTTAGGCGAAAAGAATAATTATCATAATCAACGTCCCTCCTCCACCCACTTTCCTTACTTAGAATTATCTTTAACAATGTGCAATTCATCTTATTTGAAAGTCGTCTCAAGATTAAATTATCAATTTTTTAAGTTCGAACGATTTTTTTTTTTTTTTTTTTTTTTTGGTGACCTGGGAACCCCGCACGGCCGGCGGGCAATGGGGAAACCCAGGGCGACACGTCGTCTTAGCCACCACACACGTGCCACCAAGGTAAGTCACCCTAACGACTGCGCGGGGATTCGAACTCCTTCCCTTTGTGAGGGGAAGAGAGCCCGAAGCCAACGCAGCCGCTGCAGGGGTGGTTCGAACGATATATTTCATTTCAATAGAAATTCAAAAATGAGCAAAAATCGTTATTTTATCAAGTTGCACCTAGAATAAGCAGTGTCGATACATGCATGGCATCACGGAGAAACCCTAATGCAAGTTGCCTCATGCTCTTCCTCCAAGAAACGTGGAAACCAACGAAGACCCATTTATTATGGTTCGACTAAATAAAAATGTTTTTCGAGTTTGGAGACGTTTCCTCGAGATTATGAGGATGAGATGTTGTTCAATAACTCAAAGAATGCAGTGTTTTTTTTTTTTTTTTTTTTAATTTTAGGTGTGATTTGCTCGAGAATAATGGTTGGGGACCATGCCTAGTTGAATGCTAATGTTTCATCGGAAAATTAAAACTCCGATAAGATATTCAAGGGTTGTTGGTAAAAGTTAAGATCATATTTAGTTGTTCAAACTAGGGAAAATTAATCACTTAGGTCTTACCTCAGTAGTCACTATTTTCACATGAAAAGGGGAATGTGAGAGATTCGAATCCCCATCTTCTCAGGGGGTTGAGGTGAGGATGTTAAAGCTTTAAGTGTAAATTTCGACTCTCACGCCCTAAAAGATGTAAGACAAAAGTCTGCAAGTGAGTTAAGAGTTATAGTTCAACTGAAAAAAAAATTTAGGACAAGTACCAAAAAAATTATAGACCTATTGCAATTGTGCCATTCAGTCCTAAATCTTTTGTATGTGCCAATTCAATCTATTTGGTTAATTTTGGTCAACTGACGGAGTCATTGACGTGGACAAATTTTAATGATATTTTTTTCTTTTTCAATTTTTTATTAATTTTTAAATTTTCTCTTCTTTCATCTTTTTCCCATCCCCCAATGGCCAACCACTGACGAGGCTAGCCCTACCATGGCCTCACTAGCTATGGGCGGGGCCATCCCACCTTCGCTCGTGGCGAGGTCGAGCAAGGGCAGCTAGCGAGGGCCAAGTGGCCAACAAGCCTTGCTGACACTGTGGGGAAAAAAGGAAGAAGAGAAATAGAAAAGGAAAAAGAAAAAAGATTATTTTGAAAATTTTGAAAGAAAAATATTATATTATTAAAAATTATCTACATCAATGTCGGTTAGCCAAAATTGGCCATATTAATTGAATTAGCACAATTGCAAAAAATTAGAATTAAATTGGTACAATTACAATAGATTTATCACATTTTTGGTGATTTTTCTATCCAAACTTGCAACCTTGAATCACCCGTTAGCAAGACCCTTTGTCCGGTGGATATGTACTCCCCCACCCCGCTAATTCCAGGTAACAAGACCATGGTCTACCTGCTATATAAATCATCCGATCTATTAAATCGGAAACCTCATCCGTCCGAAACTCGTTTTGGGTTTCTCTTCCCATCTTCTGGTGCACTCAATAGTGGCCCAGTCGCTACTTTCCAACTCACGGCTTAAGGCCCATAAGGCCCAGTCGCAAATTTTCAACTTACGACTGACTTTGGAGTTAGCTCCCCCGACTTCCATCAACTTCCCTCCTTAGTGATCCACATGCATCGACAATCTTTAGTGCCAAGTTCTACTCATGTTGTTCTTCTCCGTTTGATCTTATTTGTCCCTCTATTTTCATCCATTGTAATGGCCCAATTCGATCTACTTATGCTGAGTCCTTGATAGGAATACTTTAACGTGGTGACCAGACGCCATATACGGCACGAAGGAGATTGAAAATGAAGCTCTGGCGGTCAATTCTCAAAAGATTCTGTTTTTGTTCTCCTAATTTAAATGTAAGATTAAGATATTTAATTTATCCGCACACGTTAAGTATACTAGCGGCGATGGCCAATTTTGTGGATGAGATTGTTACTGATAATTTAGACGGCCTGATATCACAATCAAAACTGGTACGGATTGACTCGGGGACCCTTGACCAAACTTGTAAGCTTAGCCATGAGGAGAAAACATGGGGTGCCCCCAGAGGTGGGGGTGGAGTGCACGCAACGCATTCCCAAGGCTCAAGATCATAGTCCCATGTGAGGCCCGCCAACTTCAAGACTTTTTGGAGCTCAACAGTATCCATATATTTTTGGCCATTTACCATGGAAAACGAGATGTTCACGACATTGCAGGTCGATGTCGTCACAAGAATTCCGATAAAAATAAGACATTCATAAGGAATTACTTTTTCATAAATATCGAGCGGAAGAATCAGATCCCCACACTTCTTGGCAGACATAGCTCTTGGTCCAAATTTTTCAATTTTGATTGAAGGGCTCTAGAAAGTTATAAACTTACATACAATATCACACGTCAACTCGGCCATATCGACCGGTGATTGTGGAATGGCTGCTTGCCGGCGAAACGTACCCTTTACAGAAACTCGGGAGCTGTCTTCCAAGCCCTAACTTTCTCTCAAAACTTTTATTTTGGAAAAGCATGATTCTCCGTGATCTGCCCAGGGTGTTTGTGAAAGCAAAAAAGTTGATGGGACAAGATATATTATTCTCATCATTTATTTTTTTTGTTTGTGCTGAATATGGCATATGCAAGATGAATATTCCGGTCTTCATTTGAAAATATGGGAGAGCTTATAACTAGAAAATATATAATTAGCCAAAGACTATAAAACCGTATTCTTTTTTATAGCATTTTCTTTTGACACGGCATTTAACTATGTTGATTTTTTTTTTTTATCTATACTACTCTAACTCTCTACTCAAGTTTTTGCTCTATTTTCGTCGAAACTCACATTTGAAACTAAACATTTCCATCACAACCTTCTTAAGAAGATAGTTATTCAAACATCCTTCTCACGTGGGAAAGGTAGCCATTAAGACAAATTCAAGTGATTTAACTATAAAGAGCTTTTCTAGTATAACAATCTTTGAGTTACTGTAAGAATAACGGTTTTATTATGAGTTACAAGTTCTTAAAGGAATATATTCTATAATAATTTATAATTATTTTTTTAAAAAATTTTTATGGTCCAGAATAGATTGTTGTTTTCATAAAAAATTTAAAACTATGAACTAATTATTTCTCTTCAGTAAATTGATTTCATTGCGGATGAATTGTTTGTTTCTTTTTTTTTTTCCGTTACACTTTATGCGTTCCCTGTGAAGATTCCGATTGTCCAAAGATGAAGACATTGCCTATCGCCTAGCCAAGAATAGAAAAAATTAAAAGAAAAGAAAAGAAAGGGAACCCTCTATTCACTTTATTTTTCCTCCCCTCTTTATTTTATACGCATCTTATCGCGCCTTTCTCACGTACCTATTCCTTTCATTTTTTTTTCCACATCTCTTTGGTCACGTATTTTCCCACCGTCATGTTCTATTTGGGAGCTTCTGGTTGTGATTTGCGGGTGGTGACGAAGCAATTGCAACTCAATTTTAACATTATGTAGCAAGTGCGTGATCCTTATGAGGATGCTCAAAAGGTCGCTATCGTTAATGATCCCTTTCCACCCTTTTTGTTTAATCACAAGGGAATGTGGGTGGTGACGAAGCAATTGCGACTCAATTTCAACATTATGTAGCAAGTGTGTGATCCTTACGAGGATGCTCAAAAGGTCGCTATCGTTAGTGATCCCTTTCCACCCTTTTTGTTTAGTCACAAGGGAATGTGGGTCGGACCTACACTAAAAATATAAGCTTTTTTATTTTTTATTTTTGGTCTAAAAAATCTAGGCATTTTAATGGCTGAAATCATCCTTCAGCAAATGGAGAGAGAGAGAGAGAGAGAGAGAGAGAGAGAGAGAGATTCAACGAAAGGTCTTCTCATGTTCTTACAACATAAATGCATGATGGGCTACGAGTGGGGAGAGAGAGAGAGAGAGAGTTTTAAGGAAAGGTCTTCTCATGTTCTTACAACATAAATGCATGATGGGCTACGAATGATCCTGATGGGAAATCAAAATCCACCATCTTCTCTGTGCCTCGGATGCTATGTGGTCCCTTTACCTCTATCCTGTCCTTGGAATCTTTCATAGCCTTCACGTTCTTAAAAAAAAATAAAAAACCAAAAATCTTCAAAAAAAATAAAAAACCAAATCTTTTGAAAGGCTCTCTGATTGCAATGTGCCTGGTTTCTGTGGTCAGCTTTGCTTTGAATTTATAGGTACGCTCCAATAATTAGAAGCTCTTTGCGGGTCGCCGAATTCATCGACAAAAGGGCCGACCTTAATTGGTACCAGCTCCTTAACGAAGACAGTTCTTCAATTGAAGTACGGCTTTTGTGGACAATGTAGGGTGGCTTTACCGATTTTATGTCGAAAACCATATTGATTATTCGCTTTTCTCATAATTAAAAAAGGGAAGAAAATGCTTAGGAAAATAATATAAACAAAAAAAAGAAAAAAATAAAGGGAAGTTCAACATATTACAAAATGTTGATATTTCATTTGTTGCTTTCCTTAAACCTAAGTGAGTTATTAAACTACTTTATTTGAACTTCTTGTGGACCTTGGCATTCTTGGAAGTATAACACCAATAGGATAAAGCCAATGATGGAACTCGAGAAACATATAGTACCAAATTGGGAAGCTGAGGAATGCGAGCACTGTACTCTTGCCATCATGTGCTAGTTATGAAGGGCGTTGATACTCGAAATTACTGTCACGTGCTAGTCACGAGAATAACAATAGTGATAATTCAGCTCATATCAGTTATAGAGACGCCGGATGACCAATGTTTTCAAGAATCTTTGAGCTGAGTGTCAATGGGCCTACAAGTGGATATGCGTAATTCGATGGTAATGTGGTCGATGGTCACGTGTCTAGGCCTTGAGATGCTATTGTAGATGTAGAATTCAAGTAGAATTGGTGTCAAGATTCAATCGGGAATATTTGATGCGCAAAAGGGCACGTAGAATTAAAGGAGCAACTATTGCTTGCTAGTCAAGGCGTGTGAGCGTTGTTGACAAGTTAGAAAACAACAAAATGTGGATAAGGCGGTTAAGGAATGGGCAAAGAATGTGGGAAAAATTAGGAGCAACTTTCAAGGAAAGATTAACCGACTGACGGTTACTAGATTGTAGATTGTCCTATAAATACAGTAGGCCATCCAACGAAGAAGCCCCCGAACAACACAATAATTGCCTTTACTTTATCACACTTTAGCTATAGCTTTTAGATTCTCGTCGATGATTAAATTCCGGCATGTATCTACCTCGGGTTCAGCATCATCGATTAAATTTCGATGTTGTGCCACAAACCCAATGTCATCAATTAGATTCTGACGTTGTGTTTCCTATCCAAAGGTACTATTGTTGATTTAATTCCAACTCTACACCTAAATAAGTTGTATCATTGATTAAATTTCAACATAATTTGGGATCGAAGTATAAGTCACAATAAGCTATGTACAAGTTGTGTCATTGGTTAGATTCAAGCATAACTTCATTATTCATAATAGACTGTGTACAAACTATGTCATTGATTAGATTATAGCATAATTTATTCTCGGAAGCTATTAGTCATTGAGTTATCTTCAGTATTGATCATCAAGATTGTAATATACCGGATTTAGCATAGAACCTGAGTTTTTTATAATAAAATTGAAACGCATTGTTTGGTGAAAGATGTTCATTATGGGAATCAAAACCAACGAAATAAACACCTACATGTTAAAATAAAAAACGGAGTTTACCCTTAGTTGATATCGCAAGATACCTTCTTATTGGTGAGGAACCCTAAAAAAATCAACCAGAAGCTCATGAATACTCTGATTGGCGATTGCCTTTTGTCCTAATATCTGTAGGCGGCACTTTTGAGTTAGATTTCATTTGCCAAAATCTCTAAGTTCTCACAATATATATTAAGATTACGTGAGCATTAGCCAGGATGAGTATGCATTTCCACCTTTCTTGATCAGCACTAACTCGGGTACAAGATTGTTTACCGATGCGTGGCTCCGAAGAGAGAGAGAAAAATGGGAACTTTAATCGACATATAAAGCGTTCGGGGGTTTCTCTTTGATGACAGCACATTGTATCTGGTTTCAAGATTCGGGGAGGAGGATTTAGCACGAAACGTCAATTCCCGTACGGTCAGCCCCCGTTGTACTTACGAAGAGATGCACACACGGGCATCAGTTCAGTTCCTCTGTTCCCACGACGAGAGTTCTCCAAATTAGCTCGGCGAGGGCGAACTCGCGATGGCCGGAATGAAGGCCGAGACAGAGTCAGAGTCTCCTGCTTCTTCTTCTCCTTCTTCTTTCTCTTCTTTGTTTATATGCCTGCAGAGCGGTCGATTTTCTTGATTACTCTGGGGGTCAAGAAACCGCAAGAATTCAGGTCGGCTTTCACGTGTGGGTGCCTGCGTGCTGATTCATGCCCTGCAAAGACAAAATGGTGCGATCAGAATCCATATCCTCCCAATTTTAATATATAGTTCTCTCTGAGTAAGTAGTTTGATTGGTGTTCTTATATTTTAGCGTAACGCTTTTTGTCCAGTTATCTGGTTTTCGCGCACGGTCAATTTGTTCCTATGTGCGAAACCTGGAGTTGGCTTATTGTCTGAAGGCAAAAAACTTGATGAATTTAAGGTGGGCACCGAGTGACTGATTCAGTGGATCTTGGAGCATCAGCCATTCAGCTTTCTAGGTTAGCACGGTCAGCAGGGCTTTGTGAAGGCAGTTTCAAGAAGAGCCAAAGGATTCCATTCTCACTAGGCCTTTTTTCTCTCGTTTGTGGCATCTCTTCTTCTCCTTCTTTTTTCCTTGGATTGGGAATCTAATAATTAGAACCTTCCTGTGATCTCTGTAGCTTTTTCTCTCTTCCTTTCCCATTGCTTGATGGGTTTAGTACGAAAAAGACGGGTTGTCTTGATGATACTGGGATTCACTCTTTCGACTTTAACACTGATTCCTGGGTCCGATGGAGCCAGTTGGCGATAAAGGGTTTCTCATATGTTGTTGTTTCTAGCTTTTCATTTCGGTTTCTGGTGAAATTTTCTCCTTTTTCTGTTTATTCTTTCCGTAACGTATGGTTTTAGGACATGTCGGTGGGGTTTAGTGTCGTGGTTTTGCTGTTATCTTGAGTAAATGGATTGCAAAGTGTAGAAGGAGTATAGTAGGGGGAACAGGGGGTGTTGGAAATGTCATCCAAATCGACGAACAAGACAAACTGCTCTCCAAGCAGCTCAGCTCGATCGAGGCATGGGGCACATATTGTTGCTCAGACCCCCATTGACGCAAAGCTTCATGTGGACTTTGAAGAATCCGAACAGTTGTTTGATTACTCCACTTCAGTCGACTTCAACATCTTGAGCTCCTCTGGCAATGTCCCCTCATCGACTATTTCAGCATATCTGCAGAAAATGCAGAGGGGGCAGCTGATCCAACCCTTTGGTTGCATGATTGCTGTTGAGGAACAAAATTTCACTGTTCTCGCCTACAGTGAAAATGCCCCGGAAATGTTAGACTTGGCCCCACATGCAGTTCCAAACATTGAGCAGCAAGAAGCCCTTACTTTCGGCTTGGATGTCCGAACTCTATTTCGGTCCTCAGGTGCAGCTGCGTTGCAGAAAGCTGCAAATTTTGGGGAAGTTAATCTTCTCAATCCCATATTAGTACACTGCAGGACTTCAGGCAAGCCATTTTATGCAATTATTCACCGAATTGATGTGGGCTTAGTCATAGATTTAGAGCCGGTGAATCCAGCTGATGTTCCTGTGACTGCTGCTGGAGCCTTAAAGTCTTATAAGCTTGCAGCAAAGGCCATCTCCAGATTGCAATCTTTGCCGAGCAGTAATATATCTTTGTTATGTGATGTACTCGTTAAGGAAGTCAGTGAATTGACTGGTTATGATCGTGTCATGGTGTATAAATTTCATGAGGATGAGCATGGGGAAGTTATTGCTGAGTGTCATCAGCCCAATCTAGAACCGTACCTTGGGTTGCACTATCCGGCTACTGATATTCCACAGGCATCAAGGTTCCTCTTCATGAAGAATAAGGTCAGGATGATATGTGACTGTTTGGCTACACCAGTTAAAGTAATCCAAGACAAGCGATTGGCTCAGCCACTGAGTCTTTGTGGTTCCACTTTGAGATCTCCTCATGGGTGTCATGCTCAGTACATGGCAAACATGGGTTCAATTGCTTCTCTTGTTATGTCCGTTACCATTAATGAGGATGATGAGGACATGGAAAGCAACCAACAAAAAGGAAGAAAATTATGGGGTTTAGTAGTTTGCCATCACTCAGTTCCCAGGTTTGTTCCATTCCCTTTGAGGTACGCTTGTGAATTCTTGATTCAAGTTTTTGGTGTACAAATAAACAAGGAAGTTGAGCTGGCAGCTCAGTTGAGGGAGAAGCACATCTTGAGAACACAGACTGTTCTATGTGACATGCTCCTTAGAGATGCTCCTTTAGGTATTGTCACTCAATCACCGAATGTTATGGATCTCGTGAAGTGTGATGGGGCTGCTCTCTACTACCGGCAGAAGTTTTGGCTGCTAGGGGTCACTCCTACGGAGGCACAAATTAAAAAATTAACAGATTGGCTTCTCGAATATCATAGTGGGAGTACTGGCTTAAGTACTGATAGCCTTATGGAAGCTGGTTATCCTGAAGCTTCGGTCCTTGGAGATGCAGTTTGTGGAATGGCGGCCATTAAGATTACTTCAAAGGACTTCCTTTTTTGGTTCCGCTCCCACACTGCGAAAGAGATCAAATGGGGTGGCGCGAAACATGATCCTGGTGACAGAGACGATGGGAGACGCATGCACCCCAGGTCATCTTTCAATGCATTTTTGGAGGTCGTAAAGCACAGGAGTGTGCCATGGGAAGATGTTGAAATGGATGCTATCCATTCCTTGCAGCTGATATTGAGGGAATCTTTGCATGATGATATGATTGAAGATTCCAAGGTTCTTATAAATGTTCCTTCAGCTGAGAACAGGGCCATTGGTGATGATAAGATACAAAAGGTGGACGAATTGCATTTCGTCACAAATGAGATGGTACGCCTCATTGAGACTGCTGCTGTCCCTATCCTGGCTGTTGATGCATCTGGTAATATCAATGGGTGGAACAACAAGGTTGCCGAAATCACAGGTTTTTCAGTCCAGCATGCAATCAACATGCCTTTAGTTGATCTAGTTGCAGATGACTCAGTAAATGGAGTGCGGAAGATGCTCTCGTTGGCCTTGCAAGGTAATGTTCTGCAGTTCCATCTGTTTTAGCTTCTCAAGAGTTTATCGGCAAGCTTAATCCAAAATCAATAGTTACAAGTACAATCTCAATTTGTGGTTTCGACCATTTATGGTACTCAAAGTAATTGACTTAACCGGCTGAAGATTTGTGTGCTTGCTGCAGAGTGAAAGAAATAAGCAGCACATTGCCATTCGCATGATGTGCACATTAGTCCAAAAACATTCTTCAGTTGTTCATTACATGATTTACTTGAATAACCACCATATCTTTTATGGTGAATAGATTAGCTTGCTAAATTTGGTGTGATGGTTCCAACTCTTTCTTTCACTGTTAGTTAAGCAAATTCGCTAGGTTAGTTAAGCCAATTCACTGACGTTTTTAGTATCAGTTCCATACTTAACAATCATTCTACTGTCTGATAAAATGCCGTTTGTCAGGGATAGACAGCTGTAATAATGATCAATGTAATGCTGGATTTTATTTATACAATATGATGGTAAATATCTGATATATGTATTTTTCTGTAAGCACGTATTAATATGCAAATTTTAATAATCTGAACCCTTTGGAATCTTGACATAACTGTCTTATTGTTCTTGTCTGACTTTCATTCTTCCTGTCCTGCATATATTCTGATTGGTTTAGGGCTAATGTGTGGCAGGTGTTGAAGAGCAGAATGTTGAAATCAAGCTTAAAAAGAATAGCCTTCAAGATGACAATAGTCCTGTGGTATTGGTAGTTAATGCATGCTGTAGCCGTGATGCAAAGGAAAACCTTGTGGGAATATGCTTCGTTGGACAGGACATTACTGGACAAAAGATGATTATGGACAAATATACCCGTATCCAAGGTGATTATGTTGGAATTGTGCGGAATCCATCTGCACTTATTCCTCCAATTTTTTTGACTGATGAGAATGGACGTTGCTTGGAATGGAATGATGCGATGCAAAAACTCTCCGGTTTAAATAGGGAAGAAGTCGTTGACAGGATGCTACTTGGCGAGGTTTTCACGGTTACCAACTTCGGTTGCCGTCTAAAAGATCACGACACTTTAACCAAACTCAGGATCTTGTTGAATGGTGTAATTGCAGGACAGGATAGGGATAAACTTCTGTTCGGGTTCTTTGATCAGCATGGTAGGTATATTGAGGCATTAATTTCTGCAAACAAAAGAACAGACACTGAGGGAAAGGTCACTGGAGTGTTGTGCTTTCTGCATGTCGCCAGTCCAGAACTTCAGTATGCCATGCAGGTTCAGAGGATGTCAGAGCAAGCTGCCGCCGATAGCCTTAAGAAATTGGCTTATATCCGCCGAGAGATCAGAAAACCTCTCAATGGGATAATATGCGTGCAAAATCTGATGGAGGCCTCTGATTTAAGCAATGAGCAGAGTGAACTTTTGAAGACAAGTACTTTGTGTCGGGAGCAATTAGAGAAGATTGTTAATGAAACTGACATTCAAAGCATAGAAGACTGGTATGTTGTCCCAACATGAAGATATACCTGTAGACACTTATTAATGGAAGATGTAAAATTGGTTTTCATCTTCACTCTTCTTCTTTGGGAGGCCAAGTGTCTTATTTCTTATGAAAAATTTCTGATTAAGTTGTTTTTCGTAGAACATCTTATCGGCACCTGTCTAAATCGTGGTGAGACTTCTTAGAATTTTGAACTGCTATAAGGAAAACTTGTCTATTTGTCTTTTTTTTTTTTTTTTTTTAAAGATTCTTCTAGGCTTGGCCCCATGAGAGTTTACTTTTCCTATACGAGTTATATGATTTCCTTAACTTTGAACTTTTTAATAAACTCTTCCTTGTTTGTCAATTATGGTGCCAATATGACAGTTACAGGGAACTGAACACGGGCGAGTTCAACCTTGAGCAAACACTACGAGTTGTCATAAATCAAGCAATGATTCTAAGCCAGGAACGTGCCGTACAGGTCGTTCTTGATTTGCCTATTGAAGTGTCGACTGTGCATTTATATGGTGATAAGTTGAGATTGCAGCAAGTTCTTTCCAATTTTCTGACTAATGCGATCCTTTTCACCCCGGCAAATGAAGCATCATCTGTTGTCCTGAGGGCAATTCCAAGAAAGGAGCGGATAGGGATGAAGATGCACATTGTCCACCTTGAATTTCGGTAACTCACACTTTCTTAATAAGATCTCAATTTTACTATCTTTCCCTGTATATTGCACCCTTATATTCGGACAGAGTTTAGAAAATAGAAAATAAGTACTAGCGCTGGCAGGTCATATTAGCTTTATTGAGCAGAATAATGGGTCTACTAAATATAATCAAGTTTGTGACTGATAGCTTTCATCATATTGTTGCATGAATATGTAAAATTTCCAAAATGAGAAGATAAGTTAGTCGAGTCGATCTGTGTACTTTCTCTCCTTCGGTCTAGATATTGATGAGCATTTCTTTGATGCTACACTGGTTTTTCTGGTGGCATAAATATTGATGTTGTTGCTGCTTTCTGAAAAGAAAAGTAAGGAAATCATCATAGTTAAGTCATCATCTTCATTGCACAGAATTTACAGCAATGATTAGGTAGCCTGTCTTTGCACTTCTAGGTCTAGAAGGTGTGGTTTATTTACCTTTTAGTAACTTGACTATTGCTCCAACACATTTATAGCTTGCTATAATGCTCATAGATGCCAGGAAAACTGGGGCCAATTTCAAAAAAAAAAAAAAACCAAACTTTAGGTCCAGTCCCAAATCTGCCTCGAACTTTTTTTATCTAAAAAAAAACCCAAAGTTTAGATCTAGTCTCAAATTTACACCGAACTTTTCTTTTTGTCTTAAAAAAAAAAACCCAAACTTTAAATCCAATCCTAACTCTATCCAATTTTTTTTTGTCAAAAAGAAAATCATCAATTTTCACTATAGTCCTAAATTTGCCCCCATTAGCCCTATGTCCAAAAGTCGCTGTTAGTAATCCTTAATTTTTTATATCCTAGAATGGTTTTATTTTGAATATAATTTTCCATATCGCTTTGCTAATGTGTATTTATTACCAATGTGGAAATGTCACATTAAGTTGGGACTGGGCCACGGGATAGATTTGAAAATAAATTAAAATTGTGATTTTTTTGGTACAAGCGGAGGGTAAAATCTCAAATCGGTACACCTATTAATCGTTACGTGTCATCTAACTTAACAATTTGATAGTAAAATTTAACGAAAACCTAAATCTGTTACAAGTGTACCGGTTTGGGGTTTAGTTTGGGGTAGATTTATCATGGGTGTACCAATTTGGTGTTTTTCATGATTAAAAGATTGATTTAAGGTAAATTTATCACATGTATATCAGATTAGAGTTTTTCGTGGAATTAACCCCTTTTTTTAGAAAAAAACAAAATTCGAGGTAGATTTTGGATTGGACTTAAAGTTCTGGGTTTTTTCTTGAGATAAAAGAAAAGTTTGGGATAGATTTGGGACTGGACCTAAAGTTTAGGTTTTTTATTTTTTTTAGACAAAAAAAGTTCGGGGTAGATTTGGGACTAAACCTAAAGTTTGGATTTTTTTTTTTTTTTTTTTTTTTTGGGGAGTTGGCCCTGAAAACTGTTTTTATCTTGTAATTGCCAAAAGCTTCTAAAGAGTCTAAATGAAACAAGAATGCTGGTATTTTGAAGACTGAATTGTCATGAAACATAAATGTGTTTCTTAATAATATTTTAGAAATGGTCATAGGTGGTATGGTTGGACAACATCTCATCCCAGCTAGATGAAAATGCTTGATCTTGGTTATTTTGGGAGTCAAATGCATGCTGCAAATTCAGCACATCGAACTGTGATTTCAGGATTACACATCCAGCACCTGGAATTCCGGAGAGATTGATTTACGAGATGTTTAACCACAGCGAAGGCATGTCAAGGGAAGGCCTTGGATTGTACATCAGCCAGAAGCTCATAAAGATAATGAACGGAAGTGTGCAGTATCTCAGGGAGGAAGAGAGGTCGTCCTTCATTATTCTCATGGAATTTCCACTCGTTGATCACTCCGATTGATGAAGTTTCTTTCAAAAGGCTTTTTAAGCAGACAAGCTCCTGTAGCCCCTTGCATCCATAAGAATGGGTCCAGGCTCACAACATCTCATGAGTGCTTCTCTAGGTGCATGTGCATTCGGAATTTCAAGCGACGGGTTGCAGCAATAAAGTGGTCCTCAATTTGTAAAGCAGAGTCAATTTTCAGAACCAGAAGCGGGAAAGAATTTTTTGTATGGGTGGCTATATTCTGTCAAGTCGACACCAGAAAAGTTCTAGTGACTTGGAAATCCCGCCAAGCCGTCTGTGGATTGACATTTTGCCATGCTGTGTGTTCGCTCATTGAAAATTCAGTTGTCTTGAACTGTATTGGGTTCAATTAGCAGATGGTGCAGAGCTGGTTGTGCAGTTTGATAGCCTAGAAAATTCGGTGGGCTGGTTTCTTCTTCGCCGAAATTCGAGGCAGCTGATAACCAGTTCAGTCGGGGGGAAAAGGAATAACGGTAAGCGATCCAAGCTTTGTTTGTATATATTGCTGAGGAATGAAAAAATAAAAAATGATTGCTGGCTGAGCTTCCCTCTTTGTTGAAATAACAAGGCACTGCTAAGGCGATCTTTTTTCCGCAACAATTGCATTTTCTTGTTCATACCGTGCATCTTTCTATATATGCTCCACGCTTGTTCCAAAATTCTTTATCGGATGTATGAATTTATTACATTGCGATGAGAAGAGGAAAAATCCTCTTGAAAGGAACCTTGACATATATGCATGTAGGTTGATGATATATACGAGCTTCCGTATGTGCTTCTCTCAAGGCGATCCAGGTGCATGTGCACCTAATGCACCCAATATTTGTTGAGACACACATGTGAGTTGTCTTTAAAAAATCACATTAGAGAATTGTTGTGATTTAGAGTAGTTAGTAAATCCTAGTTGGCTGATATTTCATTAACTTAATTTTCGAGTGAAAGTGCGTCTAACTAAATATGTTGATAGATTCAAACTTAGGATCCTTCTCAAACTTGAGTATGGTATGGCGTAATGTTGTTAATATATTCTAATTGGCTCATAACTCATTTTTAACAATTTGTTGGATTTCCGGGCCACAATGTCAGGGCCACGATGTCAGAATCACATGAGTTAGGCAATTAGCATGCATAGGTTCACCAAACTCTCTTCTTTTATACACATTTATTCGTTAGCAGCAGATGTGGGTGTTTCCCGCTTTGCACTTAATTGAAGAGACCAGGAATTGATGATCAGTCAATCTCTATAAAAATAAAAATAAAAATCCGGTTGTGGATATTGAGCTCAGCATTCGCTTTTTTATTTAATGATTTCAATTGTCCTTTTCCGAAGTTAGAATGAGAACAATGATTAAACTCAGATATTCTGAGCATACAGTATAGTCGCTCGCAGAAAGCATCGTACTCGACAGGTTTATTTCGAGCTTTGTATGTCATTGTATGTACATGACGTGCGTTTGATCGAGAGATTGTTTCCAGGCAGAGGTTATGTTCGATTATATGCATCAAAGCAAATCCTGAACCAACACCACATCCAAATAATCGGACACTGCACATTTCAATTGGTGACGGATTGTGAATGATTAAGCTCAGTTCGGTGTATATCTAGGATACACATTACCTTGCAATGGTTTGATATGGAAGCTTGTTTGGCTATAGGCTGTCTGGAATCGATCCGGAGGATGGATGCTAAGGTATTGTTTCGGTTGGGGTCGTGATTTCATCAGCTTTGGCTCGGGTCAGATTTGAGTTTTTCTTCTGGAGCAGTTCGGCTTTCCTTCAATTGAGCCAAATCGAACTGCGATTTCCCCCTACTCCCATGCGAGTTTCGGAGAAGCCGATCACGTTTTCCTTCAAGAGGAACTCAAACTATGCCCTCACTCCAAGAGGCGTATTCCCATTGTATTCTGTATGATATCTCTTCCCAGAAAAAGGGCTGGTTGAGATACAAACGTACACAATAGGTATGGCCAAGCAAGTTTGACTGAGACTCTACAAGGAGATAATGAACACAAGATGATCTGACAACAATTCAAAGGCCGGACTCTTTCAAAAGCAGCTCCATTAGAATAAGATCCGTCGCGCACACATATAAACACAAACAGCAGTGCGATGTTTAACTTTCTCTCACCACTTTTCCATCTTGATCTGGTAGTCATAATATAAGTCGATCGCTCTTTTTGTGCTCTTTCGAGACATGTTTTTGAATGGAAAATGATGATAGGCTCAATAGGCCATGGAAGCTCTCGAGCTCCGGCATTGGTCTCCTGCGGGATCATAATGTTACTCTCCATATCGGCGGTGGCCTCTCTTCCATCTAAGTCATTGACTTTGAAGGTGGGGTTCTACAAATCGACTTGTCCACCCGCGGAGGTTATTGTGAGGAATGCTGTGAGTAAGGCCGTCTCTTGCAACCCCGGCATCGGAGCCATTCTTGTTAGGTTGCTGTTCCACGATTGTTTTGTCATAAATAATCCCTCAAAGACAAACCCATCATATATACACACGCGTGTATGGAAAGATATTGCTTAGGATAAGCGTCTCGCTACTGTAGATTGTCAATTAGTAACCGAGTTTAACCGTGATTGCAGGGCTGTGATGCTTTCTCTGCTCCTAAATGAATGAATTATGGTTAGAGCACTGATGCCATGGACAAGATACATTTATGTTGGATAAAAGGAATATGCAAGTCTCCTATAGAGAAATCCGATATCATCTACAGGACCGACAAAAGTCGTGAATTATAAAAACCTAAATCAAAATGGTTCCGTTGAATTGTGTTTTCACATCTTTTACTTTTCTAAGATCTGATCTTCGCATGCCAAGTTCCGATGATATCAGATATGATCCTGTTATTTCAAGAGCTTTTAATATAGAGGACATAAAGTTTGGAAGATGAAAGCCCTTGGACTGGGTCTTGTTTCATATTCTGACAAACAGAAAGAGAAGTAGATAATGTACAACAGTCGCCAAATATAGTTCAAGATGAGCATTTGATGGGAATGGTACGACTAAAGCGAGCCAAGCTAATTTGTATATGGTGCTAACGAATGAAAATTCCTGATTGTATCAGTCTTGGTTGAAATAACGAGGCGCTCAAGAGGCCTGTAGCAATGAACTTAAAGATGAATGAGCCGACTTGATTTTCTAGCATTACAACCATTCGAGTGCTGACCTTTTCCGCAACAATCACATTTATTTGTACATACTGCACGTCTCTCTGTATGCTCCAAACTGGTTTCAAAATCCGGCGCATGTACTAATTATGGCAAAGGAAAAAGGGGAAATGCTCTTGGAAGGAGCCTTGCCGTTCAGACTTGTTGCTTCTTGACAGCATATGGGCTTTCGTATGTATTTCTCTTGCGCGATCCTGTGACATGTCAACCTAATTCACCCAATCCATTGGATCTTGTGCGCTCGGCATGGGACCTACACGAGCTAACAGTCGGCATGCATCTGATTCATCAACGAAAGGCTCATCTATTACACCTTTATCTGTTAGCCGAAGATGCGGACTCCACAGTTACGAGAAAAAAAATTGATGAGTCAATCTCTTGGAGGACAATCATCCAGTTTTGGAGGTAGCGGCGTTTTTTCCTTCCTCGACTCTGAATACACTCATGACTACATCATAAGATGACCGATCTTGCCTGAATCAGGAGACCGTTGTATTTTGGACTTAGGGAAGCATGCTCACAGTATCCGTTATGTGCCAGCACTGGTATGGAATATACTGAATATAGAGTTAAGCATTTGGTTTTCTTCTTTTTAAGATCTTTTTCATTATCCTTTTCCCGAGTTAAAGGAGAACGATCCTTAAACTCAGCTGTTCTGAGCTTACAGGGATGGCCCAGGTAGAAAGTATCGTTCAATTTCACGATTAACGGGCGTTGAGCTTTGTACGTGAGTGTATGTGCATGATGTATGTTTGACCGAGATATTGTTTCCAGACAGAGGCCGTATCTCGATTTTACGCATCAAAGCGAATCTTGAATCAACACTACATCAGATATCTAGACACTGCACCTTCCCCGCTGTCACGGGTTGCTAATGCTTAGTTCGATTTGGTTTATGTCCACGGGTTTAAGATGCATATCAAACTTCATGTTTATGTATGTAGGCGCGATGCAGACTGTCTGAAACCGGACCGCAGGATATGGAGTTATTGGTTTGGTAAGGGTTTTGCGATGTCATTAACCTGGCTAGGGACGGATTTAGTTATTCTTCTAAACCAGTATGGATTTCCCCTACTACGGCCATGCAGAGTTGTGAAGAAGCCATAACAGACTACGACAGAAGAACTCAAGCTATACCCATCACGACAAAAGCTATATCCAATTATGTTCTATATAATATCTTTTCCAAGAAAAGAAAGAAGCCACATCGTTGGTTCAATTTTTTTCTTTCTTTGGGGGCCAATGACTTCAGATTGACAGAAGGCGGAAGACAAGTTGATAAAGAAAGAAATGGTCGGTTCATATCAGACATGCACAATGAATATGGCGAAGCAAGTTCAACGAGACACACCAGAAGGAAAATTGATGATGGGTTGGACACTTTCAAAAGTAGCTTCATTAGAATAAGATCTGTTCACCCGCCCTTCTTCCAAAAGATAACACCGTACACATACACACTCGTATATATAAACAGTCGAGCGGTATCAATTTTGCTCACCACCTTTCCATCTCCATTCCTCTTCTTCTTCAACAGACAGTCAGAATACAAGTAGATCACTCGTGCATTCTACTCTTTTTAAGCTCTTTCAATTATACATATTCTTGGATGAAAATGACGACGATAGGTTCGATGGGTCATGGAAGTTCTCAGGCTCCAGCATTAGTCTCTTGCGCGATCATCATGTTCCTCTCCATGTCTGCGATGGCTTCTCTTCCATCCAAGCCGTCAGCTTTGAAAGTGGGGTTCTACAAATCTACGTGTCCACAAGTGGAGGCAATCATGAGGAATGCTGTGAATAAAGCTGTCTCTCGCAACCCCGGCATCGGAGTCAGTCTCATTAGGTTGCTGTTCCATGATTGTTTTGTCAGAGGGTAATGTCATAGATAATCCCTCAATGTCAAACCAGTAACGGATACACATGCACATGGAAAGATATTGCTTAGTCTCAGTTCTATCTGCAAGCGTCACGTTATTGTAGATTGTTAAACAGTAACCGAGTTGAACTGTGATTGCAAGGCTGTGATGCTTCTCTGCTCTTGAATTCCAGCCCGGGAAATAAGGCGGAAGGAGACCATCCCGTTAGCCGTAGATTATGAGGATTCGAGGTAATCGATGAAGCGAAAGCCTGATTGGAAGCCGCGTGCCCCAAGACGGTATCGTGCGCCGACATCCTCCTGCAATGGCTTCGTGTTGCGCGAAGAGGAAAATTTTACAGAACCTGCCGCCCCCTTCCTTCCATGTCAAGCAGCTGGTGGACCTTTTCACTAGCAAAGGGCTGTCCGCGGACGAGATGGTGACGCTCTTGGGAGCGCACTCGATTGGCGTCTCGCGTTGCTCAGTCTTCTCAGAGCGCCTCTACGCTGTTGACAACGTAAGCGATGCCCATGATCCGCCATTGGATGCCAAGTACAGGGCATTCCTCCGGACCATTTGCCTGAGGCCACAGAGTGGAACCACGGGCAGTGATCCGCTGGTGGCACTGGAATCGACGCCGACCCGCTTGGACAGCAAGTATTATCAGGATCTGCAGAATCACCGCAGGACATTGATTTCGGACCAAACCCTCCTCTCGAGCTCCACAACGGCCGACATGGTCGCCGACAATGCTCGCGACAATAAAGCGTGGAGTCTCAAGTTCGCAAAGGCCATGGTGCGTATGGGCTCCATTGAGATCCTCCTCACAGGCTCACAAGGTGAGGTCAGAAAACGGCGCAACTCCCTGAATTAGAGCTGCATTTGCGCACATACGTTCTTTTATGTAGAATCGGGGCTGTTTCGTCCCGATTTATTCAGTTTCTGATTCCGAGCGATTCCATTCTTTTGTGTTGAAGATTTGCTGATGTTAAGGTAATACAAAACTTGTTGCTATTTATGTTTGGGGGTTTTGCTTCTCTCAAAATTTAGAGGCAAAATTCACATTGTCAGACATTCAGCTCTTGCCACGTGTCCAGTGGACCCACTGATCGGTGTCTTCGTCGTACTTGGCCATGGCCGGTGACCGGTGACCAGCTACAAGCAAGTGTCGCGTACGCGAAATCTGGCAAGGGCTCGACCTTGGCAGCCTGGACAAGTGCCCTTGCCCAATCCGACGAGAGCGAGTGTGAGGCAATCCAGGAAGCTGAAGGGGTCAAAGATGTAGGTGACGTAGAAAATGCAGGTGAATTAGTCCCGCGTCTCTGTCGTTGGTGTATTGGCCATGTTTGGTTGAAAGGAAGAAACGACGAAGAAGAGAAACGCACGGTGCATGAGAGAGACAGAGACCGACAAGTGAGGCCAGCGGAACACGTGACGAGAGCTAAATGGACTGATCCACCTAACATTTTCTCAGAACGAGCAAACGTGAAAAGTGAACCCCGCTTTGTACACTTAACAATCAACGGACGGAGAGAAACATGGCCTGCGTGGAGGGTCGGGAACACTCAATATTTTCCGCCTGCCTTAATATTAGGAAGTCTATACATTGGTTGACGCTCAAAACAGTTCCGACAGGGTGTTGAATTCACAGCACCTAGAGAGAATGAATTGCGTTTCGTGTAGTCTCTCCTTTTTCTATACAACAAACACACAGCCAAACAGAAAGGCCCAAAAAAGGGCAAAAAATCCGTATCGCGTCATGAGAAGGAGAACCTAAAATGACCTTGTGAAAGAATGAGGAAACAATCTGGAAAAAATTGAGTTTTTCGACTTCGTGATCAGTGTGTACAGGCCGTAGCATGGGACGTGAACCGCGGCAATGGCAAAATACCTGTTGCATAAACAAACTAGTTATGATTTTTATGACTTGGAGCGGCATATCATCTAAATACGATAGATGGATTTGAGAAAGACGATGTACCAGGCAGCAGACAAAGGTGACGATACCTCGAGGAATGGATACGGCCACCTGCAAATGTCAATAGTTAGATTAGCTGCAATATAAGAAGCGATTCGATAGGACAAAAAAAATAGCCGAGGACAAGGAATAGCTTACCATGAGAAACCGCATGCATGAATGACCCACTGAAAGATAACATAGATTGAACTCCAGAGGACAAAGTATGCGAGGCGGAACCAAGGAAATGGCTGAAAACAGCGGATTGAATGAGCAATGTTAGTATAGTAAGTCCTCTCTTGTTTAGTTGAAACTGTTAGGCTCTGAGTGAAGAAATGCTTACAAGGCTGTTGAGTGAAGTATCAATCAGAAGGAAGAACACATTCAATGTATGCATGCAACCCATCAACTGCAAAATCAAGCATCAAACATTTCAATGGAGATATGGAATATGGAATGTGAAATATGGTTAGAGCACTCATGCCACAGAGCAACCAGGACAAGATAGATCTATGTTGGATATATTAAATATGAAAGTTTACTACAGAGAAGTCTGATACCATCTGGAGAGCCGACAAAATCATGAATTGTAAAATCTAAACCAGAATTGCTTTTGTTAAATTGTGTTGTTGGATCTTTTACCTTTCTTGAATCTGGTCTTCAAATGCTAATTTCCAAGAATTTTAAATCAGACATGATCCGTTATTACAAGCCATAATGGCTTTTAACACGGTGGACATAAAATATGGAAGATGAAAGCCCTCAGACTGGGGTCTAATTTTCAAATTCTGACAAACAGAAACAGAGGAAGATAATGTACGACACTCACCAAATTGAGTCCAAGACGAGCATTTGATAGGAATGGTACGATTATGCACCAGAACACGACATCTGTGAGAATAACAGCACCTGCACTAGTCTATAACAAATCACGTATCAGTTTCTACTATTACCCACATCATAAAAAGAGGAATCTACTCATGAAGTGCTTAACATTAAATGATATAGGCCATAAGGCAACAAACCATATGATGGGTAGTAAACTCCAATTTAATTTCGTTCGATTAATAAACTCTGGGCATGATCAGATTAATTCAACTATTCCAATTGGGTAGATAAAGAAACTGGGTTCTAGGGGGTTAAAGCCAAGGCAGATGTTACGCCTACAGGTTTTAATCAGATAATGAGCAATCATACTGGATTGCATAATCGATTGTGTGTGTGATGATGAAGATGCAACCGTTTGAAGCTAATTCTCTGAACCTGTTTTGAAAAAACGTGAATTTGAATTCAGAATGAACTAACCTGATATACAATTTGCATAACATATCCCCAAAATCCAGCTCTTTGCAAAATCTCCTCTTCCGTGTAGCGGCTTCTCAATTTACTAACCCGAGTTTCCACTACCTTTACCCCGTAATTATTAGTGGCTGAAATTCGATTATCTTCCAAATCTCTCCCCAAAAGCTGATCCATCAACCCATTTCCAGTGGAAGGTTGTCTTGAATACACCCAGCATCCATAGGCAGAAACAACAGTACCCAGCTACATCAAAAGGGCTTTACATTAGCAGGAGCTGCTTCATACAAGCAAGTCAATAGACTCAATACACATGCCAGACGCCCAACATGTTATTTTGGTTTTCTAATTATGCGGTCGCATATTTACACAGAAGTTGCTCATTATAACTACATTTACTTCCTTAACAAACACTTCTCAAGGGAAATTCTATCAAAAAGTAAAGAAATGAGGATTTGTACATACTGCAAAATAGACCATGACAAGCGTGAAAGTCCACCTGCACAATTCCAGTGGAGATTGGTAAGTGATTGCTGCTACAGTTGCATTCAAAGTCTAAGAAAACATGAAAATTCCTAACAATTACAAGCAAAAGGTGTCAAATTCTAGTAAAGTCTGCAGTTAGTTCATCACATCACAAGCAAGCTCACATCTTGGACAATTTGACACCATTTGAAATGGAAACTTATTGACAGAGAAGACATTGCAAAGGAAAGCACTCTCGTACGCTAGAGAAGCTTTTCATGATCAGGGTCAATTAGGCCGGAAGTGGATTACTGTTTTACATTGGTCCTGTGTTTACTAATGCTAAAATGGCTGAAGAAGACACATAAGAGCTGCTCTATGTGTATCAACCTCAAAACTTTAGAAGTGATATGAAGGAAGTCTGGCAGGATTGTATCAGCATAGGCAAGATAAAGAAAATCAAATAGCTGGAAGGGTAGTGTCAGAGTATAGTTTAGCGGAGGACGTTGGAACAAAAGAAACGCTGCTTCATCCATAGGACAGAGATTTACCTAAAACTCGAACGACATATCTTGACAAATGCAAGATCAAGCAAACATATCAAGATAATTCATTCTAATCAAAAGGCCGGCGTCAATGAAGTTATGGAATTGAAGAGCCACAGAGAGGGGTGGATATGAGATGATGAGAAGCTAAAGGTGAACAGAAGAGAAAGAAAAGTTAAATGGCAAGTAGCTAACTCCTCCTGAACTCGTACTTAGTTCCTCCCAATCTCCACATTTCCCCAGGGCAAACGATGAGAAACAATGAGACTGCTAGTGGATTCACATTGCGGAAGACATAATGCGACTACTGACCAGCAAATCCCTGAACATCCATAACAAGGAGACCCAGAAAGAAATGCTTATCACAGCTAGCCAGAATACCATAAAAAGGCAGTGACTCAATGGCAACCATTTGGCCTACTGTTTTACACAATTGAAATACTAACTTGTTCATCAAGCAACCCAACCGATCTTGCTGGATCTAGAGATGCATTCATTTTCAGCAAAATCAGCGACGCTACTTTAATAGATTGGATCATATGCACAATAGGAACTTAGAACAATCTCACTAATCAACTTCTACTAATATCTAGCTAACCAATTCAAAGCCAATGATCAAATGCCATTCACACAAAATCCATTATCAATAGGTCATCAATCACACGATCCCAGCCCTACATAAGTGAACGAAAAGACCAGCACAACACAACCCGCCCCTCAAAATCTCCTCAGCTGCACACTTAAATCCGATAAAAAAAAAGAACACAAACTTACTCAGTGTAATAAACAAAAATGGTGGCGTCCCACTCCACAATGTCCCAAGCAAGGAAGCCTCCCATGGTGACGAGCGAACCCAGCCGGGTCGCCAACAGCCAACCGGGATGCACCCCTCGCCAGCAACTGGTCCATAGGCAAGAAGAGTCGACGTGGCTCCGGGGCTTGGCCACCGAGTAGCGGCCCTCGGGCTCGGCTCGACCCGACAGCAAGCTCTGGAAGATGGCATTGTCGTCCAATCGCGGCCCGCCCTCCTTCCGCCATATCACCCACAAGGAACCGAGGAAGGAGACGGCGACGATGCCGAAGCAGACGGCGTCGTACCAGTACACCACGAGACCCATTGCCCCTAATACAACTGTTCTTCTCCTCGGGTGGGCAAGAGGGGGAAGGGGGGGGCTATCGAAGAGGACATGGGCACGCCGCCATTGATGTGGGGGTGATGAAAGCTTCGATCTTTTTTATGTTTTCGATTGTCGTCTTTCGGTGGTGGCGGTGCCGGGGGAAGGAGAGGAACGGTAGTTTTGACCGTTGGGTCGGGTGGAGTTGAATGGGGGAGGAGAAGGAAAGGGGAAGAAAAGA
Source organism: Corymbia calophylla (assembly GCA_014182845.1). Taxonomy (NCBI): domain Eukaryota; kingdom Viridiplantae; phylum Streptophyta; class Magnoliopsida; order Myrtales; family Myrtaceae; genus Corymbia; species Corymbia calophylla. Next base: position 28,531,994 of record CM024703.1, on the reverse strand, counting down.
AGGTGGAGGTGGTGGTGGTGGTCTGGTCATCGTGGTTGACGAAGAAGAAGAAGATGACGACGACGGAGAGAATTCGACTGGTGGTGACAGAGATTCCTGGAAATTGAGGGGAAAATCGGCATGTGGCAGTTTCGGTAAATTGAGGGGGAAAATTCGCGGGGACGAGAAAAGGCCCGAGGTCGGTCGTGTCGATTACATATGTACACATGTTTCTCTTATATGTCCCTGTAAAAACCTTTTTATCTTCTTAAAATGTGTTTCAGTTTGGTAACTTTTTTATTATGTTCTGTAAATGAATTTCCGGTCATTTAAAGATATTTGTTAATTGTCAAAAATTTTATTTTTGGAATAAAATGTATTTGGTGGAAACTTTAAATTCTTTTGTGGCTGTTTTTTTAAATTTTTTAATAATTTTATTATATTTTTCTTTTCTTTTTTCTTTTTTTCTTTTCCCTAGTTTTCAACGTTTGGCCAGCCGATCGCCAACCTCGAGATGGCCGGTGACAAGGCCCAATGGCTAGGCGAGCTCCGCTCGGCCGCCGTGAGCTTGACTCACCGGACCATCGCGAGGCTTGGCCTAACCTTGGCCAAGCGACGTTGACCCCGCGGTAGCCTGATAATGTTGAGCTCTTTGGCAACTGAATGAGCTTGGCTTCCCAAATCTGGGCGAGCTCAAGCTGGCCCAGTAAAGGTGAGGTCGAGCCTCGCCCAACTACTGGGAAGGCCCAGCCGACGAGGCTCGACCTCACCAACGGCCGGCGACCCTCCAACGAGGTCGCAGCTATCCCGAGGCCAGTGACCGGCTAAACATTGAAGAAGGAAAGAAAAAGAAACAAAAGAAGAAGAAGAAAAGGAAAAGAAAAAAAAAAGGAGTATTGATTCTGAAGTTGTTTTCGAGAATAAAGAAGTAACTTTTTTATTCTTGACTCTATTCCAAATTTATTTCTAGAAACAAATTTGTTCCCATGAATAAAAAATTTACTAAACGGATTTCTGTTTTTTTTTTTGTTTCTAAGAACAAAATAACAAAATCAGTTACAATTGGGCAAGTTAACAAACATGCCCTAAATTTTGACTTCATATGTAATGTGATTTTTGAACTTTCAATTTATTCAATATGGTCCTTGAACTTTAATCCACTATTCAATATGGTCTTTGAATTTTTAATTTGTTCAATATAATCCATAATTTTAATACATGTTCAAACTAGTCTCAAGACTCTATAAAAATGATTATCGTTGTCCTTCCATTCATGTAAGTTCAAATATTTTCATATAATTTAGAGACTAATTTGGACATGTATCAAAAGTTCGGAAACCTCATTAAACCAATCAAAAGTTTAAAGACTACATTAAATATTAACTAAAGTTCACATTGTATATTACTAAATATTAACTCATTTATCATTATTGTATTTTTCTTAGCTCAAAAATGTTTCTTAAAAATCATTTATATTTTCATTATTCATTTTTTTCTTAGCAAACTATCGAAGAAACGGATAATTTCATAATTACTATTTGATGGGCGATATATATGTAGATGGGACATCAATGACCATCGTAATGATACTTTACTAACCATACTCACTTCGATAAGGAATAATAATACTTCCAATGCACCGATTATTATAACAAATGTCCTTGTTTCGAAGACTGTAAACTTTGTCATTTAATCCATTGAACAAGCCAGGATGCTTGTTAATAAATTCGGGAGAATATTTTATGATTTTTTTTGGCCTTAAAAGAAAATTAACATTTCATGTGAAAAGATTTCCATCCTAATAATATATTATATATCCATACGAGCCTTACCAAACATTCATAACTATAAACACAGCCGTGTAAGCAAACAAGAGCGCGAGTGCTTGACGACACGTCTTTCATCCTTTCGTCAACGACTCCCAATTTTTTCGTCTTTCTTCTTTTCTAGTAAATTCGTTTCCGATTTGTCACAAATCCCAAATCCGTTAGCAATAGTCTCGGTAGAAGTATAGCATTTTAAAAATGTCAAAAAAAACACTTTATTAGCACAAAGAGATTCAATCATTTTCCAAATGCCATTATTTTTAATCACATAGCATTTTTTTCAAAAAAATTTCTAGAAAAACATTTTCCAAAATGGTACAATTTCCACGGACATTTTAAAAAAATTGGGACATTTAAGTGTTAAGTCTGACGAAAGGTACCGAAATCCGACGTGGCATGTTTTAATAATACAAATCACTCACGTGGCTCGCTAGAAAGCTAAGTTAATTTAGACTCAGCCAAAACTGATATCATTTTTCCTTGAATTTGATATTAAAAAAGAGCAGGTAAGAGGGGGCTCTTCCGCCTATGGTCGCCGCACTATCGGCAATGGGGCGGCGATGATGGTCAACAAGGGCTAGCAATCTTTGCTGATAGGAGACGAGAGTGAGCAAGTCCTTGCCAAAAGCAAGGAGAGGACGGTGACTCTCTCCTAGATCTAAATAAGGTCCGACAACAATGTGTGCACAAGGGATGACAACCCTCACCCAGGCCAAGGCAAGGGTAGGTGACCCTCGCCTAGATCTAGGAGAGGGCCATCACCCTCTCCCGACTTCTAACGAGGGCCTGTTGGCTCTCAAGCAAGTGCTGATGACCTTTGCTAGCCATCATCACTGCCCCACCGGCAATTGGGGGGCAGCTGTAGACAACGGAGCCCTCTCCCTCCTAATTGTTCTTTTTTTGCAGTTTTTAATTTAATTAATATTTATATTAAAATTTGAATTCGGGACAAACCGACGTTGTTTTGAGCTCATGTCATTGAAAAAATGCCACGTCGGCATTTTGACTGTAATTTTTTACTGTTAACACTTAAGTGATCCATTCTTATCCGATTTTGGTACTTGAGCTTTCGAACTTTTGACACTTAAATATCATTTCTTACCAAGTTTTGACACTTGAAGTATTCGACACTTGCATAATCCTTGATGAATAGGCTTAATTTCAGCAATGCAAAGCTTATATTGGAATACAAGAATATTAAACTCGTGTCTTTTATTTAGATAGTTAAAATATCGTTTGACAATGACTTTGTAATTTTTGTCATGATTCGTCAGAACACAGAGTTCGTGTTGGAATTTTCGACATTTTCATTTATCGCTCAATTACAATCGATTTCTTCACACTTTTCTATCAAAGAGTAATCTCGTAGTTGACTTTGCAAATAACAACAGTTGACTTTCTCTTCAGTACAAAAGCTATGGATCATTGTGTCTTGAGCTGGCTCATGACTGATATTATTGTCACGTTCGTGTTCGCCATTGGCCACACGTCCACTCGTTAGATCAAATAATTTCATTACTAAATATAAAATGACATAAATTGTTGCAATTTTTTAGAGTACTCAACCAATCTGAACATGTATTCCTATACTCTAATCGAGATTCAGTGTACATTAAGATAAGAGGCTCTCCAATCAGAACTGTCTTAGCTTATCTTTGTAAATTCTTTTTTTCTCTTCTATCTTTTTCTAATTGTGATCATTTTGATTTATTGAATAAACTTATATCTCAAATTTACTATATTAAAAGTTGAAATAATATCAAACAATAGAGTCGATAATTGAACTTTACCTAATCAAAAACCCTCGATCCCGCCATCCTAATTATCTATCTCTTTGCCCAAACAACTTCTCCCCGCATTAGTTGCTATTCATTCCTAGTCGACAAACCAAGGCGGTTGCCACCATTTGCAACCCCACCTAGGCACCACCTCTCCAGCTCTACGTATATCTTTGCAACAACCTCTCTCTAGGGCTATTAAATGGATGAGTCGGATTGGGTTTAGGCGAAATCATAAATGATTTGATCCAAATTGACCCATTTGTATGCGATACAAATTTAGTTACCTCCACCTGATCCGATCCATTTATCAAAATATTTCCATATTTTAATTCAACCTATGAAAATCCATATCTATCTAGTTAACCAATTTTAAGCTCTTCATGTGCATATTTTATTGGGATAAAATCGATATTTCAACTAAAAGATGCTAAATAATTGGCTTTGAACATTACATTGAATTTTCAATTTCGTATAGATTCACATCCATTTCAACAAGAAAATGATAACATTTGAATTTCTTGATTCCATACTTAACAACTAAAATTTCCTTAGAAGTGGAATGATAATGCATTTTAGCATCTGTGAGCCATCTATTTCTTCTAAGAGAATGGATGCTCAATATTTGTCACCGGCATCTATCTAAAGGATCCTTCAACCATTGGAAGGCTTTTGTAGTGGAGGCAAATCCTTGGGTTTCTTTTTGAGAACCTTAATCACAGTGATCTGAGATTTTCCCAAGGAGGAGGATATTTTTTAAGCATATTTTATAGTGGATGCGTAAGATTTGAAACCTTTGGCACAAAGCCCCTTAAGTAAATTAATAAAACAAAGGAATTGTACTTTATCAGGAAATTTCAATAATTATGTGGCAATATGTTCCCTTAAATAGTAAAAACCAACCTTAAGATGCATTCCAAGGAACTCAATTTCTTTATGAGTTATTACCATCTTCCTCTATGAACACATTATGCCATATTGCTGGACAAGGTCAACAAACTGACTAGTAATTTATAGTGAGATGACCGAATAATAGGATATCATCAATGTAAATTTGGAAACTAGTAATGATTGGCTGGAAAATTTTGTACATAACTTGATGGATGAGAGAAAGAGTAGTCTTTCATTCAAAAGGAAGTAACTTGCACTAAAAATGCCGGTTGGGGATACAAAACCTTGTTTTGTGTAGTGAATTTATGAAACTACAATGACAAACAAGATGAAGGAATTGAAATCTTAATTAAATGGAATGTGAGATATTGAAAAAGATTATTTATGCTAACCATGAATTATAATGATGGGAACTACTATTAGAATATTAAGTAAAATAACAATGCCAAATGCAACCAAAGAAATATATACTCTAATACCTAACAAATGAAACTTACGAGATTAATTTAAATAAAAATAATTGAGAAAAAAAAAAAGCCATCTTGATAGTTTTAATAAAGGTGAAGTGAGGCCTATCCTGCAGACCCACCAAGACTTTTTTAAACTAAGGATAGTTCGAGTTCATTATTTTCTCATAGAAGATAAAGAGAGAGTTACAAAAGTGAGTTAGCTTTGATAAATGGGTTTTTCCATTTTGAACCCATTTATAATACTTAACATGGCTAACTCATATAATAACTCAACTCATTAAATAGTTTAAGAAATTTGTTTATAACCCATATTGATAGGTCTACCTCTCTTCTCTTTGTGTGTAACTTTGTCCCCCTTGTTGGAACAGTATAGTAGAAGTCCGATACCTTTAATCTAAGGAGATTATCAAGAGGGAGCTCAAGTCCGAGCTCGTTAACATATCTAATTGGATCTGCCTTCACTTAAAAGTTTGAACTGATAAGTTATGGGTCAACTATGATATATTAACCGTTTCACATCACATCAATTTTCTGATATGGGGCTTTTTTGACATAATCCATCTATACGTGCATCTTAATAATCCCCCACTCACATGTGAGCTTTGTATTAATATAACTCACTCATACGTGCATCCTAACAATCTTTCACTCACATGTGAGCATTTGTATTAGGCCCTCTCCTCCTTAATTTAGGTATTCTTTTGTCCCAACTTCATTCTCATGGGCTCATGTTTCTATACCACAACACACACCTTCCTAGAAACAGCAACCATTAGCTCTGATACTATTTGTTGATAGTGCACAATAAAAACCCAATACCTTTCACTTAAGAAGATCATCAAGAGGGAGCCTAAGTCCGAGTCTATTAATATATCCAGTTGAACTCACCTTCATTCAAAAACTTAAGTCAATGGGTTATAGGCCAATAAAGATTTATTAACTGTTCCATACCATATCAATTCTCCAATGTTGGGGCTTCTCCGACATAACTCACTTACACGTACATCCTAACTCCCCAACAAAAAGATCATGACCTCTAATTTGTACAAGAGAGTCTCCCTCTCCCTGAGGTTTTCAACCTTCAGCAATCACATGTAGAGGAGGTCCCCACCCCCCTAAAAGATTCATGGCCTCTGATTTGTACAAGAGTCAAGGGAGATAGATCAAAAGAAGGGTGCCGCGTTGTGACCATATGAATGGCGTGACATGCCAATTGAGGGAATATGTAGGAAAAGAAGAAGTGGAAAAGGGGGAAAAAATAGAAAAAGAACAAAAATGGATAAGAGTATCAAGACATCGGCATATTTTCTTCTATATATGATCAAATGAAATTTATTCTAACAAATATTTCTATTGGTGGGTTATAAGATGTGAATATAATTGACATGTAAATTTCAAAAGTAATTTCCTCCAAGCTGAAATGCTCCGGTCTTTCCCCTTTTTGTGTGTGTAGTAATCCTAATGTAGTTAAAAGAAATATGAATTAGGGCCTACATGGTAACTTGCCCGAGAACAATTGATTCTATTCTTTTATTCTCATAAATGGATTTAGAATATAAATTTGTTCGGTAAATTTTTTGTTCCTGGGAATAGATTGGGAACAGAATTAAGAATAAAAAAAGAGTTGATCCTTGTTTCCGAAAACAATTCCAAGAATCAAATCCAATTTCTTCTCTTTCCTTTTCTTCTTCTTCTTCTTCTTTTTGACCAATCCCCGGCCTCGGCCATGGCCGGCAACTAGCTAAACAAAGGTTGGTGACCTTGCCAGAGCATCACTGCCCTCAGCGACACCAACCCTTATAGGGCCACGCCAAATTGGTGTGGCTCCCAAGGCCAACCTCTCAGTCTCACCTTGGCTAGGCGACGCCGACCTAGCCCCGTGAGGCCGAGCCTCACCAAATTTAGGCAAGATCTGCCTCACCCAACCAAGGCAAGGCTGAGCCTCACTATGGCTTGGCATCACCAGGGGCTGGCAACGCTCCGGCAAGGTCATTAGCCCAAGTATGGCTGGTTGCTAGCCATGAATAGTGACTAGAGGAGGAGAACAAGCTAAAAAGGAGAAAAGGAAGGCAAAAAAAGAAAAAGCAAAAAAATGTAATAAAATCATTAAAAAAATAAAAGAAAATGGTTTTGACTAGAAATTTTAAGGATCCTACCAAACGCAATTCTATCCCGGAAAAAAAAAATGGGTAGTTACCAAACATCTTCAAATGTTCTTGGAAATAGAATAAAAAAGATTCAATTTTTAGTAAAAAATTATTCTTGATAATAGAATGGTTATCATTTGCACCTTTAGAACTTTCTGTAGTTATTTGGAAGTGGAAGAGACCTCAACATATTAGAACTTTCTTCTGGCTAGCCACTCAAAAGCGAACTGTTGACTAATGAATTAAAGACATCTCACAACTTAGGAGGAAATCCACATCGTTTGAGATGTGAGTCTCATGTGGAAACAATTTTACATGCTCTAAGGGATTGTCACCAATTGTCAAATTGTCTGTAGGATATGACTTGAGTTTGTCCTATGACAATATTTGGGAGAATTTTTCTTAATGAATTTGTTGCAATGGTTGAATTCAAATCTCGTTGGGAAGGGGCAATCGAATTTTCATTATAATCGAAACATAATTTTTGGAGTAGATGTGTGGCTTTTTGTCAATGGAGAAACAAGTAACTTTTATAGGACAATTTTGTTTTCTCTTTGAATATGGTACTAGTAATTCGGTCATACACAAAGGAAATCATAAAAGCTTCACTTGTGAATAACTTGACATTAAGTGAACCATGCACTTCATCAATTTTGATTAGATGGGATCCTCGACCTTCCGGGTGAATCAAACTAATTACTAATGGGGTCTCCAAAGGCAATCCAAAACTTACTGGTGCAAATAGGGGTGTGCAAAAGAATCGAGAACCGCTTGAAATGCTCGAATTGGACCGGACCGGATTGAAACCAGTGGTTCCCATGGGGGCCGGTCTAGTTTCCGATTCCAATTTAGTGGAACCACCAAGTACTAGTCCGGTTCCCGGTTCTAGGCGTGGAACCACCCACCCAAACCGGATCGGTATATGTATATTTGAAAAAAAAGTCATCTCAATTACTTAACTATTTTGTAATTTTTCAAGCAAATATATATGTATATTTGTAGTTATTGGACATTATTGACTAATTTTGTCTCTTGGGTGTGTAATAGAATTAACCCTCTACTCTCTTTTTTCATTCTAATAATCCATTTACTTGCATTCTCAAAACAAAATAAACAAACGAAGAGGAAAGAGAGAACCGATTGAAGATGTCCATAAATATTGCAGCACTTTGTCATCATGATACAAAATTAAGAGCCAACGGCTTGTTAAAAATATAATTAGGTCTCTCTTTAGCTATTCCCATTATTAAATTAGGTTGATGTTGAAAAAAGATGGATTAAGTGATTAATGTTTTAATTTTGTTGGAGGATAGGACTTTTAATGTGGAGTCTAATTCTCCACATGTTTCCAATGTTAGGAAACCTTAAAAAGATCACATCATTACCTTTGAAGAAATTAAGGTTTTAGTTAATGAGTATTGTTTATCCATTTCGCCCTATAGTTTTCAATCCTTAAGTAAAATCAATGGCTCACAATTTAACCTAAATATAAGGCCAAACAAAGCTCTAGAAAATAGGTTCATCGTGTTATTAATTAATGAATGTAATTTTGTAGAGATTGAGGACCGGTTCCATGGACCCATCCGGGAATCGGACCGTACCAATAGTCCGATTCCCAAGTGGATCCATAAACCCATTGGCGGGTCTTGGTTCCAATTTTTCGAAATGGTCCTTTGTGGGCAGTTCCTGATTCTAAGGTGAGAACCACCCACCTAAAACATGCTCACCTTTGGGTGCAAGGGGCTTATTTACAAACAAATAGGGTGACTAAAATGGTGGTTTTGCCACATTTGGTGGCAAGGGGCTTATTTACAAACATGCTCACCCCTGGGTGCAAGGGGCTTATTTACAAACAAATAGGGTGACTAAAATGGTGGTTTTGCCACATTAGTAGAGATATGTTCGTCGACACAAACAAAACTTTTAAGTATGTGGTTGAGACTCAACTTCACAAAATAGCTTAGATTTCATAAGATCGTCACTCCAATTAACTCTAATGCCATTGCCAATCTTTTTTGTTCAAAGCTTATAATGGATAATGTCGGCACTACTTTACTTAAAGATATCAGAAAACTATTGCGCTGTCACTTTGAGTTCAAAGTGCAATATAACTTTCAGATGTAAATTGCTCTATTGACCGACTTTCTAATCTTAGAATCAACAAGCACTTGTTTACCGGTTTCTTTTCATTACCATCTACAAAGTTATTTCATATTTTATAAGATGATAGAATAAGGAAAGTAAATTTTTCATAAAAAAAGAAAAAGAAAGAAAGAAGTAAATTTTGGGAATTAGAGGAGAGGCGCACTCATTAGTGAGAGGCATTTGAGTAGTTGAGCTGAAAAAACAAAGCTCCACTTAACTCGGTCATACATAAAGGAAATCATTAAAGCTTCGTCTGTGAATAACTTGATGGACCACGCACTTCTTTAATTTGATCAAATGGGATCCTTTATTTTCCAAGTGAATCAAATTGATTATTGATGGGGCCTCTAAAGGCAGCCCAAAACTTACTAGTGTTGAGGGTTTATTTAGAAACAAATGGGGTGACCGAAATGGTGGTTTTGCCACGTTTGTAGAAATATGTTCGTTAACACAAGTAGAACTTTTGACTATGTGGTATACACTCAACTCAACTTCGCCAAACGGTTTAGATTTCATAAGTTCGTCATTGTAATTAACTCTAAAGCCATCAACAATCTTCTTAGTTCAGAGCTTATAATGGATTATGCCGGCACTAATTTACTTAAAGATATTAGAAATTGTTGCGCTCTCATTTCGAATTCAAAATGCAATATAACTTTCAGGAAGCAAATCACTCTATTGATTGGCTTGATAATCTTGAGATCGACAAGCGCTTGGTTACCCGTTCCTTTTCATTACCATCTACAAAGTTATTTCATATTTTATAAGATCATAAAATAAGGATGGTAAATTTTTCATAAAAAGAAAAGAAAAGAAAGAAAGAAGTAATTTCCGGGAATAAGAGGCGCACTCACTCATTAGTGAGAGGCATTTGAGTAGTTGAGCTGAAAAAACAAAGCTCCACTTAAACACACAAAATGCACATGGCAAGCCTGGTCACAGTGTTTGACCTTGACCTGCAAAATACTTTCCCAAAACAAAAAGAATCCCGAAAGACCCGCATCTTGCCCCAGAATGCCAGCTCACCCCCTCCCCACCACCCTCACATGGCCGCGTAGCTGTGACTCACCACCGTGAAACCCCCGTCCACCGCCAGGTTGTGCCCGCTTATGTACTCCGACTCGTCCGACGCCAGGAACAGCGCCGCCTCCGCCACGTGCCTCGCCCTCAGCACCACCCCCTTCAGGTTCGCCGCCGCCGCGCTGTTCGCCTCCACCTCCTCCGGCGTCAGCCCGTAGGCCACGCAGGACAGCGGCGTCGCCACCCCGTACGGCGCCACGCAGTTCACCCGGATCCCGTGCACCCCGAGCTCGCTGCACGCCGTCCTCACCAGCCCCACCAGCGCGTGCTTCGACACCGTGTACGCGTGCGGCCCCGCCCCGCCGACCGCCGCCGCCACGCTGGCGGTGCAGATGATCGACCCCCGGCCCCCGGCGACCATGGCGCGGGCGGCGTGCTTGATCGTGGCGGCGACGCCGCGCACGTTGGTGGCGACGGTGGCGTCGAATGCTGCGAGGTCGAGGTCGAGGATCCCGTCGAGGGGGCCGATGACGCCGGCGTTGCTGAAGAGGACGTCGAGCTTCTTGTGCTTCCGGACCGTGAAGTTCACGGCGGACTCGACCTGGGACTCGTCGCGGACGTCGCAGTGGTGGTAGGAGGCGCGGTTGTCGCCGATGGAGTCGGCGACTTTCTGGCCGAGCTCGTCTTGGACGTCGGCGAGTACGACGAGAGCGCCGTGCTCTGCAAATAGCCGCGCAGCTTCCTCGCCGATTCCACTGGCTGCACCGGTCACCAGTGCAACCTTTCCCTCCAACCTGAGTAATTGCAGAAACCTACCATCTTAGACATTCTCTTTTTCTAAAATATGAAACCATAGGTAATTAAAAAAAGAGGGTAAAAACAAACAAAAACAATTTTTTTTTAAAGGAGAAATTCTAATTCTCAATAGAACGTTTAAAATAGGGATAATTAGTTAAGGAAAAATTAAAATAAAATAAAAGATTGTGGATGGATTTAATGGTATATTTGAGCTTTTAGATAACAATCTTTTTTCATTTTTTCCATATTATTTTTTGGGGGCAAAAAGGGGAGGGAGGCTCTGTATAATCCTCTCCCTTTCTCTTCAAGATCAGTTGGTACATCATTTAAGCAAACCATGACAATAAATGACATTACGGACAAAAGGGTACTGCCGAAATCACACCGACAACGTTAAAAATTCATGTGCGAAAGCTAATTCGATCATGTCACAGAATCAATTAGCGAGCAAGAGACGAAGAAGCAATTTCATGAACGCCAAGACCATCGAATCGGACCCGTTCGAGGAGCAAAGAAACAACGTGGGAAACAAAGAGAAGTTCTCGAGCCCTTACCTCGGCTTGGACATGATCCTAATGCGATTTCGGCTTACGACGACGACGACGACGAGGCTGCGGAAAGTCTGCTCCGACTTCGGGATCTACTATCGTTCTGCATTTAGCGTTTTGGCGAGGGGGTCGAAATTTATAGTGCCGGGAGAGGGGCGATTGCTTGGCCCGGAGCTCGAGGAATGGGAGGGGGTGACATATGCAATTTCGACATGGTGGGGCTTTTATTATAATCCCACTGTAGTTCGTATAATTCGGTCTTTATTGCAACTTCACGTCTAGATTCCGGATCAGCCGTTCGTTCAGGTCAACTCCATATTTTTTATATATCGACTGACTTCGAGTGGGATTGAAAGCCCCCCCAACCCCTCTCGTTGATCTGTCTCGGAGTGTTTTATTATTAGGGTTCGTGTCCTTTTGAGTTTTGAGGTGCTTCTCGGGTGAGCTCGCACTTGGCGTGGGATTATCGATTCGTGCGACGAACATGGAAAGCCAACTTGTGCCGTATAAAAAGATGAATGGTCCGTGAGATGGTGTTGCGACGGACGTGTGAATCCGCTTGTGCCGTTTAGAAGATCTGTGTGCGATGAAGGCTCTGTGAGATGGCATATTTTCAATATACCGAGATTTCTTTGAAATCCCCTAAGCGTGAATCATTACTCCCTAAGTTTAAAAAAGATTGCATCCGATCTAAAAAAAGTACACCAAGGAAATCACTTTTAATTGGGTGAGGAGGTTTTGCTGCCGTAAGACGATCGAACATTGATCAATCGATGCCTCTAATCTCGCAATAAATTCAAAAGAAGAGGTATTGCATTCCAATGGCACGAAAGCCCACAAGTAGAAAGAGGTCAATACCTACATGTAATAACAACGTATTCAACAGACGCGTACATGTCCATGCATGATGTACATGCATTTTACCTACATAATAATCGAATGATATCCATATTCAACCTTGGCATGCGACGGCATTATATAATGAGAGACATCACCACTTCACTAATTTTTTTCGAGGCCTCTTTTTGTGGGTTGGGGTTCCACATGGATGCATGATTGGAAGAAGAGCCGAAGCATGTTAGTGGTGGAGAGAGGCTTTTGGAGGATCCAAAGCTGGAGCGAAGTTTTTTACCGACAGTCGAGCAGCATCATGGCTCGCCTACGGCTTAGGTTTTAGTTTAGATTGGGTCTGTTGCTCGAGCAAGTGGCGTTTTCCTTTTTTGCAGCGGCGGATTGTCTGAGGCTCCCAACTACCATCACATCATGTGCACGCTTTTCGAAGGCTTTTGAGCATATCCGCCGATCGCCCTTTTCCTAATCATGACCAAGCTTAAATCTGTAATCGGAAATTTTCAGTGGAATGAAAGAGCATCGATGGCCATGTGGAATTTGATCCCGGATGTATGATGATCGGACCTAGCGTCCATCGTTTCCGGAGCGCAAAACTTTTCAAAAGAATCGAGGACGAATAAATGAGTTTATTAGACGGCGATATGTACAGACACCACCCACGTAAACAATGACAACATTGAAAAGGGTTCATCCATGGACAGGATGACACGAAGCTCAGCTGTCCCTCACCATCGAAGCGTGTCTCTCGCTCGATAAAGATTTTTTGTACACGAAGCAACGGACTGAAGTTGTAAGAACGTAACAAAACCGCGACCCCACTTGGAAGCAAGGCGAAGCAACAGTTGCAGTTTCCAAGCTCCCTCCGGGGCGCATGGAACTTTCATAAAAGGAATCGTCACGCGCCGTCAATGGCCGCTGCTGCCATCCAGCAGGTTCCTCAGGCTACAAAGCGCCTCAGCTGAGAGGCTGCAGCACCTTAGCCTCCGTGGCCGAGGCGACGGCTGCTCCCGATGATCGAGTGGCGTGAAGCACACGATGATCACCGTGAGGTTGTCGGATGTGTTGAGGCGCAGTGCCTCCTTGACGAGATCCCTGGCAGATTGTTCTGGGTCGTCGTGCCGGCGGAGCCCACGGCGCACGACGTTAACGGCATGCTGACTGGACATCACGTCCCAGATCCCATCACAACCTATTATGAGGAATTCATCGTCCTCTGTTAGGAGAACTTGCCGGAATTCTGGCTCGGAAATCAGAGGCGAGGGAGAGCCCCGAGGGAACTTCATGTCCCAGTCGCCCAGAGCTCGAGTGACCGATAAGACGCCATTCAGGTATCCATCATCGACAAAACCACCCAGTTCTTCAACTCGCCTCCGTTCTGGAGAGTATATTGGTTTATGGTCTTGGGACATTTCAATGGCCTCGCCTCTCCGGCAGAGAACTGCACGGCAGTCACCAGCGTTGGCCACCATGAGAAGCCTGAAGAGTTTTCAAAAGAAAGTGGAAACCGTAAAATGAGAAAAGCAAGGTGCATCAAAGCATTGAAAAAGTGCAGAATTTTGCCTAATGGCAGATGGGACCAAAAAGTAATCATGTATAGCTAAACTACGGAATAATGTCATGAGTTTTTGTTCCAGAAACCGCATTAGAAATCAATAAAAAGGGGGGTAACTGCGCTGAAAGGGTTTAAGTGAATGGATTTTCATTTTTGTCCGACATATTTGTCAAAAGAACACTTCCAAGGGGGCCTGCTGGAGAAAAGAACTGTGATGATTCCAAATTTACCTTCCAAGTATCAAAGCAGTGAGAGCTGTGGTGCCAGAAGAACTACTGATGCTGGCATCATCTGCCAAAGCACGGTCTGCGAGAAGAAATGCTTTTCGGAGAGATTTCTCAACCTCACCCAAGAATGAGTCGTTAACTTCAGATGACTGAGGAAATTTGGCATCGTCAAAGAAGAGTCTCATGACATTTTTTCTGATAAAGGCTGATGCTTCCGCTCCTCCATGACCATCAAACAACTGAGTAATGTCACCGCTTTCAGTCAATGTCATAATCAACGAAAACAAAACACCTGAGGTGCAACTTGAAGATTAAGGGTTCAATGTATTAATTACCCCATAAAAAGCACTTGGTTTGGGAAACCGGTAAGGTGATCCTAAATGCATGGACAAATCATCTAGACAAATGTGTTCATCTTCCATAAATCTCCGGGGCCCAATATCTGCAAAGCTGCCAGAACGAACACTAGGCACAAACTGTGGAACAATCGACTCCAGAAACGCATCAGGAGGACTATCTGCCGATATAATTTCCTGAAATGAAATGAAATCGAGATGAAAACCCCTTCCACAAACTCACACTCTATAAGTTACAACATTAAAAAGACTCGAACCAAGGAAGAATGGACAACCGGTTGACTAAGAAGATTGCCTTGCTATAAAAATAGCCAAGGTCTTAATTAGTAGCAAATCATTCTTGGTTATGGAATCTTGAGAAGTTTTCGTGAAGAAAAAAAGGTTTGATGTTGTTCTAGGATTAATTATTTGCAGCCCCCAGAAACTTTCTCTTAGTTTTTCCTTGCTTGCAAGTTGCAATTTAATCCTTTCAGATTTAAGGGTCATCTTCCATCCTGTTTTTCCTGAATAATTGAGATATGCAATTTAATGAACAAGCAGTAGCATACATAGAAAATCAGAAGTAGCATACATAGAGAACTTGTTTAAGGGTCATCTCGTCTTAGTTCTCCTCACACACTGGGAAAACATGTTTATAGTCCCCGAGAACATAAGAAGTAGCATACATAGAAAATCAGAACGACTAAACTTAAGAGAGAATGAGAAACAACAGATTTAGCGACACCAATAGTCATGTCAATCGTCACTCCAGTTCAGCATTCCCGAAAGCTCCAAGGCAACATAATCATATACAGTTTACACCAAAAGAACTTGTTTACAGGATTTTTCAAAACGAAGTAGGTCACATTTAAGCATCCAATGTCACGCCCCTTTAGTAATCAGCCTTTTGTATTCCCAGCATTACCCTAGCACACAATCAGTACATGTATGCATGCCAAGAACTAGCAAATTTCGTGACATGATCATCCAGGTGTACATCAGAAAGCTTTCAATTCTGTCCGTCGTCCTCAAAACATTTACATTTTCTACTACCGAACCTAGAGGAGGATGGAGGATGCACAGCAATCCCTTTTCAGGCCTAATAATGACCCCATTCAGTTTTCGCAAGAAGATTTAAGACCTAACACCGGACCTCAACACAACGGAGAAAATGATCCTGATTCTCAAACTATTGCAGGTTTCAAAAACTGCAACTTACAATTTACACTTTTGCTTTCCTTTTTTCTTTATATTTTTGGCCAGGACAAGGGCATAATCATTACACGGTATCTCATTAGTAAAGCTCTGTCTCAAAGATAAAACAAAAACTTCCGTAAATAATCATCATCATATCACCAGAATCCAAGAACTAGTCAACAAACCATTAAGCAGCATCTCAACCCCACACCAGGACATCCTCCGGAAGATCATCGAAACCAAAATTACCAATTCGCACCAAAACAGAACCTTAATAAAAAGAAGACCTCACCACTTGAGGAGCGAGGACATCGCCGGAGACGGCCTCCGACACGCGAACCCTCTCGACGGCAGGATGCGAGAGAGGCGAGGAGATCGTGACCAGCTCCTCCATCGTGCTCGCTCGCGCGGCCGTGAAGTACTGCACTTCCAGTGCGGGCAAGCTCTGTCGACGCACAACCTCCGCTTCGGCTCCCATAAATTCTTTTCCCCCGCCGCGCTTTCACAATCATCACCGAGCAAAACAACAGAAGCTCGGCCGGACGCGAGAGGCTTCCTCGCGCTCTCCGTCAGGATCTTCCTCCCCTGGAACTCGATCGCTACCGCCGGAAGTCGAGCTCGAGCCTGACGATGAAGCTCGCCGGTCGCGCACCGTCGTCTTCTCGCACCTTCTCCGGACTTCTTCTTCCTCTTCTTCTTCTTCTTTTCGTCTCCGTCTGCGACTTCGGAGTCCCGGAAACGATTCCGAAATTTCAACACGGAGGGGGCGTACGCGAGCTCGCATTTATACGGTCGGGGGGGTTGGTGACCGGCAACCGGTAGCTGCAGGTCACCGGCTGGAGTACGCCCGAGGGCGGGGGTGGACACGTGTGTGGCCGAGGGCCGTGCGACTGATTTCGCCCCACGCGCTCGTGGCCCCCCCCGGCTCGACATGTGACTTTTCTCGGGTTGACGCGTGAAAGCGGCTCCGAGCTTCGAACAGGTGGGGGAGTCCGCCCGACGAATTGACGGAAACGCCCTCGGCTCGCCTTGTTAGAATGAGCTGTCTCAGTTGACTTCGACCAAATGCTCATTAGATATTTGCTTCAAGTTTTGCATCGCTCACAAAAAAAGACGTTCCCACCATCAAATTTATTATAAAAAGAAAAGCCTCTTTTTTAAGAGAAATTCTAAATAATGATCTAAAATATCATGGTGTTCTCTAAAAATGACTTGAGATTGATTTTATTTCAAAAAAGAATTCGAAGTTGATATTATTTTAAATAAAAGTCTAAACTGTGTTTGTTAATTTCAAAAAGAACTTAACTTTCTGGCTAGTCAAAGACAATTTTGTTCTTACGATAAAAAAAATGACATTTTTATTCTTTATCTTTTTTTTTGAATTTTTTTCTTTTTTCTAGTTTTTTCTTTCTTCTTCGTGCAATGGCCAATGATCACTAGCCACTGGCGATGCCTAAAGAGGGGTAGGCGAGGGGGTTGCCTTTGCCTAATCTAATGACGGCCACCCTTATTGCCCACAAGTGAGACAAACCTCACTTCGGGGGAGGCTGCCCTTGCAGCTATAGGTGAGCCCAACTTCACCTGATCTCATCTAGGGCAAGGCCACCCTCATGGCAGTAACGCAAGGCTGAGCCTCATTAGATGTGGGTGAGGCCACCCTCGCAACCGTAGGCAAGGCTGGCCCTCGCCCAAGCTGGCCCTTGCCTTGGGCGAGGGCTTGTGGGCTCTCACCTAATGATCAGCGAGGTCATCAAGTCCTCATTGGAAAAAAAAAAACATAAAACATAAAAGAGAAAATAAAAAATAAAAAACAATTTTAAACTAAAATTGTAGACGAAAGAAAATACTCTTAACCAATTGAAATAGTAAAGCAGCCAACAACCGACAAAATTAGGTTAAAAAGAAAAAGGGGCAAAATTAGGTCATTATTTAACACAAGGTCCACTTTATATCATTATTTGATAAAATAAAGGTATTTATGATCTTATTTGGAATTTCACCATTTTCTAATACATAATAATTTTGTGAATAGAGATGTTATGAGAGCATGTTGAGATCGAATAAACCTAAGGGCAAATCGAAAATATAATATTTTCTCTTTAAAAATTAATGTTTTTGCCCCGTATTCTAGTAGCAAGTTTGCAACGCATTCTGGCAAGAAAAACATCTATAACCTTCAGTTTTTGATCGAAAATTTTTTATATGACATTAAACTATAACATTTTCCACGATTATTGAGATTGTCTTAATTTCGTACTGGTGCCGCGCAACGCACGTGATGCATTTGCTTTCGGAGCATCTCTCCGAGTAATGAGTTTGGAGGGAGGGAAGGGGTAGACCCGTGGTTGTTGGCGTGGTTAGGGGCAATATGGGGAAAGCGCCTGCTGAGATGTTTGAAAAGCAGCTTCTCCATGTCTTTCGCCATCGCCGAGCTGACGCAAGACCGAGTGGTCCGTTGCCGCAGGTGATGTCTGAGAGAGACACTCAATACTTGAATGGACGAAATGGCCCTCCATTATTGCTCGAGATCAGCAAAGCTCGGCCGCACAGACCCAGGGACTTTTCGGACTTTGCGCCAAGCTCGGACGTGGTCCGCGTGGCATCCACGGTGGCCAAGAAGAATTTGAGTAAAGTCTTCTTTTTCTAATTGCGAGATTCCCTACGCCTTCTTCCCCACCCCCCTTTTAATTTATTTATTTGGATTTTTATATTATTTATTTACATTATTTCGATAAATCTCGTATATGCCCTTCGATAATTAGGCGCGGCCCTCGAAAATTTTTTCCGGAGGAATGTATTGGGCTCTACTGCATCGCTATCGAGAAAAAAAAACTCGAGATATTTTGCGTAGCATCGTCATTTTAATATTTTCTCGTCCTGTGGCGTAATTTGGTATCAGTAACACATATATGACGAGACGTGCGAATCAATTCAAAAACCCGGACTCACAACTCCGATGGGATGTGCATGTGGGACTTGTAGAAGCCGATGGTGTCCACCGACTTTCATTAGAGTAAAAATAACAAGTCTCCGATTTCTAAATTGCTTGACCATCATAAATCTAGCCATTAATCATATGAATGTAGGTCACAAGTATATTGATATCAAAATATGTTCAAAATGTTTCATTGGGAAAAATTATCCAAAAAACTCTAAACCTATTACAATTTTGTCAATTTAATCCAAATATATCAATTTTGTCAATTGAGTCCATTCGGCCAAAATTGGGTGGAAATGGCTGATGTGAACAATTAGTGTTGACATGTACTTTTTTAAAAAAAAAATTGAAATTTTTATGTTTTTTTTAAAGGATTTTGGAGTTAGGGCTAGCGAGGGTTGCTAACCAACCCTTGTCCGCCACAAGCAAGGGTCACAACACCCTCGTTAGATTTGGGCAAGCGAGGGTGTACCCCTCCCACCCTTGCCGGTCGCATGCAATAGGTTTTGAAACTTGTTGGATAATTTTTCTTGTTTGGTTTAATGGAAGCAATGCTTGTCAAGTAATTATCAGCACATAAGTATACTCTATGGAAAAGTGATCACGCCCCGAATATGATTATGTCATGCCAGACAAACTTTGATGTCGATTAATAACTCGAATATGAAAATTTAATGAGAGTTGACCTACTTACGTCAAATTATGCACAGAGCAAAAGGTAATGTTCAATTTTAGTAATTTCCTGTTGCATTAATGGGAATGGAATCCGGGGTAACTTTGAACGGGAATCTTCAACCAATCCTGTGGGTGAATCGAACATACCATCATCGGCGATTCTTGCAATTGATGTGCGCCGAGATTGATGAATCGAGAGAGTGTATAAATTGGCTTTTGTCACAGGCTTTGTTTTGTCTTGATTACGATGTCCAATGATGTACGATTTCGAGGTTAAACATTTTATCCTGTGAACGTATCTGTGATGTCGGGGGTGCATGACCACCGGAAACAAAGATGGAACGCGACCAGAACCAGTGGGCGAAAAGGGACTTAACGAAACTACCTTCCCTGTACCAAAGTTGAGAAGATTTGTCCCGCCATTGCCAGCTTAAAGAATTTACCATGAGCTGGCTCAGTTATCCCGATACCATTCGTACCAAAATTTGGCTAGATGATCATTATGGATAGGCACATGACTAGAGCATGGGTTATTATTAAACATGTGAACCATTATCGACTACCATAAGAATTGTTGTTGATATTGAAGTACATCAATCACCATTAATCACTCCCCGGTATACGACGGCGTATGGTTGGCAATAGTCAACAAGGATATCAATTTAAAAGGAGCAATGATGGAATATCGGATGAGGCACTGAGAGAAGGTTGATATAGTTGCGAGTTTTCAAATTTGAAATCGTTGGTGAGTGAAGCAACGGAGTTTGGGAAGTCATGAAGTAACAAAATGCGATTTTAAGGGAGCAATTGCTTGAAGACAGAATCATGGCATCGTGAGAGTTCAGGCACAAGATTTTCAAAGGGAAAATTGTCCAAAAAATCCTAAATTTATTGTATTTTTGTCAATTCAATCTTAAACCTTTCAATTTTGCTAATTTAGTCCTAAAATTTTTCATTTCTTACCAATTAAATCCATCCGACCAATTTTAACTAGAATTTGCTGATGTGGATGGCCGTTGTTGATGCTTCGATTTTTTCATAATTTTTTTGGATTTTTTTATGATTTTTCTTTTATTTTTTACATTTTTGCTTTTTTTCTTTAGCTCGGGTCAACAAACCTTGTTGGCAACAGGCGAGGGTCAATCGACCTTCGCCAACCCTAGGTGAGGGCGTCGCATCCCTCACTAGCTTTGGGCAAGAGCTGCGACACCCTTGCCAAATCTAGCCAATCGAGGGCTCAGCAACCTTTGTCGACACCAAGCAAGAGCCCTAAGTGAGATCACCACCCTCACTTGGCCAGATATGGCGAGGGCATCGCAGCCTTTGCTGATTCTAAAAGAGGGCTTGCGCACCCTCGCCTTGGTCAGCAAGGGTCGCCAGCACCACCCTTACCAGCCAAACTCCAAACCCAAAAAAAAAAAGGGGCAAAGAAAAGTGAAAAAGAAAAACCATTAAAAATTCAAAATATTATTAAAAAATGACATACCAGTGCCGATCGCCCATATTAGCAAATTCCGACTAAAATTGATTGGATGGACTCGATTGACAAGAAATAAAAAAATTTGGGACTGAATTGGCAAAATTGAAAAGTTTAAAACTAAATTGGTAAAATTGTAATAGGTTTAGGACTTTTGGGACAATTTTCCCGATTTTTGAAGATGCGGGAACACGTCTATAACCACACAAGAACAGCTTAGAGACGGTTATAACAAAATCACTATAAGTACCATTAGCTAGTTCCACGCATGTTTATTAGTTATAATATCTAAATCTGCATCATCGATTAAATCCAACATGTATCTTTATTATGGGTGTCACACTACTGATTAAATTCTGACATTATATCTTTGCGTTGTCAAGCTTTGTCGTCAATTAAATTTTGGCATAGTTTGCCCACGTTTGGTTTCGCTGAAGTTTTGTGTTTCCAAGCTTTGTCGTTAATTAAATTATGACACAGTTTGTGTTCATACATTTTTATTTTGAGCGAAGTTATCGATTTTCTTGTCTACCTATGATATTTCTTGTCTGGATGACAAAACTTGTCTCCTTTAATTAAAATCGAAGAATAACTCTTAGTGAAAGATATTTCATTACCAAATCTAATTCGTGCGGAATATCTTTTTGATATGTCCAATGGGATGAAAATAGGTCAAAACAAGAAATCAACTAGATCCCGACAATATTGGTGGTAACAACCCACCAATACAACCCAGTAATGACAGGATAGGATGTTTTGAGTCATCAACTACTCAACCAGTGGATAAATAAAAGCAAGGTGGAGATGTCAACATCCCAAGACAACTCACTAATGAGTAGAGAAGACAGTTGGAGTGAAGTCCTATGTTATTAGCAACCATGAGAAGGATGTTTGAGGAGCATCAAAATGAAATGACTAAACCACACAATGAAATACCTCATCAATGCGGTTAAACTAATGGTCGTGTGTGCCCTTCATGAGGTTATGTAAGTGCTCAGATGTTCAAGCCAATCAATTCATATTCGAACAAAACCTACACATAGTAGGCATGTTCCTTCGTTTACTTATACTCAAGTTACCTTTGTTATACGAAAATAATTCCACCCACACCACTAGTTAGGATTTTACAAGGCTTGAAGCTATTGGTACAACCCAAACCAGTAGGGTTATGCCTGTCAATGGGAGTAATTTACCTAACCATGTTCAGGTTAACAAAATAATGGCAATTTGATGAATTAGAACACTTAACAAAATATGTCATTACCAAATGTGGAAAACATACAATCAGCTGGGCCAATGCCTCATGTTGATAATATAAAGCCTATCAAGATACTACCTCCACCTATCATAGCTATACCCTATATAGGCTAAATGCTTTGATAGATAACCAAGGTAAACCAGCGTCTCCACCTAGGGGTAGGATGGTCAAAGACCCTTAGGGAAAGCGTTGGCTATGCCAAATCTTGTATATATTCTCCAAAAGCCTAATGTGGTAGTTGATAATTAGGTTAGACCACCATCCTTACCTGGGGCAGCTCGGTCAAGTAGCCCCTAATTAGGTACCTCAACGTCTCCAGTTGTTAGTGGATCAAGTAGTACAACGTTTAGGATATAATATAGGGAATATCAGTCCCATGCACAGAAAACCATATCCCAACTGGATAGATGCGATACCTTATCTAAGAGGTTTTGAGATCACAATTTTAATTTGTTCTATGGTGAAAACGATCAATCAATAGTTAAGCATATTAGTCAATTTACTCAATGTGCTTATAGGTCTCAAGCTAAGTGTTGGAGGCTAAGGTTGTTTTTTGTGTCACTATTAAAGATTGTTTTTATTTGGTATATTGCTTTACTGGCTAATTCCGTCCACACTTTAGTGCAAATGGAAACACAATTCCATAACTAGTTCTATAGGTCCGTTCTTGATGTGTCTATCGTGAACTCGGTTGGTATTAAGCAATGGAATAATGAATCAGTCCATAAGTTGATGGTTAGGTCCAAGAAATCAAAGAATAGATGTCTCATACCATTTGCAGAGGTATCTTTTGCCAAATAGCTTTCAAGGGCTTGAAATTTGTCTTGAGAGAAAGATTGAAAGATCAACCATATAATGACATAGTCTAGTTAACAACATAGGCAATTAGGCATGAAACCTATTGAGGGAAAAAAAGATAAAAAGTTAGGTAAGCAAGATATAACTTTATAAAGAGATATGGGTCCAAGGAGGATTTATACCAAGAAAAATGTGTTGAGATAGATGTGGCTAAAATGACTATTGATAAGCCATATGTTTGTCAAGTATTAAAACCAGCCAAACTTAAAGAAATAAAAAAAAAAACTGTTATAGTAAAAGCGAATGATACTCAAATCATTCATTTGAGGTGAACCAAACAGACAAAACTTTTTACCTTCTTCTAGCGAATGGCCTCATAAAATTGACTAAAGGTCAAATTATACCGAGCAAAAAAGAACTAACAAATAAGAGATATTCTAAATGACATCACTTATAGAACATAACATTGCCGATTGTGTGGTTTCCATGAAAAATATCCAAGAGGCAATTTGGTAGGATAAAAAGGAAAATCATCAATGTAGATAGATGTCGACCCATTTCCTTTGATGACTAGGATCATAGTGGCAAAGACTTAATGGTAAGAGACCATAACAGCCAAATTTGTGTGTTTAATGCAAGTGGGAGATTGATCAGAATTTATATACCTGACTTAAAGATAAAACACAATAGGGATGATTCCTTGGTCAGGGTACAAGGTATGATCGATGCCTAATTTATGACAACAATCCCATTATGTCGGCTAAATGAGTCACCCTAAGGTATTTGATTGAATCGTATTCCCTAAGGGGCAATTCATGAAGAGAAAGTTATTTAAATAGAGGTATAAGAAGGGAAATCCCACTATTAACACATTGGAACAACCAAGTAGCAAGTTTGACTATTATTCCCAACACCTTATCCTCAAAATCTTTTTTTTACTAGATGGGGTGAAGAGTTTGACAACTTATCTCCTAAAGATACCGGTTGGTCTATACACACTCACTGAAGGACCCTAAAAGTGCCTCATTATCCTCTAGAGGGCAATGATTTGAAGCTAGGGAAATATAAGGACTAGGGAGCAAGATGTCTGAAAAGGAGAGTGCAAAGAAATAAGGAGGTGTTTGAATAGCAATAACAATTGGCTAGATTCATATTAGCTAGTAAAATTTTCATGACAACCTACAAATCGAAAAAATTCAAAACAACAAATCTAGTTTGGAAAAGGAAATCTAAAGAGTCGGTCCAAATGAATGGTGAGCTCACAAACCTGCAACAATTTCAAGGTCGACATAACTAACAAGTTCGTACGTGGTCTAAGCCAGATTATCTCCTAAGTTCAAAATTGTATTAATAAGTTGAAGACGAAAATTCAATTGTTAATCAAGAAGAAACAATTGACTTTCAATTCATTGATGAAGAGTTAATGAAGTTTGAAAATCTCACAATTCTCAACTTCATAGATCTTAAAGCCTTAATATATAGGCTAAAATCAATAGCAAACCAGTGTCTAAGGTTTTGGTCGATGAAGGATTGACACATCTCATCCCGTATAAGTATTTCAAGAAACTTGGAAAGAGAGATGCTAAAATCATTCCTTCGAATGTACAACTCTTAGACTTCATGGGGGAGAATAGAAAAATGAAAGGATTATTCGTCGCCAATTTCACTGTCAAGTCCAAAATTTCTAAGACATATTTCTTCGTTGTTGAGGCTAATGGCTCTTAAAATTAGCTATTAGGAAAAGATTGGATTCATGAAAATCCGTGTGTCCCTTCTCTTCATCAAATGTTAACCTTTTGAAATGGAGACATGGTCGAATATGTTAAGGCTAACGACAATGTGCAGGTGACTTGGGCAGATACATTAATGGTTAATCGAGATTGTGGTAGAAGAGTTGTCAACAATTCATGTGTCATAGAACCCTAAAGAGCTCATTCTAGAGATTTGGCTTTTTACAGCTTCAACAATGGAAATATGATTGGATTTCTAAGGACAAGCTGGCAAGGTTAAAAATAGATATTATCTAATAAAAAACCATACATTATTGAAAGACCTCGATAAGAGGTATTTAGCCTACCTTGCTAAACAAACAAATCAATCCCTCAACTTTGCCGATTGCATAGCGAATTTTGAAGAATTGCCACTAAAAGAGAATGATAAAATGGTAGAGGCTCGGGATCCATTAGCTGAAGTCAATATCAGATTCAGCGATCAAGAATGTCATCAATCAATTTATGTTAATACCTTATTAGATGAAGACTCTAAGATGCAGCTGGTCAAATTATTAAGTACAAGGATTGTTTTATTTGGTATTATCACGAGATGCTAGGACAAGGAAGATATGTAATAAAACACAAGTTGCCAATTAACAAAGGGTTTTTACCACACAAGCAACCTCCAAATCGGGTCATGCTCACGATCGAAGAAGAATTTGAGCAATTGTTAGCAGCAAGGTTCATCAAAATAATATGTCAAATGACTTTCCAATATAGTGCCCATAAAAAAGAAAATGAAAAATTGAGAATTTGCATTGACTTTAGAGACTTAAAAGAAGCAATGAATTACTGATTGAGGTAAAAAGAGAAGGTCGAATATTTAGAGGGCATCGAGATGTAATAATGAGCTTTCAAATTTAAAACAAGCGATGGGTGAAGAAAATGAGTTTAGGAACTCATGGAGTGACCAAAACATGATTTTGAGGGAGCAACTTGAAGACAATCCGGACATAAATTTTCAAATTTGAAACCAATAGTGGGTGAAGAAAGGAGAATTCTTGCATGTGACATCCGGACACCTCGACGGCTCATTTTAACACTGTTCTACAATGTTAGTAAGTGATCGAAGCTCCTAAGCACCTAATCAAAGGAATCGTCGAAAATCAGGGTTGGAAATTCAAAGTTAGGTTAATTACGATTTGCTACATTTGGTTGGGGAGTTTTCGGGCCGCAAAAGCTATTACTAGCTTAAAGGATTTACCATTAGCTAGCTCAATTTTCCTAATACCATTCGTACCAAAATTTGGCCGGATGATCGGTATGGATAGGCACGTGACCATAGTGTGATTTATCATTAAACACGGAGCTATTGTCAATGACCACAAGAATAATCATCAATATTGAAGTACATTAATCACTGTTGATCAGTCGTTGGTATACAACGACATATGGTTGGTGATAATTGACAGAAAAATCGATTTAAAAGAAGCGACGATGGATTATGGATTGAGACATCGAGAGACAGTTGATGCAATTGTGAGTTCTCCAATTTGAAACCACTATTGAGCAAAGCAATAGAGTTCAAAAAGTTGCGAAGCAACCAAATTCTGATTTTAAGGGAGCAACTTGAAGACAAAATCATAGCATCGTGAGAGCATGCGCACAGGATTTTTAGAGATGAGCGAATATATCTAGGACCACAAGAGAACCACTCAAAGATGATTATGACACAATTACTATAAATACTATTAGTCGATTCCAGCGTGTTTCCTAGTTATAGTTTCCAGATTCGCATCGTCAATTAAATTCCAACTTGTATCCTTATCTTGGGTGTCATATGATTGATTAAATTTCAACATTGCATCTTTGCATTCTTAAACTTTGCCATCGGCTAAATTCTGGCATAGTTTGTGTATGTTTAGTTCCGTTGAAATTGCTATATTTCCAAACTTTGTCATCAATTAAATTCTAGCACAATTTTTGTACATATAGTTTTATTGGAAGTAAAGTAATTGATTTTCTTGTCTACCCGTGATATTTCCTATTTGAAATCACTACAAAACTTGTTTCCTCTAATAAAAACGAATGACTTTCCATAAAAGATCTTTCGTAGATATTTCATTACTAAACCTAATTCATGCGAAATATCATTTTAGCACACCTGATGAGACGTGCGTGTTTGATTTGAGGAAGTACAACGGTTGGAATAAGGAATCAATTGGATTCTAACAATTCTGGTGATAACAACCAATCATTGTAAGCTCATAATGACAAGATAAGACATTTTGAGTCATTAATTGCTCAATTGGTGGCAGAACAAGAATAAGGTGGAGATATCAACATCCCAAGACAATTCATCGATGAGTAAAGAAAACTGTTGGAGTGAAGTCTTATGTTATTGGCTACCATAAGAAAGATGTTCAAGGAGCACCAAATTGAAACAACTAACCACATGATAAAATACCTCATTGATGTGGTTAAATCAATTGTCATCAATGCCCTTCATGAGGTTATGCATGCGCTTGGAGGTTCAAGTCATTCAATTCATATGCGAGTGGAATTTACATCTATTAGATATGTTCCTTCGTCTAAGTCCGCTCAAGTTACCTTGGGTATCGTAGGTTTACCAAGGTTTGAAGCTTTTTGTACGACCCAAACTAGTGAAGTTGTGCTAGTCAATGGGAGTAACTTACCTAATCATATTCAGCTTAACTTGTGTGATAATAATAATGGCAATTTGATGAATTAGATATGTCATTGTCAAATGTGGAAAACATACAACTGACCAGGCCAATGCCTCATGTCGACAATGCAAGGCCTTTGGAGATGATACCTCAGCCTAATATAGCACATGCCCCATATAAGCCTACTTCTATAATTAATAATCAAGGTAGACCACTGTCTCCTCTTAGAGGGCAAAATGTTCAAAGACCCTAAAAGGAAGTTATAGCCATTGCCCTTGTATATATTCTCCAAAAATCTAATGTGGTAATCGAAAATTAGGATAGACTGCTACCCTTACCCGAGAGACAGCTTGGTTACGTAGCCCCTGATCAGCATCGTTAGTGTCTCTAGTTGTCAATGGATCAAGTAGTACAACATGATAATATAGGGAATATCAAGCCTGTGTACAAAAAACCATATCCAAACTGGATGGATGTGATGTCTTATACAAGAGGTTTTAAGATGCATGATTTTAGTATGTTCTCTAGTAAAGAAGAGCAATCAATAGTACGTTAGTCAACTCATTGAGCAATGCAGTGATGTGTCTTGGGCTGAGTGTCAGAAGCTAAGTTTGTTCCTTTTGTCACCATCTGAGACTTGTTTTACTTGGTATACCACTTTACTAGCTAATTCCATCTATGCTTTAGTGCAATGAAAATGCAATTTCATAACCAATTCTATAAAGTCCATCCCCCAATGTGTTTATTGTGGAAGCAACAAAACAATGAATCGATGGACCAATTTATGGTTAGGTTCAGGGGATCTAGAAATAGAAGTTTTTATACCATCGCTAAAGAGATCTTTTGCCGAAATAGCTTTCAACGGCCTAAAATCTGCCTTGAGAGAAAAATTAAAAGATCAATCGTATAATAGCATATACAAGTTAACAAAAAAGGCAATTAAGCATGAACTTATTGAAGGAAAAGGACAAAAAGGTAGGTAAGTAAGGTATAACCTTTATAGAGAGATATGGTTCTAAGCACGATTTAGACCAATGACAATATGTTGAGATAGATCTAGCTAAAATGATTATCAACAAGCCCTACGTTTGTCAAGCATTGAAGTTGCCCAAAGTTAAAGGAAAATTTAAAGAAACTATTATGGCCAAAGTAAATGATGCTTATTATTATTCATTCGAGGTCAACAAAACAGATGAAATTTAAACCTACTTCTAGCAAATGGCCTCATAAACTGACTAAAGGCCAAATTATATGAGCAAGGAAGAAATGCAAATAAGAGATACTCTAAATGGCACCATAACACTGTCGATTGTATTGTTTTTAGGAAGTATATCCAAGAGGCAATTTGGTAGAATATAATTAGGGTTGCCAATTAGAAAAGAAAAGCACAAATGGAGATAGAGACAAACCATTTCCTTTGATGACTAGGATGGTGTCTGCAAAACTTAAAGGTAAGAGGTCACAACAACAAAATTGGTGTGCTCAATGCAAGCAAGAAATTAATTAGAATCCATATATCCAACCTAAAGACAAAACACAACAAGGAGATTCTTTAGTTAGGGTATGGGTGTAGTCGTCGTACGATTTACATCGAAATCCTAATTATGTCAGCTAAATGAGTTGCTCTAAGGTATTTGATCAAGTTGTATTCCCAAAAGGGTAATTCGTGAAAAAAAAGTCAATCAAACAGAGGTACAAGGAGGGAGATACAATTATTAACACATTAGGACAACTAAGTGGCAAGTTTGACTATTATATTAGCTATGCGTCTCTAGCACCTTATTCTCAAGATGTTGTTCCTATCAGATGGGGTGAAGAGTGGGACGACTTACCTCCCGAGGATACCGATTGGTTAATACCCACTCACTGATGAACCCTTAAAGTGCCTTATAATCCTCTAAAGGGCTATGGTTCGAAGTTAGGAAAACATAAGGACTAGGAAGGAAGACGGCCAGAGCTCAAAAAGAGAGAATGCAAAGAAATAAAAAGGTATTTGAATTGTAACAAGAAGTCAGCTAGATTTATATTAACCAAGTCAAGCCAACTCTCATGGCAACCTACAAACCGAAGAAATTCAAAACAAAAAAAATGGTTTAGAAAAGGAAATCTGAAGAGTGAGTCCAGACTTATGGAGAGCAAAAGGAGTTTTTTTTTTTTTTTTTTTTTTGATACATAGGAACCGCCGTACAGCCAGCAACCGGTGATGTAAACCTAGGGAAGTACTAGTGTGAGGACCCACCATCCACGGCACCTCACTTAAATCGCGCAATGGGGGCAAGAAGTTTCAAACCTCTACCCTCTGCATAGGGGATCGAAGGCGCGAACCAACTCGTCCACTGCGGGGTGGGTGGAGAGCAAAAGGAATTCGAATCTTCAAAAGCTAAAAAATCTGAACTCAAACCTACAACAGTCTCAAGGTCTGCATCACCAACAAGTTCATACATAGTATAGGCTAGATTACCTCGGAAATTCAAAATTGTATTGATAAAAATGGCCGAAGACAAAAATTGAATTGTGGATGAAGAATAAATGTTGACTTCCAATTCCCCAATGAATAGGTAATGGAGTTTGAAAATTCCACAATTCTCAATTCCATAGATCTCAAACCCTTAACATATCGACCAAAATCAACAGCAAACCAGTGTCCAAGGTTTTGATCAACAAAGGATGTATTTTAAGAAACTTTCAAAGAAAGATGACGAAATCATTCATTCGAATGTATAGCTCTCAGACTTCATGAGGGAGAATAGCGAAACCATAGAAGTATTTGTCGTTGATGTCACTATCAAGTCCAAGAATTTCAAGACGTATTTCTTCATTGTCAAGGCTAATGGCTCATAAAATTAGTTGTTAGGAAGAGATTGGATTCATGAAAACTAGTGTGTCCCATCTTCTCTTCATTAAATGTTAGCCTTTTAGAATGGAGACAAGGTCAAGTACGTTAAAGCTAACCAGAATGTGTATGAGACTTGGGCAAACGCATTAAAGGTCAATAGGTCAATCAAAATTGTAGTAGAAGAGTCATTAATTATTCACATGTCATAGAATCGCCAAGAACTAATCCTAGAAATCTTGCTTTCTATCGCTTCTACAATGGGAATGTGATTGAATTTCAAAGGATAAGCTAGAAAAGCAAAAAGATATGTGGAAAACATGCATTATTAGAACACTTCAATAAAAGGTATTTAGCCTACTAAGTTGAACAGACAGAACAATCCCTTAACGTTGCCAATTGCATAGCAGATTTTGAAGAATTACCATGGAAAGAGGATGATAAAGTGGTAAGCTTAGCATCCATTGTTTGGGGTCGATGTCAACGGCTGTGAATGTCATGGACCAATTTATGTTAGTACATTATTAGACAAAGACTTAAGATGCAGTTGGTCGAATTACTAAGAAAGTATAAGGTTGTTTTACATGGGATTATCACAAGATGTCATGATTATGAAGAGATGTAATAAAACACAAGTTGCCGATTAAGAAAGGGTTTTGACCACACAAGCAACCTCCAAGGCGAGTTGCTCTTGAGGTCATTCTTAGATCAAAAAAAAAATCGAGTAATTGTTAGCAAAGGGGTTCAACAAAATAACATGGTATATCAAATGGATTTTCAATATAGTACCCATAAAAAAGAAAAATGAAAAGTTGAGGATTTGCATCGACTTTAGATACTTAAAAGAAGCAATGTATTACAGATTGAAGCACAAAGACAAAGTTGAATAACTAGCATCAGGATGTCGTTATGAGTTTTCAAATTTAAAAGCACTAGTGATTGAAGCAATGGAGTTCAGGAAGTCATGAAGTTATCAAAACACGATTTTAAGTAGTGGTAAGTGTCACTCTTGGACCGACCATAGACTAGCGCAACCTGGCTGGTCTTGGTCCAATTTCAAGAGAGACTAGACCAGTTCTTGGTCCCGGGACCCTTAGACCTTGCATTATGCAGGTTGGTCATCGATCTTACGAGTTTAGAGTTGGTTCAACCTGGATCAATCCTATATATACTATATGTATACATAATAAATTATAGATATATTATGTGTTTATATATTATATGCTTTTACCTAGTATAAACCCTAAGGCGTCTTCTTATGTTCTCTTCTTTCTTTCCTATGCAGCAATTTGCCATGTAAATTAGAAAATAGAATATAAAATTTAGAATGAAACCCAGCCCTAATGCAACTAAAAAAATTAGAAACCCTCTTCACTCGCCCCTCGCCTCGCCACTCACCTCACTTCGCTTGCCTCACTCACTTTTCTACTCATCTTGCCTTGCCTCTGGCCTCTCCTCATGAGCACAGTTCATCTATTGAAATTGTTTGATTCTCTTGGTGTGCCTCACAAATGTAGCTCACTTACCTCTCCGCCCTTGCTCTACAAACGCAACTTTGCTAGTGAGTTCCCATTTTGTGCTTGACTTTAGAGCTTCAGGCTCATGTAAGTTCCCGATTGTGTTGGATTTTTAAGTTTCCATTTTTGCTTCCTAATTTGCGCTTGATCTGAGAGTTTCAAGCTCATGTGGTTTCACGAATTGTTCTAGGTATGTAATATTTGCTAGTGTTAAATCATGTCCTGGCTTTACTCTGTTTATCATTCATTTGACTAAAAAAATGTGGTTTTGGTTGTTGCACATCATTAGGTGTCATGTTTGCCAATTACTGATCACAAGCTAGTACTTAAATATTTATGTGAACTTGATGAACTTAGACGACATGTCAACTAAAGTGTAGGAATGTTACAAGATGAGTCCCATGATGGAATCACCAAGCCATGGATGTGAAGAAGATTTAGAGTGCGTTAAGTAACATTTTTTTCTGGGAATAATTTCTTTTTAGAAATAGTTCTTTTTTATTTCTATTCCCTAAAACAATTTATGAGTAAAAGAACACATTTGATAACTACACAAAATATATATTCCTACAATAGAAAAAAATATGAATATATTTAGTATGGCCGACAAATTGTTTTTGTAATGTAAATTTTCTTTTAATTTTAAATAATTTTTTGAGATTTTTCTTTTTTTCTTTTCTTTTTTTCCTCTCTTCTTCTTCCGGCGGCAAACAACCAACAAGTGCCAGCAAACGATTAGAACTGGTTGCCCGCCGCCGGAAGAAGAAGAAAAGAAAAAAAAAGGAGATAGAAAATGATTTATTCCAAAAATTGTTTTCAGGAACAAGAAATAACTTTTTTGTGCTTCTTGTTAATGTTCTAAACCTGTTCCTCGGAACAATTTTTTATTTCAAGGAATAAAAATGTTAATTGACATTACTAAACGAGTTTCTGTCTTTTTTATATTTCGGGGAACAAAAGAATTGAAACATTGGAACATCACCAAATGGAGCCTTAAAAGAGTCAACCAAGTTATCCACTAATCATCATCATCCTCTTTATAAGAAGTGAAAAATAGACAAATCCATTTCGTAGGATAATTTTTCAAGAATCATAGATGAGAAGACTAAAAAATACATATATGGTAAAGTACATTCATTGTATGATAGAGTACTCATACTCTATTAATAATGGCACTTCAACAATGTTGAAGCGCTTAAAAAAGTGTAACGAATATCCTCTCAATATAGATAAGAAGCAAAAATTCTTTGCACCACTTGATGTAAATATGGTTAGCAAGGCAAAGAGAAATACTAATACTGGTAGTAGTAATCTCTTAGCGACATGGAAATTTGATCAAAACCAATGAAGGTATGTGCTTGCGCAAATGATCATAGTCGATGAATAACCATTTATTATGACTGAGCACATTGGATGACTTTATTACTGAGCTACAACATCTCTTCTCACATTTGTCACGATTTATAGTGTCTAGATATTGCATTAAGTTGTCTCTTAGTGAAAAAAATTGTTTGTAGACTTACTTTGATAAACTTAGGTCAAAGATTGCACGCACAGACCAATACATGGACTCCTGTTCAAAGTCTGAACTATTTATGTCTTAATGCACATTTTGTTGATGAAGACTGGAAATTGCACAAAAGAATTATCAAATTTGTGGGGATACATAATCACAAGGGTAGGAAGATTGAGTAAATAAAAAAAAATGCATGGAGAATAGAAAAAAAAAATGTGTCTACAATCACAATAAATTATGCTAGTGCAAATGATGTTGCAATTTATTATTTCAAAAATAAAATTTCAAGAGATGGGTCATTGGTCTTAGCTGGGGAGGCTTTACGCATGAGGTACATTGCCTATATATTAAACTTGATTGTAAAATATGGCTTGCCTGAGATACATGATTTTATTGCACATATCCAAAATGTTGTTAAATATGCAAGGAGTTCTCTCATAAGAGTTAAAGCATTCCAAGATTGTATTGAGACTAAAAATATCACTTACAAAAGTTTAGATTATTTGGATGTTGCCACTAGATGAAACTCCACTAACCTCATGTTAGACACAGCTGCGAAATTCAGAAAAGCTTTTGAAAGGATAATAAAATACTATTTGTCTTTCGAAATTAAACTTAACAATGATTCTCCTAAAAATGAAGATTAAGAAAATGTCATTATTCTTTCCAATTTTTTGAAATATTTTTATGATGCTACTAATTAGATGTCTAAGAGTGTATAGACTACTTTAAATAATTATTTTGAGTGAATAGATTTTTTGTATAAATATTTTCAAAGGCACGAGTAATGCTTTGGATTGTAAGTTTAGAGCTATGGGTAAGAAGATGAAGAAGTTTGATAAATACTATGAGAGTTTGGATAAAATAAATATGATGGTTTTAATTGTCGTGGTGTTAGATCCTACAAAAAAGTTGTATTATGTAAAGTTCTACGTCGAGCAAATTTATGATGATGAAGCAAAAACGTGAAATATGTGTTGAAGCATTTGTATGCATTTTATGAGCAATCTTTTTGTGCTCATGATAAGTGAAATTTGGGTGGTCAAACTATGACTGTAGGTAGTAGCAGTGCTTCCAATACCAATAGAAATGACAGCAACAACGAGGTTAACATCAAAGTTTGGTAGAAAAAACTTTTTCCATTAAAAGAAAAGAGAATGACAACAATTGGACCTTGAACTATATCTTGAAGATGAATTGAAGCTATCCTTGTCCTAGATATTTTAATATGGTGGAAGAATACTGACTCGAAATGTGAATTCCTATCTTTGATAGCTCGGAATGTTTTGTCCATTCTTGTTTGTAAGTATTATTGATTCGAAGTCAGCTTTTAGTACTCTAGCCTTATGCTTGATGGTTTTCAAAGTGCTTTGACTCATAAAGTGGCGGAAACTTTGATTTATACTCAAGACTAATTGAGAGCCACTCGCGTGTCTATTGATGTTGAAGAGTGCAGTGAGAATGCCGGAAAGTTTGAATTGGGTGAGCCTAAGTCATGCATATTTCTTTTTACTTGTTAATTTTTTTGTA
This sequence comes from Corymbia calophylla, assembly GCA_014182845.1. Lineage (NCBI taxonomy): Eukaryota > Viridiplantae > Streptophyta > Magnoliopsida > Myrtales > Myrtaceae > Corymbia > Corymbia calophylla. Next base: position 28,497,288 of record CM024703.1, on the reverse strand, counting down.
TATCTAATGAACAAATTCTTCTTTTTAGATATGTATCATCTTACCAAGGACATTACCATCAATAAATAAAGTTTGCATATTGAAGTTAAATGAATATAAGTAATGAGATGTTCTATCAATAGTACTAATAATAATTTCAATTTAAAACTTTTATTAAGTATTAATTATGTGTGTTGTTTGTTTTGTTAAGTTGAAGTGATCATTTAAGATGAATAAGACATGAAGTTGTATAACTCTTGGTTTATATTAAGTATTTGAACTTCTTATGGTTTAATTGTATATTACATGTTCACTTTTATGGTTTATTGCTTTTAGCAAGAGTGAAATATCCATTATTACATTATCTTAAATTTATATTTGATATGTAATGGTATTCATAGTTTGGATTTTCAATGTTACATTATTGATGGATATATAATTTAAAATAATATGCTTGTCTTTTCAAGGAATACAAAAAATAATCATTTGTTCCTAGGTTAACCCTAGTATCAGACTGAATTATAGGTTAATTCAATCCTCAGTCCCAAGCTTAATAGGATTGGTTCTTGGTCCCAAAAATTCGGCACCAACGTTGTGCGGGTTGGTCCCTAGGTTAAGTGTTGGATCGGCTCAACTCAAACCATGCTCACCCCTAATTGAAGTGGTTGTATTTGTCACGGATTAAATTCTGCCATGGTTTGTCCATGTACAGTTCAGTTTGAAGTAAAATTATCAATTTTTTGTCTATTTGTTATATTTCTTGTCCAAAATTATCACAAAAGCTGTCTCCTCTAATAAGCAAACTAAAGAACGACCTTTGATCAAATATATTTCATCGTCGAATCCAATTTGTGTGAAACAAATACATAATATCATCTACATTGCACTCAAACAACTTGAGTTTTCGGAGTAATTAGTTGCACTTACAATTTCAGTTTGGTGTTGGAGCCAGATTTTTTAGTTCGATTCGTAACGACAAATCACGCTCCCTTCACCCATTTATTCTTGGTTTTCCTTTCATCATGCCCAATAGACTTCAAAAATTCTTTCAAATGAGCATGTTGAGTTTTGCACGCATAAATCTTTCCCCGTTATGGACCTGAGCGGGTGGCTCAAGGAGGAAGAAACAAGTCGAAGATTCGCCTTGGAGTAGGAAATAATGTCACCTCCCATATTCTCTCTCGGTCGGGAATAAAAAGATTGACTGGGAATTTGTGGGCCTTTTAGTGTGAAGGTAGACATCATATCAAAATTGCAATTTTAGCTACTGTCGGATGAGGAAAGTATATTATCCTCCTACGCCTAGGGTGAGGAGTAGGTGAAATTCCCACTGCTTGGGAAGCTACCCTTCATGCAAGTCTTATAACTGAGTGCTTGTCCAAGTACTGAACTTTTGGAGTAAATAATTGCTCATGTAAGTGAGAATCAAGATATTAAGTATTTCCCTAATGCAGGTATAGTTATTATCTTTTTGTTTCTGATAAGCTTCCAATGGAAGCTTTTGAATATGCCTAACTTTTTTTTTCATGGTTAATTAAGTGGATACAGAAATCCCAAAACTTGGGCCTTGCTCAAAGCTATACATCCTTGTCGATCGATATTGCTTCGACCCGTTTGTTGGGCATCTAGTTCATCGCAACTTGCAAACTTAAATATCATTAAAAGAAAGGACTATTACAAGATACATGTCACCCAATTCATTTCTGTGATATTCAATGTGGATAATTACAGTTTGAAAGATTGACCAACTAGCCATATAAAAAACTATGAATGGATGTGATTTACGTAATGAATGGATCAGATAGGTTGTGTATGTAAAATTAATATAAAAAGAAAAAAGGGGAATGCTTTATATGAGAGCTTAAGAATGGCCGCTAGATGACAAACTCAAAAGCCCAATCGTCAGGTGAAAGAAGCACCAATTCAATGAAGGCCCAATTTGAAAATTCCCGCACTTCAAGGGTGGAGAATGATAATAATTTCCATTTCTCCACATTGCAGTTTGAATTAAGTTTCAAGGCGGTATCCATGAATCAATCTTGTTGATCAAATGACGAACATAGAAGACAAAATCATGCAGAGTCATCATTTGCGTTAAATATCCTTGTAGGATGGAAGAACTTTTCAAAGTATCGATAAAACAAGTTTATCGATTTTTCTAATGATAAAATTTTCAAGAGTTTATGTCGATTATATATATATATATATGATGCTTCTTTTTTCTTTTATTGAAATAGCACCGATTTTTTTGATACTGAGTTTTACAAACGAAACTTAATCGAACAAATTTAACCCAAATTAAAATTCTTAATCAAGTCAATGTTCACTTCCGTTTTAAGGTGTTACTGTGAAGCAAGAGAATGTCTTGCTTCCCTATTTTTATTTTCTTTAAAATTGACAAAACAAATTTTCAATTTCTTTCATTTCTGTCAAAGCGAAGCGGCTGAGATGAGACTTTGAATAGCAATGTGGGGGCACCCGCATTCAAATTGGTAAGTCCCCATTTGTTGAAAATTTCAACAGCGGCAACAACAACGATAAAACGACATTTTCCGTGACCAATCACATGAATAAATTATAAATGCAAGTCCAAGAATCACGAGGACCCTTTTTTTTTTCCCCATAAAAGAATAATTAAATTTATAAAAATTGGATTTGAGGTGGTCAGATAATGTGGGTGGTGTTGACTTGAGAAAATGGTCGGTCTCTTAAGTAATGCTTTGGTCCTCCTTTTCATGCCAACCTAAACTTACGCTTCACCTTTTTCTTTACGATATAATTTATATTAGTGTTTTTCTTTTTTCAACATGTGGTTGTCGTCTGTCGTCGTTTGGCGAGCTGCGATGCATGTGGCTTTGGTGTTTTCGACACCAAATAATAATTTCTTTTTTCACAAATCGTTGCAATGAATATTTTTATGTTGGGGTTCACGAGAAGTTCAAGGTCACTTGCCAAGACTAGCTAATGACCGGCCAATTCGACCATGGAGCAGACCGGATGCCGAAATTTTAAAACATGAGAGATTTTGTATATTATGGTGCGAAACGTATATATATATAATATTTGCCTTTACCAAAAAAACGTATATATATATAATTTGAGACAGTAATAACTCTCACCAATTCTCATTAGATTTATCATTAGACATTCGATATATTTGTTGAGTTGCTTCAACTCGAATTTATAGCTTTGGTAATTAATAGTTCATTTCGTTGATTTTGACTATACACACTTGTGGCAAATGTATAATTAATTCATTATTTTCACAATGGACTAGGCAATATATTTAATCACCCAATTGATTTTTTTGGTATAAATCAAAGTTAATAGTCGAGTGGAAGCTCTTAGCAGCAGGATGTGTGAACTAGGAATGGTAACGGTATTGACATCAGTCATATTTGAATTTGTACTTTTAAATATGGCAGCTGTTAGTAGTGATAATTTATGACTCCGCTTTCGATTAAGCCAAATCCTATGAAAAATCAACCAAATCTAACTCGAGTCGATTAAAAAGTGACTAAACCGAACTTGATTTGCGATATTATAACGCCATAATAAACCCAAATTTCAAGTAATATGTAACCAACCCAAATAAGTAATTGAATCTAGTATTACGTCTAACCTATAGAAATAGAAACAATGATCAAATACAAAGTGAATTCGATAGTACTCAAAGGGATGCAATGGTGGTGGTGAGTTACTTGACGTAGCAGGCTGCCACTTAGTGCGATAAGATTAGATAAATACATTTTTCACGTGTGAAATTGATAATTTTCCTCAAACGCTGTAGATTATATTTGTTGATTTGAATTTCTATTGATGGTATGTAAATCAAATCGAAAAGCGGTTTTAATCGTTATTTTTGACAAAATCCGATCCAACCCAAATTATTAGACACACTGAATTTAATTTCGAGTTCGAACAGGACAACGAATCCCATGCATCCTCCCCTCTCCTACAAGAACTTTGACATCTCAATCACCGAAGACCCAAAAGAAATGCAAAAAGCAAAAAAAGAAAAAGAAGGAGAAAAGGGGTAGGCGTTGCATGATAATTCCTGCTTTTTCTTTGCGCTAATCAGAACTTTGCTGTTTCAATGTCATGATTAAAGGCTAATGCAGATCTAGTCTGTCCATATTTCCTTTTTAGCTTTTATGTTTTGGCCGAAAGTGGTCAATTCTCTCTCTCTCTCTGTCTCCCTGTCCCTGCCTCTCTCTCTCTCTCTCTCTCTCTCTCTCTCTCCTGTTCTGAAATAATAATTTGGCTAGGCGACAACAAACTCAGTCTAGCCCCCTCCAGCCCACAATAAAGAAAGAGGAAATACTCACTGTCTCGGAGTTTTGATTATTCAAAGGAAGAAAGAGAGAAGCTTTTTGAAAGTGGAGCAGTGGGGACAAAGAAATGAACAAGGCGAGGTTTGAACGGTCAAAAAGGAGGAAGAGACTGTCAAAAGCGAAGACCCCCAATTTAGAACACCCAAAAAAAAAATGGAAAAAAATAAAAATGGAGTCTTCAATTCAATAAATAAGAACAAAACATGATTGTTGGGTTGCTGTCGCTGGTCATTGTTTTGACTGACTCCTCCACCTCCACCACCACCACCGAGCCAGAGCCAAAAAGAAGGAAAGAAAGACAACCAGACGAAATCAACGAGGCCAGCCTGATAAAAAAGGAAGGAACTCGTCCAAATTTCCACCCATTTCCCCCTCTCCTCCTTCTCCTCCTCCTTCCAGTCAAGATTACCCCAACAGCTGATAAAGAAGAGCAGCAAGAACACTTTCTGGTACTGAGATTCAAGCAAGTGACCATTTGATTGTTTGGGCAAGAACCCCGGTTTTTTGTTTGGGGTTACCCGAATGGTAAAGTGGATTCTCTTGTCAGTTTTTCCCCCTTGTTCTATATTTCTTTGTTGCATGGTTAGTTAAGTTCCTTTGCCTTTGCTAGATTTTTGGATCTGGGGGGTGGATTAGTGCTGATCCTTTGTTGATGTGGTCATTAAGATCTGTTTCTAGAGTTGCCATTTTTTTATCCTTGAATTAACCCTCTAGTTTTTATCCCTTTATCTGAGTCATTTCTCTTTTCTTTTTCCCCATCTGTTGGTTATGCAAGAAAGGCCCCCAAAAATTTACCCTTTGAGGTTACTTGTCTGATTCATTCTGCTGGTCAGGGCCTCTTTGCATTTGTTCGGGTCTTGATCTTTGAACTTGCCGTTTTCTTATGAAATTTGAGGATGGCATATACATACATCCATCTCTGTGTTGGAACCTAATCCTTTTAAAGGTTTATCTTGTGGAAGATCTTCTTTTCCGTGCATTGATTATCTGAAAGGCGAGTCTTCGCATTTTTCTAAGGCAAAGATTGCAACAAGTTGCTTCCTTTGGCATCCGTTTCTGGGGAGGGAATATAACCTTGGGAACGTATATGTTTTGGAAGAGCTTTTTCAGCATCATCTTAAGGGATTTTGAGATTTTCAACCGTCTTTAGGTGGACACTTTTAGCAGCAATTCCTGATGTATCTGCCCCGCCTTGTTTGCAAAGAGATCTTTACAAACTTCAGACCAAGCATTTCAAAGAGATCGGTCGGTTGGAGAATGTGTTTTGAATCATCAAGTTCCGTCCTTTGATAAGTCAAGGCCGGTTTTGTGCAGTTGCTTCAGTCAAGAACTGTGCAGTGTCAATTTATAAAGAAAGCATCAACATTGGATAACCTGTGCGGGCTGCATTAACAGCTGATGTTTACCATTCTGTGTGGTCAAACTTGTATAGTTGATTTATTCTGTATTCTAATGGAATGATGCGCATTTAGTTTCCATTAATAATACTTATTCTCTTCTATGAAGGGCTTTTGTTTTCCTCAGATCTTACTTTAAGTACTTTAGTTTTCAAAAAACAACTCCTCATGTGTTTTCTGGAATAGGAATCCTGTGTGAGAGATCCATGCTCTTGGTTTTGATTGCTCTCATGTGTTTTGGTCCTCAATTTGTTTGCCTCCATGTTAATTATTATCTGTCTCTATATGTGCAGATAACTTGTTGATATCTGACCTTGAGAAGAGAGTGCAAATTGGACGGTGACAGTGAGCTATCTGTACATGATATAATGGCTTCTGTGAGCATGGCGCCTGTGTCTGGTTTAAGAGATCCCACTGGGAACGGAGTGGCCTTTGATAGATTGCCTGATGAGATGAATGACATGAAAATTAGGGATGAGAAGGTGAATCACTCATTTCCTCGAGCTTCCACTTTACTTGTTTTTATTGACTGATGTCTGATCAGCCTAACGCATTACTTATTGGGTTTGTTTTTGGTAATGCAGGACATGGAGGCAGCTATTGTCGATGGTAATGGGGCAGAGGCGGGTCACATAATAGTCACAACAATTGGTGGTAAAAATGGGCAGCCAAAACAGGTAAGACCTGGATGCTATACATTTCCTACTATTTCTACATTAAAAAGGTGTCTCCCATTTCCATCTAACTGTTTGCTTCTTGAAATTCCAGACGATAAGCTATATGGCCGAGCGGGCTGTTGGGCAGGGATCATTTGGAATAGTCTTCCAGGTGGGGCATTCTTTTAGTTCCTGGCACTAGTTGACCTTTTTCCTTTCCTTTTTTCTTTTTCAAAATATGAATTTCCTATCTAAACCTTTTGCTTGTTTGATCTGTGATGTAGGCAAAATGTTTGGAGACTGGTGAAACAGTTGCAATTAAGAAGGTCCTACAAGACAAGAGGTACAAAAATCGGGAGCTTCAAACCATGCGTCTTCTAGACCACCCAAACGTCGTGTCTCTTAAGCACTGCTTCTTTTCCACGACCGAAAAGGATGAGCTCTACCTGAACCTCGTTCTTGAGTATGTGCCAGAGACAGTCCACAGAGTGATAAAACATTATAACAAAATGAACCAGAGGATGCCAATAATATATGTGAAACTCTATTTTTACCAGGTAACTGTTGTATTCGATCTTGTTCTTCTTATTTGGTTATATGCTGACTGCAAGTCTACCTTTTCTGCGAATATATGGTCGTTCATGTTCTTAGTTACAAATAGGTCATATTTACTTTCTTGCTAAGTCCCGTTGCTTCAAACAGGACCATCTTCTTTTTTTGTCCTTTTCTAGTATGGAATATTGAGTTCCCATTTAGCTGCTCTTACATAAAAGTTTCTCTTGTCAAATTACTTGGACAGATATGTCGAGCGCTTGCTTACATTCACAACTGCATCGGAGTGTGCCACAGGGACATAAAGCCTCAAAACCTACTGGTATGTGGTGCTGTCGCTGTTATATATTATGGGTGCATGAAGCTGTATTACCTGAAGTAATAAGTCAAGACTTTTATCTCTATGTGATAGAAGTGAGGATATGAACCTTCAAAAGAATTAAGTATAGTCATGATGGCAAAACTGAGAACTTTAAAGATGCTGTAACAGAAAGAGACCTGTCCCACAATGCTCTAGGGTGTGACGTTCTTCATTCTTGGATGATTGGTCTCCATAAACGTTTTTGCTGCTTTCACTTCATTATATGCTTGTCTCTGACAGGTTAACCCTCACACTCACCAGCTAAAGTTATGCGACTTTGGGAGCGCAAAAGTTTTGGTTTGTATCTTCCCACAGTTCAAGTTGTTAAGCTCATGCTTCTCCCCCATCATTCTTGACCATTGTTTTAACTCTTTCCTTGATTTTTTGCAGGTAAAGGGGGAACCAAATATATCTTACATTTGTTCTCGATACTATCGTGCACCCGAGCTCATATTCGGTGCTACTGAGTACACTACAGCAATCGATATCTGGTCAGCTGGCTGTGTACTGGCTGAGCTACTGATTGGACAGGTTGGAATTCCCCTTTCTAATTATGATTTCAGTTGTCAGTCTTTTTGTTAGATTATTATCAATTGCTCCATGAATCATTTGGAGATTAGCTAATGATGTCTTTCTAATGATAGCCTCTCTTTCCTGGTGAGAGCGGTGTGGACCAGCTTGTTGAAATCATTAAGGTGAAACATCCTCGGGACCTTCTGCTATCAATTTTTTCGTGTTCTAGGAGCTGTACCACTGCATGTTTTCCTTTTCTTTTCTTTTTTAATGAACTCTGGACATTCCTTGGTGAGAATTTATGGATAGGTTGATAATCTATTTACAAGTAAATGTTGTTTCTTGACGTGTCGACGCTCCCTCTAACATCTGTTTATAGTACCATTTTCTCCCTTGCTTCGCTTATATTTCAGAGACCATATTTTGATGATTGCTTTATTCTCATTCAGGTTTTGGGTACCCCAACCAGAGAGGAAATAAAGTGCATGAATCCCAACTACACAGAGTTCAAGTTTCCTCAAATTAAGGCTCATCCGTGGCACAAGGTAAAGTGGCAGTGTTGAAATACTCTCCAATGTATGACAGCAAATCATATGATATGATCTAATTAACATTGGGTTCATCTTCAGATATTCCACAAGCGCATGCCCTCTGAAGCCGTGGATCTTGTCTCACGGCTACTGCAGTATTCTCCAAATCTTCGAAGCACAGCTGTGAGTGTTATTCTTTAGTTTAGTGATCTCGGTCTTTCTTTGGGCAATTTTGGTTGTGTCGTCACTGTCATTTGTAGTCAAAGAGTCGATCTTCTATGAGGAATGTATCAGCATCCTTAATGCATGTGACAATATGCATCGTCGCTCTTTTTAGTCATTTTATGTGTGACAAAATATTCAGCATTTCCAAGGAAAAACCAGTTTCCTTGCACTTCAGCGTGCTAAATATGTTCTATCCTCCTTTCGTTCACAGCTTGTTCTTTTTGCCGTCCATTTTGCTTAAAGCCAACAAGGTCCTAGAAAGACGACTCATTTGCATGACTTTGTTCCATGCAGGTGGAGGCTTTGGTCCACCCTTTCTTCGATGAGCTACGCGAGCCCAACGCCCGTCTACCAAATGGACGTCCTCTTCCACCACTCTTCAACTTCAAGACTCACGGTAATTGGGGCCGGCCTTCCCTTCAATATCTATATGGCAACTAATCTTGTCATGCATCTTCCCATTAACATGTTACTTATTGCCGCCGTCTCTGGAACAGAATTGAGAGGAGTGCCATCGGAGATGCTGCAGAAGCTGATTCCTGAGCACGCGAGGAGGCCATTACCCTCCCACGGGTTTTAACCAGCTCCTTCCTTTTGTAGAGAAGATTAGCTAGAGGTTTTTTTTGTTCATTTTGCTATGGAAATGTCAGTTTCTCTTCCTTACCCTGTACCCCACACATGTTCATTTAATTTGTTTTTGCCCATGTTAAATTATGCGTCGCCGCACTAGGATGCAGATGAAAAAGGTTTCTGCCTAGAGTATGCTTTGACAATCATCAGAAACTGAGTTTGCTGACCCTGCTTTTCGCTATCTGACGGGATTGTAACACTGTATTTAGTAGAGAGAAGTTTGTTCATCTCAAATTCTAGCTGTAGCTGTAGTTTTAATCTGACTGCTTCCATAATGTCCCGTGGCATCGCGTTCTCATGGGTAACTATGGAGTCGACACCTCCAGGGTGGCTGTCGAGATGGGTTTGGGTCCGGGTCTGGGTTCGACAAGTGCCCAATGGAGCATAGGCGTGCTGGATGTAATAATGCCTCGATTGAAAATGAAGTTCCTGAGTAGCATGAAGCAAAGTGGGACATGATCTAATCAAATTGGTGCAGTGAAGGTCCAATTGGGCCATCGTTCTCCGGTCTAGCTTTGTAAACAAAAGTCAATTCTGGCCGACAACCAAATTGTCGTCGGTCCAATTATTGCGTGAAGACTCGAGATTAGGTTATAATTTCTTCGTGACATCATTTGACATGATGTGTCGAAGAACGATCGTCCATAAGAATGTTAATCAAAAGAAGACATTATCTCTTTCCTTATTGGCCAGAGGAGATGTCAATGCATGAGCAGAAGGAAGTTTCTACGAAATTTGATGGATGTAGATATCTCAAATAGCAACCAGCAAGGACCAAGGATATATCAGGTCACTGTAATGAATGTTAATTTCCATTGGTACTATCCCTTCAGCCCTTTTACTTTGTCTAGTTTCATGATGAAACGCGGTTTTCGCTTTCGACTAACCAGGTCTTCTTCATGGTTTCCTTTCCTCGTTTAAAAACCGAATTTGAGAAGGTCTTGAGATGATCCTTGATTTAATTGAACGGAAGTAATTTTGATCGGCTTCTTATGGAATTCTTGACCATCACGCCGACAATTATTTACGGAATTCTCGCCACAATAAGTAATGCAGCAGTCCAGTCATCACTTCGATTGTATTACGTTTTGAGTGACAATTTTGAAAAGGTCTTGAAATAATCCTACCAATTTCGATCGGTTTCTTATTGGGTATTGTAGCGAATGAATCCATTTGTAAGTGATGGGATATACTTAATCATCTTACGGGTATTCTAAGATAGCTCTTTTCGCCTAACTTCAAACACACGAAAGTGGAAGTCTAAAACATGCGGCCTGCTTTTAGAAGTATATTGTAATTCGATGAAACTAGTCAATTAGAGAACATTACCGAACGCATTTTCAAGATTTCCATTCTTACCACCGGAAATTTCATTTTTGACAAACCAAGACGTTTGAAAAAGAAAAAGAAAACCAGGATTTTCACCGAAAATGGAAACTCTATGGGCCCTCGACCTCCTCTCAAGTTGATAACACTGACCCAACTGGCCCCCTTCAGCTTTCTTGAGTAAATTCATGGAAATCGCTGGGCAATACGCTCAGTAGCTCACTGAGAATCGCACCTAAAAAATAAATGAATATTTGAAAATTTGAATATGGTCCTATTTGGTATCCGACCAATTCCTTGCTATTTCTATTCTTTTGTTCTTCGGAACAAAAAAAATTCGTTTAGCAACATTAGCTAATTTTTCTATTCCCAATAACATATCAGTGGCCAAAAAATAGATTTGAAATAGAAATAAGAAATAGAAAAAAAATTACTTCTTTATTCTTGGAAATAATTTTTGAAACAAGCTATTATTTTTCTTTTCTTCTTCTTCCTCCTCTAGCCAGTCGCGAGTTTAGCAACTGACCAAATACTAGATCTAGCAACCTCACTTGGGGTTGACGAGGCTCCCCAGAGGCCAATGAGGTCACTAGCCAATCACCGACCCTTGCGTGGCTTGACAACCTACTAAAGGAGGAAAAAGAAGAGAGGAAAGAAAAATCACATAAATTTATTTAAATAATTAAAAAGAAATTTTACTTTACAAAAAAATTTAAGGATCGTACTAAACCTACTCTTGAATAAAAATTTTGTGTAATTACCAAACGAGTTCAAATACTCAAAAACTTGTCCAAAAAATAGAATTAGAAAAAATAATTTTTAAATATAAATTGTTCCCAAGAATAAAATAATTACCAAATGCAACCTAAGTTAATTTGGAATTTTTTAGAGCCCCTTTTGGCCCACCAGAAAAAATATGATTATTCAAGCTTTGCTTATCGATTTCTTTATTCCATTTTGCACGAGTTAGAGGAAAATAGTTTAAGTGGAATTTTCTTTTCGACCGAAAGTTTAAGTGGAATTTGAAAACTATAAAGTTGATGGACTAGCTTAAGAAAATGCGAGCGCCCCCCGTAAATTTTGGGCCGGTCATATGTAAAGTTTTCCGTTTACTTCAATATAAAATGACCAATTCCTTAAACCCATTATTTACGACATTACATAGTCGGTTTTAATTTAGTCAAAGTCAAAATTTCGTTAAGATTCAAGATCTATCTCGATTGTCTTTTACGTTTTACTTTTAACCAAAGCCTTCCAGCTCATGCATTTTGACTTTTTCGTAAATTCGAAACACACGAAGCTTTATTTATATGAATATTAAGATGTGGACTTACAAATTTTCGAAATTTAAATAATTTTTTAACATGTAGATTTTTGTTGTTACGCCGTGCCTTCTTTCCCTCGAGATTCTACCCTCCCGCCCCTTTCGCATCATTTATGATACGACCCCAAAAGTCAACATCAACGAGTCTCACGGGCTTCATTGACTAGACCACAGATATGTAAAATCAATATTATTCAAGAATCTCCATTTTCCCGTAAAAACAAAAAAACTCTCCGTAAAATGGGTAGACATGCAATCGAATCATCTAAGAAAAATCTTTAAGCACGCACCCATAGGCATTTCGATTACTAGGGATTGCAAATAACATCAAGAGTTTATTTGGAGTTACATTTTGGGAATATAATATAAATGATTCTTGAATTTTAACTCAAACATATAATATTATTTTTGAATTTTTAATTTGTTCGATGTGGCTTGTGAACTTTTGTCCTAATGTGCAATGTCGTTTTTGAACTTTTAATTTGCTCAATATGATTCATGAATTTTTGGTACATATTTATTTTAATCTCTAGATTACAAAAAAAATGTTTAATATCTTCATTCCATTAATTTAAGTTAATAGAATTTGCTAATTTGATTTTCAATTCGGTACATGTGAATTATTAACGTAAAATATTTAAGTCAAATAGGAATATAGTGATCATTTTAATTTTTTTATTTTCAAAAATTATTATCTATATTATTTGATGACGTTGATTATTATATCTCGATTTGAGTTGAATAACTTACTTATATAATCAACGTGTAAGGCTTTTTTTTCTTCTTTCATCTATCATTCAAACTTACCTTATTGGAAGTCAAATTAATCAATTTTTTTAATTTGAATTAATGGAATAACGATATTGAAGATCTTCATGTTGTCCATGGATTAAATCGAAGTGTACAGAAAGCACATGGATCATATTGAGCAAATTAAAATTTTATGAACGATATTACACATTGGGCTAAAATTTAGGGATTGTTTTGTAATTATTTCTTACTTTTTTTTCTTTAGAATTTCGTGGGAAAAGCAACAAAAGAGGAAAGGAGAGGGTAGAAAAGTCGCTTATCCCGTTTGCATGAAATGGAAAAAGCACCGCATGCGCCATTTTGGTCAGTTGAAGTTACGTTCGGGCATCAAAGTGGGGGAGGAAAATCAGAGGATAAGTAGCACCGATTTCAATGCGTGATAAATACGATACAATATGCGGATACGTTATTTCTAAAAAAGTAGAGAATTCCATTATGCTGGAAAATATTATTTATGATTATTTTAATTAAATTAATTTTGATTTAAATTCACAAATAAATAAATAATAATAAAGAGTCTAAAATAAATTTACACTAAAAACATTAATTCGCTATTTGTTAATTTTATTCATTGTTTCAATTTGACAAATTGAACTTCGTTTCAATAATTTGAGGAAAAAATAGGCAATCCATAATCTAGACTCGCATGGCGTATCGGAAGAGAATAGAAAAAACTTAGAAGGTAAATTGCATGTTAAGAGAAGTGAGTCAAAAGAAAAGAAAAGACTTCTTCTTTTCCCATTTTATTATTTTATTATTCTTTTACATGGATACATTTTGACTTATCATTTATTGAAAATTTTTAAAATTGATCCCGTATGTGTCGGAATTCGAATTCACATATTAGAATTCCGAACTCGAGTGTCGGGTCGGATTTTTCGATACGTGTTGATCGAGTCGAAAAAGTGTTGGACATTTGTTAAAGTATCCGACACGACATAAAGGTTCTCGGAGAATGTCGATACTTCATATATGAGAGGACGAAATCGAGAAAATCATCAACATTCTTTGCCCAGTCCTTTCTTTAAAAATTAAAAATTACTATCATAAAAAATCCGAACTGATCAATCGATGTCACATTTTTCCGAAACTAAATTTCATGTTACAAAAAATTTCTAGACAAGTACGTTTGGACTGCATTTTATGTCGCAAAAAATTATAAATTGATATCTCTATAATAAATTTATCGATTTTTTAAAGTAACATCGGGGTAAGAGTTACCCTAATTTTTTGGTAACACATCCATCATGTTGATAAAGGCATCTATCTTGGAGCACGCCAAGATTCACGCCTTGTCCCCGGAGATCCATCATCGATATGAACGAAAATTTATTTATTTATTTATTTATTTTAAAACGAAGAGTCGTTGGACCGGACCCACCTCTCGATGCTCATCGTTGACTGATCTGAAAAGTCCGATTTCAATTGGATTTGATGTTTGTGGCTTTAGTCCTTGGTCGCACATGACATCCATACATATATAGCCACCTTTTATTATTAATTAATTAAGGAAAATCACCCAACAAGTCATAAATCAATAATATATATTAATTTTTTTATTTTATCAATTCAATTTTAAAGATTTTCGCGATATTTCATTTTTGTCCAAGCTTCATTAGAAATTATTAACGTAACAATTCAATCGTTACTGATTAAAATACTCAACACAACACGATATTGAAGGTTTTTAGTGGAAATTGAGGTGGATGAGTATATTAGAATTTCGCGTTAAGATTTATGGTTGAAAAACTAAAATTTGAAGGAGCTTAGGATGAAATTAGTATTTATACAATAAATTTAAGATTTAATGGTCAATTTCTCTAATTTAAATTTGTATGAAGAACTTCCAAAAGAAGAGGAGTTGCTAGTTGTCCAATTGACGTCAAGATTCGCAAAAGCAATGCGTCACTAAGCATTCGTCAGACATGACGTCATCCTCCAATTGCATTTGCCATTTTCACCTTTTTTTTTTTTTTTTCTAATAATTTGTATTGATGCGCGGTGCCTACCCTCCTTGGAACTTTTGTCACCTACTCCGCGATTTCCTTACTTTCTTTTTTGGTAGTTTTCGACCGAAAGACCTCGTGGGGTTAAAGTCAACCGAATTTCTAGCGATTATCATAACGACTTTGTTAAATACAAATTTTTAAAAGAATAAACTTCATAATAATTTATTATTTCATTTTTTATAAATAATACACTGTTATTTTTATAATAGATTAATGACTATAACATAATCATTTTTTTTTATAGACGAGAGTTAATAGGGGAAAGACGTAAAAAATGACTTCCAATCTTTCTTCTTCATTAGAGAAGAGGCCAAAGAGGTGGCGGATTGTCGGATTAGAAATATGGGACTATCCCCCAATGTGTATTTCAAGATAACTTCTATCATAGAGGTCAAGAACATAACTTGCGAATGAAGACTAGCTCAGGATACCACACGATCCCGAGACTAACGATAATAAGAGAAAGATTCGTCACGCAATACTGGGTATTGCGTGACGGCTTTTAGTAATGTCGAAAGTTACTTGATAACCAATGCAAGTACCCAAGAAAGGAAAAGCCACCAAGTTCTTGATTGTGGCATCAGTCCCGACCAAGCGCAGCCTCACGTTGTCCACGGTTTGTTTTGCGCGTCCGTCGTGTATCGTGTGCTCCCGAGAAGTCAATAATGGCCGGTCGGCAATGAATAGTTCCTCGCGACCGCAAAAGGGAAGAACAGTCGGTGTGTTCGAGGATGGCGATGACGATGAGGAGGAGGAGGGTTTGCGTGGCTCGCAACCGCTTGTGCCCGCTCGAGGGCCGGCCTCAGGCGAAGCTGCCACCGGCCGTTCGGATGCCGGTCGTTTCCGGCGCGAAGACTTCGTGGAAGAGGCCGTGCCGGCGAAGAAGGCCGTGAAACCCTAGCTTTACAGCGCGAGATGGAGATTGAAAAATGATAGGAGAAGTGGGATCTAAGGATTTTCACCTGGATTGAATTGATGATTAATATATGTTACCATGCTTCTTTGAGCAATTCACAAGAAACTTCCCTTGGAAAAAAAAAATGAATCGAGTCAAATGACCAAGCTTCAAAATCAACTTTTGGCCTTCCTTCACATTCACATGTCCTCGATGAAAACTGAAAATCCGAATGATTTGAGATTCGTCTGGCATGCACTTTGATTTTTTTATAAATCTGAAAAACTCGAAATTTCCACAAAACATATGTATCTCTATCTAAATTCACAGAGAATTTTTTTTTGAACTTTTTGAAATTTGGATCATACATGCAGATTTTTGTTCGTGTTTATTTATTTATTTATTTATGTTTTCCACCTAAGTCGACAGAAAATAGGAATTCATGACCCTATGCGATGCCTTCCTCCCCCTAAAATTCTAATATATTCACGTCCTTTTCTGGCATTTATGACATTGCCCCAAAAGTCGACAATGAAGAGCAGAGCTCGTCTTCTGAACCGTCGGATCTTTTCCTCTCATGTGTCCGCACGATTCGATAATCTTCTGAAAATGGTGGGTGGTGGACGATGGACAGAGAAAATATTGAGTACACTAGTGATTTACACCTAAGCAAAATATTAGTTCATCCATCATTCGACACGTGTCCAATGGGCCCACCATTCAGATTTCAAAAATTGTTTTCCCAATAAATTTCTTTTTTCCACAAACACCCCTCTTCTCTCCTTCCTCTCTCTCCGTCTCTTTCCCTCTTTCCTTAAAAAACAGAGGCAGGGTTTACGGAAGTCGGTCTTCCTTCGCCAAGACCATGGCCTCCGTCGACCGGCCGGCGACGGAGTAGTCGACGGAGGCCTACGTCATCCCTGGCGGCTTGAACATGACCCAAACGATCTTCAAGCCGATCCCCGCAATCGTCGCCCTACAAGCACCACACCAAGATCGCCGTCGTCGGGTCGGCAACTTCGACCTCCAGCACGCCGCCACCTTTCTCCACCGCACAAAGATCTCGGCCTCCGTTGACTACTCCGTCGCCGGCCGGTCGAGGGAGGCCAAGATCTCGGTGAAGGAACCATGAAAACCAAGATCTGTGTTTCTAAGGAAAGAGAGAGAGAAGACAGAGAGAGGAGAGAGACGAAGGAGAGAGAAGAGGGGTGTTTGTGGAAGAAAGAAAGTGCTTGGGAAAATAATTTTTGAAAAATCTGAATGGTGAGCCATATGGACACGTGTCGAATAATGGATGGACTAGTAATTTGCTGACTGAGCACAACTAGTGTACCCAATATCAGGGCATTCGAATCCATCGATAAGACAGGGCAATCTCGTTTGTGAAATTTCACGAGAATAGCAAAAAAGAGAAAACTACTTTTTTAAAGCAAGAGTACAAAATTCCGACCCAAAAAAAAGAAAAAGTAAGAGTACAAAATAGACTGCATGCATGCGTTTGCACATGGACCGCAAGGAAAAGTTGCACGCAAAAATAAAAACTAAAAAATGGGAGTGCATGCGCCAATCTGTTTATAAGGATTAATGCCATTAAAAATTTGAGGGCGAATCATGAAAATATCAGGGGCATGGAATCAAATCAATTCTATCAGGAAATTAAATCGGATCGCCCAAAAAATAAGTTTAGGAATTGGTTTCAAGTAAACATCCACTTGAAAACTGGATCGGATCGTCTCAATTTAAAACTGATTTGAGGATTGGTTTTATAAGCTAAAATGCTAAAATCTTAATTTTTTCCCCGAAAATTTAACCTCAACACTCTTCCATCCTTTGTTGTTCATCGAAACTCCTTGTCAATCTTTCCTATTCTCTTAAATTCCTATAGATAAATGGGGAATGGAGTTTTATAATTTATGTTTTATATTACATGTTTGAATTTTTTATCATTTATAATTGTTTGTGACTATGTATTCATCTTATGGATTATTGTTTGTGATGGATTAGGATTTCTATTATTCATCTTTTACTTTGAATCGTTTTATTATTCATAATTTTATATGATTTTGTTGTAAAAAGCAAAAAAAAAAAGAACAAAAAAATAAAACAAATTCTCAAGTAGACCTTAGAATTGGACCCAAAAAAAGGGTAGATTCTAGAATCGGTTCCAAGCAAACAAGATAGACTTCAGGGTCCAAAAATCGGTTCCAAGCAAACAAGATAGACTTCAGGGTCCAAAAATCGAGAACCGGTTATAACATAGTAATTTTTAGGTTCCAGCTCTAGACTTACTCATATTGGAACCAATCATCCTTAGAAAATGTTACATTTTCCTTTCCATTCATAAAAATAAGGAGCGATACATCTTTTTAAAAAGCTTAAGGAAGAAACAGGGAGAAAAAAACCCCAGGGGTCATTACAAATTCCGATTCCATACATATTTAATTTAAATATAATTTCATGTCATAAAAAATCCCAAATTGCATTACACTCATGACAAATCGACCAAAATCTTTAGGCAAAAATATGGATCCTAGCATATTATCGAAATGTGAATGCGCTTTTACAACAAAATCAATAGATTTTAGCATGCTTTTTTTCTCCTAACTGTGGTTCATTCTCTTCAAATCTGGCTTTCCCAAAATGTTGTTTGAGCGACCCATTTATGTCGAGTTTTCATATCGAATCCGCGTCACATGCTGACCATCCAAATTGTTTGCCACTTGTGTTCCACATTAGCAATATTGGACGGAAGGTAATGGATAGTGGATCTGTCACGCATGTATCGGTTCGAGTTCTATTAGTTTGGCAAACACGATACGAAGCGTGAGAACTACGTTGGTCATTATAATCTTTGTTTTCGAAACTCTCTTTTCGTGCCACCTCTTATTTTCTGTCTCTCACTCTCTTTAGGCAGAGAAAGTACTTAGTTTCTCATGCGCCGAATCCACCTTTCGTGTTGGCAAAGGAGGACCATGTGGGGGGAGTCACACCTCGGACCACGAGATGGATGGATCATCGATTAGGAGCGGGAGTGTGTACCTTTTTCTTTCTTCCAAAGTACAGATGCTTGGGCCCACCTCACGATGCTCGTGACTGATTCCTCTCATTAAAAACCGGACATCCTGCTTCGTAGCTTTTGTCCGAAGTTTAAGCAAGGCGCGCGCATGTTCCAGGACAATATACGTTTAAAATATGCTCATCATGATATATGTATATGTTTTGAATTTTCTTTTGTGTTATTAAAAATTCTTAATTTGCTCCTTATAACGTAATTACCCAAAAAAGAATTTTGGTCTGAATTGAAGTTGGTATAAATGTCCCATTACCGAAGATATTAGGCTATAAATCGGTTATAAAACAATTGTGTGAAACACAGGTTAGCCTAGTAAGGCGATTTTCACCTCCACCTTCTTACTTTTAGTAGTGGTAGCTAGGATTGAAATCCCGACTTGGTGTATATCTTCACCATCAAAGGCCTTCCTAATTCCCACTTGGAATATAAGAGGTGATATTGCGAGATCTCTCACTTCAAGACGGATCTCCTGTTTGTTTTTTATTCATTGAATTTTCTGAAGATCTGTTTAGATCCATCAAGACATATACATGTTACCGAACAAAAAAAAAAGACATTCAAATAATGTTCATTATGACACAAATATTTTGAATTTTCTTTTTTTTTTTGGTAAAGAATTTTGAATTTTCTTTTATATCACTAAAAATCATAAATTTGTTCATTATAACATAAATGTGCAAAAAAATTAGGTCCTAAAAAATCCTGAAATGGAGTTGAAATAGATGTTCAAATTCAGATTTTTTTCTCGATATAAAAAAGTTGTGAGTATTAGTGTCATGGTAAAAAAATTATGATTTTTTGTGGTATAAAGAAATTTAGGATATTTGTGTCATAATGAACTTAATTTGAGGGCTTTTGTGACATTTGCCTTATCTATATATTTACTCTTTTTTCTTTATCACTTACTTTAGCATAAAAATATTGAGAAAAGAAGCAGTCAGAGGCTGCCGTCCGAATGATGTCGGCGTTCGGTAAAAGCGATGCGTCACTACGATTCGGCCTGCACACGTCATCCTCCAATCACGCTTGGCATCTTCTTCTCTTATTTTCTTTTGAATTTTATTTTCTACTTCTTTAGTATTGTTTACCAGCTCTCTCTTTTGGAATTTTATCTCCCACTTGGCGATTTTATTTATTTATTTATTTATGGCCGGAAGACCTTGCGGGTTTTGGTCTACCGGATTACTATTTTCTCCATTTTTTTTTTTCCTTTGGTCGGACTATTTTGTCAGTTTACATTAGCGTCAGAGTCTTGCGATTACTTTATTTTAATGGGAAGACGTGGGCTGAACTAAGAAGACTTATAGAATGACTTCCGGTCCTCTTTTTTTTTTTAATTGAAGCAAAGGCCATAGAAATGGAGAAAAATGCACAAATGCAACGAGCATCGGTAATCCACTTCCTTTTTCTTTTTTCCAAAATAAATTCTAAGCTGACAAATAAATTTAAAATAGAAATAAAAACTTTTCCCATCACTCACCCTCGCCGTTAGTCGATTGCCTCCTGTCACGAAAAGGAGAAAATTTATATTGTTATAAAAAGAAATTTCTGTTCTGGGAATAAAAATTTTGTATTGTTATCAGACAAGTATACTTAGAATATTGGACCATGTCCCGATGTATATTTCAACATAAATTCTATCGTGGAGGCTGGGAGTATAACTTTGAATGGAGATTAGTTCGGATGATGATAATAATAATAACCAAGCAAGGGCTCGCCATGCTATTAATGTGTTGCATTTCCTTTTGTTTAATCGACCCAGCATCCATCGGACGGCCCTCAGTGTAATCGTACCTAGGAAAGAAAGAAAGAAAGAAAGAAAAGGCGTGCAACTCCGGCGTAAAGTACATGAGTGGGGCAGGCACGAAAACGACGGAGCATCCGTCTGTTCCGACCAAACGCAACCTTTAGATTACACGCTTTTGGAGCGTTGAGAAGAAGCATCCTCGAAGCAACCTCGAAAGCAGACCGACGGGGCTTTTAGTTAGGCCTGCACGGCGTGCGTTTGTTTGTGCGTCTGTCGTGTATCATCATCGCTCCTCACGTACTTCCAAAGTCAATAATGGCCGAAGCCCAAACCCCAGATCGTCCAATCGGAATCCGAGGGAGCAAGAAGAGGAAGGCAGCCGCTCCTCCACGTGACCGCGCGAGAGAAGAGCGTTTCGTCTTCGTCGGCGGCGGTGGCGGTGGCGGGGAGGGGAGGACGATGAGGAGGAGGAGAAGAAGATGGAGGAGTTCTTTGCCCTAGTCAGGAACTTCCGCGAGGCTCGCGATCGCCTGGCCTGCTCGAGGCTGGCCTTGGCCGCGGGCGGAACCGGACGCTCGGACGCCGATCGTCGCCTGGGGAGGAGGCAGACGGAGGGCTCCGTCTCGGCTTGGCATCCGTGTTTCCGACGTGAAGACTTCATGGAAGAAGCTGCTCCTGCGGAAAAGAAGGCCATGGAAACCCTAGCTTCTGGTCCATCAAGATCAGCTCGAGAGGGAGCTGAGAATAATGGAGAAGGAGGAGGATTAAATCTTAGGCTTTCGCTTTAATTGAAACTGACGATCGATGTTAAGTTCTTGCCTTTTTCTTATTTTCCCATCCTTTCTTGTAAATATTTTGGGAATTTTCATGCTTTGAAATTGTCATGTAGGGTCTCTAAAAGCTATGTAGATTCACAAGTTCGGTTGGTTAAGTGATTTTCCAGTTATTATATAAATGTCCATCTTTTAACTTTAGGCTCTCAAAAGCGAATGTTACGATTGAATTAACGAGAGCTAATGGCTGCAACGAAATAAAAATGCAGGAGATATTGCGTAACCAATGAAGGGTAGGGGCAAAAGTGCACCTTGCCTGAAATTTATTGGAGTTTATGTCATCGCACTCAGTTTCTTTCTTCGTCACTTATTATCATGACGCAATTTTCCCACTTCAGGGTGTGTTTGTTGGTAGTCGATTAAAAAAGGACAAGTTCATATTTCCTTTCTTAATCTCATACAAAGCCCGAGTGGTTGTCTACTTGTTAGGGACGCCTATGGTAGCCTCCAAATGAAGTGTCTACAGTCTTTATTTTAGCGTGTCAATGCTTGCATACCGCATATCTCTTGTTAATAAGTAAACAATTTTATCTTTTATCTAAGAGGGAATATAGGAGGTGACGTTATGAAAAATCTCTCACCTCAAGATAGATTCCGTTTATTTCTTCTCCCTTAAGCTTTTTAAAGTTTGCTTAGCTCCATCATTGTCACTTATTTTCATGACGTAATTTTTCCCACTTCGATTTTGTAAGCATATGATTAGGCATTCACGCTGTGCGAGTCTAATGGCTTAGTCGATATTTTAAAGAACGCCTTAATAAAAAAAAAAAAGGCGATAAAGCTTTCTTCTCCCGCAGAAAAAATTAAAAATTACACCTTTGCCTAGAAGTCGGAAAACTTTATTACGAGTAGGTGAATCTACACCCCACTCACCACCCTGCCAGTCGCTTTCCAGCATAGCCATCCTAAAAAGGGCGAACCGAATCCTATTCAAAGGGCCCGGAAAACCTTTTTTGGGAAGTTTTTTTTTTTTGGGGGGGGGTGTTCCTTATGAAATATCGGAATTTAATTTCGTGGGATCGTACGTTGTATATTCTAATTTCGACCGGCGAAATTAAATATGTCCTTGTCATCAATGGCCCTTTGATTTCCATTGAAAGCAGCCTTCCATACTGTCGGTGGAATTTGACCCAAAAAAAAAAAAAAAACTCTCGGTGGAAAATCAGACGGAAATTGGTATGAACCCGCGCGGAAATTTAAAAGTTAATGTTCGGAATTATCTGGCTACTTTGTATATAAAAGTAAATACTCTAATTGAGAAAGGAATTCATGCTCCATTTATTTTTTTAAAATGAATGGTTCAAAAGTATTTTCTTTAAAATAGGAGGATTAAATAAAAAGAAAAAGAAAAAGAAATATCTGTTTAGATTATTTCAAGAGATAAAAGGAAAATTTCCTATAAGATAGGAAACGCTCGAACTAATATAAGAATTCATAAGAGATCTAGAGAGTAACATAATTACTTTGTGGCCCTTGGAAACCATTATTTTGAACGAGGGCCTCAAAATCATGAGTCAACCATTGAAATTAAATCACATACATTGGTCAAATGACCAATTGCATGAGGTTGGCCCATTGTTCGGAACTTGTAAAAAGACAACAAACCCGAAGATCCATCCCTAAACTCGAAGCACATGTTCCTCATAATGCAAGTACTCGAGAGACGGGACTTGTGTCCAATCCAAGCATGCGGGCGCGATGCATCTCGAGTTCTTAGATCGCGCGGCTTTCACGCGAAAACCGACCAACGCCGGATGCCTAACCATGCATATATGGGGGCGACATCTAGATTAGGGGTGTGCAAAAGAACCAGGAACCGCCGGACCGCCGGAACCGGGCCGGGCCCGGCCGGGACCGTGGTTCCTAAAGGGACCGGTCCGGTTCCCGGTTCCATGGGCGGATCCGCCCGCCCACCCATCCGGACCGGACCGGTATTATAATAATAATATATATTAATTTTTATTATAAAAAATAATTTTTTTAGTTGAAAAAAAATTAAAATTTTGAAGCCCATGTTTATAATTTTTATTGTTCTATTTGAGGCAACCTACCAAGAGAGTAAAGAAAAAAGCGAGAACATTTGCGAAATCTCTAAATATACCATATTTTCGATACGTGTCAGGTGGAGCCTTCTTTTCGCCGCTCACATGAGGCCGACGGCTTGGATCCACCCGGAACCGGATCGGACGGCGGCCCGGTTCTCGGGTGGATCCATGGAATCAACGGGCGGTTCCCTGATCCATTTTTTGGACCGGTCGCTTGGTGGGCGGTTCCCGGTTCTAGGGTGGGAACCGCCCACCCGGACCATGCACACCCCTAATCTAGATCACTTTGGAATTCTTTGGGCATCCGATGTGGAAATTTCGTCCGGCGAATACCGGTCACGGAGACTCGTGACACACGGTCCCTGCAGAAAACATGTGTGAGAGAGAGAGAGGACCAGCCCGTCCACCGGGTGGGAACGATCATTGAGGTCCAGCTTTCATAATTTCCACCGTACGTACTCGCTTTTTTGTCCTTTTCCTATATCAACAATACCTACAAAATAAGGTGAAAGACAAAAGTTCAGCCGCACCAAGTCACGATATCTTTTCAGAACCGAACAAACAACAAAGAATTCACATTTTTTGATGATATTTTTGTCACAAAAATTTTCGAATTTTATTTATCGTGACACATTTACTTTAAATTTTTTTCGTAACACAAAAACTCATAAATTTTTTTCTATAATATTAAATTTTTGGAGTAAATGGGTCGTAACAAGAAAATGTTTGAAGAAAAAAATTTAAGATTTTTAGTATTATAAAAGATAATTTGAAATAAATTTACCGTAGAGTGTAGGGGGTGTTTTTTTGACTTTTACCTTTGTTTTTTTTTTTTTTTGGGTCATATCTTTTACCCTATTTAATAAGAAGAAATTGTCGTTTCGAAGACGTCATAGATTAATGACTTTTAGGTGTTGGGTCAGTGTCGTCAGCACCTCCCTTTAGCGAAATCTCAGGCAAAAAGTCCGGCGCCGGTGATGCTCGGGAACCGAACCGGCGCGCCACGTCATCTCCCGATATTTTTTCCCCCACTGGGCTTTGACAGCGGACCACCGTGACGACAGCTAGTGACGCGCCACCTGGTACACGGGGAGCTCTCGAGTGTCCCGACGACCAAGACATCGTATCCTCCGTCGGACTTATCAACCCCCTGCGTCCGTTGTCCACATCGCTGACGTCACCGCGCCCACGTCAGCAAAGGCTCTCGCGTCACGAGGCGCCCAAAAGTCCTGGCTTCCCACGTCGTCGTGACGTCACGGGGGCAACGATGCCCGCTACGTCATGACTCCGCGTTCTCCCCTCTTTTTTGCGAAATTACGTAAAACCCCCCCGGTTCGCTTTTCAAGGTGAACACGTATTTGCCTCCCGATGAGCGCATGAAAGTCTCGTCGCGTGGGCAAGAGTGGCCGGAGGTCAACCCGTGGCAACTCCCGGTGCCATGGTCGCTGCTGGGCTCGGCAGTGATTTCGTCTCGCATCAATCTGCGCAGCATTTGGCAAAAATGAGGCGGCCCGCGATCCTAGTTCATTGATCTGAGCCACACATCACATGATACATTTGAATTAAAATGAATGCATTCCTGATCAATTTGCATATGAGCTGTGAATGGAGATTGTGATTGCGATTATATCGTGGTCGAATCCGGGGCGCACAATGAGTGTTAAAATTGATATTTTCATCAGCCCGAGATTTTGGGCTCCATCCTGGCGGGTCGGTGCGGGCCCCGAGGGCAATATCGTCATTTTCGCCATTCCCATTGGCTCGTATAAATCGTCGGTTTCAGGAGCAAATCAAAAGTCGAGATTTCACAGAGCGAGAGAAAAGAGAGAGAGATTCAATAGACAAGAACGAAAGCGCTCCTTCACTTTCCTGCGAAAATTCCCCGTCTTCCGTATTGTTTGTCGCCAGAAATCCGTCTCTCCTGCTTCGTTCTTCGCAGCGGCGCGCGAAATGCAGAGGGCGAAGAGCGAGGGCGACGTCCGGAGACTGAAGGATCGTGGCGATCGCGAGGAGGAAGAGGGGGAAGGAGGAGGAGAGGAGGAGGAGGAGAAGATCGAGCAGTTCTTCGCGATCCTCCGGAACTACTCGGAGGCGCGGAACCGGCGGAGGATGGAGTTGATGGGGGAGTTGGAGAGGGAGCGGGAGGCGGAGGAGTCGAGGAGGAAGAGGAGGAGGGTGGCGGAGACAGACGGCGGCGTGGGGGAGCGGTGCTCGAGCTGGGTCCCGAGGTTCGAGCCGGAGGATTTCAGCGCCGACGTCGAGTTCCGGACGAGGCCTCTCCCTCTCCCTCTCCCTCTCCATCATCCTGCTCCTGCTCCTCCTCCTCCGGCGGCTCCGGCGACGGTGATTTCGCCGGCGAAGGCGGTGGAGAGAGAGAGGAAGGCGAGGGACGACGGGTTGGAGCTCAAACTGACGATCTGATGGATGTCCTCGTCTCCGGAGATCTCGGAGGATCCGTGTCTTCTTTTTCTTCCTTCTTCTTCTTCTTCTTCCATCGCTCTTGTTTAGGAAATCGGGGGGATGAATCTGATCAGCAATGCCTCTTTCTTTCTTCCGAAAAGTCGGGTCGTCTTTGTTTAGTTCCACCTTCAACTCTCTCTCTCTCTATCTCTTTCTCTCTGTTGTATCGTTCGATCGGTGATTCAAATGTGCAGTTGATTTCGAAGATGCAGTAGAAAATATCACGTTCGGCTTCTGAACCGCCACGTTTTAAGTCGCGAGTTCGAGTGAATTTGTATCCATTAATACACAGGAAGTGCATGAACTTTTCACGAACTATTCTCGCGGCAAAACAAATCGAAGTAGAGCAAAAAGGTCAAAACATTACAAAATAAAATCAAATCCAGAAAACAATGACCATCAACAAGGGTTAAGCACACCCTCCATGAGAATCGATCTCTCAAAACAAAATAATTGATGCTAATCTCGTAGTGGTACCATTTTCTTGTTCAAATTAATTTTGCATTTATTGAATCAAAAATTGAAACGTGCTCCAATAATGGAAATCATAACCATCTGGGTACTAACGCATTCGATCGGTCCCAAGCCTCCATACGGATTCAAATAAATAAATAAATGCAATTAATTGATGATGGGCATCTCTCGTGATTAAGGCTTTTCCAGCAAGTTTGCCTTGAATGCATGGCGTTATACTTGATAAATGTCAGTACACACGCGGCCGTTGGGGTCTGATTAAATTAGTCCACTAATCATCATCATCATCGGGCCAGTAGCAGCACCGAAATGGGAGGATTTACCGTGATTATCAATTTTTTTTTTTCAATTTCCTTCCCTAGTTACATACTGCGTTGGCAGGTCAATGAAAGTCGTCCCGGTTACAGTAAAATTTCAATCGAGAAAATGCAGATTGACTGGAATCTCCGTCAATGACATGATGCGTTTAAGTCAAAAAAATAAAATAAAAAATAAAAATAATAAACCGGGGGAGTAGAGAGTCTCGTTTCCTCAGTCCATCGAAGTCCCCCCCAAAGTCTAGATTCCAGCGTGGGAGACGAGTTCGGCCCGACGCCATCAAAAGCGCCGATTTTCTTCGTGAAAATTGTCAAAAAACTGATACGTGGATCATACCGATTCGAGATTTTTTCTGATACCCAAGATTGATTCCGAGGTAAACAGACAAATCTGGGGATTCCGACGGCACGGGTCGAAAGATTAGATCGCGATTTTCGTAGGTTAGGAGATGTAACGATTCCCCCTACACGCATAGGAGCGTGACTGGACTGGAATGGAGAGGCCGAGCGCGAGCGATTCGAATGCGGAAATGTGGCACTGGGACGCCTTGCAGGAATTGGGCAACCTCGGAGGCTAAAAGCTAGTCGTAGAGGCGGCAACGACAGAGTACGAAGAATCCTTTGTTTTTATTGTCTGTTCTTCTGAGCTCCTGTCGACCACACAACGACGCCCGAGGAATGTGAATATCTCGCCTTTTGAGGTAAAAAAAAAGAAAAAAAAAAGAAAGAAAGGAGTGGGCAGCAAGTAAAGCCCGTTCCGTTTCCATGGAAAAGTACGGTGGGGGCGGGCCCTCCGGTGGACGCCGGTTACCGACGGATATGACTTGGTCTCCAACGGACGAAACTTGGAGGTTTAAACAACGGCCGAGCTCCGGTGTTTTTTTCCCAGGAACGAAGCAGCTTTCTGATCGGGGACGGCATGTTGCGATCGATACCAAACGTGCTGACCCGGTGCGTGGGCTCGGTTTAGGTGGGTGGCGGATGGACGCTGAGGCCTTTGCAACGTCCATTCTCGTGGGAGTTTGGTGAATCAGGCAACTTGTTTTGTTTTGGTTTGGTTTTTTTTTTTTTTTTTTTGGGTTAATTCATGTGAGGGAATGATTCGTCACATCGTTATTAATGTGATATGGATTTCGATAAACTTCGCTTTTGAATATTAAAATTTTCTCGTTGCATCCACCTGATCTGGTTAAGTATACAAATTGCCTTCTTTTAATATATAGCCTGTCCATATTGATCCATGCTCACTCAATGGCGATATTTGATTAGCTATTAAATGAAAGCACGACCTAATACTTTAACGTCTTAATCGGAATTGCAGCAATGTGATATCGATATGGATGGGATTTAGTTGCTGTCCGTACACTTGGCGCTCTTTTGTTCATCTCCAAATCACCTACATGTTAGTTTTACTTGAAAGAACTTAAAACTTTTTGACTAATCTGATACCCTCTATTTCTCCCCTCTGTACACGTTGCCCTGCCATCAACAATTGCGCCTTTTACCACTACGTCGGACCTCCAATCCACCACCACCACCTCCGTCGGCAGCCAATTCCTAGAGTAGTTTTCCGTAACGGTGCTCCATAGGTGATGGGTGTTCGGGTAGAAGGGTTAAAGCTGCTGCCCGACAACAGCTAAACCTCGCCCTATCAATATAATATGGCTCCCTAAGGTGGATCTAGGTTTCTTCTTCTTCCTTTTTTTTTTTTTTGGGCAAGAAAACATTCACCTTTCATTGCTTTAACTATAGGGCTACTGCATCAAGGAGGCTCCTCATAAATATCAACCTCTAGCAGTTCAAGCAAAAGGGGATCCAAACAGCAGTGCACATCTTTTCCAACCGACCGGAACCTAACTCATTGATGACCCTTCACTGAAAATAGGATGTCATCAGTAATGGGCTAGCGTCTCCAGCAGCCTTCAGCTGTCTAGTCTGTAATCTGGCTATGAGTCATGCAGCATCTATCTCCTCACGCACTCTCTCTACCATCCTCCAGCTTTTGAGCAAGCAAAAGCCTCGGCCACAGCAGCAGCATATCCAGCAGCGATGCTTTCCCTAGCTCTTCCCAACAACCTTCCTAATATCATCATCTCTAGCAATGACACTCGCAGCGGCTCTAGAGGCTTCGAAGGTTCTAGCACAATTAAGCTTATCCCAATTTTACAAGCCACTCGGACTGATCGGATGTGTAGATTTGGTGTAGATAACATAGAAAATTCAGTGAATGCTCGATTTGTTCTTTCACTGACCTTCACGGGATTGGGAAGCACCCCCCCCTAACTAAGCCTGCCATCGTTCCGGCCCTTCCAAATATGCTCGCAAATGAAGGAACACTTCAACGTAATAAGCTAGTTCTCTTCTCCCTCGGCGAGAGCCGTCTGAAGTACCTATCGCTCATTGAAAAGACCTGCTCCTTCTGTACTCTATGCCCTAGGGAACCAA
Source organism: Corymbia calophylla (assembly GCA_014182845.1). NCBI lineage: Eukaryota > Viridiplantae > Streptophyta > Magnoliopsida > Myrtales > Myrtaceae > Corymbia > Corymbia calophylla. Next base: position 28,468,353 of record CM024703.1, on the reverse strand, counting down.
ACCAGATACCTCTGCTCCATTCACGTAAAAGCATGAGGTGCTCAATTGACCCATTCTCCCATAGAAGGGACAGCAGGGGAAGGCTAAAACCCTTTTTCGAAAGCGGTTTTCAGCTGCTGCCACTTGAGAAGATCTTGATGCTTCGGACCTGGCTTTCGCTGAGGAGGATTTGCTTAAAGAAAATGATAAGCAGTACGACAATGAGTTTCCCATTTTTCTCCCAAGGCCAAAAAAGTCTCATCTCCTAACAGGAATCTCTATAACTTCCTTACAGCAACCTGTATCAGCATCAGCATCACTGTGCTCATTAACTATTCTAAGGTCATCAGGAAACCACTAGGATGTAAATTGTAGTCCCATGAGACTGCAATCCATCGCTCCGCCCGGATTTGAATCTTCTTGCCTGATCACCAACTTGCCATATAGCCCCTCCTTTAGAACATTCAAATCATCAAGATTGCAAGTGGGACGTCGACCGATGCACTGCGGGTGTAAATAAATGCACTGTGGGTATAAATAAATTCACGCGAGTCATTCATTCCCTCATCAATGGAGGCTCTGACAATTCACTGGTTAATACATTTCCCGATCACCGGATGCTGATTTATCTCCAGTTGAATTCCCATATATCAAACATCAATCGGCAATTCTAGCTAAACCATATTGCAAGTGCCAAAACTTGACACATGTGATTATTTACGTGTCGATACTTTAAAAAAGTTCACTTAACTATCACTTTTTTTGAAAATTGAGATATTTAAATGCCAATTCCGACAAGAGTAGCCAGAAATTCGAAATAACTTATTTTTAATAATATAAGTGATCTATGTAGTTCACCGGAAAGCCTACTTAATAATGAAAGTGCAAAATGACATCGTTCTTCCCCATATTTATTAATTTAATATTACTTAAAATAAATTAAAAAGCCCTCACCGAATGCTTGCTGCTACTTTTTTTTTTTTTAAATTTAATTTTTTTAATTATTAACAATCAATTTTGGGGGCAAAATGACATCGTTCTGGACTTGTAGCATCACCTGGATAAATTTTTTTTAAAAGAATTGCCATTTCCGTAAAAGGTCACTGGAAAATGCTATGTCAAGTAATTTAATCGTAATTTCTCGCCATTAGCACTTAAATATTCTATTCTTCTCCGACTTTGGCACTTAAAAACTTTTTTTCAATTCTAGATTGGTTCTAAATCTATTCTCGAAAATAAAAAAGATACCAAATGGATTTTTTTTTTTCTGGAGAACAAAAGAATAGAATCAAGCATTGTTTGACATGTTATTAATCAAGACCTAAGTATGCATCAGTGCTAAGTTTTGGCATTTACGGTGTCTAGCATCTCAGCAATTCTATTCACTCCATTTACCTGAGGCAATTTTGTTCTTCTCCCTATGCAAGACTGTTCTTTTGAGAAGCATTTCTATGCAAGACTGCACTAGAAAAATGAACGGGCCTTTTCTTCCTTGTGCCTAGCGGATCAAGATCCAGCAGGCAGATGGTCTTACCATTTGCAGCAATCCAGACATAAACAGTCTATCTGTAATCCCAAGTAACATGCATGTGGAGTGATCTTCCTTAGACCCAACTCATGGCCCGGTCTTGCCTAGGTCCGAACACCGGTTTGGGCGGGTTTAAAAAGCAAAGCTATTTAGTTATAAAGTTGGGCTCAATATGGTACGAGCTAGGCTTGCCCCCATCCGGTCAAATGACCACTTCTAATCTAATTATTTACGTTGTATAAGAATGATATTAACACAATCATTCGGAGGGGTCCGTCGAATCAAGGTGGTCCCTTCGGGTGTCGTTCTTGTTGTGTTCCATGCTTAACAGTCACGTTAAAAAACCGCGTGGGGTAATGATTATTAGTTAATATATTCTCTAATTCGACATTCACGTCCCGTTTTGGTATGATCTTAACCAAGAGGCATTGGCGATTTGATGGAACCGGAGTCCGATCCGTGCCCTGTCGCCTCCATATCTCGATGAGTGCGACCATTTTCTCCAAGCAAAATTTCGCTGAATGAATCCTCAAGTAGGGGACATCAATCGATACACGATAGTATGTTTGTGGGTAAAGTTCTTGGAATCTTCAAGTAGAAAGGTCAGGACATGATACTTCTCAACAAAGGCTTAAAGAAATAGATAGTGCGGAGCACACAGCGCATCGTAAATACATCACGGGGAAAAAGCAAAGTGGCCGGTGGATTTGGAATCTTTCCATGGCAAAATTGCAGAAGTGTCACGGGCTTCGTTTGGTGGGGGGGAGTGAAGACAATGCATTATGGACCATTTGTGTTGATCCCATTGTTATTATCTTCACCACTGAAGTTTGACACTGCTTGTGTCCTCCAGAAAGTAGAAAGTGGTGCGTAGTAGGTGGGTCTCGTGAGGCTTGGAATGATCTGAACTCGGGATTTCCTGGTTCGATGCCGTGTAATGATTTTGGAGGATGTTGCCGACTATTCTGAAAATTTAAATTATTAGATGAAGGCATGATTTTATAATTAAGTACCCTAACGATTTTATTTTTATCACCATTGACGATGATTAGTACTGTTAAACTCTAAAATTTGCAATTTTTTGGAATTTGCTAGATTTTTCATAGTCGATAATTTTTTTTTTCCATAAATCTCAAGTTAGCATTCTAGTCTAGTGGCCATGAAGACGTTACATGGACCACTTGTATTGATCAACCCATTATCTTCACGAAAGTGGAAATTGCTCTTGCCCTCCACAAAATGGTGCGCAATAGGTGGCTCTTATGGGGTTTTGTATAATTTGAACCTAGAACCTCCTATTTTGATATCTTTTTTGTATCCTACGGTCAACCGTCTTAAATTTGAATGGTTGGATGATGGCGTTGTCAACTATTTAAGAATTCTAACAATTTCATTTTTGTCCCCATTCACGATAATTAGTGCTGTCAAACTTTTAAATTCGCCCTTTTTGGAATTTGCTAATTTTTTTTATCTTGATTTTACTGTAAATTGTGAGTTACAATTCTAGTTACAGCAAGGGATAATTGCCAAAAAATTCAAAAACCCATTATATGGTTGCCAATTCAGTTCAAAACCTTTTCAATTTAGCTAATTTAGTTCTAAGTCTTTTAAAAATTTACCAATTTAGTCCGTTCGGTCAATAATAATTTTTCTGAATTATATATTTATATTTTATTTATTTCTTTTCTCCTTTTGTTCCACTATGACTGATGAGACCTCAGTGATTCTTGTCGGTCAGTGGAAAAAATAAAATAAAATAATACAAATTTATTAAAAATTCAGAAAAATAACAAAAAATTATAAAAATTATCAACGACAATGTTAGTTATGCCACGTTAAACAACCGACGTCCATTTCCATTAAAAATTGACAATCCATCAAAATATTTATAACTAAATTGGTCAAATTAAAAATTTTAAAACTAAATTAGTATCCGTATAATAAATTTAAGACTTTTAATGTTAACTTTCTGGTTATAGTGGCGCAACAATTCATATAGCGAATTATCTACAGAATCTTGAGCAGTACGAATGTTCAGTACGTGGCTGTCAAGCTAATTATAATGCTTATTATCAACCAACATGAATTATTGCTAACAACATTTGAAAGCACGGGACAACATGCAATGATCGAGCCGTGAATTTGACATTGAAGCTTATTATGAAAAGGGTGTTAAAAGAGTAACTAGTGAAATCCCTCATTATCAACATTGAAGGCATCGAAGAAGATCCGGCATTAATGATCCTCTCAAAGTGATCATCAATTAGGACATTTCAGATCGTCAGCAATCGCAGTAGAAGACAAGGATAAGATTGCCGGAATGATGTTCGGACCAAGTGGCGAGACGTTGTTCTGCCCAGTGTCCACTTCCACAGCTTGAATTCCTCCGGATTTTCATATAAGCAAAGCTTCGTTTACATTCTACATACAGATAGATCAAAGCCAAGAGAAGGGAGCGGAGAGAAAGATATGGCGAGGAGGAGAGGAGGGTTCTGGATTCCCAGTCTCCATGCTTCGACGTGCGCCGTGGTGTTGGTGCTCAGCCTGGGCCATCCGAGCTTGGTTGCTTCTCAGTGCAAGAGAAGACCTATCGTCTTCAACTTTGGCGACTCGAACTCGGACACCGGCGGCTACTCGGTTGCGCATGGAGTTAACTTCGGGTTGCCGGACGGGCGAGCTTTCTTTCACGAGGGGACCGGCCGGTTGTGCGATGGGCGGTTGATCGTCGACTTCCTCTGTGAGTTCTTGCTCTCTGGTTTTCAAGGGGACACCTTTCCTAGGCAGGGCCACAAAACACTAATGACCACTAGTTTGACATCTCTATTGTTCAGTGTTATTTGGAAAACACATGAAGTTATGCTTTTTCCTAATGTTTATCTTAGGTTCTCATGCATGCTATATCTCTAGTCTAACAAGAACGATTTGAGGTCGGGATAGGAATCACACAAATGATCTCTATATCGTGATTGGCTTTATCCAAGAGAGTTGGAGAACTTGATCACGCAAGACCATCCGTGAGGGTCAAATTACATAAACCCAAAAAGCTAGACGACTTCATTGAACTAAAAAATATTAGAGGGCCAAATCGCGTAAATACTGAAATTTAAAGGACTAAAACTATGAAAAAGGGATTATGAAATTCTGATGAGATTTGCATGAAATCCAAAAACAGGCGAGAGCTTGAACACAAGCTACCTGAGCCCGTACCTGGAATCACTGGGCCCAAATTTCAGCTATGGCGCCAATTTCGCCATCGGCGGCGCCGCCACCCTCCCCCGCTACAAGCCCTTCAGCTTGGACGTCCAGGTCCTCCAGTTCCTCCGCTTCAGATCTCGCTCCCCCTTGCTTCTCTCCAGAGGTAAATTCAATTTTGTACTTAGCAAAACCAATTTTAACCGAAAGCAAATATAGAGATATCTCAATCTGGTGCCCCCACTCCAATTCAGGTTATACGAATCTGGTCGGCGAGGACGGCTTCGGGAACGCTCTCTACACCATCGACATCGGCCAGAACGACCTGGCGGGCCAGTTCGATTCCCTTCCGTATTCGCAGGTCGTTCAGAACATCCCGACCTTCATCGAAGAGATCCGGCTCGCGATCTGGGTTAGTCAGTCAGTCAGTCGACGATTAACGAAAGATTAAACATAATCCCATTTTTCTTTTTAAATTTCATTCACGTGTCTCTTGACTTTTTATAGGGTATATACAAGAGCGGAGGGAAAAACTTCTGGGTGCACAACACCGGGCCGTGGGCTGTTTGCCTCAGAAATTGGCCACCATCGCCCACAACGCGAGCGACGCCGATGAGCACGGATGCCTTCGATCTCTCAACGATGCTGCTCGAGTCTTCAATCGACGATTGCAATCCCTTTGCGAAGAGCTGAGGTCTCAGATGAAGGACGCGGCGATCGTGTACGTCGACGTCTTCGCGATCAAATACGACCTCATCGCCAATTACGCTAAATACGGTACGCTTCTATCGTCTTTATGATCCCGAGAGTCCCTTCGAGTTCTGTTATACTTAAGTTTTGTGTTTTTGCTTTTACCGTATGGATAGGTTTCGAGAACTCGTTAATGACGTGCTGCGGCAACGGCGGGCCGCCGTACAACTACAACGTGAACATCACCTGCCGCCAGAGCGGCTACACCGTGTGCGACGAGGCGGCGCGCTACGTGAGCTGGGACGGCGTCCACTACACCGAGGCGGCCAATTCCTTCGTGGCCTCTCGAATACTCTCCGCTAATTACTCCACCCCGCCCGTTAGCTTTTAGCTTCTTTTGTAACGTTTAATTTCGCTCGAAGATTTATAAAGTTTGCTTATTTAGTTGCTAAATTATGGTATTTGCTCATTTTAATTACTTAACAAAGATCTCACTCTTCAGGGAATTTTTTGCAATTATTCCAATTTTAAATTAGAGCAGGCTACAGACCAAAAAAAAAAAATAAAAAGAGCAGGCCAAGTTGTTTCATGCTCTCATAATCACTGCTTATAAAATTTAGGACATCTGCACGTGATGGTAAGACATTGTCACATGTTCATTCGAATTTTGAATACGCCCTTTTTCCCCTCTATATTAAAGCCGCCTATTGACTTTAACGGTACCAATATGTCAAAACATAGGTTTAAATTACATACCAAATTCCAATTCAGGAAGTAATTATGTTTTTAACAACAGGAAACGAACTGTACTCCAAATTATGAGCATTCGAGACAATTGGATCCAAATTCGATTCGGCTCATTTGTTACCACTCCTTTTAGGTGTAAGATAAGGAATGCCATTGGTACTATGTGGTTTGTTTTTTTTGGGTGCCAGAAGACAAAATATTTTATTTAAATTTGCAAAGATTGATTGTTCAAATACAAACACGAAATCTTCATAGTATAAAATGGCCTATATGAAGGATATGATTCATTTTTGCGATGGGTTTTGGCAGCCTAGTCAACGGCTCGATTAGAGTCCCCAACCAAAAACTACAGCATCATATCCCATGTCTTTTCAATAAAGGCACGTGCCTTCCAATTGAACTGATCTTGAATAAGTTAGGGGACTTACCAGATCAAAAAAATCAGATTCGAGAGCGAAGCTTGTTTCTCTTAGATAGCAGAACTCGAGGGTTTCAAGCAGCGCCATCGCCTCCTCTTGGATCGCCGAGGCCACCTATACAGAGCAGGCGAAAGCCATCGATGAGGAGTCCTGAGTGATCTCGGCATGCGCATATAGGTTGTGATTTTTTTTCAAATATCTAAAAATCTCCTTATCAGTTCATCTTTCAAGAATGAATCTTGAGCGCTCCGGCAAATCTCACTAGTTGGAAAGATCTTGAGGAAAATCGAATGGGCGATCTGGAGCTTACATTCGAAAAACATTGTCCTTGCAGATTCTCGTTTTGAAAACTATTACCTCAACTTAATCTTTTATTAAACTAAAAGATAATAGAGCAAGAAACTAGTTAAACCTCTTCATAGACTCATTCATCTGTAGCGTGGTGATTGATATTTGGAAGATATTTTGAAAATTGCTCCTTGTAAAAAAAAAAAAAATTGTACATAATTATTGTTCTCATTAGGGATGAATATTGGTGGCTTTCAAGACAAAGTGGTGGCTTTGATGTCTATTCAAACACTCCTGTGAATAGGAGGCTCCAGAGATCCTGGGGATTAGATGCGGCCATCTTTGATGCAAATATTGGCTAATTTCTTTTGTATTTGGTTCTCCTTAGTTCTTGTTATATTTTGGTGCTTGCCATGTAAAGCTTGTCTTTTTGTCTCTGATCTTGGTACCATTCCATTCACTTGAACTTGTGGTTGTGGTGAATGTAAATGGGTGCCAGGTTCCATAGTGCTGTACAGCTTTTTGGGTGGAATTATACAAACTTACCTTACCAAAAAAAAAAAATATATTGATTTAGGGTAGACCATGGAATTGGATTGAATAAAAAACTAAGGGCCTGCATGGTAACGCTCCCGGGAACAACTGATTCTATTCTTTTGTTGTCGGGAGTAGATTTGGAACATAAATGTGTTTGGTAAATTTTTTGTTTCCTAGAATAGGTTTGGAGTAGAATCCATAATAAAAAAAATTTGCTTCTCACTCCCAGGAACAATTTTAAGAATCAATTTTTTTCTCTCTTTTTTCTTTTTCTTTTTTTTTCCCTTTCCTTTCTTCTTCTTCTTCCTCTTCCTCCTCCCACCCCATCACCGTCCCATCGCTGCCCCTGGGTTGTCGCCGACGAGCGGCGGGCGAGGCCGAGCCTCGCCAGGCTGGGTGAGCCTGGCTCGGCCACTTGCCGGTGGCGGCCCAGGGGCGGCGGCTAAGAGGAAGAAGGGGAGAAAAAAGAAAAAGAAAAAGAAAAAAAAAAAAAAAAAAAGAAAATTATAACAAAAAATATTAAAAATTAAAGAATCAAAAGATCGGAAATTTTTAGCAAACGCATTTATGTTTCCAGAGTAAAAATTTTAAATAGTTTATCAAACACCTTAAATATTCAAAATTTGTTCTCGAGAGCAGAATAAAAAAAATAATTTCTGATTATAAATTGTTTCCGGGAACAGAAGCATTTTACCATGTGCACCCTAAACAAGCACTATGCATCTGGTTCAGTTTGATTCACATGGAAAATAGTTTGGTCTTCAATCCCAAAAATTGGGAATTGACACTATTCAGTTTGATTCCAGAGTTAAGGTGTTGAACTAGACCCATGGACCGATCCATGATCGACTCTAGATCGAACCCATTTTAACTATGTTTCTTATTTGTTTTGTTTTTAGGTGGCTAGAATTTGGAGTGATCATTAATGGATGAATGAGGAGTGAAGGTCTATAATTCAAGTTTTATGTTACATATTTTGAACTATTTATCGTATATTTTGTTTTTAGTGTTCATCTTTTTATGAGTTTTTGTTTTTAGTAAGTGGAGATTTTTGTTGTTGCTTTAGCTTTCATTTTGCTTGATTAAGGGTTGACTTCGATAATTTATTGTTTTAGATTTCTATTTGGCTTTTACTGGTATTTTACTTCTCACCGTTTTGTTGCTAAGTATCACGGTTCTAAATATTGCGTATATTAAATGTACTTTGAAAAAGTAAGTTTGCCCTTTCGAGAAATGCAATAAAATAAAATAAAAAGAGAATTAGTGGGCTCCCTGCAGCAACCATGTAATCGGCCTAGTCAATGGGGTCGATCTAAAGTTGATTCAAGAGTCTATAGGGTTGATTCTAGATTCCAAAATCTATGAGCCAGCCTTGTGCTTTCTTGGTACATTCTTGGCTCTAGGGTTTAACCGGCCTAAAGCCATAATCGCTTGCCCTAATTCAGATAACTTTTCGTAACTTAAAAGTGTTCAAAATTTATAAAAGTCAACAATAACCTTTAAAAATTATAAGGCGGAAGTAGAAATCCAAAAACGGAACCCAAACATGCCACAGCTATTTTCCTTCATATTTTTGGTCAAAGGACATTTCATTCAGTTTTTGATAATCTTGCAAGGGCCGGAAGACCGATTGGGCGGATTTGGAGAGAAAAGCTTTCTAGCTGTAAAGTTAAGCTTGATATGGTAAAAGCTTTTACTAAAAGCTAGTTTGCCTCGATCTAGTCGAAAGACACCTTTCATCTCAATAATTAGGTGGGGCAATGTGTATAAAGCACGGCATTAACATGAACATGTCCCTCGGTGCGGTTCAGATATTAACGTGGTCCTTCAAGGTGTCGTTCTTATTAAGTTTCATGCATAACATTCACATTTAAAAATCGCATGATGTACGATTATTAGTTATTGTATTCTCTAATCGGATAATCACATGCTCAAACTTGATAAACTCAAACAGCATTGCATCTTGGTATGATCCGAGCCATGCCCATCACCTTTTTTGGATGAGTATAACCGTTTTTGATGAATATAATTGTTTTCTACAGGCAAAGTTTCAAGCAATCAATCCTCAATTAGATACTTGATTCATTTGAAACTCAATAAACAAGGCTTTTAAAAAATAAATGGATAATATATAAATCACTCAATTTTAAAAAGTTTACCTCAAATAGATTTTAAATTTAAAAATTAAAATAAATGGATCTTAAATGGGTTGAGTTTACAACACATTTTCAACCCAACTCATTCTACTCTCCCTCCCTTTTCAGCCTTATAATTTTTTTTTAAAATCGAAATTATTTTCTTTTTTCTTTTCCTTTTCTTTTTGGCATTTTCTTTCTTCTTCCTTCTTCTATTTGATTGACCATAGCAACGATGATGGCCAGCCAGGTGAGGGACTAGCAAGGCTCGAGCTTACCGGCCTAGGGTGAGCTTGCCGATTTGGTGAGGCCAAGACATTTGGTAAGGCTCCAGCCTTGCTGATTTGGTGAGATTTGAGCTCGCTGTCCTCTAGTGAGCTCAACAAGGATAAATAAAAAAGGAAAAATAGCTAAAAATTCAATTTTTTAAAATAAAAAATTTAAAAATTAAAAAGAATGCATGGAGGAAAATCAAATCGAAATTTTCATACCAAATAGCGGAAATTTTTTTTTTTTATTTTCAAATTTCAAGAAAACGCAAAAAAATTGTTATTTTCTTAAAAAATAACTTTCTAAAAAAATTTTAAAAATAAAAAGAGCCTCAATTTTTTAAAAGAATTATATGAATTGTCTACTAAATTTGTATTGAATGAAGTGTTTTAGCAATATCATTTTTTAAAAAAAATCATAAGAATAAGTTTTTTAAAATTGGGTTAAATATGGAAATGTTTTAATAATAAAAGTCGAGTTGGGTATGAGTCGACAAATTTACATTATGTATAAATGGGTCATAAACGAGTTAGTGAGTCGACTTGGTTAGGACCACTTATGACTTGATCTATATCGACCAAACTCACCTATTTGACTGGACTACATACATTATGGAGATAGAGCCAACCATCTTCCTCTCTTCTTGTTAAGAGCTCCCTCTACGCGTGGTGATAGGTAAACCTAAATGCTAACTTCCCTTTGTCCTCCCTCAACCTTCATCCTTTTCAACTTCCATTTTAAGTGCGCCTACTTGTAATCGTTCCCCCACATGTTACCCCTTCCCCTCCTTTCCATTCTCAGCCACTCTCCCTCTTCTGCACACGCCCGGCCTGCACATACCACTCCTGCACCATGGGAAGCCGTGTGTACATCCCACTTCTCCCCCCACCTGCCTCATTTCCATTCTTCGAACTATACCCTAAACTCACACTTCCAGACTAAACCTAATCTCAGTAATATTGCTGCTCCTGGGTCAAGTATGTGCCTAGAGCTCTTTTCATCCACAAATCTCTCCTTCTCTAGTCGTTGGGGGTGTCAGTCCTGAGTGCTAGTTGTGCTATTGTACTATATTTTCGGCTTGGCAATGGTCACGCCCTATTGAGTTGCTCGTTATTAGTTTGGCTTGGCCCCTTTATCCATCCTTTGATAATGACTTCGTGCTTTGATTGGTGTTGGGGTTTCCTCCTGTTACAGCAAGACTGAGAATCATGGGTAACAGAACTGGAAGAGAGATTGAAGGCCACCATCTCTCCCTTTACCCGGATTAAATTCGTTGGGCTTTTGAAAACAAACTTTGATGTTGCGGCAACAACTATTTCGAATGGATAGTGGACAGTTCAAAATATGAAGGAAAATGAATATTTATTGTTATTTCTTGAAGGAAGCATCCACTTCTCTGTAAATAAGAGGGTATCGGCCATATTGATGGGCCACATTTTTTCCCAAAAAGGCTAGATTGTGATTAAGTCTTCAAGCAAAATAAAATGAAAAAATCCCACTTATCAAGGCAAAGATCACATTTGAAGATCAGGAACTTTGAAGGCCAATCCGCAAGTTTTTGAGATCAGATCGAGGAGATGGTTAGTGTTGGAAACATTCAAATTTGAAAGGGGAAGAAGATTTATTGCCATCTCTAAAATTCTTATCTATAGAGAACAACTCTCTCTCCCTCTATAAATAGAGGAGATGGGGGCTTCGTTCAAGTAGGAGCCGAAGGAGCGAAAATCCCACCTGTTCGTCATCTTTCATCGATGCTGCCCTTCGTTGCCATCCACCGCCGCGTCACTGCTGTTCGTTGCAGTCCACCGCCTCTGTATCGCTGCTGTAGTTGTCTCGTCACTGCTGCATTGTTGTCATTCATCGCCGTTCACCGCATTGCCGCTGCTCGTGGGCGTTTGCTGTCCAGTTTTGCCAGGTTGCTCGTCGTCGTCGGCTATCCAGTTTTGTTGTTGCTGCTTGCCGCCCAAGGGTTGTCGTCCAATTTTGGGTCAAATCGGTAGTCTTTGTTGACCGGGTTTTGACGTGGCTGCTCCTATCATTCATTACTCGGCCCGATTACACCACAAATCGGAACGTGATTTCCTCACGGCTGTTCTCTAATTTTCTTTGTGCAGGTTCGAGAAAGTTGATCTAGGTAATTTCCTAATCCATTCATTTATCTGAATATTTAAATTAACTAATTTGATATGTGTCCGATGCTAACATGATTTGCTAGAAATATTAGGCATTAAATCTTAATAATAAAGAATTTGTTTATTATTTTGATTTTCCGTCTTGGGTCAGGGCAAATTATATGCTTTATATGGTCGTTTACATTGTTTATGTTGATTTTTAGTAAACTTATAGAAAATGCATATATAAATATTGCATTGCATAATTGGTCAAATGACAACATTTCATGTCGAATTAGCTCTGCAATTTGTATTGCATGTTTAGGATAATGTATGAAATTTCATAAAGTTAAAATAGATTTTGATTATTCCTAATCGCCGATATGCTCATATCAGTGACATTATTGTTGCTGTGATCAAGGAAGCATTACCAAACACACCTCTAGAAAGATCATAGGTGGTCAGAGCTGTAATTGTACGTACTTGTAAAGAACTTAAACGTGACAACGGTATGATGATAATGCCGCAGTTGTGATTGATCAAGAAGGAAATCCAAAAGGAAGGTCCTCAACCTACATGATATTTTAAAGAAGGCGGGGGTTTGTTTTTAGAGAATTTCATCTTAATTAAAGGAAAGTAAATTAATGAAATACAAAAGAAGAGGGTGTGGGTGATTTGTATATAGCTTTGTATAAGTATAAGTTTTTTTTCTACTATACTTTCCCCACTCCCCTCCTCTTCTTTTGCTCTATTTATACTTTATTTTATTGTATTCTTTTTTAACTATTCATATTGACAATAGTGTGTTGAACAAATATAATTCCATCGTGTAGAAATGGATCTATTTATCTTCCTTATATTTTTCTTTCTTAGATTTCGCTATGACGAATATGAAGTAATTTCTTATTCTAATGGAAAAATCATAAAAAAATAAAAAAGTAAAAACCATGTCATTCATTTCGTGTCACTAGGATCATGTAAATTAGATTGCATACATCAAGAGAGTTAACGTGGTATGAATTGTACATCATGTGTTAATAGAATAAAATTATGCATATTAAATTTATATCAAGACTACACGTCATTAGTTTCTTTTATAAATAAAAAATTAAAGAGAAAGATTTCATATCATTTAGAAATCATGTTTAGGGCATGCATTTTGTATAATTTATATTTTGCAGAAGTTGTAGTTTGTTTTGCTTTAATATTAGTCATCATTCTTACAATTTATTGCTTGAGTTTATTGGATATCATTTTATTGATTGTGCACACATGAACTATAGTTATAGTGAAGTAATACTTATACATTCCTTATTTTATTAGTTAATGATGTGATTGGATTTCTTAGTTTAAAATCAAATAATTTTTCAAAGACTATTCATCTATTGTATTTTCACATAAATAGCTTCTATGGAAAAATGGTGGTTCAGATTATTAAATAAAATCAATTGATAGAATTAGAATACGGGTGTGGGCTATTGAAAAAAAAAAACCAGGTACAAAATCCGGGCGATTACATTAATTTCATTTAGTGGGCATCGTAACCCAAGTCCACACTTTTACATGGGTTTTAGTTTAAAATCAACAAAGATTGCTTGTAGATTATTAAATAAAGAGAAAAGGTACAAAAGGGCGTTACACTTTACATGGGTTTCTAATCAACCCTAATTGATTTGTAGCAGTTTCTAATTGAATGAAATTGCATGTTTAAATTGATTTATTTTTTAGTACCAAGTTGCGATTGGTAGAATTTGGGAGAGTCCACACTAAGTCTTTGGACTTAATAATCCATTTAATTTTTCTTGGGTGATTCATCTCTAGAAAGGACACAATAATACTGAAAGCATGGTCTTTGACCCAATGGAGTTGGGACTATTTTCATTCACCTTTAGTTTAGATGAAACAAGTTCTTAAAGAAAGTTCATGGTGTTTCTTAGGCAATTTGCTCATCCTTCAAAAGGGTTCCTATTTTTTTTTTTGGTCAGAAATTAATTTTCATTACTAGCTTAGCGATTAATTACATCTAGATCCGAACTTGAAACATAAAATAGATAAGAGGGCTTGCGGGGGGCGAGATACCCAGTTCGGTGGAAGAGTACTATCTAGGTGGGCTTTTGCCACCCAATCAACCGCTTTGTTCTTGCTTCTGGGCTCGTGCATCAGCTGGATTCCTTGTATACGGCCCAGCAAATTCTGGCAGTCCAAGACAACCGACCTCAAGGCCCACGGCGGTTCCTCATGGCCTAAGATAGTTTGAACAACAGTTGAGTTATTAGTTGAAAGTATCACGTGCTGAATTGAACTAAAGCCTTGAGTTCCTCGATCAGTTCTGCTGTCTTGTATCCATAACAGAGCAAAACGCAATGCTAGGGTTTCGGCTAAATGGCTGATGGGGTGCAGATCGATTGCGAGAAGTCGGCGATCAGGGTGCCTTCGTCATCTTTGTAGACACTGACTATAAAGCCCTCCGTAGACGAGCTTCTCCAGGCGGTGTCGATGTTCAATTTCAAAGAACCCAAGCCGGGCGGTTCCCAGTTCTCCATTTGAGGTAAGGGTTTACTATGGCCTTGCGGATACCATTTATCTGTTAAGCGTGCTGCAGTAGAGCTTCTTCTGTGGTTTTTTGTGGGTTTGGTGGCTGACCAGCAAATATTGATATGTTTCCAGACTTCTAGATGAACTAAAGTAAAGTTGCGAATAGGGCTTTGGTCTTTGAAGTGCCGTCTGAGGTAAGAAAGTTGCTGATTCTCTTATCCATCCGTGTAATGCTCGTTGGGGAGGTGTCTAAGGCTAACCTTGACTCTGTCCAAACTTTTTTGGTCCAGGTGCACAGAAGAAATAAATGTTTAGAGGACTCCGGACTAATCCGCACATTGGGCATAGTGGTTTAGGTACCAATTTCCTTCGGTAGAGATTTATTTTCGTAGGAAGAGCCTCTTGACAAATGCTCTATATAAAAAACCTGATTTTAGGAGACGTGCATAATTTTTAGATTTCGACCCATAATCTTTTAGGGTTCTAATATGATGTTGATGCTGGGGAAGCAGGGTGTGAGTTGTTTTGTGCTTTTAATTTGTTGTAGCCGCTCTTCACCTGGTATAATCCCGACTTGTTTGCGATCCATAGCAATTTATCGGGCCCAGGATTTATACTAAAAGGCGTAGCTAGGATTTCCCGTACAAAATTTTCTCCAAATGTCATCTTCAACAACTCAGACTTCCACTCCCCTGAATCTTGGTTGATAAAATCAGTTACAAACTGTGGTTCATTTAGGTTAGCCGGGTCCACCAATTTTTCCCGAAACCAGCCATCGGTCTTCTCTAATGAGTATGCTTTCCCCGTTCCCCACTTCCCATTTCGTCTCCGATTCAATAGCATCTCTTCCTACTAAAATACTCTGCCAACCCCCGGATGGGCGTGAGGTCCTCTCTTTGCATTCCATAGGTTACCGCTAGGGAAATAGAGGCCTTGAAAATGTCTGCACCATAGGGCATCTTTTGATGTACTAAGTCTCCATGCTTGTTTTCCCAAAAGAGCTCTATTAAAGTCCATCAAATCTCTAAAGCCAAGTCCTCCTTGGTCTTTTCTCTCCTTTAACAGGTCCCAATTCTTCCAATGAACACCTCTTCGATGCATATTTTGCTTCCACCAGAAAGCTGAGATTTTCTTTTCAATTGCTTTGCATATGGAAACAGGGATTCTAAACATTGACATAGCATATTGTGGAAGCGCTTGTATGACTGTTTTGAGTAAAACCTCTTTCCCTGCCTTTGAGATTAGATTTTCTTTCTAGCCCTCTAGTTTCCTATCCACCTTAGTGAGCACCCATGAGAACACTTCTTTTTTCGTATTACCCCAGTCCGAAGGTATCCCCAAATATTTCCCCGTTTTCTCCATCACTGGCACCCGTAACTCAGTTGCAAGATTAGTTTGTAGGCCTTGTGGGCAACCTTTCCCAAAGAAAACTCGCGACTTATTAAGGTTTATGGCCTGTCCCGACGCATAGCAGTACTGGTTAAGGACATTGGACAGGTTTTGTGCTTCTTTGATGTTGCATTCTAGGAAAAAAATTGCATCATCCGCAAATAGAAGGTGAGATAGGGTAGGACAGTGAGGATTAAGCTTGATACCTTTTATGGTTCCTTCCAATACAGCTTTAGAAATAAGGGTGGAAAATTCGTTAGCCATGATGATGAACAAATAAGGGGATAAAGGATTGCCTTGTCTAATACCTCGAGATGGCTGAAATTGTTCTGTAGCTTCACCATTGACCTTAACACTAAAAGATGTTGAAGAGATGCACCATTTAATAAGAGAGACCCATTTGTCACAGAAACCAATTCTTAGCATGTAATCACATAGAAAATCTCATTCCACCCTGTCATAAGCTTTTTGCATGTCTAATTTTAGCACCGCTTGGAATTTCTTTTTCCTTTTTTTAACCCGCAGCTGGTGTAGGACCTCTTGCACAATGAAAATATTATCTTGGATTTGCCTACCTCCTATGAAAACACTTTGTTCTGGGAGAATAATTTGGGGGAGCCATGGTTTTAACCTGTTTGCCAGCACTTTGGCGATGATTTTGTAGCTGAAGTTACACAGGCTAATGGGTCTATATTGGGATATATGTTCAGGATTAGGGACTTTCGAGATAAGGGTTAGCTGTATGCTGTTTATTTCAGGATTGAAAGTGCCTAGGTCAAAGAAAAATCCACCATTTTAAATATGTCATCTTGAATTACAGGCCAATTGCTGTGGTAGAATAGCCCATTTAGTCCATCCGGCCTAGGTGCCTTGGTAGGTCCCATTTGAAATACAGCTACTTGCACTTCTTCCTTAGTTATAGGCTTCATCAAGGTTGTATTCATGTCTCCTATGACAATCTGAGGACATTGCTCCAGAATTGGACCATAGTTTCTAG
Source organism: Corymbia calophylla (assembly GCA_014182845.1). NCBI lineage: Eukaryota > Viridiplantae > Streptophyta > Magnoliopsida > Myrtales > Myrtaceae > Corymbia > Corymbia calophylla. The sequence continues at coordinate 28,451,536 of CM024703.1, read as the reverse complement.
CCCCAACTGATAAGTACAAGGACTTGTCAAATTCTGAAATGTGGTTTTTGAGAATAGTAGGGTCTTGGCTCCAATTCTGGTCATCGATTCTAAGGATAGAAATTCTGTTTCATATCCTCCGTTGAATAGTAGTGGCGTGGAAGAATTTGGTATTCCTGTCCCCCCATTTCAATCAATTAACTCTGGACCTCATATTCCAATACATCTCCTATTGTCTCCACAAATTATCTATTTGCCTAACAAGCTGCGTGTACACCTCCCCCATTGATGCCCTGTCTTCAGCATTTGTTAGATCAGTTAGTTTCTTTTTGAGGGCATCTATTTGACGAAGAGCATTCTTAAAAGTCTTTATGCTCCAGCACCTTAGCGCTTGAACGACATTTCCTATCTTTCCCATAATATCCCCTGTATCTCCAGCAACTCCTTTCCAAGCTTGTCTAGCCACTTCTAAATATTATGGCTTGTCTAGTCAAAAAGCTTCAAATTTGAAAGGCTTCTGCATGCTAGAAACAGTAGGGTGCAATGAGAGGAGAATCGGGTTGTGATCTGACCTAATCGCAAGAAGAGAGTATACCTTAGCATTCGGGAAAGCTGTTCTCCATTCCAGATTATAGAGAGCCCTATCTAGTCGCTTTTTGACTAGCTGATCACCTACCATTTTGTTTGTCCATGTATATGCACAGCCCTTACTTTCCATATCAATTAGAGCACAAGAGTCCGCAAACTCTCTGAAAGCTACCATCCGATATCGATCGGCCTCTCTCATACCAATTTTTTCCCAGTGATATAAAATTTCATTAAAATCGCCAATACATAGTCACGGGAAAGAATTAGGACGGTTATAGTTCCTTAATGTTTGCCATAGTGCAAGTCTGTCCTGAAAGACAGTAGGTGCATGTAGGAAGGATATTCTCATCGTAATGTTGCTGCCCTGATCTCTACAAAGCACTACCATCCACTCCTTTGAGCTAGCCTCCATTTCAACTGTTATCTCATCACTCCATAAGAGAGCCAATCTACTCGCAATGCCAACTAGGTCTATAGTCTTTAAGTATTTGAGCTGAAGACACTTAGCTAAGCGCTTAATCACCTCCTCTTTGTTTTTGGTTTTCATAAGGAAAACCAAATTGGGCCTTTCTCGAGCCACTAGGGCTCGGAGGTGCTGGACTGTCAAGGGGTTACCTAGCCCTTGACAGTTCTAGCTTATAATTTTCATGTCTTCCTTGATGACTTATTAAGGTTAGCCACCAAAGCCCGGGTATGCTCCCCTTCCCACATCTGGATAGGTGTGTCTAAGAGATGTCCTTCATCGATAAGAAAATCTTGGTTCCCTCTAAGAGCATAAGGGTTAAACCTCTTCTGTTTTTTTGCCACTTGCGATTTTAGTATAGCTTTGCCTTTTTTGCTGGAACCTGGGTTGTGTTTCTAGTCAGTTTCAAATGACAATAGCTGCTGAGTTTGCTGGGGTCTTTTCCCTCTTGAGTGGGAGGCTGGGGTCAAGATATTTCCTTCATAGGTGTCTTCATTCACTGCTGGGTTGTATAATACAAGAGCTCTTTCATTCGGTGGAGACATAACTTTGTCTATATTCTCTGCTACCGGGTAAATGGGGGTTTCGGGCACCATTTCTTCTTCAGCTTCTGCAGCCTTTAATTCCCTGAATTTTTTTTTCCAGTAGGGACTTGACTTTTTAACCTCAGCTTTAAGCCACGACCCATATTTGGGAGGTAATCCCGAGTCTTCATAAGGAATTGTTGGGCACGAAGTTGCATAATGACCCATACACCCGCATGAATAATAATAATGGGGTAACCTTTCATACTTAAAGTCAATCCACCATTTCATCATTCTCAAGTCAATAATCGTTCCAGTTTTAAGGGGTTTGTGAAGGTCTAGATTCACTTTAGCTCTGCCCATTCTACTAGAGCTGTTGTATTTGGCTTCGATTTTCACTTTCTCTACTGTGCCAATTTTCCCTGCAATTTTCATAATTGCTTCTTCTGTGATCACAGCTCTAGGAAGACTGACTAAATGTACCCAGAAAGCATACTGGGAGAAATCATAACAATGCTCTCGGATATTAGGGTCTCCTTCTTTCAGAACCAAAAGATTACTCGCAAAAGACCATGGACCTGATTCTAGCACTCTCTCCTTTTCTTCAACAGAGTTAAAGGTAAATAAGAAAAACCCCTGTTCTATCATTTCATATTTTACAGACTCAATCTTCCAAGCTCTCTTCATGGTGCTCAAGAAAGCTGGAAAGTTAACATTTGGTTTAGAGAAGAGTTTGCCATAAAGAAGAAGCTTACTTTCCTGGTGTATCGATTCAGGGAGGACTGCATTTAGCTCCGTAATGTCTTTTTTAGCCCATAAATCCCCCATTCTTTTGCATAGAGTGGCCATACGTAGGTGATTCTCCATTTCACCCTCCATTTTCAGAAATTAGTCGATATTGGGACTGGGTATAATGGGTTCCTCAGATAATCAATTTTCTGGTAGATGAGTATATGACATTCTAGGGTTAGGAATGAAGAGAGCTCAGCGGGGAGCTAAATACTAACAATTTGCGATAATTTCAGGTGGGAGGGAATTGTTGGGAAGCTGGGATAGTATGGCTAATCTGGTGGGTGTTGTGGGAGAAGAGCCATGGATTTCGGGCAAGGGGTGGGGAAATCGGGATGCTGATGAGGAAGATGGGGAAAGAAAGGGGAGGTCAGCACCTGTGACTCCAGTTGCTGAGAAGATGCTGCCATGGAAGATTACTATAATGTGAAGGGAAGGGGCATTAGGGTTTCAACTATTACTAGCTGGGATAGGGAGAGAGCTCACCTAGGGTGAGAGAGAGGACAAAAAAAAAAAGGGTTCCTATTCATTGACATGTTTTACGCACTGCGCCTTATGGATACAAGTGTGTGGCTTACCACTAGCTCATATAATTGAAAAGGTGATGTTTGGCTTCAAAGATGGGGAAAGTTCTGGGGTTGAAGATTGAAGGGAAAGGGTTAGCTCGTGCAAAGTCAGAAGAGTTAGGGTGCTTTTAGACCTATGTGCCTACGAAAGATAGGTCGTTGCGAACTTTGATGATGACCAACTATGTACTTGTTGGAAAAACACCTCAAAGTGATTTTGATGATATCCAAATTATTCTTAGTATATTTATGTGCATATGTTCGTAACAAAGGATTGTGTAATATCCATGGCGTGATCTAGTAGATAGAAGAATGCAATACATTACGATAATGAGTTTTGAAACATTACTTTGACTTGATCTTTTACTTAGCATTAGCTAATTTCTACGAAAGATTGTCAAGTTTTCTAAAACAACCTATTCACCCCTCTAAGTTGTATTGTTAGCCTCTATCAATTGGTATCAGAGTCCTATTGCTTGTTATTTGAAGTGTATTCCTTCTGAGTAATCTTTTCTTATGGCTAACTTTGGTATCTTACTATGATGGAAGTAACTAGGAATAATGGAAGTAAAGAATGTAGTCATCCATTGAAGTCATAGATCTTGAGATGTAGAATGTGGTTGATAGTGGTAGGAATGTATTAACCCCTGCACAAGCTCCTACTCGTTAAGATTCTCAAGCTGGAGTTGTTGCTCTTGATAACACAGAAGAAGCATGAAGAAGAGTTGCTTTTAATGCCAAAGCTAAACAATTATTGTATTGTGCTTTGTCACCATTTGAATTTAATAGAATTTATTGTGTTACAACTAAGGAAATATGGGATTCTCTCCTATTGACATTTGAAGGAATAGATAGGTAGAGGGAAACAAAGATGAACATCCTACTTGGAAATAACGAGTTGTTCAAGATGAAACAATCACACAGATATTTCATTTGATTTACTGAGATAGTGAATGGCTTTGCACATCATGGAAAAGTTTTCACTAATGTCGAAAAAGTGAACAAGCCATTAAGGGCTTTGTTTAAGGAATGGAGCATGATAAAAACATCACTATGAGAAACAATGAGCATTCAACCAATCACAATAGATGAGTTGATGGGAACATTCGTGTTTCATGAAGTTGAACACCTAAGTGAGGAAAGCAAACTCAAAAGGTAAGAAAGCTATTGCATTTAAAGCTAATCGAGATGATGTAGGTGAACAAATATCCTTAGAAGGTGAGGACACTAATGAAGACATGGCACTCTTGACAAAAATATTCAAAAACCTCATGAGAAAAGGAAGAAACTACAAAGGAAAAAAATAAATGAAGTCCTTGGATGATATAAAGCCATACAGGAGCAAGGAGGAATCCAAAGGTATGGATATTATTTGCTATGAATGCAGAAAACTAGGTCACATGAAGCCATAATACCCATCTCTTAAGAAAAAGAAGGGGAAAATGTGAAAAGAAGATAAAAGCGCTAAAAGCAGAATCTCATAGTGATACCAAAAGTGAATTAAGTGATGAAGAAGTAACAAATATCTGATTTAGATCATGAGGAAGAAAATGAGGTAAATGATTCTGAGTTGACTTAAGAAGAACTATAGGATTTTTGGAGGAAAATGTTTGAAGAGATCAGGAAGGCTTCAAAAAAATTTTCTATTTTGAAAAAAGAGGTTTATGATCTCACCACTGAAAACCTTTCTTACAACGTCTTTGTCGACAAATTGAAAAAGGAGTACGACCTCAAAGTGAGTAAAGTAAAGCTTTTTCGAGTCGAGAATGACACTCTCAAGGAAGAAATTTCAAACATCACTACCAAGTTTTCACTAGGTTAAAAAACCTTGAAACATATTCTCTCAATTCAAATTCCTCACCATGACAAATGTGGTTGAGGACACGAGGAAACTGAAGACAAGAAGAATCCTTTTCCAAAAGTTAAAGATAGATTGTAACACAAACCTCCTGTATGTTTTTATTAGTATCATGTTGTGAGATAATTCACAAAATCTATTGGCAGGCAATTTCTCGATTGCTCAATCTACAATGAATATGATCATTTCAAGATGGATTGTCCAAAAGAGTAGATAAATCCCAAAAAAGGTTCATAGGATATTTGATGCTGAATCAAAGCCTAACAAAAAAGGACCTGATCTTACATGGGTACCAAAAAAAAAAAAGATGAGAACATCTATGATTGCAGGTGATCTTGAAGAAAAACAGATGGTATCTGGAGAGTAGTGTGGATTGAGGCAGTATCTTTTATTTTTCCAGCAAAAGACTTATAAAGCTGAAGTCATGGGTAGTTGGCAATCTTTTTTGAAGTTTTCAAAAATGCTTTGCCATGTGAGGAATGTCGACAACAAAGTCATGCAACAAGTGAAAATAAAGACAGACATACATTCGTATCGCTGCTCAAAATTCTTTCAAGGGTCAACAATTTTTGCCTGATTGAGTGGGAGCCCGCAAAGGAAAAACAACCAAAATACCAAAAAACCTGACCTGATTTTTCATTTCGGATCTTATGCATTTTAGGTTAGGTCAAAGTACAACCCTTATTATTCGGGTCGGGTCAGGTCGGGTCAGGTAATATAAAAACTCGACCCAACTCATTGACACTCCTAATGAAATCCTTGCAAAAGACACCGTTCCTTCAACAAGAGAATCTCGTGGTTATAGGCCCCCATAGTTAGTCTTTTCTTCTTTGTTTTAATGTGCATATGTGTATTTACTATGTAAGCCACGAAAATGGCACCCATGATCTCCAAAACTAGAATCTAGAACACAAATATTCAAGTAAAAGAGATTTGCGCATCTGACTTGAAATTCATTGTTATTGATGCGAAACAACAACTATTCAAAATTCAAGTGCTTCTTCTTTATTGTGCTTTGTATTATTGCCTCAATGAGACTACCTTTCACCATTAACGTTTAGTAAATGCTCCTTATATAAAGTTATTTGTGCATTAGGCTAAAGGAGAGATTTGAGCACTATCTGTAGAGTTTTAAGCTATAGGCTCTCTCATTACATATTAGACTTTATTCAGCCCACACTAACCAATCCTATATTCGAATAATTAAGAGTTTTTATATATCACCTTATTAGACCAAAAATCGATAAATTACAAATTCAATTAATGTAACCTACGTCAAAAAAACTCTTACATACTATGCGATTTGAGTAATTCGTTAGGTGAAGAGGTGGTTGCCAATGATGTTTTCGTTTTGGTCGGAGTTGTAGTTAGATGGTCGGCCGATTCAACGTGGTTATCGATGCCAACATTGGTTTGATTTATGCTTGCCGGCGAAGGTCAGTGGTGGTGGAGATACCACTCTTGTGGAGACATTCTCGAGGAAGTCTTGGTGTTCTTGGGGAAGCAAACAAGAAATAAAAAAAGAAAAAAGAAAAATAGGAAAAAGAAATAAAAATAGAAAATAGTAAATGAAAAATAATAATAAAAAGGTGTTAGGATATACATGTGAATTATATTAAAGAAGTCCCGTATCGGAAAATTGATGTGGCGTTGAGAAATGAATAAATATATTCTAGTTAGCCTATAACTCACTAACTTAAGCTTTTAAGTGAACACATTCGTTTGGATGACATCAATCCTCGTAGCTATAATTATAACACATCCAATGTCTTTCTAGTCTGAATCTCTCGCTCCATGTGAGCTCTCTCCTTATCTCAGCAGGTGATAGTCAAGCTGAAACCCTAATTCCCCTTCCCTTTACAGTCTAATAATCCCCATGACAAGCCCCTCACAGCTTCTACAATGACAAATGCGGCCCTCCCTTTCTCTTCCCCACCTCCTTACTTGATAGCCCGCTTTCCCCCCTCCCTTACTGTAAGCTATGGAAGTCCTCACACAACACCCACCAGACTAGCCATCTTGTCCCAGCATCCCCGTGAGCCCTCCCACCTGCAATTCATCACACTAAGTTAGTCTTACACTTCACAAAACCCAACAATCGAGCTCCCTTCACTCCTAACCCTAGAAAACCATATACCCACCCACCTACCTGAGAAACCCAGTAACCCTATTCCAATATTTACTAATTTCTGGAAGAAATGGAAGGCGAAATGGCTAATCACCTGCATATAGCCACACTATGTAAAAGAATGTGGGATTTATGGGCAAAAGAAGACATCACTGAGCTGTCCGCAGTCATCCCTAAATCGGTAAATCAGGAAAGTAAGCTTCTTCTCTATGGCAAATTGTTCTCTAAACCCAATGTTAACTTTCAAGTGTTCTTGAGTACCATGAAAAAAGCTTGGAAGATTGAGTCAGTGAAATGTGAGATGATAGAATAGGGCTTTTTCCTATTTACCTTTAATTCTGCTGAAGAGAAGGAGAGAGTGTTAGAATCGGGGCCATGGTCCTTTGTGAGTAATCTTCTAGTTCTGAAGGAGGCAACCCAAATATACCAGAACACCGTTATGATTTCTCCCACTATACATTTTGGGTACATTTGGTGGGCCTTCCTAGAGCTGTGATCACAGAAGAAGCAGTTACGAAAATTGCAGGGAAAATTGGAAAAGTAGAAAAAGTGAAGATCGAAGCAAAATACAACAGCTCGAGTAGATTGGGCAGAGCTAAAGTGATTTTGAACCTGCACAAACCCCTCAAAACTGGATTGATTATAGATTTGGGAGGAATGAAATGGTGGATTGACTTTAAGTACGAAATGTTACCGCATTATTGTTATTCATGTGGATGTATGGGTTATTATGCAACTTATTGCCCAAAAATTCCTTATGAAGAATCGGGATTACCTTAGAACAAACCTGGGTGATATGGGTCGTGGCTCAAAGTCGAGGTTAAGGAATTGAGTCCCTGTTGGAAGACTTTTTACGGGGAAATAGAGCCTGCAGATGCGGAAGAAGAAATGGTGCCCGACACCCTAAGCTATCTGGTTGCAAAAAACATAAACAAAAATGTGTCTTCACCAAATACCAAAGCTCTTGTACTATATAACCCAGCAGTGCAAGAAAACATCTTTGAAGGCAATCTTTTGACCCAAGCCCTCCAATCAAAAGGGAAAAGACCCCAACACTCTCAGAACTTACTCTCATTTGAATCTGACCAGCAGCATTGCCCAAGTTCCAGCAAGAAAGGAAAAGCTACATTAAAATCTCAAGTGGCAAAAAAACAGAAGAGATTCACCCTTTACAGTCTTAGAGGGAACTAGGAATTTATGCTTGATGAGGGGTATCTCTTAGAAACCCCTATCCAGACGAGAGAAGAGGAGCAAACCTGAGCTTTGGTGGCTAGCCTTAATAAGACACCATGGGAAACATGAAAATCATAAGCTGGAACTGTCAATGGCTGGGCAACCCCTTGACAGTCCAGCACCTCAGAGCCTTATGGCTCGAGAAAGGTCCAATTTGGTGTTCCTTATGGAAACCAAGAACAAAGAGGAGGTAATCAAGCGCTTAACTAAACGTCTTCAGTTTAAATATACAAAATCTATAGATCCAGTTGGCATTGCGGGTCGGTTGGCTCTCTTATGGAGTGACGAGGTAACAGTTGAAGTAGAGGTCAGCTCAGAGGAATGAATGAGGGTGCTTTGCAGAGATCATAGCAGCGGCATAAGTATGAGAATATCCTTCCTACATGCACCAACTGTTTTTCAGGACAAAATTGCATTATGACAAACTTTACAAAACTTTAACCGTCCTAATTCCTTTATGTGGCTATGCATTGGTGATTTCAATGAAATTCTGTATCACTGGGAAAAAAGTGGCACGAGAGAGGCAGACCGATATCGGATGGTGGCTTTTCGGGAATTTGTGGACTCTTGTGCTCTAATTGATATGGAAAGCAAGGGCTGTGCGTATACATGGACAAACAAAAGGGCAGGTGATCAACTAGTAAAAAAACGATTAGACAATGCCCTATGTAATTTGGAATGGAGAACAGCATTTTTGAATGCTGAGGCATATGCTCTTCCTACGATTGGGTCGGATCATAGCCCAATCCTCCTCTCATTACACCCACCTATTCCTAGAATGTAGAAACCTTTTAAATTCAAAGTATTTTGGCTAGACAAACCAGAATATTCAGAAATTGTTTGGTAAGCTTGGGATAAAGGTGCTGGTAACACGGGAGATATTACGGGAAAGACGAAAAACGTCGTCCAAGCGTTGGGATCCTAGAGCAGGAAGACTTTTAAGAATGCTATCTGCCAAATAGACTCTCTCAAAAGGAAATTGACGGATTTAATGAATGCCGATGATAGGGCATTAATGGGGGAGGAATACAGGCAGATTGTTGAACAAATAGAAGATTTATGGAGACAGGAGAAAATGTATTTGAGCATGCGGTCCAGAGTAAATTGGTTGAAATGGGGGGATAGGAATACTAAATTCTTCCACGCTATCACCATTCAACACAGGCAACGAAACATAATTTCTATTCTAAAGATTAACGATTAGACTTGGAGTCAGGACCCTACTGTTCTAAGGAACCACATTTCAGAATTTTACAAATCCTTGTACTCATCGGTTGGGAATAGAGATTATGCTCCAATACTAGCGTAATGTCCTCAGATTGTCACAAGAGATATGAATACAGCCTTAATGAGGCCAATTACTAAGGAAGAAGTACGCATAGTAGCCTTTCAAATGGGACCTACCAAGGCACCGGGGCCAAATGGACTAAACGGGTTATTCTACCACAGTAATTAGCCTATAATCCAGGAGGACATATCCAAAATGGTGGATTCTTTCTTTGAAATAGGCACTTTCAATCCTGAAATGAATAGTACCCAGTTGACCCTTATCCCTAAAGTCCCTAATCCCAAACATATATCCCAATTTAGAACTATTAGCCTGTGCAACTTTAATTACAAAATCATCGCCAAAGTTATGGCGAACAGATTAAAACCATAGCTCCCACATATTATCCTCCCAGAACAAAGTGCTTTCATTGGAGGTAGGCAAATTTAAGACAATATCTTTATTGTGCAAGAGGTCCTACATCAGCTACGGATTAGGAAAATGAAAAGAAAATTCCAAGCGGTGCTGAAGCTAAATAGGCAAAAAGCCTACGACAGGGTGGAATGGGATTTCCTATGTGACTACATGTTGAGAATTGGTTTCTGTGATAGATGGCTCTCTTTAATTAAATGGTGTATCTCTTCAGCATCTTTCAACATAAAAGTCAATGGTGAATTTACAGAACAATTTCAGCCATCTCACGGTATTAGACAAGGTGATCCTTTATCCCCCTACCTATTCATTATTATGGCTAATGCATTATCCACCCTTATGTCCAAAGCAGTGCTGGATGGAACTATTAAAGGGATCAAGCTTAATCCGCACTACCCCACTCTATCTCACATTCTATTTGTGGATGATGTTATTTTTTTCCTAGAAGGAAATATTAAGGAAGCACAAAACCTGTCCAATATCCTTAACCAGTACTACTATTTCATAAATCTTAGTAAGTTGGGAGTTTTTTCGGGAAAGGCTGCCCACATGGTTTAAAAGAAAATCTTGCTGCTGAGTTGAGAGTGCCAGTGTTGGAGAAAACGGGGAAATATTTGGAGATACTATCAGACTGGGGTAATACAAAAAAAGAAATGTTTTCCTAGGTGCTTGCAAAGGTGGACAGGAAATTAGAGGGTTGGAAAGAAAATTTAATCTCCAAAGCAGGCAAAGATGTCCTACTCAAAATAGTCATCCAAGCGTTACCACAATACGCTATGTCAATGTTTAAAATTCCTATTTCCATTTGTAGAGTAGTTGAAAAGAAAATCTCAGCTTTTTGGTGGAAGCAAAATATGCATCGTAGAGGTGTCCATTGGAAGAATTGGAACCTGTTAAAGGAGAGGAAAGACCTAGGAGGGCTTGGCTTCAGGGATTTGATTGATTTCAATAGAGTTCTTTTGGGGAAACAAGCATGGAGACTTAGCCAATCAAAAGATGCACTATGGTGCAAAATATTCCAAGGCCTCTATTTCCCTAGAGGAAACCTATGGAGCGTGAAGAGAGGACCTAGACCATCCTGGGGTTGGCAGAGTATTTTATTGGAAGGGATGCTATAGAATCGAAGATTAAATAGGAAGTGGGGAATAGTAAAAGCATACGAATTAGAGATGATCGATGGCTGGTTTCAGGGAAGATTGGTGGCCTAGCTAACCTAAATGAACCACTGTTTGTCGCGAACCTCATAAATCAGGAAATAGGGGAATGGAAGGCAGAGTTGCTGGAGGAGACTTTCGGAGAAAATTTTGTTTAGGAAATCTTAGCCATGCCCCTAAAGATAAAAATCTTGGGCCTGATCAATTACTATGGATGGCAAACAAATCAGGAACATACAAGGTAAAAAGCGGCTACAACAGATTACGTGCACAGAGCAACACACACCTTGCCTCTACAGCATCAACATCACATCAGAACCCTAAAAGACTATGGGTTGAAATTTGGAAACTTCACACGCCTCCTAAAATCAAATTTTTATTATGGAGCATTTGCCATGACGCACTTCCTACGAAAGAAAATCTCTACCGAAGGAAATTGGTACCTAAGTCGCTATGCCCAGTGTGCAGACAAGCCCCGGAGTCCTTCGAATATTTGTTCATCTTGTGCACTTGGACCACACAAGTCTGGATAGATTCGGGTTTAATGTTAGACACCTCTCCGATGAGTATTACATGTATAGACAAGAAAATTTGTGAATTTCTTACATCAGATTGTCCTCTAACGACTAAGTCCTTATTTGCAATTATTCTCTGGTTCATCTGGAAATCCAGAAACAGAGCTCCCTTTGAAAGTCAGAAACCAGACCCATGACGAACCGTAAATGAAGCTCAACTCCAGAATCAACTAACTAACAAATGGCTTCCGAAAGGCAAGAATAGATCCATACCTCAAAAAGAAAAATGGGTACCGCCTGGCTTGGGTGCTCTGAAACTGAACATCGACGCCTCCTAGAAGAGCTCATCCATGGACGGATCTGTAGCCGGAATTTGCATAAACGAAGAAGGTATCTTGGTTGCTGGCTTCACTCGTTTAATCCACGCCCCATCCGCCCTCGTAGCCGAAACCCTAGCACTTCGCACTGCTTTGCTGTGGATGGAAGAGAACATAACTGCTTCTGGAACTCGAAGACTTGCTTTTATCCAGCACGTACAGCTCACTTCAAACAGTTTAATTGTAGTTCAAACTGTCCTAGGCCAAGAGCATCCACCGTGGGCCTTGCAGTCTGTTGTCTTGGACTGCCAAAAGTTGCTGGGCCAACTAAAAAAAGTCCAGCTGCTGCATGAGCCCAGAAATACGAACACAGCTATTGATTGGGTAGCTAAGGCCCACTTAGATGGTGCCCTCCTACTGAATTGGGTATCCCAGCCCTCGCAAGCTCTCTCATCTATCTTATGTTTCGAGTTTTGATCTACATGTAATCAATCGTTGACTTAGTAATGAAATCGTTTTCTGACAAAAAAGAAGAAGAAGCTTTTAAGTAAAGATGGATCCAATTGGATATATTGACGGGTTTGAATTTTTGGGCTCCCTCTTAAAGATCTTCCCAGATGAAAGTATCGGGTTTCCTCTGCACTTCTAACAAATGGTAGCAGAGCCAATGGTTGTGGCTTCAGGTAAATAGGCGTTGTGGCATAACAATGCGAGCTTGTAATGTCAAAGTTGGGCCAGAAGGATACCTAGATTAAGGGAGAGTCGACTTAACATTGTAACTCACATGTGCATGGGAGATTGTTAGAGTACATGTATGAGTTGTATTAAAGAAGTCATATATTAGAGAGTTCGTGCAATCCCATGTTCCCGTATTTTAGCCAAAGTCGACAGCCCTTTCCATAGAGCTAGGACTTCTGCTACCAACGCCGACAGGGCATGGATTTTCTTTGCGAAACCCTCTATTAGCAGCCCATGATAGTCCTAGTACACCCCAGATACAACTCCCATCCGCGACCGCTCACACTAGGATGCATCCATATTTAGCTTTCCACGAGCCATCCAGCAGTAGGATCCATCGATCTTGATGTAAAGTCCTATCCCAAGCTTGATTTCCTCTGCGAGGGTTCATGAATTAACCACTTCCTCAACAAGATGGCTAGAGTTACTTACTCGAATAGGTGGCTAGGGTGCCAACGGGGATGGTTTGGTTTGGTTTGGTGTTTAGTGCAACGTGCAATGTTATACCTAGACTTTTAATTTATTTAACATGATCTCTAAATTTTTGCTCAATGTATAATGTCATTCATGGACTTTTAATTTATTCAATATGATTTTGAACTATTAGTAATTGTTCAATATAGTCCTTATATTTTAAGAAAATATGTAAAATTTCAAGGTTTCAAGAACCCCATTAAATATGAAACCAAAATTCATAAATTACATTGAACAAACTAAAAATTTAGAGTTGGTACTTGACATTGCAACCAAAGTTCGGAGACCATTTATTTTATTTTCCCTCGCCTAAACAAGAAGACCTCTTGCTTCTTCTTGATTTTGGTGGGTAATTAATTGCAAATTGTCACATGCTTCGCCTAGTGGGTAGACCATACATGAACCAATTGGCTTAGATTTCGATTAGTCAACAATTTTTTGGGTTCACATTGAAGTCATCGAGAAAGAAAATGAACTCCCATGACATTTTCTTTATTAAAATGATCCTCGATTGGGACAATTGAAATTGTCAGCGATCAACAGCATAAGACGACAACGAGACCAACTTGCAAGAACCAGTCCTGCCCAGTCTCGAGATCCCCAACGGAGATCCCTCTGGATTTTCACATGAACAGCTTCTCTTTTTGCACTTTTACAGTCAATCTAGCCAAGAGATGAAAGCGGAGGAGAGAAGAAAATGGCGAAGAAGAAGAGAGGCGGCGGCTTTTTGTAATCCCGACCTCCGTACTTTGGGGTATCACGCCGTGATGTTTGTGCTCTGTCTTGGCCTTCCGAGCTCGGTTGCTTCTCGGTGCAAGAGGAAACCCGTCATCTTCAACTTCGGCGACTCGAACTCGGACACCAGCGGTTTCGCGGCGGGGCTCGGGATCAACTTCACGTTGCCCACCGGGCGCGCCTTCTTTCACGAGGCCACCGGCCGGCTGTGCGATGGGCGGTTGACCATCGATTTCCTCTGTGAGTTCTTGCTCTCTCTACCCTGTGAATTTCCGAGGGGGAACTTCCTGGGGTGGGGCTGAAGCACATTCCCCTTCGTTCACTGTTCTTCGAAGAAAACACGTGAAAAATACTTCTTTTCGTAATGTTAGTTTTAGGCATCTCTACTCCAACAAGAAGTATCTCAGCTAGAAATAGAAAGCATTTTCACGAACTCACACCTCACTCAAATCACCACTCAAATCGTGATTGGTTTTATCTAAGAGAGTCAGAGAGCTCGATGGTGCAAAATGAAAACGTTAACAATCATAGTGCAAAAATCCAAAAAGTTAAGTGATTTCATTAAACAAAATAAAAGTTAGACGGTCAAATTGCATAAATGCTGAAATTTTTTTGACTAAATATTAAAAAGAAAAAGGGAATATCTTGAGCAAGCTATGAGATTTTGTTGTGATTTGCATCATATGCAAAACAGGTGAGAGTCTGAACACAAGTTACTTGAGCCCGTACTTGGAATCATTGGGCCCAAATTTCAGCAACGGAGCCAATTTCGCCGGCCACCATCCCTCGCTACCAGCCCTTCAGCTTGGGCGTCCAAGTCCGCCAGTTCCTCCTTTTCCAATCTCGCTCGCCGTTGCTTTTCTCGAGAGGTAATTCGTCCTTTAACTAAACAAATTAACCTCTACAAGAAGGCAAAAATTTGGATATGAGAAGGTCCTTAAAAGGCTCGAAAGAGAAGAAATAAACGAGAGATCTACCCTGTAATATCATACCCCATATTCCTTGGTTGGTAAAGAAGAAAAATTTCCATCTACTAATAAGGGGTGTAAGACGTGCGGGGGCCAACACGTTAAAATAAGGAAAACAATCCGACAAGGTGCCATGTCGGGGAATTAACGTAGGTAGCCTTTGCAGGTGGGCAACCACCTGGATTTGGAGGGAGACAATCGAAGGATATATGACCTTATCTCAATTTGGTGCCCTCAATTCAGGTTATACGAATCTGGTTGGTGAGGACGGCTTCGTCGATGCTCTCTACACCATCGACACTGGCCAAAATGACCTCGTGATTCAGTTCACCACCCTTCCGTATTCGCAAGTCGTCGGGAATATCTCTCTTTTCATCGAAGAAATCGAATTCGCAATCTGGGTGAGTCGACAATTACCAAAAGGTTAAACGTAATCCCATTTTTTGTAAATTTAAATTTATGCGTCTAAAATTTTTTGTAGAGTATATATCAAAGCGGAGGGAAGAATTTCTGGGTGCACAACACCGGGCCATTGGGCTGTTTGCCCAACATACTGGTCACCTCCGCCCATGATGCAAGCGACATCGATGAGCTCGGATGCCTCCGATCTCGCAACGATGCTGCTCGAGAATTCAATCGGCGATTGCAATCCCTTTGCGACGATCTGAGGTGTCGGATGAAGAATGCCACGATCGTGTACGTCGATGTCTTCGCGATCAAATACGATCTCATTGCCAATCATGCCAAACACGGTACGAATTCCATCGCCTCTGATCCGAGTGTCCCTCAAAGTTAAGATTTTGATGGAACCGATGATTGTTTTAAATATTTAAACTGTTAGATGAATGCGTAATTTATTATTTAAATATTCATACATTCCCTCTAATACCTAATTTAGTCTTTTGCCTAGTACTAAGAGTAGAAATCTAATTAATGAGGTAAATGAAACCTGAAAATATTTGAACTCGAAACTTTCACTCTGATACCGTGTTAAGATTTTAGTGGGAATATAGTCGACTATTATAAAAATTTAAGTTATCGGATGAAAGCGTAATTTATTATTTAAATACTATAATGTTCTGAGTATCCTATTAGTCTATCTCGTGGGAGCAGCAACAATGATGGTCGATGCTGAAGTTTGTGTGTTTTTTGTTGTATTGCGATATGGGTAGGATTCGAGAACCCGTTAATGGCGTGCTGCGGCAATGGCGGGCCACCGTACAACTACAATCCCAACATTACCTGCGGCCGGAGCGGCTACACCGTGTGCGACAAGGCGGCGCGCTACGTGAGCTGGGACGGCGTCCACTACACCGAGGCGGCCAATTCGTTCGTGGCCTCCCGAATACTCTTCCCCAGCTACTCCACCCCTCCCGTCACTTTTGATTTCTTTTGTAACGTTTAATTTCGCTCGAAAATTTCCGGAGATTTTTTTGCTTATTTTTATGACATTTGCTTATTTGATTACCTAACAAAAATCTCAAATTTTTTGGGAATTTCTTTTGGAATTTCTTTTCCATTTTCAAATTTTTTTTTTCTGACCAAACAAAAAGAGAAAAATCAGAGTAGGTCCAGGTTGTTAAGGTGGCAACAGCAACTGGCAACAGCAACTGCTCAGCTAATAAATGGCCAGATGTGACCGCTTCAGAAGCATTTACATTAGGGAAATAACAATAATTTCATGTGCTCATCATCATGGTCATCGCCCATCAAATCTAGGACATCTGCCGGTGATGGCAAGGCACGTTCACATGTTCATTTTTTTAATTTAAATATTCCATTTATTTTTTTTTATTTTTTCACATTATGGATACCAATCTAGTTAGAGATGCAATCGTGTTATTAACAATAGAAAATGAATCAAATTCCAAACTACCTGCATTTGGGACGGTTAGATCTGCATCGGATCTGATTCATTCATTCACCACCTCCTTTTTAGGTGGAAGATGGGGAGTGATATTTCTACTACGTTGTTGATTGGGTGGATACAGGATAATTTTCTTAAAATATCTAGAAATCTCTTTGTTGGTATTCTTTGATTAAAAAATTTACAAGAAAATTGAGTAGATCATTTGGATCGTCCCCTCAAAAAAGATTATCCTTATTAACCTAATTCTTGACTTGAAAATTGCGACCTCCTCATTTTCCGTTGAATTTAATCGATAAATAAATCAAGAAACCAATTTCACCTCTTTTGTATGCATGACATTCATTTGCTATGCTGTTATTGAGGTCGAGATAACATTTTTGAACTTGCTCATTATATTTTTATTAGAGATAAATCATTAAAATTCATAAAAACTTGTTATAAAAATGCACTTGAATCTTACTTTTAAAAAGTACAATTAAGTCCTAAAACTTGTCACGAAAATGCAATTGAGTCGTAAAACTTTCAAAAAGTGCAATAAAGCCTTAAAACTTATCATAAAAGTACAATTGAGTCTTAAAATTTTCAAAAACATAATTAAGTCTTAAAACTTGTCATAAAAGTGCAATTGAGTTCTAAAATTTTCAAAAAATGCTATTAAATAAACGATTTGAAGTGCAATTAACTCTTAAAAATTTTCAAAAATGCTATCAAATGAATGACTTGATTTGACTAATTTAATTTAATTATACTTTATGAAATTTTTAAGATTCAATTACACTTTCGTGATAAGTTTTAGAATTTGATTGTAATTTTTAAAAACTTTAGGATTAAATTGCACTTTATTGACAAGTTATAGAACTTATAATGTGCTTATCCCTTTTTATTAATTATAAATATATTAAGTAAAATTCTGTGTACTTGCCATTCACGTAATTTTTGGTAATGTCAAAAGGTGTTTAAAGTAAATAAAAATTCAACAACGACCATAAAATTAAATCGAAACCCGAAATACACCACAACTATTTTCCTCCGTATTTTTTACCAGATGACATTTTTTTTTTCTCAAATTTTCCATAATAACAACATTCCGAGGAGATCCACAAGCAGACTAAAAATTAAATCACATTCACGGTCCCACTAAAATCAAATAACAACATACTAATTTCCTTTTTTTTTCAAATTGTTTTTTGCCAAAATATCGCAGCTATAAATGCGCAAATCGAGATCTGCGTGATTACGTTGTCATTCGTTCGTTGAGGAAACAGCTCCCATAGTTGCGGCTTCGTTCCTTCAGATCTCTCTCTTTCTCTCTCTAGCTCCATTCGCGACATCACCAGGCAATCTCTCTCTCTCTCTCTCTCTCTCTCTCTCTCTCTCTTCTGTGGAATTGCTTCCTCGTCTGATCCGATCGAGTTGCAGAGGAAGGATCGATCCATCTGTTGTTGATCCGATCGGTTCTTGCGGAATCGAGGTTTCGCTCCGTACCTGCATCTTTCAGATTCGTATTGCGAATTAGTTGATGCGAGCTTTCTATGGCCGCGGTGTGATCTCGGGGCCGCTCGATCTGCTTTCGCCGCTGCTTCCTTGCGTTTGCGATCATCGATCCCGTACTGGAATCTCATTTCGGGATTCCGTGAATCTCGGGATAGTTTCGTCGCTCTTGCTTAATGTTGTGCGTGTGTACTTGCGTCGCTCGTGGTGTGTGTCGAGATCTGTTCGATTCTCTGTGGATGCTAGTTCTTGTTGCCGCCGTGAATGGCAGATCTGTCGCTTTTCGAGGCAGATCTCGGAGAATAAATGTTTGTTCTTGCCGTTTGTTTTGGTTTAATTCTTGTACAACCAGGGCGATTTCGTGAAAATGTGATTTTACTGATGTCTGGAAGGTTATTAACGAAATAATGCAATTTAGCAACATGAAATTACTAGCACGTTTAAAAATTTAGGATTTCCTATTGGGTATTACCAATTACGGAGCAAAAGATCCGCTATTTCAGCTCATGGAAATTTTGAAATTAAACCAATTGTCTTAGTCTTCAATGAGACGATTTTCAGAATTATTCTTAGTCAATTACGTTTTCTCTGAGTTGAGTGTCTTGTTACACATTTCGTGCCTTACTTTTTTTATTCGTAATACTTGATGTGTGTGTGTGTGTGTGGACTGATAAGTTACTATCCTGAATTGCCAAACTCTAGATCACTTGCTAAAAAGTCTTGGTTCCAATATCGCATTCAGCTTAATTGCAAGCCAAGAATGTAAAATAGACTCTCGTGTTTGATGTGTCTGAACTGTATACTTCTATTTTGCACGTGATCCAACAAGTCTCTTGTGGGAAATGCCCAACTCATCTTAAGCACCCCAGTCCCCCATATGTAGACAGCTCTAGTAGATGGATATCCTACGCCTAACTTTTACAGATTTTTGGAGCTATGTAATGGTAGTGAAACACTTGCACATGATAAGGAGATAGTTTGAATGAGTGCTAGAATTTGCAAAATGATTTAAATGTGTGTCTGGAGAAGTGGGTTTAAAGTATGATATGCTGGACTCTTTTAAATATCCAATACAATCATGTAGCATTATTTCATATACCAATCATTGTAAAGTTTCTAGGAATATCTAGCAATAATCTCAATAAAGTAGATGCCTACTACCTGAGGACACTCTGTATTAACACCCTACATCACTGTAAAAAATGTGCGTTACACTGAACATTCTCAATCTCCACATGTTATCGGTTCAATTTGTTCAAGATAATTAACAAGATGACAAGATCATTTATATGCAGTATGCACGCGCTTCTTTCATATTCCTTCTGTCTTCTTGTTATGTGACATGATTATACAGTCAGCATTTTGGTATGAATTGCTATCTCCTACTTCATCAGTAAAATAGATGCTGTTGGCTATTCATTGGCTTTAAGAAATTTACCTGGATGATGGTCGATTCCAATCAGATTGTCGTTAGTCTCTGCTAAGTTACTTTATTGCTTTCCTTCTGTATTCTCCTTGACTTTCAGTTATCTAATCTGAATGAATCAGAGAAAGTGCGATTTTATTTGAGTGTAAATAGTGC
Source organism: Corymbia calophylla (assembly GCA_014182845.1). NCBI lineage: Eukaryota > Viridiplantae > Streptophyta > Magnoliopsida > Myrtales > Myrtaceae > Corymbia > Corymbia calophylla. Next base: position 28,431,865 of record CM024703.1, on the reverse strand, counting down.
ATTAACTTTGACAATTGCATTTGGCAGGCTTGAAAATGGGGCTTTCTTTCACGAAACTTTTCAGTAGGCTGTTTGCTAAGAAGGAGATGCGTATTTTGATGGTGGGTCTTGATGCTGCTGGTAAGACTACAATCCTGTACAAGCTCAAGCTGGGAGAAATCGTCACCACCATTCCAACCATTGGTGAGTCTGCAACAAATTTTTAGCTATTTAAAACATTTCTCTTAATCCAATTATGAAGATATTTCTGGTTAACATACAGTAAAGAGTCCTTCCTCACCAAACTTCTGATTCTTATGCTAATCTTTCTATGAGCACCTTGGGGCATTATTTTATGTCTTCTTCACAATTGACCTTGTTGCTTATGTGGTTAGGATTCAATGTCGAGACTGTTGAGTACAAGAACATCAGCTTCACTGTCTGGGATGTTGGGGGCCAGGACAAGGTACATTTGTCTAGGAAGAGTTCATTCCATTTTTCATGTTATTTGTGGATCATTTTGCCTTGGATGAGTAGTGTCACAAGAAGATCGTGACAGATTAACTTCTTCATCAAATTGGTATATGAATTGAGCTGTAATTCAAATGAAGAATTTGAACCTATGACCCAGATTTATATGCCTGATAAATGTATCTTTTTTAGTGGGTAAGTTGGTACCTTGTATTTGGGTTAGCCTCCTCTGTTATTGGAGATTTTCATGCTCGATTGACTGGTTCTAGTCACAGAAGCATATCATATGTTGCGACATAAAAGTCACATCTGCAAGCCTGTAACTTTGGACTATAACTCTTTATTGAACCGAGTTCGAACTCTAAATAGATGCATTCGTCTTGTTGTCACATTCACACAAGATGCTGGGATTCCTTACTTTATGCCATGGTCATATTTTCATTCTTATGTCTGGTCTTGTTTCATTTGGTTCGTATGTTTGACCATGAGGTCTTCATTTGCCTCTTATTGATCAATCATTTTGCTTCAGATTCGCCCACTGTGGAGGCATTACTTCCAAAATACCCAAGGCCTGATCTTTGTGGTTGACAGCAATGATCGAGACCGTGTGGTTGAAGCTAGGGACGAGCTGCACAGAATGTTGAATGAGGTACTAGAAAGCCCTGTGTCTCTGACTATTCCTTTGGAACTCGAAGAACTAAAAGACGCAATTTGTTAGCTAGGGTTACAAATGTTATGCATCCCAGATTATCGAATTAATACGGTCAAAATTGGTAGTTCAATCTCCTGTCTGAAGAAATCACAATAAGGGTTTCCTGCAACTTTGTGCATGACAAGCAAAATATGACGAGTGACAAACAGAGGCTAACCGTGGTTTTGAAATAATTCTGCAAAAATTTGGTGTAACGTATTGTTAGTCTACTCTATACATCCATGCAGTGGTAGAAAATCTGATCCATTGATTTTTATTGATTGCTCAAATATGATGCCAGCGGAATTCAATATTCTGACTGAAAAGAGATGGGGCAGAGAATCTTGTGATGCAGTTAAATCTGTTGCAGCGAAAATCATAGCAGATAAATTGAAATATGGAAGATTGTAAATTCCAGAACTAGGAACATAGGGATCAATTGTCAGGGAAAGCTTTTGTGTAGTTCTTACTGCAAAGGAAAGCAAATGACAGGGAAGACTAACTGAATTTGTGGTCGCAGGATGAGTTGAGGGATGCTGTGTTGCTAGTGTTTGCTAACAAGCAAGATCTTCCAAATGCAATGAATGCTGCTGAAATCACTGACAAACTTGGCCTTCACTCTCTCCGTCAACGTCATTGGTAAATTAGTTTTAGCACTGTCTCTGTCTCTCTGTCTCTGTCTCTGTCTCTGTCTCTGTCTCTCTCTCTGTGGTCTCATCATCGCAAGCATATGTGCATCACAGGTACATCCAGAGCACATGCGCCACTTCCGGAGAAGGTCTTTATGAAGGACTGGACTGGCTCTCCAACAACATTGCAAACAAGGTAATGTTTCTCGAGTATCATTCTCTTAAGGCATCATTTGTGGAGAATAGCACAATAGAAGTCTCATTCCTATCGAATTCTTGTATGTCTTTGCAGGCATAAATGTGTTGATCCTGAGGCATCTTGGTTCGAGTGTTCGATTAGGAACTTCGTATTACTTTCCGCTGTTCTTGAATTTCGGATCTTTTTCACAGTTTGTGTTCAGTTTGATATGTTACTGATTTACGTTGTCGGTGATACCTGTAGCTAAACAATATTCGGCGGATCTTATTCTTTATTGTCATTGTAAAACGTTATTCTTTTTCCCAACGTGGCATTTGCATGCGTAACAGCAGACTCTCGTCCATTTGGATCTTTCTTGAAATCGAAAGTGTCAGATTTAGCATTAAGCCACGTTAAAGCGTGAACGAATTCGACGTTTCGGTTGATCGCGTATGATCTGTGGAGGCAGCGAGATTTAGTTCTAGAGGGCAAATGATTAATTGAGGTGATCTTTTTCTTGATATGTATTATTATTATGTTTTTTTGGTAAGCAAACTAACATCTAAACGTAAGGGTTGTGCTGTGCATGATTTTACTGAGTAGTAAAACGAGGCGACTCTACATTCTTTACAAACTGATGTCCGTTGGAACTTGCCTGACTTAAATTCTGGGTAAGTTGATTTATGACCTCTTTGTTTGCTATAACCCTCCCTCCCTCCCCATAAAGAATTTTACTTCATGCATATTGCTAAATTAAAGCAATCGAAATCAAATTGCCATTCCAAGCTCAACATAAGGAGGGAACGAAGTATCCTAGATAGGTAAGATGAGAAAATGCCATAAATCCTCCCTCTTGGGACTAGAAAGGTTCTCGGAGTATCCCTACACATGACCATGTTTCAAACAATTTTTACCTTGGACAACCCTTAAGTGACCCCCGTCGCCCATCAATAGTTAAGGGTCCGTTTGGTAACGTTTTTATTTCTTTCAATTTCTGTTATTTTGTTCTCCGGAACAAAAAAAGAACTAAAATTCATTTTGTAACATCATTTGATTTTTTTAATTTTCAGAATAGAAAAGTAGTTAGAGAATATATTTGGAATAGAAATAAGGAATAGAAATAAATTGTTTTTTGTTCCTAAGAACAATTTAAGGAATAACTCATTTTTTTTTCTTTTTGTCGTTCTTTCTTCTTTTCCTCTTATAACTAATCGCCATCGCCAGTTGCCACCCACCACTTGCTTGGCTAAAGGAGGAAGAAGAAGAGAGGAAAAAAAAAAAAAGAAAAAAGAAAAAAAAGAAAAATCTAAAAAATTCTATGTCACAAAAATTTTGTGGGTCGTATGAAATGCATTCCAGTTCTATTTTTATTTCGGGAATAGAAATTTTGTACAGTTACCAAACGTGTTCTTTTACTAAAAAGAATTTAAGGAAATAGAAATAGAAAATTTTTTTCTGAAAAAAAGTTATTCTCGAAACAAACACCCAAAATATTGATTAGGATGATGGACACGTGGGAGTCACATGTGCATTTAGTGTGTGCAAGCTTTTTATTCTACCCAAGTACTGGCTAGTCGCTCAAGAAAGCGTGGCGTCGGGATCGCATCAGCTCATGATGTTCTCAATCCAGCCCTCAGTCCCCACTTGAAACACTGATTCCATTAATAGAGGCAGGAACCCCAAACGTATGAGAAATTTTCCACGTTACTTGCCTCTTCTGATTATTTATTTTGGGGATTTTGACCCAAATTGCAATGGAACAGAGTTGTGTCAAATGTGGAGTTATTTGGACAAGGTCAAAGTTGGGGGTACTTTGAGAATCTTGCCTCAATTAGAGGGATTTTTGGAATTTTCCCGAATAAGAAAGCAGACAACATTAGAAAAAAAAAAGGATGCTGCAATAAATATTATTTGGAACCTTGGGCAAGTTTCCATCGATGATAACATAACTTGTCATTCCCAAATCATGTGGTTCATGACAGAGTCTTTGCTTCACATACATTAGACCATACAAACTGAAACGAAACGACAACTTCTTCCCATTTCCTTGACATGTAGGTGATCTCTCCTTCACCCCTTTAATGTTCTGACCTCCAATTATTCCAGGGTACTATTCAGAACGGAGTTTTGTCCCTAAGCTGCGGAGGGAGCGGTGACATACTGAACAGGCGCAGCTTCGGACAGAGCTGCTACGAACGGCTCCATGTTCACTGCCTTCTCCACGGCCTCGACCTCGGTCCCCTTGTAGTCCAGAGACTCGTCATCGTAGATGTCCCACCACTTCTGGACCAACATCTTGATGTCCTCTCTCTGCATGTTCTCTTCCTTCCCTGTATACCTCCACGGCTTTGATCCCTACAACACAGATGGCATCAAAAGGTTAAGGAATTCGAGTTAATTTGCCGTCTCATATGATATACTTTGCATGGATCTGAAGGCTGAATCTATTTTAGTTTGCATAAATGCTTACCGCTGCGCAGTAGTGAACCACCTTCACTTTCTCAAGCTCGACATTCTCAGGGTGACGCCATAACATGGCAAGCACAAGATTGTAGACCAGTGGAATCGGCTTATAGACATTCCTGAAGTACATGTTCAAGAAGTCCTGCCACGACGGAAGAACACGGATTTCAGAGTTAAATCACTGTTTGATTGTTAGACGATGGTAAAAACTCTTTCACCAAAATGAATTTGTCTCGTTAGCTTGTTAATTAAGTTATTAGGCCATTCACCTGCTCAGCGAAAGGTGTTGGAGGAGTGGTCTTGACTGTCTCCAAGAGGTCTTGATAAGTGGCGATGCTCGGCTCATAGACAAACATACCAGCATTGAAGTAAGGGGCGGGCTGCTCGCCCATCTCCGCCGGCCAATTGACCTTGTCCGGCGACTGTTGGCAGTACCCGATCTTGTACTGCGGGGTGTGGCTCCATGTCTTCTCGCAGAAGCAGTCCATCACGGCGTAGAAGTAGCTGTCCTGCAGGTCGAACAGATGGTCGATGTTCTCATACACTTGGATGTCCCCGTCCAAGTATATCATCTTGCTATACTCCACAAACTGCACATGCAAATCGAAAATGAAAATCGTCCCGAAAGACAAACATTGTTTTACTTATCCGAACATGCATGCCCACTAGTCAAAGACGGTCGAGGGCACTGAAGTATTACATTGAACTATATAGGTACGAATCCTAAATAAAAGGATGCTTAAAATATAATATTTGGTCATAATAAGTCGATGGGTTACCCTAGAAATCCCATGAACGTACCTCCCAGATACGGAGCTTGGAGTAGTTGATGACGTAGTAGGCCATGGCAAATTGGGTGTGGTTCTCGGGCGGGTAAACGGGCTCTATCTCCCGGACAATGCAGCCCTGCGACTCCAGGATCTGCCTGTGCTCCTCCGGCACGTCAGGCAGCACTGCGACGACCAGAGGGTACGCCGCCTTGGTCTTCCTCAGGCCCTTCGCCAGGCCAGCAACCCCCTTCACGTAGTCGCCGTTCCCAGCCAGGAACGTCACATACGCCCGGCTCGGGAGGCTTGCGGGCACGGGTAAGTCAGCCGGCTTCATCGAACTAGGGACCAGCTCAGGTGCCATGACAAACTGCAGACTGTGCTGTTTCGCACGGAGTGCAAGAGGGGCACGTGAGCTGGAGGGAAGAGAGAGAGAGGGCGAGAGGGTGAAGATGACTGTATGAGGAGTCTTTTATGTCTTCGTGAATGACTCTGCATGGACTACGGGCTGCAAGGTGGGGTATATATAGAGCCGAGGAGAAGGAACGAGGTTGGAGAAGTTGGTAGAATTTAGAAAAGGTTGGATGCATTTCATTTGATTATTTATTATTATTATGGTCCCGATTTCTTTGGATGGATATGAGGCCACGTGTATGATTGGGTTGATCAGACGGCGACAGTGGATGTAGCCGGAAATTGCTAGAAGGGCCTTGCACAGTATTATATGTTCTGAGGTCTCGGAAGAAGATGAGAAGTTTTTAGGACTTAGGTTTAGGAATAAAATAAGTTACAAAATAAAGTAATGGTCGCCGTCTATGTTTGGAACCAAAATAGGGGAAAAAAAAGTACCTAACTGATGTAATCGTGTGAGATACCAAGATGTGACGTTTGTTTTTCACAACATTAGAAAAATGAGGATGACAGGATGTAAAATCGAATATACAATATCATGTGCCGATATGTCTATATTTTTTCCTATTGTGTGATCTCATAAGAAGCGATAGGAGGATGCGAACTTTTCTTGGTCACATGTTTCATCTAAAATGGTAATTATTCATTAAAAAGAGGGAATATAGAGTGGTAAAATTTGAGGCCAGAACTTGATAAAATTAGAAATTTTTTACTTGTTGGTTTCTTTATCCTTCTTGCTAAACCTTCTAATGACATTATGGTGCACTAACAATAGATGCACATAAGACTAATTTATAATATTGATTCGTAAAATTACAATAAACCCTTGTCGATTGAATCAAAGCGCAACATGTTCAATAAGTAACTTCTAGTAGAGGTTGTTTTTCCCTCTTTAATTATTGCATTTTTTGCATGCCACCCAAATGATCGCTATTATGCATCCTCTCCGGAGGTTGCCTTCGCTTCCTCTCCGGAGGTTGCCACCCAATTTTCTACTTGTTGGTTTCTTTATTCTTCTGGCTAAACCTTCTAATGGCATTATGGTGCACTAAAAATAGATGCACATAAGACTAATTTATAATATTGATTCATAAAATTACAATAAACCCTTGTCGATTGAATCAAAGCGCAACATGTTCAATCAGTAACTTCTAGTAGAGGTTGTTTTTCCCTCTTTAATTATTGCATTTTTTGCATGCCACCCAAGTGATCGCTATTATGCTTCCTTCCGGAGGTTGCCTTCGCTTTCTCCTCTATTGATTTCTTGGTTTGCAAGTCATCAAGGGAAAGCGAGTTGACTTAAAAAAGGAAAATAAAACTAAAATAGATAATATATTTATATAGTAAAGAGTACTTTTTGCACGATGCTGTGATACACTTTGCAAGAGAGGAAAAAGGAAAGATGGCCTAGAATAAAGTACTAAAGAGATGAAATGATATATATTTTGTCATTTTCTTCGGAGATTAATTATGGGGAAATTTAGGTTTCAATGTCAAGAGGCTTTTGATATAGTATTTAGACGTATATTTATATTGGGAAAATATTTGGAATTTAGGCAACACTGAGAGGTCGAAATCAGCCTGTAGCCTCTGTTTAATTTGGACCTTATGAATGGTAGGTGCTAGAAATGTGGAGAAACATGTGGAGAAACATTATACAAAGTCGACAAATGGATGTATGAAAATTAAACTTTCCTTTTTTCCAACACATGGTGAGAATTAAATTGAAACCCTCCTTTTGTTGGTCCTTCATCAGCAGGGTCCAGACAATCACCACCACGAATTAAATTTGAGTGAAACGTGGATTAAAAACAATAGATTTCGTGGGGCTACAATGGGGTCAGGAGATTCTAGGGTAAAGTCCACATTGTTGTCTCCCTTGTCTCGGTAGGTTGTGGCTCATAACATTTTTCAGGTTAGTTCCAAAAGTAAGCACAAACTTTAGATCGAGTGTCAAATTTGATTCAAAATTTTCATCTCGTATAAAAGCACAAACTTTAGGTTGAATGCCAAATTTGGCCTAAACTTTTTTTGTCTCGTAAAAAAAATACCAACTTTAAATTGAGTGTCAAATCTGATCCAAATTTTTTTTTTTCGGAAAAAAACATCAACTTTCACTTAAATTCTAAATCTAGCCCAAACTTCTTTGTTGATTGTTCTCAGCAATAGATCTCTGGATTTCTTTTTTTAGTGAGTAGCTGGCTGTACTTAAAGCATTATTCATTGTCTTCTTGTTCGACCCACGGCTTAGAGAATAGCGATGAGGCTATTCATTGTTTCTTACACTTCACTAGCAAGTCAAAAAGATTTCCATATTGAATTTCTCTCGCCAAACTTCGCCGTTTTGTCGTAATATGAAGTTGTAGATCATCGATCGTTGAGAGACCCCATGGATGAGACCCACCAAGCTCACGATTAAAACCTTTTTTTCTTGAAATAAGGTTGATTTCAAATAGAGAGTTAACGATAGGGATCGGATTTGAGATAATGATGAAAGTCTGTGGTTTTTTACGAGACACAAAAAAAAGTTGGAATCAAAATTGTCACTCAACCTAAAATTTATGTTTTTTTATGAGATAAAAAAGTTGAGTTAGACGTGCCACTTGATCTAAAGTTGCTTCTTCTTTTTGGAATTAGCCCAACATTTTTCTTGTGGGGTCGCAGCTGATTCCATGTCCTTGGCCAAACCGGGACCGTGTGTAAGATCATAAATTCCCGATCAATCAAATGGAAAAGGAAAAAGGAAAAGGAAAAAAGGGGAAAAAAAGAAGATTGGTTTTATTCCACGTACCAAAATTCCATTCCAAGCTTTTCGAGAATCCGATAAAAGACGACTTCCTTTTGAGGCAAATTATGGAAAACCCTAGTATGTCGGGCGGATTGCGATGGTCTCTTTAGAGGTTGAGCAAACATTTAGTTCGTGGATGAATCTGTTTCGTGCTTTTAGTAAAGCGAAAAATTCCCCATGTTTCTTAGCGGGGGAGGTGACAAAAGTTGTGGCCATACGATTCGCGAGTTCGATCATTGGCAATGGAATCGATTCGTACGAGACGTGTTTGGGTTGTTCACGGCATCTCTCGGAACATGGACATGATGTTTTGGATAACAACCCGCCGTAAAGGGATAGTGATCATCCATCTGTCAAGGTGCTTCCTTTTGGTATCTCGATTAATCTTTGTAGGTAATGTACAGACAATCGAGATCGATTGAAACACCAACGAGAGCAACTCATAGGGTAAGGGATCCGCGTCCGGTGATACGATGCCACAGGACTTGTTTAGCACCTTTGAGGTGGGTTTATTATCTGAGGCATGATGCCCTAGGGCATGGATGGACGTGATAGACGGACCGAGCATATGTACAAATCAAGTGTTTGCGTGCGTAATTACTTCCATCAAGTAAATGCTTTTATTTAATTATTAAATATGAGATTAGGCAAATCACGCAAATGTGAAAAGGTTGAGAGAGGAAAATTTGAGCGAAGATGACAATTATACAAAATGGAGCTAAGCTAAACAACCTTGTTCCAATTTAGACATATTTGTTAACAATGCACAAGATCTCTAACTATGCTTTAGTAAAGAGAAGACTTAAACAATTAAAATTATGTATTTATATAGATGAGAAGATAGAGCGTGTTGAGGAAAATTGTTTAAAAAGTTTTCGATCTATTGCATTTTCGTCAATTTATTCCTAAACCTATTGATTTTACTAATTAAGTCATCAATATTTTCACATTTTGTCAATTGAATTTATTCAATCAATTTTGACTAGAAATCACTAACATACAATTTCTAATAATGTTTTAATATATTTTTGAATTTTTTGTTGAGCATTTATTTTTCCTTCATTCTCTTCTCCTTCTCTTTTTCCCTCCGTTGGCCTTAGGTGAGGGCAAGGGTCGAGGGTCGTCTCACCCACCTAGGAGAGGGCACCCTCACCAGCCCAAGCTCAAGCAAGCGAGGGTGACCCTCGCCTGAGGTTGACAAACTCTGCTGGCCATTGACGAGACCCAATGATGGCCGGTGGAGGGAAAAAGAAAAAAAGGGAAATAGAAAAGGAAATAAAGAAAAAAAAAAAGTAAAGATGGAAAATAGAAAAAAAGGAAAAAAAATTTAAAAAATTTTGAAAAAAATATTTTAATAATTTTAAAAATATCCACGCCAATGTCGATTGTATCACCTGGATAGCCAACATCCACTCATCTTGAAACTTTAAAGCCATAAGCTCCACAGAGTTCACGGCATTCTGTATTTCTTCTAAATCTTAATTAAATAAAAGTTGTAATATCCCTCTCAATATTTAACACTTCTAACACAACACAAAACGACTATATGAAATAATCAAGTATTTTTTCTAAAACAACATAAGTTTTTAAAACTATAGCAACAATTAAATATCTAAATTACAAACAAACTAGTTTATTTCCTCTAATAATGTACGGCTTAATCCTCTGCAAAGGAAAGAAACAAAAACGACAATTACTAGTAATTCTTTCATATCTGTATATGTATGATTTACATATTGATCTTGAGTACGCACCTCGGGATCACTAAAATGAACTCTCTTGTATCCCCTACTCTATAGGACGCTGGTTACCCCGCCGATCCATTAAAAAACTAATCCGCTTAGGTTCCGTGACAGATAAGAAGAAACCCATCTTCTATATAATTTAAACTAAGAAATAAACTACTCTTAATACTAATTTGAATCGAAAAATTATCATAATGTTATAGAATTGACGTAAATGCTATCTATCCAAAAATATCCTAATCTCTTTATGAAAAAGCAATCGGAATCTATTCTAAAGATGCAACATGATCTATAAAAATATATTCAAATTCCATTTAATCTTTTTTGCATTTTTTAATGGGGAAAAATTAATTCAAATAAACAAAAATAGCAAGAAATAACGTTGAATCGTCCACAAAACATCCACACCATTTGAGGTTGGTAATAAATAAAATCAATGATCGTATCCAAGTGGTTATGGCAATGATGAAAGATTTTTCGTGACAATGGGATTGTATGCCATGGTTGAGATTATATTACCGTTTATATACACATTGTTAAATTAGGAAAATTTCCTAATTTAACAAGTATTTTTCGGTATCTTATGAAACATGTATTGCCACTCGAATGTTTGATTAGATTAAGATATCAACAAAGTCGGCAACGCAGCGTGTGAATCAAATTTTGAACTCGATAATCACCTAATTTGCGGATTTTGTTTCCGAATCGAGACAATGGACATTGGACTCGAATGGTGACAGCATGGCGGTTTGCAATGCTCGACTGGCTGTGGGCATGTCAATGATGGTCTCGACTTGGCTTTTCGCGATGGCGCTCAGCTTGGAGCATTAGCTCGTCGCCTTGGCTCGAGGTGTGGTGCTTGGCCAAGGTGGTGGTGTAGCCAAATGTGAGGTGACTTGAGTTAACGTCGAGGAATCTTAGCCTCATGATGTGAGATCTTGATACTTTCTTGCATTTTAAGGTCATTTCTGGTCAGCTGAAATGCTGAGATAATTATCCTCAAACGGCTGCTTACTCAACTCAAGAAGGGCACTCAATTTATGGCTGATTATCTCAAACAATTTAAGGTTGTTGACATCCAAATATACTCTTGTCATCATGTGCTGGTCAAGAGAGCAGTAATAGGAGCAATATGCCCCGTTTTGCTAATAAAAGCTAAGAATTGCCATAATTCTCGAAGGGATTCAAAGTTGGGTGTCAACAGAAAGATATACCTGAGTCGATGGCAAGATAATTGATTGCCGCATGTCAGATTATGAGAATAGTGCATTGGATTTGGAATTTGAGGAAAATTGGCATTAAATTCCAAGTAAGAATAATTGTTGCGAGTAAGGCGTGTGAAAATAGGGAAGCAGTTATTTGCTTGATGAGCAAGTTGTGCAAACATTATCGACAAGTCAAGAGGCGGTCAGATATAAATAAGGTGGTCAAGAAGAGAAGAAAAATGTGGGAAAAATCAAGAATGCTGCTCAAGAAAAGCAACCGACCAAGCTACACTATAAATACCACAAACCACACAACTAAAAACCCCTTCGAACATCACAACAATTACCTTTACTTATATCTTTACTTTATCGTATTTTAGCTATAATTTTCTAGATTCCCTCCGTTGATTAAATTCCGATGTTTATTTTTATTTGGTTCAGCATTGTCGATTAAATTTCGGTGTGGTTCCACAAGCTCAGTGTCATTGATTAAATTTTGACATTGAGTTTCCTATCCAGGGTATTGCTGTTGATTAAATTCCAACTATACACCCAAACGAGTTGCGTCATTGATTAAATTCCAATATAATTTGAGTCAGAAACATAGGGTTGTACATACATATTGGGAATAAAATTCACATTCGCATTTGACATTCTCTGTCCATACTCAACGCAGAACTTGCATCCCCTACAATAAAAATCGAATGCATCGTTCAATGAATGATTTCAATGGGAATCTAAATTGGTGAAACAAAAGTCATTTTTTATTAGTTGGCAGCCTGTGGCTCTCCACTTAGAGAGGATGATTTGCTTATTCACATCCTTGATGGGCTGCCACCATCATATCGACAATTCTATTCCTCGATCTGTATTCGCGTTAGGATAACGACCCCATCTATTGAAGAACTTCGTACGCTGTTAATTTGTGAGGATCTCTCTTTGACAGAAGATAAACCACCCATGGTTTCAGCTTAGTTTACTGCATTGGTGGCTTAAGCCTTCCAAGCCCAATGACTCTCGTCAATTCTCTCAAGATCATGGCCATGCACCATCTCGTGGTACATTTCCTCTATGCCAGCAGCCCTCCACCTCCTTTGGATCAGTGCAACAATGACCATTAACCCAAGATCAACAAAAATCTCAACATTTGGGTGTTTGTCCACAATGTCAGATTTGCAATTATATGGATCATACTCTCATCGATTGTTATAACCTAATGGACTACACCTATGAAGGATGCTATTCATCGGAAAAACTTGCAGCGATGGCAACCACTAATTCTACCCCACCTAACCCTTGGTACATCAACACTGGAGCCACTCATCATCTAACCCTAGAGCTCGAAAATCTCTAAATTTCAACTGCTTATGATGGTATTGACACTATTGAGGTAGGTAATGGCATAGTATATGCATTGCACTCCACCCCATCTCATCCTCTTCTTCACCTCTTTACCTCAAATCTATATTTCATTGTCCCATAGCTTTACACAATCCACTCTCTGTTTGCCATTTTTTCAAAGATAACAATTGTCTTTTTAATTTCGATGCCTCTAGCTTTTGTATTAAGGACATGGACTCAGGGAGGATACTATATCAAGGGCTAGTTGAGAATGGCATGTATCCACTTCATACTCTACTATGATCCACCCCTTTAAAGGCTCATTATAGTTCCTCCATCACCATTGAATAATGACATGCTTGCCTTGGCCACCCCTCTCTTGACATTCAACGGGCCATTTTCTTAGTCATTTTTGTTTCTAATAAATCGAGCTCTCGCATTTGCTCTTCATGTCATCAAGTGAAGAGTCACAAGCTCCCTTTTTCTAAGTCTCAACGTATCTCTAGTCATCCTTTAGAATTATTACATTTTGCTGTATGAGGTCCTACTCCAACATTATCTTATTCTAATTAGTCCTATGATTTTCTCTTTATTAATGATTTTCCAAATATTCCTGGTTATCTCCTATTAAATTAAAATATGATTGAGTTGAAAATCTTTTGCAACACACTATTACCACATTTCGCTCGGACAATAGTGGTGAATTCACAAGTAATACCTTCAATATTTTTCTTTAATCATGTGGCATTCTTGCCCCCACACACCATAACAAAATGGTTGTGGAGTGCAAGCACTACCGCATCATCGAAACTAGTTTAGCTATGATGGCCCGTGCTTATATGCCTTCTAAATTTTAGTGAGAAGCCTTCTATAGCCATTTACTTGATTAATTGTATGTCCATACTTCAACATCACATTTTCTCCCCATATCACTTTATTTCACACCCCTTCTTATAACTTCACACTTACAAACCTTTAGTTCTTTTTTCTTCCCATGGCTCTGACCTTATAATGCTAACAAATTGCAACTTCAATTGACCTCCTGTTATTTTATAGGCTATAGCTCTTTGCTCTAGTCATAAAGGTATGTATGAATCTCTTATTTAGTTGAGTATATATTTCTCATCATGTCATCTTTGATGAAACTAAGTTTCCTCACTCCCATACATTCCTCACATATTCCACCTCATAGTCTCGATTTCTTTAGTCATTCAAACCGAGCATGTTTATTATGGTCCTTCTATCATTTCATAGTCGTTCTCACATCCAACAACACTTCATTGGTGCTTTCTTCATTAACTACCGAACCTACCTTCTAAACCTTTGGCTAACTCCTTCATCCACTTATTGACGATCAACTTGTCTATCCTTCTTCCACTCATCCACTGCAAACAAGGTCTAAATCTGGTATTATCAAACAAAAGGCCTTTTCCTACAGCCTTCACCCACTTTCGCTTGCACTTACCGCCAACCATATCTTCGAACCAATATGTTACTCCCAAGCAATTAAGGACCATCAATGGTGTCATGTCGTGGATCAAGAATTTACCTCTCTTCAACAACAATAAACAAGGTGTTTGATCCCTCATACTCCTATTATATAGGTAGTGCGTTGCAAATGGGTATTTCAAGTTAAACGAAGTTTGGATGGGTTTATTAATCACTACAAGGCCCACTTGTTGCTAAGGCTTTCCATCAACAGCCGAGTGTTAACTTTGTTGAGACCTCAAGTTTTGTGGTGAAACCTACCACCATTTGAATTATTTTATCTTTTGCGGTCTCTCACAATTGGTCAGTTCAACAATTGGGAGTCCAATTGTGCATTTTTACATGGTGATATGCATGAAACAATGTTCATGTCCCAGCCTCCAGGCTACATTGATCCGGACAAATCTAATCATGTTTGTCACATAAATAAATCCATTTGTGGCCTTTATCAAGCTCCTTGAGCTTAATATGAAATGTTTAATTCAAAACTCCATGATTTTGGATTCATTTTCTTCAACTCCGATCCATCACTGTTCATCTTCTACCAAGGGCATATAACTGTATATCTCCTCCCTATGTTGATCATATCATACTCACTAGCAATGATATTTCAGCATTGTAGTAGCTTACCTCATATCTTGACTATCATTTCCGCATAAAGGACCTCGAACCTCATTCTTATTTTCTTGGTGTTCAGATAACACATATTTCCAAAAGTATACAACTAAATTCATCAAAGTATATTATGGATGTTTTGAAGTGTATAAATATGGTCGGATGTAAACCAGTCTACCTGTAGTGTCTCTAAAACTTGGCCAAGGTGATGGCCTTCCACTGTTAGATCCTACTCTTTATCAGAGTCTTGTTGGAGAGCTAAAATATATTTACTCTGACATGTCTTAACATTTCTTTTCCCGTCAATCAAGTTTTCCAATTCCTAAAGTCTCCCATTGAGGATCATCTTGTGGTGATCAAAGGCATTTTGCATTATTTGAAGGGCACAATCACTCATGGTTTTCACTTTCGTCCAGGTTAATACCAACTTACTACTTATTGCGACCCTAATTAGGCAAATTGTCCCATTGATCGACTCTCTACTAGTGGGATCTATGTTTTCTTTTATTTTAACCCCATTGGAGTATTAAGAAACAGGTTACAGTGGCACATTCTTCTTTTGAAGCTGAGTACCGGTGTCTAGCTCACACTGCAACTGAATTAGTTTGGTTATACTCCTTAACATCTTCATAATCTCTCTTGCCTATAATCTAGTTTTCCATTCAAGAACGAAACATGTTGTTGTTGATTTTCATTATGTTAAGGAATTAGTTAGGCGTAAGATTCTCATTGTTCTATTTATCTCTAGCAAAGATCAAATTGCAGATCTTTTCATAAAAGGTCTGTGTTCTAATCACATTATATTTTTGCACACCAAGCTTCATCTTTAGCCAATGGTGCTTAGCTTGCCGGGGGATGATAACATATCGTCCTATAATCAACATGTTGTTGTTGATTTTCATTATGTTAGGGAATTAGTTGGGCATAAGACTCTTACTGTTTAGTTAATCTCTAGCAAAAATCAAATTGCAAATCTCTTCACAAAAGGTCTATATATTAATCATATTAGATTTTTGCATACCAAGCTTCACCTTCAGCTAATCATGCTTAGCTTGCAGGGGGATGATTACATATCATCATAAAATCTACCAACTTGATCTCTTCCGCCTCTGTCAAAAATTCAAATTTTTTAGGTTCCGTTCATTTCGCGGAAAATGTTGCTTTTCTGGAAAATATTTTCCAAGAAGCTATTTTCTAGGAAAACGTAATTATTTTTCAGTGTTCGAATGCAACTTGATTTTGAAATGGAAAATATTTTCTACTGTTCATTTGGAAAAATATTTTCCTTTATAAATTATTTTTCAATAATTTTATTTTTTAAAATCGTTATTTATTATTTTTTAAAATTGATTATTAAATTATTTTTTTCTTTTTTTTGTGTTCTCTCCTTCCTTGGCCGATCGCTGGCCAAGGCGGCGGCCGGCCACGCCTCGAGCTCGCCTCGTTGGCGAGGCTCGAGCCTTGCTTGATCGGCGACGCCCAAGCGTCGCCAAACGGCAAAGTGAGGCTCGAGCCTTGCCCGATCGGCGACGCCTGTGTCGCCAAACGGCAGTGAGGCTCGAGCCTCGCAGATCGGCGACGCCCAGGCATCGCTAGATAGCGGCGAGGCTCGGACCTCACGGATAGGTGAGCTTCGCTCACCGGCCGAAAAAAAGAAAAACAGGAAAAAGAAAGACAGAAAAAAAAAAGAAGAAAAAAATCGATTTTATTAAAAAATAACAAAAAAATTTCGAATTTATGAAAAAATAACAAAATTAATTTTAAAAAATAGAAAGAAAGAAGTGAGGACTAATAGGGGTATGAGATAGGAGAGAGTGAGTGTGGAAAATGTTTTCCCCAACTTGAAAAGTGGAAAACATTTTCCTCCACTTTAGAAGACTTTTTTTCCTTCATGGAAAATGTTTTTCCCAATGAATTTATTTTCCATAAAATGAACATCGGAAAATCCGGAAAACGTTTTCCTGGAAGTTATTTTCTGTGAAACAAACGGAGCCTTAATTTAAAATTCTTTCCTCACTTTAAGGATACTTTCCTCGAATTAAGGAATCAATTTTGCCTTTATGTAATTGTGTATCTATGTAAACTCATTTTGTACATCAATAGAGATACGAAGGGAAAATAAAAAATTCAAAGTTTCCTTTACATTCTTTAAGGGGTAGCTACACTAACGCTCGATGATCGTGGGAAGTTGGACATTTGCTTGCTACTATCTACATCAGGTTTACTTCGCTTTAAGTGCAATTGATCACCATGGAAGTTGCTGGACAAACGTTGAAGGCAGCATCTAGATTAGATTGTAAGGTTGGGCTGGCACCAAAGAAACCTTTTTTTGATCTTGATACACGCATAAAACCTTTTCAATAAAATTCTAAAAATGCATTTCATCTTTTCCCTAACCACCAATTACATATTTCTACTTTTGAAAATATCACTCTACATTCTCATCAATTATTCTTATACATCTACTATAAAAAATGTCAATTTTCAAAATAAGGGTCTAAAGTGGAGCCAATTTCTCAAATCAAAAGCCCATAGTGGATCTTGTATTAAATAAGGGTTTGAAGTTGCCAACTTAGTCTCAAATAAAGGTCTCAACTCGCTAGTCAGTTGACTTATTCCGGCGATTAAAGTATGGGTAATTTTGTCCAAAAATTATAACTAAGTAAAAAATAGGCAAATCAAATATCCCGAATTGAATTCTAGGGCTCTTCGTGGATTTTATTCTTCCCATGCTCTTCAATTCTCAGTATTAGTTCTCTTTTTAGATTTTTCTCGCATACAAATCAAAGGAAAGTTTCGTCTTTTTGTGCATTTACGATCCAAAACCCCGAGTCTCTCATCTCCTCCTTCACTCACATCTCTCTCTCTCAGGCATAGATACATTCATGTTTTCATTTCCATGGTGTTGATGTGGCTTGAGAAGCCGTCGAGTGGGAGGACAAAGTACAACTTGCCATGCATGAGGTCGTCATCGATGGTGAAGGTAGGGCTAAGGCAACTGAGAAAGGAGTCCGCATGGCACACCATCTTGTCCAAGAACTCAAACTTGATCTTGTTGATGAAGTACTTTCCATCAAGGTCCTTGTCGTTTGCTCCCAAAAGATGAGTAATCCTGCTATTGCACACATTTTCTTCTTCATTACTAGTGTGTGACCGTGTGGCGCTTTTGATTCATTGTCAATTTGTCGTGCAAGTTGAGCATACATTACGGTTCGATGATTTTTGTAGCTCAATCCACTATTGTAGTTAGTTTTGTAATTAAGTTTCGCTTGAGAAGAAGTAGGGGTTGGCCTCAAGAACAAAGTATTTCACGTAAACTGTTGCATTGCATCCACCAATTGTTGCACCTTTTGGATTGAACAAGTTTTGCATCAAAGAAGGTGAAAATAGTGGCGTGTAGAACTCTCCTACTTCACATTTCCTTCCATTGCTTGGATATGATTGTTTGGTATTGACAACCGAATTTTTGTTGCCCATTTAGGCGTCTGCCCATTTTGCAAAAACAAAAATATAAAAATACAAAAAGGTAAAAACAATAAAAAATATAGTGATAAAAATGACAAAAAATATAAAATAAAAATTGAATGGGCTGGTTTTATCTAGCCCATTCTTTTGGCAAAATTTTTGGCCTATCTAGTCCACTCTTCTCTTGACTAAACTTGTTATCTCTTTTAGGGCCTAGTTCTATTTCTTTTCAGCCCAAGGAAATAAAGAAACAATTGGGGCTGGGTAGAAAAATCAGAAATCTTTGGAAAAAGCTCAAAGATTAGCTTTTGAGTAGTTTTCTCTTAAAAAAAAGCAAAAATCCTTCGATCAAAATTGAAAGCCAAATGAATAAACCTTTAAGGCTTTACTATAGGATTATTTTTTATGGCATCTTCTTTTTAGTGACATGCTACATTACTGTTTGCATTTTTCATTACGATTATAATTGGTTGTGCTTTCTCATAAATTGAATGTTCTTTTCATTTGCAGAATGGTTAGGATGAATCTTGAAATATTCGATAGGTTGCTCTGACACTTTGGTTAGTACTTAATCAAGTTTAAGTACTGAAAGGGCATTAGTTGCATAACTACTGTAATCAAGTCCCATTTCCTAAGATCTCTGGTTATGTGGGCTCTCATATCTCACTTGGTTTTTAGATGACCTCAATAGATTAGTGGCGAGTCCTTATATAGAATTCATATAAGATTAATTGAATGAAAATCAAATGCTCAATGTCACGTGAGATATGAACTTGAGAGAATCCACGTGTGTGATTCATGAGTTGTTTGCAGTGTTAACAAATAATGGTCTATATGAGATCATCATTTGTATGTACCATTTGACTCATCTTTTAAACAAATACCTCTAAATCTACTTCCTTCCCCAAGGGTAGAATGTGATAGCTTGGCGACTCCGCTAGGGATTTGAGGACTTGGCCTAATAAACTTGATTGTGTGTTAACTAATGTGCTTTCATAGTAGCGCGTTCCTGAAGGTGAGATACGTCCCCAACATTGTGTTAAACGTTGGTGCAAGTTGGGAGTCACAAGGGGTGAAGTGATTATTGACATGTTTGTTTTGTGAGTTGGTGTAAGGAATGAATGCTTATATGAATGAAATTGAGGCACTATTTGGATATCAATTGTTGTACTTGTCTTAATATATGCTTTAGCACTATACATTTGCACACAACCTATGGCTAAACCCCGGGCTGCACCCCACGAAAAATTTAGAAGGTGCCAAAGATTGATTGGACCATATGCAATTTGCTCTAATAGGACAATCATTCTCGATCTCTCTCATTTTTTTGAAAGAAATAAGTCCGACCCACCTGCAGTTTGCCATATTGGGAAAGGCTTATTATTTCATTGAAATGTGAGCCTTGAGGCTATGGTACACCCTACCCGTTAGGTGCTTAAAACCTCACAAGTTCATCTGCATGTCTATGTGATTTGAAGGAAAAGAAAAGAAAAAATTGTCACCCCACTGTAAGTATGATTTCTCTTTTTACTTGTTCACTTTTGATTGAAACTTTCATTTTTTTGACTTTGCAGAAATCAATTGAATGCCCTCGGTAATGCAGGCTTATAATTGGAAAAAAGTTGGCAATTACTCTTGATAAGTGAACATTGAATGTAAGTTCCAAACACCTCTGTTCTAGCCTTACAGAACAAATGATTTTGTTTAAATTTCATTCATGGGCTCAAAGTCACATTTTGTATATAAATTCATCCGAGTCAAGGTTATATTTTGGGGCATAGAATTAAGATCACAAATTTTTTTGTTTGCATTTTGAAATTTAAAATTTAAATCACATTTTATGTTTTGATTTCTTAAAACAAGAATCACCTCGCTTTTTTTAAGAGTGAAATCACAAATCAATCTTTCAAAACTGATGCCACATTTTGCAAATGAAACTTTTGAGAATAGAGTGGATATTCGATTGATAGTCACGGATCAATCTTTTAATGATGCCTTCTCTTATGATAAAATCTTAGTGAAGTATCAAAATCTCATAAATATGGACTATGAGACGACAGCTGTTGCTTTAATTTCATATTAAGAGACGATCTCACTGAGAGATCATTTTTCTTATTCACATGTTGACATTGTCTTCTTCTTGTAGGATGTGAATGATGGCCACTCTAACATTTTCTTGCTTGACCATACAAAAAGTAGACTTTCAAGCTAGGACGGGAATTGATTTTCAAGAGTTTCTTATATTTTATCATTGTCTTTATTCTCATTGGCAATCATATTTTACGTTTTGGGTTTTGATTGCGAGCCCAATTGATGTTTTTGTAAATCATCCAACTCACAGTTTTTAGCAATGAAATTAGATGTTATAAAAAGCAATGAAGTTCTGATACCAATTGTTGGGGGCTAACAATGCAACCTAAAGGGAAGTGAATAGGTTGTTTGAGAACTATGAAAAATATTTGCGGAATATAACAAGTTGAACTTTAAACATTGGTAGAAACAGATTGTAGAAATTAGGGTACTCTCGTTTAACAAAACGTGATAATAAAGATTAGGTAATGAAAATAATGAGGATATAGAAGACTTGCAAGCAGATATATAGTGGCTCGGCTTTATCCCCAAGCTTACATTCACTCCCAACAATAACAGCCAACAAGGCTGAAATCCACCAGTAATCTTCAAGACAAGTTACAATTAGCAAGTACTGCCTTTCTAGTAGATCACACTACCAAGACTCACGTACTACTTTCACTCTTGTACACTTGCTCTTTTTACTAATTACAAAAGTAGCATCATCCAGACTTTGATATCAGGAATACACAACAAACTAATGACAAAAATAAAGGAAAAGACTTAAACACATGACTCATCCTATTTAGTTCAACACCAACTCAACTATTTCTCTCGACTCAATATATAGCCATCAATCCCTAGATGACTGTTGCCCATTGAAATCCTCAAGTAGCTATTGGTTCTAGCTGTTGCCAACAATAGACTAGTGTTAAAGATCATCAAAACGGCTTTCCGATAGTGACTGTTCCCAAACAATGTTAGTGTACTTTTGTTAAACTTGCTCATTAATGCCAAAATTGCTCTTGATCAACTTTGGTGATCTTTTTGTGAATCCTAGCCTTTGTAATGGCTATTTTCTTCTTTTTAATATTCTAGGCAGGTGGTCAAGTGACTAGTACCTTCCAAGACTAAATTTTCTCACGATCCCTTACCCATAATCTGTCAATGTTGTTCACTAACACGCCATGTGAAATGACTTGCGATCAATCATCTAATAATCCTCTTGGCTTCTTCAGCATACAAAAACTTCCTAGGATATTAGCATCTCCGCTATTTCCTCATCTTCGCTGATTCACCATATTAGCTTCCAAAGATCTCTTAGGACACTAGCGTCTTCGTTGATTCCTCATTTTCACTGATTTGACCGAGTCATCTTCCAAAGATCTCCAAGGGCACCACATACACACCTGGCTCCCCATCTTCACTGAACTCACGAGGATTGCCGGTATTGTCACAGTTTTCTACATCATCCGAAATCGGCAATTGCTCTTTGCCAACAATCTATTGCTCTGATAACAATCCATTACACCCGATAGAGATGCTAATCTTTCTAGTCCTTCCAAGCAAATTGGCATTTTCGACTCTACCAAGATGTTCATCTTTATGGTCCTTCCGAGCTTTACCAAACATCCCCGTTCTAGACTTGTTCATCTTACCAGGTCCATCTAACTATTCACCTCATCTTTGTACCTCCAAGAAATCACGAACATCCATGTTCTTCTTGGCTTGTTCACCACTGATTAAGGTCATTCTAGATGTTCACCTTATTTGAAGATCCTTCCAACTTGCATACATCTTCATCGCCCAATACCTTGTTCACCTCAAACATTAGCAGAGCACTCCTCATATCAGAATCTCTGGTGCTGTTTAGACAATATCTGCATCTCGACTTGTGCATATATCACTTGGCACTATTTGACCAATATACACATTAGTAGCCTTTAATTATCTTTGCCATCTTCAAAACAACATAGAAATTTTCCCAATAGACAGCTATAATTCATGAAAACTCTTTGATGGGTCCACATACATGGATGCAAACTATTCAAAAGATCTTGTCAAAGGAACAAGAAGATAAATGAACTAGCATTAGCAGTTGTAATTCCTACACCTCCCAATAGCTTTTTGGCATCCAATCCTATATAGAGATGATATTAGTGGTCTGCAAGACAACACATTAAGATTTAGATGTACACAAACAAGAATCGGTCATCAAATGTTGACCTCGAATTGAGGGCAGTAATTGTTCCAAGTTAAATCCGATTTATTTTAGGAATGACTTGTCTCCCATTTGTGCAGAGTTTCGTGAGGCAAATCCTCGGCAAGCAACGAGACCACATGAGGAGGACAACCTAGTCCAGAACTACGCAATCTCTAAACAAAAAGTGTGTTTTTGTTCCAAAAGTAAAAAAAACTCACTTATAAACTAATATAGCCACCCATGCTTACGGATTGTGAATTGGGAAATGCATTGGCAGAGCAAGAATGATCACCAGGCCTAAAAGGGGTATGTAGGAAACTAAGTAAAGGATAAACCCGAACAAAACAAAGGCTCGTCAAAC
This sequence comes from Corymbia calophylla, assembly GCA_014182845.1. NCBI lineage: Eukaryota > Viridiplantae > Streptophyta > Magnoliopsida > Myrtales > Myrtaceae > Corymbia > Corymbia calophylla. Next base: position 28,408,995 of record CM024703.1, on the reverse strand, counting down.
AAGCATGACGGGGGCAACATATGTCGAACAAGAGTGTGTCACTGGGGTAACATCTCTCGCTAATGAGTTATGACAAGACATCCAGTTAGCACAAACGGGTATATCTCGTTCCTCATTCTAATTTATATCAAAATAGAAATGATACTCTCTTTCATATGTGTAGGAATGATGAAAACAGAGTGGAGGTTTGCAAACAAACATCATGGGACACTACATCGTTGAGATTTTTCAAACTAAAAGCATTTCATGGGGTGATTCGGCCAAAATAGAGATGAGCATGAAATGGCACAAGATTTCATGATGTTCAGGAACAAGTTATGATGAAGCATGATTACCCAACTTAATGTAAAAGACATTAGAGCAGCATTTGACTTAGGGGAAAATTCTCTCATTCCCCACCAATAAAGTATTCTGGCGCAAAATCATCAGATTCATCACAAAATGATGATCGTTCCTCAATTGAGTCCAATTTAATATGGAGATAACACGTTCTATTTTCCTTTCTTGCAGGGTGATAATTAGGGCAAGTCACTCAATAGACAAAGGAGCATGTCTGACCGCATGCGCAACATCTTCTACCAAGAAGGCAACGAAAGAGGCAAAGTATATGAGGAGCAATGCCCTCAAATGTCGAAGCAGGGAGTATAGCCCTCCTTTAATCTCTCACATTCACTTAGACTTAGTGAATTTCGCAACATCTGAATGGCCCATTTGGGAACAAGATCTTCAAGATAACTTGAAAATACATTTAATGATCCATTTTTAAAATTTTCAAACTTCTTATCGATTAGATGTCTCTTTGAAAAGCGCACCCAAAAAGAAGACTTTTTTTTTGGTCAAAAATGAAATTGCATTGATTTATCCCAAAGTAGGGAGGCTCGATAGTTGGGCGTCAGTACATAAAAGGTGCTAGAGGTAAGTCGGGGGGGATTTGACCCAATCTGAGGGCAAACAATTCTTGTGATAGGTTTTAGCAACCCAGTCAGCAGTAGTATTCGCCTCACGGTTACAAAAGACAACTTGAATATTAGGCAAATGCGACAGAAAATTCCTGCACTATTGGACTTGGGCTCGTGCCTCCCACGTGAGAACTTGATGGTGGGCCACCGCTTCAGCTAGTATTTGGCAATCGGTCTCAATGGAAATGGCGTCACCTGGGAGAGGGGGGTTGGAAAACCCTCAGCTAGGTTTTGATCTGGTCGGGATCGAAGGAATTCTAGGGCATCCAGAAGCGCCCAAGCTTCGACAAGGGTGGGGGACGTCGCTGGTACCGATCGAGCCCTGCCGTGCAGCAATCGTCCGGCCGAGTCACAGTATAGCCACGCCGCCGAGCCCCCTGTGGCGCCTGGGAGGTAAACCCCGTCCAGATTTACTTTGAAGGTGTGCGTCGAGGGAGGGTTCCACGACCTCAGTCGGTTTTTGTGAGAGCTTGATTTTCCCCTTGCTGGTGACCAGGCGGAGAAACTGTGTAGGGACGTTGCAGCTCTGTCCAAGATTTCGTCAACGTGAGGACTTAAACTTAGTGAATTATCGCATGCAATAAAGAAATACTTTCCATGAATAAAATCAAGGCCATAAAGCCATTTTTCAAACAATCCAAGTCACTTTAAAGTGATCTGTATCATGCGCATCGTTCCATACGTCCTTTGTGCATATTTCTTCTTGAAGATGCCGAAAAGTCGAGGCTGATGAAAATAGGAAATGTTGACACCCGAGAGACAAATGCAAATGAGGGGGGTGATGTTGTATCGTTTCCAATTTTTCAATCTCCAAAGAGTCTTTAATTAACAAATTCTTTCGCATATTTTTATAGGGTACCAAGTTGCCATGCCGCAAGTAAGTGCCCTTTTCCCCATAAATCAAAATTAAGGATTTCCATCACAAAGAAAAACATTTAGGTTTTTCTTGAAAATGAAAATGAAAGTGGAAATGCTGAAATGAAACAAACTCTTCACGAAGATTTTGAAAGTCTTCTTTATCTGAAAATTGTCCATCCACTTGGCAGATTATTCATCTTAAATCAAAATTACCCATGAAGATTAGTCCACTCAAATGATCTCAGCAAAATGAAATGGAGATGTTAATCATGCCAAGCAAGAAATAACTAGAATGAAGAAAGGCAAGTGACTCCTAAACATGTCCTTTAAATACTTTGAGAGTTGAATGTGAAAAGAAAACTTGTGTTGTTTAAGGACAAGGGATTCATTTACAAGTGATATATGGATCAAAATGATAAGAGGCATTTCTTTCCTCTATCATACACACTACAGGTGATTATAGTTAGCTCATTTGAGCCTTTAAATGAGAATATTTTTACAAAATATCCATGTCAATAACCATTCCACAATGGGCAAATTTGGAGGTTTTGGTTGACATTATATGGTGAAAAAGACAAGAAAGACTTCTTAGCTTTCACTTGTTTTAATCTTCTTGTGATATTCAGGTGAACTCAAGTGGAAGTTCAAAACATCCCAAAATGAAGAAGAGCATTCAATTCTCTATCTCAAACACTTATATCCCTTGCAAAGTTAATTTGAGCTTATAAGTTCATTTGTTAAAACCTAGTTGGTGATTGTCTCCCTAGAGTGGGGCAAGCCAAATGACTTTCAATGAACAATCACTGAAGACAAAGAAGTCTTGAGAGTCCATAGCGCTCACATATAAAAAAACATGCAATGCTGATCTTTGAGTGGCAAAGCCAAGAAATGATGAAAAATTGGGGACATGAAAAAGCAAATGCCATGTAAAAGCCAGGCAAGTTAGGTGTAGAAAAAGTGTTGAAAAAGAAAAAAAAAGGATTTGTGTGAACTCCAATTCAATATTTGATAAATAGCAAAGTCCTCATGTGTTGCAATCAGTGTAATCGACAAAAAGAGCCACTTTAGAATGGATTCTCGAGAATAGTCAAACATCAGAGAATTGAAGAATCTTGGAAAAAAAGTAGATAACGATGCTCAAATGATCACCAACTCAATGACCCCTAATACACCTTTTGGAGCCTTGTTTCTGAACCCAACGCCAAGCCCACATTACAACCCTTGTACAAGTCTTTTTAGAATGGGATTGTTCAGGCTGACGTGCGAGTTTCACATTGAAAAGCTACCACTCGAAGAAGTGGGAGCAAGGTTATCTTATCTTGTTTTTAAGGTTACTTGACTTGTAAACTTGGCAAAGATGTTGATCGTTCATAATTTCATTTCTTAGCCAATGATGCTTATCCATTGTTGAAACCATGACCAAACCTACACTAGGATCATTTTAAAAGATATTTTTAATTGGTCAATTTGTACTTATTGCGAAGGATTCCCAAAGCCTTCAACACTGGTAATATGAGGTATATTGAGTGATCAAATATATTTTCATTATTAATGGATTGGTTCAAATAGCCATTTTTCTCAAGAATATGTGAGAATCCCTTTTTGACTAGGAGCTCTTGCTTGGCATGAGCAAAGACCATTCTGAGAAAGGATTTTTCTCTTAAGGGAATTAGATGATTGATGATATCTTCCAAGCCATATGGCAACTTTGAGATGTTGAATGATACTAAATGTTTACCAAATACTCGAAATTAGTTTGATTTGCTTGTGCAATCAATGCTTTCTCACCACTACTACTTTCTTGATATTGTCTCTCGTGATATGTATTCAATGATATTGATGTTTCTTGGTACGCCTTTGTTACTAGAGCATTTGTTGCAATGCATTCTATTAGATGTGCAATGTTCACTTCAGAATTTTTAAGCCCAACTGGCGAGAACCCACATAGCAATTTATTAAATCCTCAGGCGAGGACCCCAGGCTCATTATATGGGCCTTTTTAAGCCCTGCTGATAAGGACCCACTAGGAAATTCATCAAATCCTTGGGCAAGGATCCACTAGACAATCCATCAAATCCTTGGGCGATGACCCTCAGGTGCTCATTATATGAGTCTTTTTTAAGCCCTATTGGTGAGGACTCACCAAGGAATCTAGTAAATCCTCGGGCAAGGATCCACTAGACAATCCATCAAATCCTCGGGCGATGACCCTCAGGTGCTCATTATATGAGTCTTTTTTAAGCCCTATTGGTGAGGACTCACTAAGGAATCCAGTAAATCCTCAGGCAAGGACCCCCAGGTGCTCATTATATGAGAGTCCTTTTTAAGCCCTACTGGCAAGGACCCACCATGCAATTCATCAAATCCTCAGGCAAGAACTCCTAGGTGAGCATTATATGGGCCTTTTTAAGCCCTACTAGTGAGGACCACCAGGTGATCCATCTTCTTCTTGGTCAAAACCTGTTCTTACACAATGCAATATTAAAAAATATAAAAACATAAAATTCACCTTTTTATTACATGTCAGCAAAATTTGGATGTCGCCAAACCTTTAAAAGAAACCTTTTCGAGCTCTCTTCTAAAGAAGGACAATTGTTGACACTCGAATTTTTTTTGTGGTGTTTGTCCATTTTACAAAATCAAAAATATAAAAAATACAAAAAAGGTCAAAACAACAAAAAAATAGTAATAAAAAATGACAAAAAATATATAATAAAAATCGAACAGGCCGATTTTATCTAGCCCACTCTTTTAGCAAAAATTTCGGCCTACCCAGCCCACTCTTCTCTTGACTAAATTTGCTATCTCTTTTAGGGCCTAGTCCTATTTCTTCTCAGCCCAAAAAAATAAGGAAAGAAAGGGGCCCGGCCCCAATTGTTTTATTCTTCCCCTTCACACGTGCCGGTCTTCTCTCGCTTTGCACGCTCGCGTTTGTGAGCGTAAGGGAATGACCATGACATAGGACGGTGACCGAATGACACGAGGTGAATAGGAACGGCTGTGAGCGAAGCTTGGTAAGGATGAGTGAGGTGAGCAGATCCGAGAGCTTCTAGAAAAGGGTCAGCTGGCAAAGTTTGTGATAAAAACAGAAGCTTGAGAGTAGAGGGGGGAGCTGGAGCAAACAGAGAGAAAAAAAAAAAAGTTCAAGAGAGAGCTGGCAAAGAGTGCTCGTTCGAGAGAGAGAGAGAGAGTAGGCAGTGGTCATTTCCGTTCCAGATAATCTCCCTTGAATGCTCTATTTTCCCCTGCTATGCTGAGGCATAGAGTGTCGAGCTTTGTTGATAAATTTTTGAGCGAATTGAGTGAAACTCAAGCATTGATCGAAAAGGAGATAAAATGTACCCATAAATTTGACCAAACAAGCAAATACTAAAAAAGATTGCTCCCACTGTCACTGTGTTGTTACCATAAGCGTGGTATTTTACGATATGATTATACCTTGTCGTTATGTTGCTTGAACAAGCTGCAATGGCCTTTTCTTGGACAAACAAAAGATCAAATGCACCAATTTAATAAATTGGTAAACTGACCTCGGTTGAAACGAAGCAAATTAGAGGACGTTGAAATTTAATGGAATTGACACCCTTCCAAAGCTTTTTCAAAGTGGCTCACCACGTGTGTTTGAGGGAAACTAACTGGACCAAATAAAATCTTCTATTTAGGAAGCTTCAGACAGCAAAAAAATTCTTCAACAAGAGGCTTCATAAAAAATAGTTGGTTTTGGTTTTCTTCGGATAGGAAACTCTTCAATTCAAGTTATAAACAGAATCGGTTCAAAGTGAAAACCAAAATCAATTTGACCTCAGTTGCAATTGTATTATAAGCCCAATGTCAAAAACGCGCGCTTCTCTTTCCATCTTGGAGCCTCTTTTTGCCTTATTTTCTGGAGAAATTGTTATTGCTATCAAGCTGAGAAGCTTGGAGGAGTGGCAAGATAGAACAAGGGGAAGCCAGACGAGAAGCTTGGCACATAGAGGGGAAAGGATTCAAGCAAGAAGAACTCTTAAATTCTTAAATTTGGATCAAAACAGAATTTTTTGGACAAAATCAATTCGAGATCTTTCTAATTGGTTGGGAGAAAAATCTATAGAGAGAAGAATTTAAGAGCGGAGAGATTCTGATTTGGTTGGGAGAAAAAACTAAAGAGAGAACTAGCGCTGAGAATTAAAGAGTATTATGGGAAAGAAGAAAATTCACGAAGAGCCATGGAATTCAATTTGGGATCTTTTGTTTTTAGGATTTACCTATTTTTTTACCTAGTTACAATTTTTGGACAAAATTGACTATGCGGAGCACTAAAAGGGAAAAAAAACTATAGCCAAAATGGGGGTAGAAATAGCACCGCCTTTTGTAATTTAGGTTTTTAATTATGACATGTTGGAAAGAGGCATTTATTCATTTTCAATGTACTTTAATGTGTACTAAAAATTAATGTTTCTATTTTAGGTACTTATCAAGTGCCATTAAGATATTTATTAACAAGACCCAGGTAAAATGGGTTTTCAATTAAAAGATTAGGCAATCAATCCGGATAGATGAAATTATCAACCTCTCTTAGTGTATTGGATTCGTTGGTCAAGAGGGCAATTTTTGCGAAAAAGGTTGTTATCTTATGCAGAGATTTCTTAACCGTGAACATATTGTAGGAGTTGCAATGAACAACTTGCCAAACCTATCAAACATTGGACTTGAGAGCATCTAGAAAGGATACCCTTCCAATCCTTTTATTTATGTAAAAAAAGGTAATATCACTAATTATTAGCCCATGCAGCATTTAGAGTGCTTAAATAAGATCTTGGTAGCCAATAGGCATATGGCCCTATTAGTAAAGGAAATGGGTGTGGGCCGGAGGGTACTAGTCGGAATTTGGACCCCGTGAACACCACACACACATAATTAGGAGAGAGAAGTGAGATGCAAAATAAATAAATAAAAAAGATGTTGGTCATTTTGGTTGATAAATTCAAGCTACCACTTGTATGACAAGGTCGTATGCACAGGTCATGATCCATGTTCATTTTTTGTGTGTTTATGACATGTTGTAGAGATGTTATGGCAAAAAATTTATGGATGTATGCACGGCCCATAATTATCAGGGGCCATTTAACCAATACAGTTCCACCAAAATCACAATCTACCTACTCTCTTGTTCAAAAGGTACTTTGCATAAATTCTTCATGCTTTCATATTATAAATCGGCAAACAATCAAAATTTCAAATGTTTGCATCTCGCCAACGAATAACTACTCGACCTTGCCTAAGTTATTGTGGGAAGTCATAAGATCTAACTTTAAAGGAAAAAAATTTACAAGTCTATCTTCAGTTATAATAACATTTTGATTTTTTCGCAACTATTATCTATTTTATAGTCAATTTAAGAACTATCATTAATTAAATTGGCACATCAATTGAATTTATCTTCTGTTGTATAATAAGGTAGATAAATCTTGACATATGATGAAGATAGTCAAATTTTATAGTCATTAGCAATAAAGACCAAAATATAACCAATACAAACTAACTTAAATACTAAATACGTCAATATAGGCTATGTAATCACGTCGCCGCGACAAATCATACAAAACATGTTTAGCTGGCCAATCTCAATCTCCTTGAACGGATATATTCATATTAGATTGGTACATACAATCTTGACACTGACGCAATTGACGTAGTAGCGAGCTTTGGTACGTGTTTTTGCGTTGAAATTCACCGACCCTTCTTTAATTTTTCATCATCTTGTTGTCCCTAAATATAAAATAGAGCTAGAATTTTAATTTCCATAAATGGAAAAAAAAGAAGGAAGGAAAATCAATCATTTTTTGTTTTAGAGAATATAAACCATTTTTAATTAGGGGACTCATACGGACAATTTAGCTAACTAACACTATGAGAGTATGTGTGGCTAAACCCTTCCAATTCTCTCTCTCTCACTTGTAATGTAATGTAATTGGGCTAGGTTGGCTTCATTGGGAAGAAAGCTAACCTCCCTCTTACCTTCATAAAGTGATTTCTCACCTGTTGGGATTACCTTCGCTTATCCAACAATCATGCTCCTAGTGGGTTGCAAGGATCCTCAGATTATTTTTTGACAATGAAGAGCCTGTCTCCAACACCTCTAGTTGACCATTGATATTTTTCTTCCCTAGGGTTAGGGAATACGGAGGACTCTTTAGGAAATGGGGTAAGAAGTCCGCTCCTAGATTTGCTCCTGTGAACTTTTTAAGGACCTGTTCAGATCTAGTTACTTAACACTACGAGAGTATGTATGGCTAAACCCTTTCGTCTCTGAGGAAATCCTTCTCTCCCACCTCGAGCTCGGCAGATCCCTTCGGAGATTCCAGGTAAACTTTGCTTTCGTTTCCCGAGTCGGCATTGCGATATGCTGTGAGCATTGTTCGGCGAATCACTACGCGGACTGACTTTAGCAGTTCAGTCAGATCAGTGCCTTTTTTCTTAGGCCATTTTTGGCGTGGATGATGATGTTCCTGAGAAGCTGGAAGTCTTTCTTTTTCGCTTTTTCTTGTATTATAGCTTTAATGGAAGACGACCGTGTGCGAAATGGCGTTTGGAGTCATATCTGATTTGATCCTGGCCATGACTTAGCGGTGCGATTAGGAAAGAAAGCCTTATTTGGGATGTTAGGTTTTAGTGTTAGAATTAGTCCAGTTTCTTTTTAAACAAATGCTCACTTGATTTTGGAAAAGTGCACTAGTTGTCTTTAGTGGTCAACTAATTGCTTTCTCGATTCCCAAGGTCAATGGTCCAATTGCATGTTCAATTGAGCTTGAATGTGTTTGATTAGATGAATGTTAGGTCTAATTATAATTATCAATGCATGTAACGACGGCTAGATTAGTGGGTTTGATTAGCTTTAACTAGCGATTAGTGAGTTAGTCTTCCACTTTGTGAATGCAAATGTGGGTTAATTATCACTGATCTTAATCAACGATCACCTAGTGTATTAAGAGGTGGTTTGGGGATAATCGAATTGCATTACTAATTCTAAAGTTGATCTCGAGGCAAATTAAATGTTGATCAGGTGTGAAGTTTGCCAATCGTTTACTTTGATTGATGGCATGCTTTGATTGATGATGAATGAGTGGGTGAGAATCGACACCTCGAGGGGAGGTTGAGAGCTGACGACCAAAGGCCCACCCATGGTGGTCCAAGGCAACTGTAGCTTAATATTTCTTAGTTTAGATTACATTAGTTAGACTAGCTTGTCAAAACTTTAGGCCTTAATTAGATTAGACTGTAATCCATAAAACTTAAAAGATGTAGAATCGCTTTTAGAATAATGGTTACTTTAGCTTAGATTAGTCTAATTATGAATCAAAATGAATAGAATTAGGTTCGCCCTAGTCTAGTTCAACTTTCGAGATTAGTCTTTAGTGCCGAGCTCTCGTGGGTTGTTGTCCCAATGCTTAATCCCAACGGGCATCGAGTTTACTTCTCTCTACTTTACTTAGAAGTTTTCAAGTACTTGAGTGTTTATTTACCATGCTACATTTCAATAGCTTAAGTGTCTACTCTTTTCGCACCACTTTTCAATAAATTGTGTGTTAATTTCTTTTATAAATTAGGCTAGGTGTAGTTTAGACTTTGATAAAATAACCCTGCAAAAATAATTATATGAACACTTAGTGACTTTGAAAGACTTTTAGGATCATAATTGGCATAATCAAAAGTGTGTGACCACTTGGATGAAACAACCAACTATTTAGTTTTCGAAATGATGTTAATAGTAACATTAGCATAATCAAATCCCTAAATCTAGAATATCTAGTTGTGTAGGAATTGGGACGATACACTCGCATTTTAATTGGTTTCTAGCTGCCTCCCAAAGGCTAGTGGCGGCTCCCAGTAAAGATATTTAGGTTGTTAAGAATTTATAAGAAATCACATGTGACGCGAGGTATGAATTTGAGAGAATCCATACTTTTGATCGATAAACCTTCTTTTAGACAATGAAAAAGTGATATGTTCGAGCAATCTTTTTTTAATGAACTATCGGGATCGTCTCTCGAGCAAATGACTTTAAATCTGTTCGCTCGAGGGCGGCCTCTCAAACGGTAGGTCGCTGACAGCATTCGCCTGCAACACACATTAGATTCAACATTGATCAAGGACGAGATGGTATATAGTTCAGTCTCTGATAGTTGCTCGTTCAGTGGCTCGAATCATGAGGCTTCGTAGCTATATCTCATCACATCATTGAATTCCCAAGTCCTTCTGCCGAATTGCAAATCTGACCGGCTCGCGTCTACTGGGCTGAAGCGACTGGGCCAATCCCGTAGCTCGCGGGAAGTGCTAACCTGCACACCAGAAGCAAGAAAGCCTCCAGAGCTTTGCCCCAACCTGAGTTTACTCCATCGACGACGCTCGGATGTTGATGTTGCGGAGCTTGTGGGGGAGGTCTTTTCCGAGTTAATTGCGCACTGCAGCTAACCTTTCACACCAGAAGCAAGGAAGCCGCCTGAGCTTTGTCCCAACCTGAGTTGCCTCCGTCGACGACGCATCTCTTCCACGCTCGGATGTTGATGTTGCGGAGCTAGTGGTGGAGGTTTTCTCCGAGCTACTTCGTACTGCCGACACTGCCGTGCAGAGTGAGCCCGGGTTCGTTTGTTTTATCCCCGCCGTGCTCCACGATTTTCTTTCGCGTGTTTACCGACGTCATGCCATGGGGTTCTTTGATTCGCTGCTTTAGTCCTCTCCATCAGCCACTCCTTTTCAAAGGCCTGTTTTCTTCATAGAAATTTGGCAATTTTGGACAGTTGGGACTCATGATGCGATCGCGATCGGATGTCCAGTCGTGTTATGGTAGCCTTTGCTAAATAGGTGGCAGCACTTAAAATTAGTATCAATTTATGTCGATTCTAGATAATGAATTCGTAGGTACATTGTATAAAATAAGTGGAATTTAAAATAAATGCATTTTTAATGAAGGGAATAACACTAATAAAATGTGAGGCATGCATGTTTCAAAATTAAGTTGTAATTTTCATTAATTTGTTGTGATTAAAATTTAGTGAATACCAAGTGAAGTTTATTTGAGTAATAAAATAAGTTATTGTGCAAACTTATTTTTAACTATTTTTTATTTGAATGGATATATGATGTATTTATTCATGTAATTAACAAAGCTATACTTCAAATTATGAGCATCTTTAATTTAGTATGATAGATTTCTCTTTCTGACTTAACTTCAAATTAAATGCATTAACCCATATATTTAAACTATTCTATCTATTTTGATTTTATCAATTTAAAACCATTAAGATAAATAGAAAGAGATAGATGTTTGGGAAAGGCAATAGATTAAGTTTCAAGATATTTTATTAGAAAAAATTACCAAATAAATCCTAAACCTATTAGTTAATCATCAATTTTTTTTTGTTAATTCAAGCTTAAATCTTTTGTAATTGTGTCAATTTAGCCCATCCGATCAAATTTAGCTGGACAAAGTTGACGTGGACGTTAAGGGTCCAACAGATGCTGAAGTGATAATTTTTTAATAATTTTTTCGATTTTTTATTTTTATTTTTATCTTTATTTTTTCTCTTCTTCCTCTTGGCCTTCTTGCCCCGTCCCCAAGGGCAGTCGCCAGCGAGGCTCTGGCGGTGGGGGTCGCGGCCCTCGCCAGACCTCCCCACCCTCACAGGCGGCCTCGCCCAGATCTGGCGAGGCCATGGCAGACTCGAACCAAAGCTTGGCCTCGCGCATGAAATCGAAATGCTGTGGGGCCGAGGAAGAAGACTGCAACTGCTCGGGGTGGAAGTTGAAGCTGCAGGAACCTTGCAGCTGGAAGTCGTAGGCGTCGGCATCGCTATCGTCGTCGGAGAAGCTGCCGGGCCGGGAGGCAGGGAAGTCCATGATCGGGCCGTCCCTGTGCTCCGGTGTCCTCATCTCGATTGGGATCGTATATGGCGAGAGAACAGGGAGGAGTGGAGGATGGAGACAACACCAGTGTTCCTGTGTCAGCTATCTTGTGCTTGACTTTTACCCGACCTTTTAGGGTTTCGACGCGAGCGAACTTTGCTGCTGACTCGCGGATGGAACGAAGCTGGTTTTGGTTAGGTACTTTACTTGTGGCTACTGGCGAGGGAGGGACCGGATGACAATGACGACTCGTGAGTCTTTACTTGTGGCTACTGGCGAGGGTGGGGAGATTTGACGAGGACCGCAAAAAAGAAAAAAAAAAAAAGAAAAAAGAAAAAGAAGAGTAATAATAATAATAATAGTAAAATTCAAAAAAAATCAAAATATTATTAAAAATTATCACATTAGCACCAGCCAACTAAATTTAATTGAATGACTAAATTGGTACAGTTAAATGTCTAGGATTGAATTTGTTAAAAAAAAAAATTAGCACTGAATTAAACATGTTTATGACTTTTTTGATAATTCTACCTATTTTATAGATCAAATACATTTGACTTTCTAATTTTTCGCTCTTGGATCATTTAATAAGTGATAGACATTTGAAGACCATAAATTGTTAAACTAATGATAATCGGACAATTATGGGCCACATGGCACATTATTCCATATGGCATGCCACGGGCGGTGATTACAGAGGTAAAGTTAGGTTCCACGTTGTGAGTACATGAGCGAACATTTTCCCTATTCTGACTTAAACTATGAATAATAGATATGAGCCAAATTGACACCCAATTTTGGGGAGTTTTCTCCAGCGCATTTAATCTTTTTTCTAAACTACTATGCTAAGCTTGTGATGATGGGAATGCAAATTTCAATTTCTAGATCTCAAGAGGCACATAAAAAAATTTAAAAAAAATTAAAAATGTGTCTCGTCGTTTACCTAACGACTAATTACATATCTCTACTTTTGAAAATATCAAATAAGTACCTAACCTTTAGTTTGGAGATCACTTTGCACATTCTCCTCAATTATTTTTGTGCTCCTGTTATAAAAAATGTCAATTTTTGTTTTCAAATATATCCATCCTCTGAACTCAAATTTTCACATCCAAACTCACAACCAACTACAAACCGAATCGCTCAAACCCTTAATAAAATGTTAAAATGAGTTTACAATGAACAACTATTTGGTTTTGTCAATACGAGGTTTATTTATAGATATGTAAATGGATTTGCAAGAACAAATATAAGTGACTAATAAATTAAAATGATGTACGTTTTCTTTTGTGTGGTTAATGGTCATAATTTTAGATACTATCCAACAAATTTGCTCCTGTCGCGATGCACAACTGTCATATGATTCGTACTGATCAAAGGAAAAATCTCACCCATTTTTTTCTGGTGATGTCATATTTTTGTACCTATCTTGACAACATGTGATTCACGCTCTGTCCACAAACGGAAAAATCGATCACTGGAATAGATAAATAGGCATGCGTGCAACTGCACTAAACTCAGATTGTTACCAGCAAATCGCACCATTCACTATCGATTCTTGCAGCCCCATGGACATCCCTGACAAAATGCATGTCGTTCTGACTATAGTTTTTTCCCTTATTGTGCTGCGCATCCTTCACAAACTTGTCAAATCCGATAACAAAAAGACTGCTGGAAGCCGAATCCCTGAACTGCCTGGGGCGTGGCCTCTGGTAGGCCACCTCCACCTCCTCTGGGGCCCAGGGCCGGCCTTCCGGAAGCTCGGGGCGATGGCCGACGTGCTTGGGCCGGTGTTCTCCCTCCAGCTTGGTGTCCACCACGCAGTTGTCCTGAGCAGCCGGGAGGCTGCCAGGGAGTGCCTCACCGTGAACGACCGCGCACTCGCCTCAAGGCCGGACATTGCAGCTGGCCGGTACATGGGCTACAACAGCGCCGTTCTCGGGCTCGCCCCATACGGCCCCTACCTCCGCCTCGTCCGCAAGATTGCCACCCTCGAGCTCTTCTCGAGCCAGCGCCTCGGGGCGCTGCGCCCAGTCAGGAGCTCCGAGGTCGATGTCCTCACCAAGGAGCTGTGGCGCCGACCCGCCAGTGGCGGCGTGGCGATCGGCGAGAAGTTGGAGCACATGACGTTCAACATGAACCTGAGGATGATAACCGGGAACAGGTACGAAGACGAGGAATTCGAGGAGGTGGGGTCGGACGCGTGGAGGTTCAAGAAAGCGATCAACAAGGCCTTGTATCTTTGCGGGGTGTTTGTGCTCTCGGACGCCATTCCGTGGCTGGAGTGGCTCGATTTCCAGGGGCACGTGAGGTCCATGAAAGAGACGGGCCGAGAGCTGGACTCCGTGCTCGACAAGTGGCTGAGACAACACCTTGAGAAAAGATCGAACAAAGGAATCCAAGTCGGTGGTGGTGACGCCGATTTCATGGACCTTCTGTTGGACAGCCTGCCCGAGGACGATGTGGTGTTTGGCCACGAGCGTAAAGACATAATCAAAGCCACAGCTTTGGTATCAATTTCTGCGTTAAATTATCATCATTTTTTATTAAGTTTGAGATTATACTGCATGAACATAGATATTTGCTTGATGCAGCCAATCCTGATTTAAAGTCTATAGCCGCTCCTTTCAACCCGAAAAACTTATCAGGACCTCGTCTAAGGAATAAGATGTCTTCAACTCCGGTGTTCATGGAAAATTTATTTGTTTAATTCTCCATATACTGAAAATAAGTTTACTTTCTTAGACTTTATGAGTCATGTAGACGAAATTTTGTTCACTGATTAAACAACTCAATAATCCTCTTGCGTTCTTGAATCTGCTTATCAAACATCCATTGTAGATTTGTGGTCGCAATTATATATGTTTCTCAGTTTACTTCTCTATTATGACACCTCAATCTCTCTCGCTCTCGATTTGCAGATCCTGATACTAACCGGCACAGAGAGCACATCCATCACAATGACATGGGCACTTTCACTCCTCCTTAACCACCCGGCCGTGCTCAAATCTGCGCAACAGGAGCTTGACACCGTCATCGGACGGCACAAATGGGTCCAAGAGTCTGATATTAGCAATCTCAAATACCTCCAAGCCATCGTCAAAGAGACCCTCCGCTTATACCCACCAGCTCCTTTGACAGGGATTAGAGAAGCCATGGAGGACTGTCACATCAGCGGTTGCCATGTTCCTAAGGGCACCCGAGTTCTCATCAACATTTGGAAGTTACAGAGAGACCCTCGGGTTTGGCCAGAGCCCAACGCGTTCCGGCCAGAGCGGTTCTTGGAGGAGCACGAGGAAGTAGACCTAAAAGCTCAGAACTTCGAATTTATTCCGTTTAGTTCTGGAAGGAGGTCTTGCCCGGGGGCCACACTGGGTTTGCAGGTAAGGGTCGCTCCTAGCATGACTCTCATGCTTTTACAAGAGGACCAACTCAGATTGACACTAAAAATTTCACTGTTTTGGTAATCATGCAACTGACTAGAATTGGACTTAGATCAATGGGAGTGTGGGGTTGGATACATGACCTAAATGTCCTTGATTCAGCCCATCTATGTTTCAAATATATTAATCGAGTTACAAAATGAACCGGGCCTGGGCAAGGCCAAGAGGGCCTATGTTGATAGGCTCAAACCAAGAAAGAAATTAGTTATGAAAATTCACTACATCATGGATCAAGGGCGTGAGTATATGTCTGGTGGGACTCAATGACTCGGAGGACACGCATTCAAGTCTAACTTAAATTCATAAACTCGACTTTAACACGTAAATTACAATTCGCAGGTGGTTCAATTCACGCTGGCACGGATCCTTCAGGGATTCGAGGTGACACTAGAAGAGGGGACGAAGGTGGACATGGAGGAAGGACCGGGCATTGCCCTGCCCAAGGTGAACCCGCTCCGAGTTGCACTCCAACCGCGCCTTCCGCTTCATCTCTACGAGAGCCTCTAAGTGCAGGGAAGGGGATAAGATGATCGAGCTAATTATTATGACTACCTTCCTCGTTGTCTTGATTATCGTTTAGTACTTCAGTTTCTTCTTTTTTACCTTCGAAGTGTGTAATGAATAATGGAAGTACCATTCGGCACTTCATAAGAAGCCTCATCACTCTGTAATTTGGGTTTTTATTATGAAATGTTAGAAAGAGGATTTCACACAATTTTCTAATTTTTTTTTTTTTTTTTTTTTTTTTTTTGGCATCTTTAGGTTCTTATCGAGTATCATTAAGATGTCGGTTAACAAGACCCCAAGCAAAATGGACACCTAAACTTTAGCAATCCATTTAGATATTTATTACATAGAAAAATTAGGAATTAATCCCGACAATATTAGTTAAAATTGCATATGGATTCTATATAGTTACACTTGCATTGGATGAGCGACGAATAAACTTATTTGACCCACTATTTGTACGTGCTTCACTATTTGGGAAAGTAAATTTGAAGGAGGAGCAAGGCGAGGACAGAATTGCGAGATTATTGGCCCGCTCTATTTGTATTTCCAATTCTGTAATGCAAGATAAGTTATAAGAGGAGAGTAAAAAGATAAACGGAGGAATCGTGGAATTTTAATGATTCTTTTTATTCAGATTTCCTCCTTTGAAGAACAAGGAACGCACCATAAAAGCTTCAACATGGCAACACCTGGTAACGGTCCAGCAAGCCCTCGAATCCATTGCAGTTTTCTTTTTTGGTGGTGACAGCCCTGCCTTGCAGTCCAGTCCGTGCTACATGAAACTGGTTAATCTAATGTGGTAAATCAGTCATAATAAGTAAGTGAAAAGTAATAAAACTATTGCACGACTGCTTCTCCTCCCGAACTCAGATGTGAAATTTCCGATTTTTTTATAAGAAAGTACGTCAGGCCCGACCCACGTTAGGAACAAGCACTGTCTTTTGGGCCGACACTTGGTATTTCTTTCACTCGCAACCTCCTTAGTCTACTAAACAGTAGAATTCTACGATGGATGGGATAATTTTTCAAGGATTAGACTCGTCTATATTGTCCCACGCCCAAGCTTATTTCTATAGTCGATAAAAATAAATTTTCAAGGGTAAGATTATTCTATATTTGTCCCATCCCAATTTATGGGCTCATCTTCCACACAGGGGACTTACATCGATGTTTCAACCCATCTCAACTCCAAGATATTTGATCATAAATTTCAAGGAAAACTCCAAAGCCTGAAATATACTCATTTTAATGGACAATTCCAAATAAGGGTTTGTTCCCTTATTTTTCTCAAATAATGACATAAAATGGACCTTCGATCAAATAAGAGCCTGAAGTGGCTATGACGATCTTAAATAAAGGCCTAAAAGTGGCCATGATAGTCTTAGATAAGGACTTGAAGTAGCCATGATAGTCTCAGATAAGGACATGAAGTGATCATGACAATTTCAAATAAGGGTTTGACTTTGCCGGCTGGCTAGTCAAATGTATTTTTGTCAAAAGACAATTTTAATTTAAAAATATTTTTTTCTCTTTTCTCTCTCTTTTTTTTTCTTTTCTGACAAGTGTTGGCGAGGGCCATAGGCAAGGCAATTCTTACCTAGATCTGGTGAGGTCCGTCCTTGCCCAAGGCAAGGGCAACCCTCCTCCAGCCCTCTTTGGGCATTGTCGGTGGTCGACAATGGCTGGCCATCACTTGAGGTCAGCCATCGACGAAGAAAAAAGAGAAAACCAAAAAAAAGGAAAAAAGAAAGAAATGTAAAGATCGAAAATGCCCTTAAACAACTAAAAAGTCGAACTCTTTTTTGAAACTAAGATAGCCATTTCAAATCTTTATTTGAAACTAAATTCATTTTAAATTATTATTTGAGAAAATGAGGGTACTTCAAATTCTGATTTTCTCATTTTCTTAAATAAGAATCTGAGCTTACCAATTGGTCGAGGATATTTTCCTCATTTATAGTTTCTTTCATTTTTCTTTATTTTTCTATTTTTTCCATAAAAAAATTAAAAAGACTAAAATAAATAAAAACCAAGGTGGGAGGGTTAGCAGCCCTTCCCTGCCTATAGCCATTGCCTCATCACTAGTGGGGTGCTAGCCATGGTTGACAAGGTTGCCAACGTCTCCTAACCCCTTTTTTAAATAAGTTTTAGCCTTTTTTTTTTTTTTTCGAGTTCATTTTTTTTTTGGAAAGAAAAAATAGAAAAAAAGGAAAAAGGAAAGAAAAAATGAGAGAAAAAAA
The DNA here is from genome assembly GCA_014182845.1 of Corymbia calophylla. Taxonomy (NCBI): domain Eukaryota; kingdom Viridiplantae; phylum Streptophyta; class Magnoliopsida; order Myrtales; family Myrtaceae; genus Corymbia; species Corymbia calophylla. The sequence goes on along the minus strand of CM024703.1, from coordinate 28,391,103 downwards.
GTAAAAGATGAAAATGCCTCTAATCAATTGATGAGGTCAAGCCCTTCTTTAAGACTAATATAGCCATTTCAAGTCTTTATTTGAAACAATGTCTACTCTAGGCCTTTGTTTGAGAAAATGAGAGCAACTCAGGTTTTTGTTTGAAATAAGGTACACTTTAGGTCTTTATTTAAATAAATGAGAGTATTTTGGGCTCTTATTTGGAATTTTTCCTAAATTTAGCAACCACCTTTACTCAATGCTATCAATGAGTTAGACTAATGATATGAGATATCAATTAATAAGTCCAACATTTTAGACGATCTCATTCGTAATATTTTTTTTCCAATAAGGGTTATCTGGCAAAAGAAAAGAGTGATAAATGGAGTTAGTTTTTCTTTCTCTTTGATTAAGGTTTGACTTGAGAAAAGCCCTACGCTTGTGTTTGTTTTCCCAATTCAATATCTATGTTTGAATCATCAAATTAACGTAAAAATTGTTCTAAAGTTCTAAATATATTGCACTTTTGCCAATTTAGTCCTTAGCTTTTTAATTTTGTCAATTCAATTATAAACTCTTTCATTTTTTACCAATTGAATTCATTCGGCTAATTTTGTCTAAATTCACTAACATAGATGCCAGTTGTTCTACATGATATGATCGTTACTAACGTTGACAATTTTTAATAATATTTTAATATTTTTATTAATTTTTTTTTTTTTTCTTTCCTTTCTTCATCTTTTGCCGATGGCCAGCCACTCGACACAGGTGAGGGTCGGCCACCGGCCATTATGTGGTGGGCTAGCCTCGCCCACCACAAGTGAGGCCTATCCGGGCAAAGGCGAGCCGCAATGAGGGTTGGCCTCACCCAGGCAAAATTTGGCAAGGCCAGCCCTCACCTAGGGTGACGCAAGGCAAGGCCAACTAGCTCGGCTACTGGTAAAAGGAAGAAGAAAGAGAAAAAAAAAGACAAAAGAAAAAAATTATAAAATATTATTAAAAATTATTAATGTTGATGCCCCGTTGTCCTATGTGGCACCACCAATGTTCATGTCAATAAATCCCAATTAAAATTGGTCGAATGGACTTAATTGGCAAAAAGTGAAAAAGTTTATGATTAAATTGGCCAAATTAAAAGGTTTATGATTGGAATGGCAAATATACAATAAATTTAGGACATTTTGGACAATTTTATCAAGAGACAACATCAAATTAACTAAGAGTTAGTGGAGTTCTCAGAGACTTGCATTGCATTTTTCTGAATATTCTACTCCATCAATAAAATAGAGTGAGAACCCCAAACGTGAGCTGGTAGTGCGCAAAGGAGATGCGCTTTGGATATGCTCAAAAGTTCATCCTCTAAATATGACCGTCCGTTCAACATAAGTTCCATATGCAATGCTCCTTACTTTTCTTTTCTTTTTTATAAAACGTTGACTCTTCTGGATTGAAAGTCTTTCTAAATCACGTGATGCATATGGATTTTGACATGCATTTACTAAAGTTTTTAACCATAATTCTCTCAAAATATGGTGATTTATGACACGTGTGCATATCTTTCGAATTGAACAAAATTCAAATATTAAAGCTATACATTTTTCCTTTGACCCGTTCCATGTTATATTATGGGATAAATTAATAGAAAAAAGCCTCAACCCTATTATACGAATGTCAATAGTCTTTCAATTTACCAATTCAATCCTAAATATTTTAACGATTTGTTAATTTAGTTCTTCTAACTAATTTTGATTGGAAATTGTTGACAAGAGTGCTAGCCTTCTTACTAACACGACTAACGTGCAAATGACTTTTACAAATTTTTTAAAACTTTTTTATTTTTATGTTGTTTTTTCTTTTATTTTCTCTATACTTTCACTTCCAGCAGGCGAGGCCCATCGCAACAAGGCTGGCTCTTTTGGGCGAGTGAATAGTGAAAAGAAAGAAATAAAAAAAAAAAACTCAAAAAATTCTAAAAAATTGTATAAAAAATGCAAAATTAGTACATGTTAATGCCGATCATGATATGTAAGATGATCAATGTCCACTTTCAAGGATATTTTGCCAAAATTGGCCAGAAGGATTTTGTTGACAAATCGATAGAAGGTTTAGAAGTGAATCAATATTTTTACAATAGATTTTTGACTTTTTCTTTTGTTAATATTCCTTTATATTATGGGGACGTCATGATAACATAGCTAGAAAAGTAGACATTAAATAGTCCAAAATATGGCACAGGCTTTTCTTCCGTTCTTCGTGGACTTTTTCTCCATGGAAATTCGTTTCAACTTAGATGAAAATTCCCCGAATACTTTTTAGGGTTTTTCGTTTCTTGTGAGATGGGAAATGAACATCAACTGGATGTATAATTTTAGTTTCGAGGCTTTAAGAGCAGAATAATCTTCCGAAGTATTATGTTCTTCCATGTATTTTCACGTTTATCTCTTCGAGACTTTAAAATCGACTAAGGAACCAAAAAATTTTAAAAAAAATGATAAAAAAAAATCCGTCGACCCACATTGAACTCGAAATGAAATATAAAATAATTCATGCCCCTTGGCTTGGAGGTTTAAAAAGGGTCAAAACCACTGGTCAATTTCAAGTGTCAGAAGCTTCCATTTTGACCCAAAACAGTCAAAGGAAGAGGCCTATTAAGACTCTAAGAAACTATATAGAAACTTAAATCTTTTTTCAATTACTCTATTAGGTATAAGTGGTCTAGCAGTTATCGTCGTTTGTGCTAGTTTCATATGCATGATGGACCAAGCCACTTCTATGGCTACTTTTAAAAAGATAAAAGAGGCCCACCTATTTCGGCTTCTGGATTTCCAAATGAAGGCCCACCAATTTATATATGTATAGTGCACATTTACTATATTTATAAAAGAACGATTTCATTCGATTGATAATCTTAAGAGGGGGACTAATTTTATGATGATTACGAATTAACCCTTGGTTCACAAACGCAAATCAAATGACATACCCTTAACACTAACCTTGTCAGAGCCCGAATTTACGGGTAAGTCTCCGATAAATCAACCTTACCGATAGGTAGATTACATGGTGACAACGTCCATATGTGTGGGGTTCTTGGCAAGTTTGGTTTTCTTTTCCCATTCTCAAGTTTGACACTAGGAGTTGGCCGGAGGAAAAGGAGAGAAAATGGCCGACACTAGGGAAGATCGTTGACCTCGTCGAGATATCAAGATCACAATCTGGAAGGAGATATGGCGACTGGAATTTTTCGGACGGAAACAAGGATGAATGCTGATGTACCTACGCTGTAACGCTATTACATGCATCCACACGTGCCTTTTTGTTTTATCAAATCAGTGGACTTCCAAATGGATAATTCGAGGTGTCTTTTTGTTGATACCGACCTCTTGCAAAGGTATCACTCCTGGGTTTCCCCGCAGTAAATTGCAACAATCAATTCGTAAATGTCATCTTTATATACACAATTGAGATGTTTCAAGACACCGATGGGAGTTGTGGGTGGAATAGAACATCCTCGAAGTATAACAAAAGGCATTTCCTTGCTAGTTGTCATTCCTAGCCAATCCGTGGCATACGTACCATTTATCCTTGGGAAAGAAAAAGAGACTGTCTACTTCTGGTTCAAAATATATTCAGCTTCATATAATTTGACGTAGGATTAATTTGCCGTGGGGAATTTATTTGTTAGCTAGGAAGAGCCAGGCAACTTTCATAATTAATCCAAAAGATAAATTGAGAGAATTTTCTCAAAAATTTCACTTGCGATTGATTTTTTTTCCCTCTCTGTTGGCAAATTGATTTGTTCGCATCGCAAATCATTTCGATTGTGTCAATCAAACATGGGGTAGTACTAAATAAACGATGAAAAGTAAGCACCTAACTCTATTAGAGGTAACATAACAACGAGTTATGCATATATCCGCGACAAAATCACTCTTTGTCGAACTATTTTCATTTTCTCCAATATTACCCCCACCAATAAATGAAAGAAAACGGATCTGATCCCAACGTACCCACGTACAACTGTATTAATTAGCACATCTCTTATGACTTCATATTTCATCCGCTTCCTCATGGGACTAACTCATTTTCCTCCCATAAATAACGAAAATGACCTTACTTTAGACCCTGGCACTAGAAAAATTGAAAACTGAGCCACCGAGTCATCACATGACACATTCCATGCCAACAAAGAAGTCTTCACAAGTTAATTTGTCCCCAAAGAGAAGTCTTTACAAGTTAACCTGTCGCCAAAATTCGAAAGCGTCTTCTCCCTTCGATGTATGGATCGTTATATAGCGACGGGTGTCATCTTCTCAGGACCAATTTCGACATCCTTGCTCGGAAGTGGCCAGCAACAAACGACAATTAAACTTTGCACCGAGATAACGCAATTTCGGGCGGCCAAGCAAGAGAAGATTCGTTACTTTTTCTTAGGTTTGAGAGACTTGTGAGACACATTGATGGTTTTGGCAATTGGGTAAAGCTCGATTAATTGCCATCAACCCTCGACACAAGTCCATCGACGACAAATGAAATCGAGGATTGTACATGACGAAAGCGAGTCATGTCGAGTCCTCCATCGCCCTCCATGCACCGGGACTAAATCAACCACCAATATTATTAAAAGGGTGTGTAACAATAAATACTGGTATATATTAATTTTCTTTAGTGAAATCGAGTGCGAACTCCGTTAACATCCATGATTTCATTCTTATGATTAAATAAAATTATCAGTCTCTATTTTTCACTAAATAATCGAGGATAACCAACTCTCCAAAACAAATGGAAAGTCGAGACTCATTTGATAGAGAAAAATTGAAGGAGGGAAAATTGTCCAAAAAAATTCTGAACTTGTTACATTTCGTCAATTCAATCCTAAACTTTTCAAATTTCACTAATTGAGTCAATCCAGCTAATATTGACTGGAAATTGCCGATGGAGGATGTTGACTATCTTGTATGGGACAACTAGCACTAACGTAAATAATTTTTAATAATTTTTTGATTTTTTGATTTTTTTTTTTTTCTTTTCTATATCTTTGTTATTTTTTACAACTCTAGTTGGCAAGTCGCCGGCCACCCTTGCATGGATTAGCTGAGGGTGTTACGTGTATTGACCTCGCTTGACAAGCGGGGAGAG